>CM057393.1:20665000-21865000 GCA_030015415.1 Cynopterus sphinx | reverse complement strand
AATCGGGTCTATAGCTTCTTTGTATGATGGACTAAGTGCAATCTAAAGATAATATAGAACTTTTGATATAAGAAAGATATCTGCTCCATAATCAGCCTAATCATTTAAAGATAGCTCTAAATCGATGATAGTCAGAAAAAGTGTGAGAGCACTGTGTTTTTGGAGACTAGTAAGCAGCATCCTAAGGGAACATGTGTGCCTGTGAGCAGACCAGTTGACAGACCCATATTATTCTGAGGTGGTGGTATTTCTGAATGGGGCTTGTACAGGGGAAGAGGACAAAGATAACTACTTATAAAATGAAGAACTATGGTTTTTTTTGTGAACTTTGGGGGCTCTAAACTACCACTATGAACATTATGTGGATGGTCCTGTGTTTGATTAGCCAATGTGAGGGAGTAACAGCATATTTTACACAGTGAGGCAAGTTACAGTCATGTCTTATAATTTTGTGTACAAATCATTTGATTATTTCTTATAAAAATCTAGCTCCTCAAAGCACTGACTTGCTCTATTAATCTTTGACCTTCAATAAGTTGTTAGGCCATTTTATTCTTAGATAAGACTTTCTGAAATATCTTCTATTATAAATTTCTGAGGCTTTCCAAGACTTTGTAAGTTCAACATTAAATGAAATCTTTACCTTTATTCTCCTTTTTAGTTAGTACATGCTAAGGTAATCGGTAAATATGGTCATAATAATTACCTTTTAAGATTAGTCTTTGTCCTATTAGCCAGATTGGTTGGTGATGCTATTGATGGTAAAGTAACAGGTTGTCAATAACCTGTATAGACCAGTTTGGTCTATTGCCCAAGGTTGCTCCACTGTTTAACCATGTTAGAAATAAATGAAAGGTTACAAGGTGAACAAAGAATGTTTGGAGGAATGCAGATACACTGTCTCTAAAGGAAAATCAATTCCATATGTAAACATCTGCCTTAATGACAAGCTGCAGTCACCTAAAGATTCTGGTGTACAAAGTTTCTTTTATGGATTTAATGTAGTTTCTCCATTTTATCCTAAAAACTTGTAGCATTAATTTGCCAGGATCCTAAAGATATCTGCACAAAACCACAACTTATGTTATTTGAGACACAATATGTATAATAAAATCAGACTCATTGAAATTGAACTACTGTTAAAGGAAAATTCTTGTTACTAAGTTTTACTTTAAAGTATATTGGAGATGTTATAGTAAATTTATTATTTAGCTTTCAAAAACAATTAATTTGACCTTTAGCATATGTAAAATGAAGATGATATCTGTCCTTGAGTTTTCTATTCTCACTATTTCACTTTATATATCTGAATATCTTTTTCTAAACTACCACTATGAACATTATAATCATTGAAGTTAAAAATGATTTCCACTTTTTGGAGAAGACAAAATTAATATGATAGTTCAAAGTGCTATGCATCACATATCACAATAATCTCAGTTAAATTTAAATATTTTGGGACAAAGAAATATACTTCAGTATGCCTAAAATAGAGATAGAATAAAAATCGAAAAATAATAGTCATAGATGCTTTGTAGATTTCACTAGGGACATTCTCTTCTTGGTCTCTACTATTTTCTCAATTTTTAGCAGTATTGGGGGCTTAACAAATGTTTGTTGAATGAATACACATTTATAATCACAGCATTAGTAGAAAAGAAGGGAAGAATATAATTAAAGGTTAAGACATCTTGACACTGTTTACTCCATTAATAAAGGGCTGCTATCTACTAAGACACTGTTTACTGTTACTATAGAGTAATGCCTTTGGAAGGATCTTTTCAAATAGTCCTCAAATTGGTACTATTACTTAATTGGAATTTTTTTTTTCTTTTTACAATCAGTGGTGATACGTGCATATTATCATAAATCAGAAGTGGATATTCTTAGAACTCACTAATGATTGATACTGATACCTAAATAAAAGGAATAACTTCTTTTGGAATCATAAAATAAATAAAATAAATAGACCTAATTTTTTTCCAGCCAAGCTTCTATGGATCATTTTAGATGAGTCACAAAAAATCAAGACATGTCATAAAATTCTCTTTCATTTTGTAAACCATATACACTGTTCTAAAAATAGCACTTTTCAAATGTTAAGTGTTAACTGGGTATGAGACTACATCATCATCCTATAGATTTTCATGATTGGTTAGACTGCAAGACAAAAATGTTGAACTCGGGAACAATTTTATACCAAGCCAGTATAGTGATCTATTAGTCCTGTAACTATTTTAGAAATGTATTCTGTTCAAAAAAACTAACAGGTATAAAATTACATATCAGAATGTCTTTAGCATGCGAAGAGCAAGTAGAGGTCAAAAGAAAAGGAGGTGCTGTGAAAGGCTGTCAGAAAAAAATAGGATAAAATTAATTATCTGGGAGACAGAAATGAATAACATACCTGTTGCTTGTTTGTAAAGTCACAATTTCCTACCATGATGAATATGTGTTAATTTGTATACCAAAAATCATTTTGGTGGGAAGTAGGAGTATCTGCCTTTTATATAAAAACTCTGAACCTAAGATTGGGAAAGAAAAAATATGTTTAAAAACTCTTTATAGCCCTTCTCTTTCCAGACATTCAAAACTTCATTAAGAATGATGTATTACTATCTATTTTTAAACTTCGTGGTACTTTATATCACTCAGTGGATGTTAAACTGCAATTACTGTATTTGAGAAGGCCCTTGCTAACCTGAACATTTATTCAGTTTATTCTTAATTAAAGCATAAGTGAGTCAGTCAAAGAAGTGCCTTAAAATTGTTCTCCAAAAGTAGCTTAGTTTTGAACTATATTTTAAGCTTTAGCTTTAGAATTCTGATATTGCCTCCAGTATATAGATCCTTTTTTATCAGTAGGGTGAAGATTAAATTAAATATAGTTTATAACTGAACTTACTAATCTTTTAATTCCTTTTAATATTTCAGTGATTAAAAAAATGAATGTCCAGCATCCATCCCCCACATTCTCTCGTACTTTAGTGTTAAATTGAAATCTCGAACTTAAAATTTATTTAAATTATTTTCCCTACCTTATTTACAGCTGCTGTTTTTATTTTTAAGGAATGGTCGTTGGAGATCAGAGTGGAAGTTTACAATCACTCCTTCGACCACTCAGGTGGTTGGCATCTTGAAAATTCAGGTATGAAATAAAAATAATTTGTTTACTGATCTCAGGATGATTCTGAACAGAAAAATTGCTGATTTTTTCAGATCTTTGTTTTGAGGTAATGGGAAAATAAGTAGTGTTGATTTCGTCTTTTAAATAACCTTGTAGTTCATTCCCTAGTCATCAGAAATCTGGAAGGATGGCTGACAGATTCTAAAAACACAGCTAAAATTAGATGCTACCATCTGTTCTGCTCGTCATATAATTTGTTCATATAAGCATCTCCTGAGTTTGAGTTGTGCTGCTGTCTTCTCAATTGAGCAGAGCTGGGTGAAGTATGATATTAATATATGTGTGCTTAGATGTATAATGTACTACTCATGTATATATATTAATATATGTACATAGTACATGTCTCAAATATCTGCTGCACCCACATTTGGCTGCTTATATGAAACCCATTAGAACTGAATTCTTTGACTTTTAACGTAAGCTCAAATGTTTATATAGAAGAATACCTGATAACTAAGACCACATATTTCAATATAAATATTACTAAATAAGTTAAAGAAAAATACTGACTAATATTTTTCTGTCTTGGTTCACAAGTTTTTTCAATACATTTGTTGATCAGCTATCATGAAAGATACTGTTCTAAGAGCCATAAAGGAATAAAGCTGAGTCATGATGCTGTTCTATCATTGAACTTTGTATACATTTCTAATCTTAGATCCTATTATTTTATGTCTTGGTGACTGTTCCTTAGGAGCTAAGGAAATGAGGTTAAGAGCATGGACTGCCTGAGTGAATACCAGCTTTGCCAGCTTCAGTTGTGTGACATCAGAAAGTCATTTAAGCTCTTTTTAATTAGTTTCTTCATGAGCTAAAAGGAATCAGCCACAATAAATAAGCTCATATGGGTTGTTTAAAGAATTGTTAATATGGGCAAAATAGAACAGAGACAGACGTAAAATGCTTGGTGAATCGTAGCCAGTTTTGTTGACATTTTTTCTTTCAGTTAGGCCTCAGCATCTCATACCTGGATAATTTCTGAAATAGTGTCCCTGTTGGACCAAAGCTTGTTGAGAGCTAAGATTGTCTGGTTCACAAGTCTGTCTTCAGCATGTAGCATCATGCCTGGCATATAATGGTTACTTTATTTTGTGGGCTTGCTGGACCCTTTACCATTCTCTGATTCCTTTTTTTTTTCCACATTGCCATCAAGAAAGATGATATTTTTTCCACTTAAATCTGCTTTTGTTACTTGCCTATTTAAACCATTTTAGCAGTACACCCTTATCTAGTAGGTAGTCCAGACATTTGTATGAGATACAAAACCCAAAGTTGACATATTCCCTGCCTATACATATTTTTCTAGCCACGCCTTTCCCTCCCTGACCTCACACACATTCCACCCATAAGTACCTTCAAGCCTTCCTAAAGTATGTTGTTCTCTAAGCTGGGTTTCCTTATCTTCTGTGGTTTAATTGTCATAGTCATTTTGCTAAACCCAAGTATAGTAAGTGCAGTGTTGCCTCTTTTCTGAAGCCCTTGTTTACAGTGCTCAGAGAAAGTCTGGAGTATTGCTAAAGTACTTTTTCCCTGACTCTTAACTATTATGTTGAAATATGAGGTCAAAGATTATCTTTCTAAAAGCTATGTGTCCGTAGAACCTTAGTAGGAGGTATATATAGTAATTAATTAATGTTTATTGAATAAAATCATGTCTTTGAATTTGAGGAATTAAATGATTTGGTGGAAATGCACAAAAGAGGAGGCATGTTGGAAAGAGAATATTGTGAGCTTGCTTTTGGAAATCTTGAGTTTAAGTATCAGTAGAATATCTATGAGGTAAAAATGTCCAGCGATCAGGTCAGTAGAGGGCTTGCCTGAATAATCATGGGAAGTGCTAACCAGTCTCTTCACTAGACTGAGGGCCGGAGGAGTCTTGCTGGAGTTTGAAAGGTCAGGAGCTCAGCAGAAATGACTAGGTTAGAGCTGAAATTGATAGTCATCTGCATTGATGTGACTGTTGAAGCCATGAGGATCTTGATGGTTCCTATTTATAATATGGTTTCTGTGATCTCTATTTCTAATAGGTTCATTATTATGAAGATGGTAATGTTCAGCTAGTGAGTCATAAAGATATACAAGATTCCCTAACAGTATCTGTAAGTAATTGATTCTAAAATAAAATTTAAACAGCCTAACTTCTATAAAACCAGAACAGTTTTGTAATTAACATTTTAAGTAATATTTCTGCTTTGGATTAAAGTGTTTTCAGGTAGATTAAAGATGGTAAGTAATGGAAATTGGTACCTAACTTTTTTTAGCACCTGTATTGAGGTATAGTTCATATATCATTCCGTTCATCCAATTAAAGTGTGAAATTTAGTGATTTTTAGTATGTTAATAGGATTGTACAGCAGTCATCACCATCTAATTTAGAACATTTTTGTCCTCCAAAAATCCTGTACCAGTCACTCCCCACTCTCCCCTACAGCCCTTCCCCCAAGCCCCTCTCAGCTCTAGGCAACCATGAGTCAACTTTCTGACTCTGGATTTGCTTATTCTGGACATGTCTTAGAAATGGAATCCTAAATATGAGGTTTCCTGTGACTGGCTTTTTCACTTTGCATGTTTTCAGGGTTTATCCATGTTGGAACACATGTCGGTATTTCATTCCTTTTTATTGTTGAATAATATTCCACATACTACATTTTATTTATGTATTTATCAGTTGATGAACATTTATATTTTCTTTTTGCTGCTGTGAACCTTCATGTGCTAATTTTTGTGTAGAAATTTGTTTTACTTTCTCTTTGGTATATATGTGGCAGAGGCATTGCTGAGTCATATGGTAGTTCTGTGTTTAACCATTTGAAGAACAGCTAGGCCGTTTCCAAAGCGGCTGCACCATCTTACAAATTAGTTGCATATGAGGGTCCCAGTTTCTCCACATCCTCACCAAAACTTTTGTCTGTCTTAAGAATTTTATAGTTTTAGCTGTTAAATTTATATTCATGATCCTGTACTTAACTTTTGTTTGTATTGTAAGCATTTTTTCCCCTTTATCTATTTAGGTTATGATTTAATAAAGTTTTCCTGAAGTTCGGCTTTCAAATTCAAGAATATTTGAACTTGGTTTTATTTCCTTACAGAGTTCTTTTATACATTCTTTCCACTGCACATGCAACTATTTCTGTGGAATTTTTTTGCCCCAAAGATAATAATAATATAAAATTAACAATGACATTTTCCCATAAACATTTGTTGTATACCTAAAAGTACCAGTATATTTAAACATTAACTGCTAATATATAAAATTAGCTAACCTACAAATAATAAGGAAAAGTGTATTTTTAATTCAAGAAAGAATTTGATTTAACATTAAGAAACATGTATGAATGTGGTAAGTTACCTAAGAAGGAAAAGGTATTTTTTTTAAGTTTTCATTAGCACTAAGGTGATTTCTGCTTTTTTGCTAAGTAGTGCTCTTCTTATAAAATTTGCCTGTAAAAGAAACTGAAACGTGTGTTCCATGAGACCGTGTATTCAGTGTAGTTCTATATCATGAGCATACACATAATTTTATTTGTATATCGGGGTAGTTGGTGTTATCTTCTTTGGAGATTGCCATTGAGCAAAGATGTTTATGAGAAATTCATCTACAAAATTTTAGACTATGGAATTGTAAGAATTGGTCATAATAATTAAACTTGACTAATATGTCAATTTGTGCTGAGATTTTTAGGAATATATTTTTTACTTTATCTTTTAGGATTTTCATTGTTGTTTTATTGTTTTTAGACGAAAATGCACCTATTATCAAGATATAAATATATTTGTAAATATATAATAGTTTACTCTTAAACAATGTAGAGCTTAAAGGGACCAACCACCCTCACAGTCAGAAATCTGCACATAATGTTTGACTCCTCGAAAACTTAACTGGAAGCTTTCCAATAACGTAAATAGTTGATTAGCACATATTTTGTATGTTGTATGTATTACATACTGTATTCTTGCAGTAAAGTAAGCTAGAGAAAAGAAAACATTAAAAATCATGAGGAACAGAAAATACATTCACAATACTGTATGTATGTATTGAAAAAATCCAAATATAAGTAGACACACATAGTTTAAACCCATATTATTCAAGGATCAGCTGCAAACAATACATAAAAAATAAGATCTTTGAGAATTTTACATTAACACTGTTTTAATATATTTTCATTAACTTTTACTGTTAAGAAAAAAGAAACTCATTTAAAAAGTTAAATTTTTTTTCCAATAAACATTTAAACACTATATAAATTCACCTTAAACTTTAAAATATGCTCATCCTATTTGGTATTTTCTAATGTATCATTATGGTGGTAATTATTGTTCAGTAAATTTAACAATAATCAAATATACTCATTTAATAGGAATCTCTGACTACTTACCTGCAAAGATTTTCTAAATTGTCTTAATTGAATTTTTCAGCAATGTATATTATTAAAATTTTATTTTCCTTAACCCGTGGAACACTGAGACCAGCCTCAGTCTATAGACTTTTAAAATATTTTTACTTGGTTCCCCGTGGACTTAGAACAATTGATTCTTACAGTATTTTCCCTTTATTAAAATTTTCATGTTTATTAAATGATGACAAATTATTATCCATATATAGCAACATACTTATTTAAAAATAATAGTAGATAGTTTTAAATTACTGTTTTATTTTTGGTTTTGTTTTTTATTCAGAATGAGGTGCAAACAGCAAAAGAATTTATAAAGATTGTAGAAGCTGCAGAAAATGAATACCAGGTACAGTTTTCAAAAATATAATCTATAATTGCTTACAAATAATGGCACTGAAATTTTAATTTCAATTATAAGATTTAATTATTTTCACTATAATAAGATAGTCTTTTTTGTTTGTTTGATTTTAGTAAAAGACAAACTTGTGAAAGTATAGCCAAAACTCAGTTTTAGCCAACTACAATTTCAGAGTATTTGTCAAAATGTACCAAAATTTTAAATGGTTATTTTATGTCTGGTTAGAAATTTTCATTTAGGCTGTGTTTCCTGAAGCATTTAGGTTATGTGTAATCTGATTAAATCGTATTTATTTTTGTTCTGCGTTTTATGTTATACACTCTTGAACTTAAGCATTTAATTTGTTGATTGGACAAGTTTCCACTTTTTACAAACAGTAATTTATGGAATTGTTCTGTGAGAAATAATAAAATAGATTCAAAATGAGGACACACAAATACTCTCATTTACAATTTCATTTCCTTGAATTTAATTATTCAAAATGATTATAAGCTTTTTCTTCTAGCTGCTTTTAAATAGTTTTTTAAAACCAGGTTGGGGTTTTTATTTGACTTTTTAAAAACAATGAAACAGGCTTCTTAAATAAAGTTTTTTCTTAAAACTTTATACATTATTCTGTTTCTTTTATGTCTTTAAACTTTTAACTACTATTTTTCATAGACTGCCATCAGTGAGAATTATCAGACAATGTCGGACACTACTTTCAAAGCCTTACGTCGACAGTTGCCAGTTACACGCACTAAGATTGATTGGAACAAGATCCTTAGCTACAAGATTGGCAAAGAGATGCAGAACGCCTAAGATGAACATTGCATGATTGGATCATTTTAGTGTCTTTGCGTTTTAAAAAAATCATTGCAGACGTATTCAGAGCTGTCAAGCTGCCCAGTCCAGTGGGCTATTGCCATTTAAAATCACTGTAATTAATTAGTTTGGTTAGAGCACAAGGCTTAGCTAATCAACCGTTATTTTTCATTTCTTTTGTTCAAAGAGGATTGAAAATCAGTTTAGTTTAAATGTCTTCACTTTCTGTAATGCCTTTCTTAAAATGAAGATATGATTTCTCTAGTTCAATGTTGTTTTTGAAGTGTTTCAAAAATATTTTACTTACTGTAGCCCTAAAATTATTGTCTTTTGGTTTATGAAATGGATAACTTGATATTTGCTCAGTTTTTTTAATGGGGTCGATCAGTAACACACATAGTTTAAGGTGGTTGATGGATTTAGCCATGTATGCTGCTAAAGAAATTGTCTACCTTTTCCCCTCACCTCTTCCATTTATGTGAGATCGAGATTAGAGGAAAAGCATTTTCTGTATCAGTTGTGTTTAAACCTTTCAAGAGATTATTTAGCTAGCTTAGTGTTTAACTAAACTTTTTTTTAAAACAAGGCCAATGTCTAATGCTGTTTTGAGATTCTGGAGTTAAATGAAAATACTTATTTCAGAAATGCATTTAATGCTTTTTTCTTGTGACAGTTACGCAAATTAGCTTGAATTCCATATGTCCCTGAGTTATTTTTATCATAAAGCCACAAATGTATTATAACAAGGCAAATTGTAATATATATTATCCTGAACTCATGACCGTGTCTCAGTTTTGTTTTGTTTTGTTTTGTTTTTCTTGGATTGAAAAGTAATGAATTTCAATGTTACATTAAAATGAAAATTTTTCTATTTATTTGAGTAGAAAATCACTTACCAGTGAGTCATATACTATTTTAAAATACTTTTCTTTGGATATTGTGATTCTTAACTGGTTATAAATTAGAAAAGCTGGGAATATATATGATATGCAGTTACAGTCTAAATTTCTCCGTCTTCCTATGCATCATACGCATGTTTGTAATATTTTAAAAAATACATTTACTGATGCTACAGGAATTTCAAGCCTGTGGTGAATGTTAGTATTGATAGGGAGTGGGGTGGATTATGGTTTCATTCAATCGAGTATCGCTTATTATACTCCAATGGAATCCTTTCCTCACATACTCCTGCAGATGTCTGGGCCTAGAAATGTTTTTTAAAAAACACCACTTTTATGTACAATAAAATATTTCATTAGCTTGAATTGTATAGATTTTTTAAATTCTCTAAATGAAAGCATGTTTAATTTCTTTTTTAAAATCACTGTTGGGCTTTGAAAGCATTGAGAATATAATATGAAATTATAACATTTTTGCTGAAATTGTTTTCTCTCGTTTTAAAATACAAGTTTTGCCATATGGGGATTCCTAAAGAAAATTAATTGGAAAATTTAAGTCTTTTTCAAAAGTTTGATGATGATTCGGAACTAAATACTAGATGAATCTTTAGTTGATTAGCTCAGTCATATCAGTTGGGCTGTCATGGGTTTGTATCCCCTGAAGGTCAGTTAATTGCTTTGGCTCTGTTTTATGGCTAGAATGTTTTATTGAAAATACATGCAGCTATTTTTAAGATGATGTGCATGTGAAAGGTAATATTTACCCAAATAATTTAGAATACAGTTTGAAATAAGGTTTGTACAATACCTTTGTCTTCTATGGTCTAAGAATAGCATTTTAGTAATGTGGAAGAGTGGAAACCCAGAGCATCCTAAAGCACACGGGTGTCATTTTAATAGGTCAGGAGCCCCGTTTTGGACTTCAAGGGGAAGTTCATGTAGCAGTTAGATACTAGAGACTTCTGGTCCAGGAGTGCTATGGGCTTCTAGAATGGGAGAGCAAATGGGTCTGTGAAACAGTCTGAATGCCAGGTAAAATAAAGGGTTCCTTAAGGCTGGTAATAATTAATTTAAAATGAAACAGATGAGTATGGATTTGTTTTTCTTTAGCCATATTAAAGTTGGCGTAGGTATGGACATAGAGTAGATGAATTTAACCAAGATTGTGGTTTTGCCAAGAGAGTATGATTTGACAAACTTGACTGACCACATGGAAAGAGGGGACAAGATTATGATAGTGTTGTGGGCGCCAGCCCCCGAAAGACACACAGACCACCAGAACTCTCAGTGAGTTATAGGAATCACACTCTTTCTTCAGCCAGCTGGGTCTGCCAGGGGTACGCAGACCCCAAATTAAGCAGCCCCGAAATGTAGAGGTACAGGGTTTTTAAGCCCAAAATCCCATTCTTCATTCTGTCTGAACACAAAGGTCTATTCTTCTATTCGTTACCTGTCAACGCACTGGTCAGGTGTGCAAGCGGGGGTAGTGAAGCAGAAAGCTTGTTAGAATGTTATGTTTCCATAGTTAGTAGCCTGTGTTCCTATGGCGATAGCCAAACAGTAATTTCTAGCAAGTAATTAATTTTTAAACAATAATTCTCCAGCCAACACAATAGTCTGGAATTTTGGTAAGCAGGCAAGTGAGGATGTGACAGGAGGGGAGAGAGAGTGAAAACAGGGCACAGTCAATGGATCGTTGACATAGGAAATGTTCAAACATATAAAGAATTGTATGAGTTTATTTGAGCCAAACTGACAGTTGCCAGGAAGCAAGATCTAAAATGCTTCAGAGAATGACAGTTTGCAATCTATTTTATTCATTTGAAATTAATGAGGGAATTTAAGGAAGATTACATGATTGCAAGGTGGGGATTGGATTATGGATAGTTATATGTGCTCTCTTGAGGGTGGTTATTCTGGCATTTCAAAGATGTGTTAACCTAGATGCACAAGAACCATGGACAGGGCTGACTTAAAAACCTTTTTAATAAAGAAGTGACAGGCCTGGGGCATGACACCCCACCATGGCCTTCCCAGTTAGGAGTTTATGATTTATTACAGTTTTTGATTTACTGTTATCATCCACAGGATTATAGGTATATGAGAGTTGGGATACTAAAAAGGAATGATCTAGAAATGCAGGAAATGGTGGCTAACATTGTGTGCTTAAAAATGAGATTTTCAAGGAGTTAAAGGTATTGGTAATGACATGTGTGACCAAGGAGTTCAACTGTGAAGCCTGAGGTAGTTGAGGATATGACCTCTAGGTAAGTGTTGTGACGTGAATGCTGTTTTTGTAGATTATACCTGGATGTGCATTTCTGATACACTCGTGTGAGTTAGATAAATCTGTGATACAGATATCCACAGACTTAATCTCATTCTGGATTTTCAAAACTAAACTGGGAACTGGAGCATTCAAAGAAAGGTGTCCTAGAAGTTCTGGTTCATTGCAAATGTTCCTCAAAAGTTAAATTCTTTGGAAAATGATTAAGCACAACAGTAGATAATTCTATAGTATTTGGGTGGCCCTTTATGTGGTTAAAATCATTTTTTACTCAATCACACCAAACGCTTTGGAAGAATGCAAGATCCTTTGAAAAGGTCTCCTATACTGATAATCACTTGTGCCCTTGCCAGCAAGTAGGTGTAAAACATAAAGGCATATTTTGCCAGCAGTTAACACAGGTGTTTCATAATTGCATGCATGTTGTGAAACATCCTGAGAAGAATGTGTATTTCTGTTCACTTCTTACAGTAAATTATTTAAAAGAATTGCAGTGTACTTGCTGTTTCTAAATTATAGTAATTTGGGCTTGAAACAAAACTTTTAAAGGCAAAACTTTTTATATGAATTTTCAAAGTTGACATTCTTAGTATTATGTAAAAGCTTTATTAGTGCTAGTGGTTGGAAAAGATGCAAAATATTCACCAGTTCAAATAACCAGTTAAACTTTTAAGGTCTAATTGGTATTAGAAGTTAATGTCAGTTGTTCATGATTAATAACACTGTTCAGGGGACCGCTTCTAGGCATTGAGGAGTCAGGAAAATGTGAAACTGTTTCTTAAAGTTCTCTACAAAGTAGTCATGGGACTACATAGCAGTGTTTTGCAAACTTTTCACATCACAACAGAGACAGAAAATGGTATTTGTGAGGTACTCCAGAGGGAAGGGATGAGGCGATTAGCCAACTGCCCTGCAGACTCTCTCAGGGGACCAGTATCTTCGGTACACCTTTAGAGAAGGGTGCTGTGGATAACGTATCAAACACTTTAGATTTTTTACAAGATATTCTTCAAGCCTAACTTACTAAGGTGGCTTTTAAGGGGATGTTAGGCCAAGGAAGGTTTCCTGCAAAGGATTAAGTATGCATGAGTGCAGCTAGTAGGCAGGAAATTCTCTCGTATCTCAATGAAGCATCTAAGGTTTCTAGTATAGCTCCTTCTGATAGATACACATCATAGTCGAAGGGCATTAAACACGTCACAATATAAAATGAAATAAAGGATAAAGCTTAAAACAAAAAATTCATGAGCTGGAGCTTCATGGAGCAACATGCTGTAAATGTTGAGAGAAGCAAGTTGTGAGAAGGTAAGTACGGTACAATGTTTTGAGTGTAAATTTTAATAGCAAATGTATGAGACGTGGTTTGAGAAAAAAATTAGGATAGTACATGTGTGGGGAAGAATAGAGGAATGGGATTGGGGAATAGAATAAAGAGCTTCAATTGTATCTGTAAGAATATTAAACTGGGTGATACAAGTATTCACTACATTTTCAATTTTTATGTCTGATATAGTTTGTAAGTTAAAATATTACAGAACGTAGGCAGACACATTGGAACTCTATGAGAAGGAAATATATACAAAAAGTTATTAGACCCATATTATTGTACAATAGATTTTGTCAAACTCCAGTGTCACAGAAATTATCCTAGATGGTGAAAAAGCTGGGAATTTATCATGAAATTAGCATACCCTTAAATAAGAATAGCACCAAAAGAAGAAAACCATTGATGAAACTTCACTCTAAAGAGTGAAGGTTCTTAATATAGTAATAACCAAAATACACTACAGTATAACCAAGTACAGTTTACCACTGCAATACAAAATTGCCCTTAGCAAATCTAATGCAGCTTGCTACGTTTGCATATTAAAGGAGAAACAATCCTCAGTAAATGCTATTATGACATTTCAAAATTTTTGTACTCAGTTCTGATTTTTAAACAGCGTTTCAAGTCATTGGAGTAAAGATGAATTACTCTGTAAATGGTGTTGAGACAACAGGGTAGCCAGCAGCGGGGGAGGGAAAGGTAAATTGGATCCATACCTCACAGCTTGCATAAAGTTACAGTTGGATCAAAGATTTAATGGTATAATTATCAAATGTTCTTGAAGGAATCGTGGTTACAGTTTTTAAAGTTTCAGAGTATTTGACCTTTCTAAAAGTCCTCAGAATCCATACAATAAAAATTGATATATTTGACTTCCTAAAAATCAGTACTTTCTATGTGGCTTAAAACACTCTAGGCAAAATTGAAAGACAAACCATCCATAGGAGGAAAATGCAAGTTATTTGACAAATGGTTGATTTTCCTAATGTGTCATGAGTACCTACAACACAGAGTCCAAGAGAAAAATTGGAAAGCGGATCCTGTGAAGCCTGAGCCCCTGACATGCTGGAGAGCCTCTCTCTGCCCACTCTGACGGACTCTGAGAAGTAAACATCTTGTTTCAGCCACTGCTGTTCTGGCGTTTCCCCCCCTCTTTATTTCAGTTGCTCATGTTTGCCTCCCATCCTACACAGAATTTGGTACCAGAGATGAGATCCTACAAGTAACAAGACTTAAAACGTGGCACTAGCTAAAGGCCATGCACATCGATGGGAATTCTGCTGACACTGACACACTATGATGTGTACACTGCACTCCATAGTGCATCATCACCTCTGCCCCTAGGCACCAAGCGCCACTAACAATCCTGTGACAAAAGTAACCCTAGAAAGGGAGCGGGTATTACTGAACCACAGGCTAGGGTGGCACAGTAAGGCATAGATATTGCAGGGAAGCCAGTGACATAGGCCAAGGCATTGAAATTCTTGCCTTAGGTCGAAGATAGCTCCTCTCCAGGGTGAGGTAGGAAATGAAGCAATTAATACCTGTACTTAACCCCTCCTCCCGTCTGCGATGCCTGAGAACCCAGTTGCGTCACCACATCTCTTGCAAAAATTGCCGTGTAATTACTGATCCAAAAGAGTTCTCAAGTTCACTGAATGTCAGGATTGTTCATTTTCTCACATGTAGCTTTGGACTGAGGTGTAAAACGATAACACCAACAGGACATGAGGTTGAAAGCAGAGATGACAGTAGGTATTGCCCTCCTGTCAGCGCCGAGCTGACCGAGAAGGGAAGGTCAATGGTGAGACACCCGGTTAGAAGAACGCATGAGGGGCTGACATAGAATGAAATGGCAGCCACCAGCTTTATTGCGGGGAACGCGCTTCTGCTGCAGTCGCTTCTGTTCTCCAGGCGACCGCATGAGCTGTTTCATGTGTCAGAGAACACACGCATGATACGGTAAGCACAGGTACACTGCTACACTATTGTAACTCTAAATCCGGGTCCTATCCCTGGCCTTGAGCCTGGACCACAGCCAGACCTGGGACCAGCCGGGCCTGGGACCCACACTCCACCCCACAGGGTCCCGGTGCAGGATCTGGCCCGAAGGGCACTGCCTTGGGCCCACAATTCACTTGCCATTTCTGGAGTGGCTTAGACCTGTGGAGCATCACCCCCAGGGGACTCTTTACCAGCCGTCTCTCTGGGTGCTGCTCAGCACACCATGGGCACTGTGACATGGCAACTTGTGCTTGTGACTGGGTCACTACCTGTTCCATGGTACGAGCCATCTATGTGCCAGGCACACTCAGGGATGGAGTCTGATCCTCTGCAAAGGGACTCGGTACCATCTCCTATTTCAGCAGGCTCCGCCAGGAGCTCTGCTTAGAACTGTACTTGTCCCAATAGGGGGTGCAGCTGGCTGGACAGGGGGCTCACAGAGAACTGTCACCACTGCTCCAAGTGCATCCCTCCACTTGGACAGTGTAGGGGGTCTGTGCAATTCCCATACAAGGAGTCTTCCTTAGGACCGTAGCCACTGCACCACGCGATTAGGGCCGGTGCACACTAGACGGTGCAGGGGTCACATCAGGGAGGCCAGATAGGAGTGAATACTGTCCAATACCCGGCAGTCCCAAATCGGTTTGGAGTCTCAGGTCAGGGATACGCCTTTATCTTATCAAACACCACCTCTGGCGCTTTGTCCTACCCAACCAGACAACTCCCAGTGTGACAGAGAACCCAGGTCCCTGGGCCGTGCCCTCCTTGACTACCCAACCCAAGTCGGTGAGAGCTTCTCACAGGCTGGTCTCCATGGCTTCTAGTCCTGAAGGATAATCAAAGGTCAACATTCTGTCATCGATGTAATAATACAAGTGCACTGAGGGTGGTCGTGTCCACGTGGCCAGTCTTGAGCCACAAGGTAGGGCTGTGCGGATAGCCCAGGGGAAGGACGAGGAATGTCCACGTCCTTCCCAGGTGAAAGCAAACTGTTCTTGACTTCCTGGGGCTATGGCACTAGAGGAGAAGTCACTTGCCAGGTCCACCACATTATGGCATCGTCCAAGTTCATGTGACAGCCAGACTAAAACGGCCATGATGTCCAGCACGGCAGCACGCAGGGGCGGTGTAACCGTATTCAGTTACCAGTGGTCAACAGGCACGTGCGGGAGCCATCAGCCTTCTTCACCGGCCGCAGGGGGGGTCGTACGGGCCGCGAGCCAGACGAAAACACTGGCTTTCTCCAGCTCCATCACGGCGTGTCCTGTTTCCTCGTGGCCGCCGGCAGGCAATACTGTCTGTGTTCACTCCCAGGGGGCCTGGGGACCCCGGTGTAGATGTCCCGGACGCGATGCGGGACCCGCCCGCAGTGGCGTTCGCAGTCGCGCCCCGAAAACCCTGCCCCCCGAGATGCACTCCTCTGCGGGAGACGCGCACACGCGGCCCTTGCGAGGAGGCGATCTGCCGACCCAGTGTCACAGGCCCCGCTGCCACGGACGCTTTGGTCCCCGTCGCCCTCAGTGGGCCCAGCAGACTTTCCCAGACCTGCGGGGGCTGACGCCCTCTGTGCACGGCGGGGGCACCGGGTGCGGGCAGCTCCGCACGCGGCCTCGGGGCCGCCACTGCCCGCCAGCAGGTGCCCGGACCGGGCCGGGAGGTCGCCGGCCAGCCCCAGGGGGACAGGGGGCGGCGTTCCCGGAGATGAGGAGGACCGAGCCACTACCTCGGGCCGCTGCTCAGCCCTCCCCGCAGCGACCCTGCCACCGCGGGTCAAACCGCCCCGCCCGGGTCTGCGCCCGCCCCCGCCCCGCCCCCGCCCCGCCCCCGCTCCGGCCCTCACCAGCGGGGCCGAGAGCGCCGCACGTCCCCGACCTCGCTGCCGCGATGTCACCTACGGCCCGCCTGTCCTCGGAAGGGGCCCGCAGGGCCGCCTCGGCCTTCACAGGGGCCGTGAACACGCCCCATCGGGGCCCGCGACCGAAACGGCGTCGTCCGTCGCAGGCCCGTTGCCCGGACCGTCCGGCCCACGTCCCAGCACGCGGCCCACCGGCTCACAGCCTGGCCGCTCCCGCGCCCCCCCCGTCCCCGCGGCAGACGGGAGCGGTTAACCGAGCGGTGACGGCCCGCGCCCTGCGCCAAGCGCGCGGCGGTCGGGGGCGCTGCCAGGGGTCGGCCCCACCGCTCGGAGGCCGGCTGGGCCGTGCCTCCCGGAGACAATCCGGTCCCCTCGGCCCCGCGGTGTGCGGCGGTCGGCCGAATGCATTTCCCGTGAGCTGGACTCGGGGATGCAGTGAGTGTGTCACTTCCCACCCGGAGGCCTTTTGAGAAAGGAGAGCTTGCAGGAATGGCCGCGGGCGTGAACAGGTATTATTCTGGGCAGACTGCCACTTGCGGTCCCCCTAATCACCTACAGCGAGGGCTGAAAGCTGCCCAGCCCCAGGCGTAGGCAGGACGGATGATGGAAACTGAAAAACCTTCCTGGGAAAAACTAGACAAGGAGTCCCTTCTGAAGGGCAGAATCGGGGTGCTCCGCGGGCTGACCGAGGCACAGGCTCTCTGCAGGGTAGGGACACCTCGGAATTCCTGCGGAGCCGTGTTTGATACGCAATGACACGACAACATGCACTTTTCATTTTATTCCATTTACAAGTTGCAATTATTATGTTCCTGTGCCTCCGTTTCTATGTTGAGTGTTTCGGGTCAGATAACGTCTTTTACTGTGTAATTTCCTGGACGAGGGGGAGATTCGTTTCTTATGAGAACCACACAACTGTCTCGGACTTGGAGCTGACCGCAGGAAAGGGAGAGGTCTAGTGGTGAATGTACCATTGGTGTGGGAAGTAGGGTGCCTTCCTCCACGTCCAAGGGATATGCGGCAGAAATTGCCACATACTCATCTTTAGCTGCGTACCTGCTGCTGTCAAAGAACAAAGACATTAGAGCTCAGAGCGGCCATGGGGCTAAGTTCTGCCTAATTGAATAAGCAAAAAGTGTTGTCACATAACTTCTAAGAACTTCCCTAGGGCTCTGAACCTGTGTGCTCCCTTGTTTCTCTCTTTTTCCTGCAGCCTGAAACCTGGATGCCACCATCTTGGGCCATGGGCTTCAGGCACCCATGGTGTGTGTGTGAACCCTAGTCTTCACCGCACCATACCAGCTTGAACCATCTACCTGGACTTTTACGTGAACGAGAAATAAACCTCTACCTTGTTTAAGCTACTGCTGTTTCATTTCTTGTCACCTGTAACTTAACGTAATCTTAAAAGAGAGAGCCTGCATCCCGTGTGATTAAAAAAGGAAAAGAAGAGAGAGAAAAGAAAAGAAAGAAAAAGAAAGAGAAAGACAAGACAGAAAAGAAAAGAAAAGAAAAGAAAAAAGAAAAGAAAAGGAAAGGAAAGGAAAAAGGAAAGGAAGGGAAAGGAAAAAGGAAAGGAAAGGAAAGGAAAGGAAAGGAAAGGAAAGGAAAGGAAAGGAAAGGAAAGGAAAGGAAAGGAAAGGAAAGGAAAGGAAAGGAAAGGACAGATTGGCTAAGTAGCCAAACCAAACAATGACTGCATTTTTGTTTGGTGGGGTGGGGGGGGGCACTGATAACCCTGAGTTAGAGAAAACCTTCTTAAAAACCATACACAACTCAGAAGTCGTAAAAAGGGTTGACATATTTCTCCCCCAGAATACTTCACATTTCTGATGACAGAAGGCGTCATTAGCAGCTGTTGCACACCTTTCCCTCTCCACCTGCAGTTTGTCTTTGGAGGCCACGTGTGGCATGTTTTGTGGTCGGAAGTGTCGCCTGTGTGCATGGCAATTGAGAATCCTGCTTCAAAGAGCAGGCGGGCTGTGTTCCTGAGCACACGCTTGCGCGGGATGCGTCCCCGAAACTGTAACCGGAACCGGCGTAGGTGGCAGTTCCTCGGAGGCCCCAGCAGGTGTCCCTGCCGTCACCTCAGGGCGACGGCGGTTTCGGGAGTCGCAAGGCGGGAGCGAAGCGCTCGGGCCCCGCCCGGCCTCGGGGGCACGCGGGCCTGTCGGACTCGGCTGTCGCAGCGGGAGGGTCCCTCGCAGGCGGCATCCTGGGGGACAGCCTTTGTGCGGGGGCAGAGGTAGCGGTCGGGCCGGGCTGCGCGCACCGACGCCTGCGGAACCCCGAGAGGAGCGCAGCGTTTCCGTCTGCGACGTCAAGGACCTTAGCAGCCGGACGACAGCCGCGACCCCTCGTCCTCTCGCGCACACTCACTTAGCACAATCGGAGGGAGCCCTGGTCCAGCTCCCGATCTGATGACGTCCAGACACACCTTACGGGGACAAAGAGCGCAGAACCCCACCCTCGAGGCTGAATTGTAGTTTCAAATCCTAACTTAGGGATTTCGGCGAAAGTTTTTCAGTTCCTCGCAGGGAGATGGGCACCAAGCACGTCAACAGGAAAAGGCCAGGCGGGGTGAGCGTAGAGGGAAGGCCTAGCTGCAGGGGTGGCAAGCAGACTACGAGGGGAGGAGGAGTCAGGCTCAGGAATGAGAGTTCCGAGCGGGAGGATAGCCCCCAAGGCCATCCCTAGCGAGAGGACAGCCCCCCAAGGCCATCCCCAGCGAGAGGACAGCCCCCCAAGGCCATCCCCAGCGAGAGGACAGCCCCCCAAGGCCATCCCCAGCGAGAGGACAGCCCCCCAAGGCCGCGAGCAGCCAATGGGCCCGGCTGCACTGGTAGAGCCATGGGCATTTCCCTCGAGTCTTCCCTCTCCCTCATCTCCACATCCAGCTGACAGCGAGGCCTGGCAATTACACCTCAAAATATATCTTAAGGCCACTTCTCTCTCTCAATGTCCTTGCCCTAACACAAACCCCCGAGTCTGAAAACTCTAGCTGGTTTTCGATTTCTCCTCCTTTCTCTCCAATCCATTCCCTAGACAATAGCCGCAGCGGAGCGTTCTGTTTATAACTATGCATGTCCTGCCACCTCCCTTCCCTGCTTGAAAGGCCTCAGCACCCCTTACTGACAAGGCCTCTGCATGCACCAGTCTCACATCCTCCTATTCTCTTCTTCCCCACTGAGGCCCTCAGCCCCGGCCTTTGTGTTTCTAGAAAGCTTTCTCGCCTGGTTCTCCCCTCACCCCACCCCCTTCTCTGACTTCGCCCTTCACATGACTTGTATTTTCTGTTCTTCAGGTCTCAGATTAAATATCACCTCCTCAGGTCTTTCCCAAATGGCCTATCTTAAGTAGTCCTCCCTGCTACCCCCAACCAAGTTATTTCCTAGTTGGTCAAGCGATTTATTCCGTTCACATCACTCAGAACGATAGCTCATGATCTTGTTCATTTCTGCCGTGGGATGATATTTGAAGTATTGATTATTTTGTTTCTTCGTGCTTCTTCACCCTTCCTTTCCCAAATCTTTTTCAGACCAGAAGACGCAAAGCTACAACTGCTTTAGGGGAAAGAAAGAGGGAACTGGGAACAAAGAAAAATAAACATTACATTAACAGCCTGGATCTAGTTGTGAGATAGTAGATGTATTGAAAGAATATTGGCTGAGCCAGGTTTTCTTCTTGTTCTTGATGCTAAATTAAGACCTGTAAACTGTGTGTGTGTGTGTGTGTGTGTGTGTGTGTGTGGAGAGAGAGAGAGAGAGAGAGAGAGAGAGAGAGAGAGAGAGAGAGAGGAATGTTAGTGCGGGCGCACAGTAGAGGCAGAAAGAACTGTAAATAAAACAAGACAGTGGAGGGTCCTGCACCCCATTCCTTACTCTTGTACAATCAGTCATGATTTCAGGGGCAAGTCGCCCAACAATGGCTCAAACCAGGGGTCCACAAACGATGACCATGGCCCAAACTGGCCAGTTCTCATACAGCTGGAGAGCTAAGAAGAGTTTCTGTCTTATTGAATGGCTGGAAAAAATCTAAAATAACACACATAACAGATGTTTTAAACTACGCTATGAGCTATAAATCTTTGTACTCGTTAGCTCATTTAACTGTTATAACAACCCTATGAAGTAGTTATTATTATTCTTTTTATAGATGAGGAAACTGAAGCTCTGGTTGCGTTCAGTAAGCACAGACCATGCAGCTAATGGTAGTTCAGGTGGAATTCAAACCCAACCTATTCTTGACCCCGGAGCCTATGCTTTTAACTTGCTGCCCCCTGTGCAAAGGAATCCGCACGATGATGATGGTGCACGAGGCGGCAAAAGAAAAATGAGGACAGCACGTTCTGATGAGTTACAGGGAGGGAAGGTCGCTGTGTTTCAGAGAAGCAAGAAACACAGGCTTTGGAGGCCAAAGACATTATGTTCCTATCAGGATGACAGAGAAGACTAACTTTAATCCCAATTAAGTGAATTTTAAATCCCTTTCCCTAAACGAATTCCATTCTTCTCATTAGTAGGTTTTCATTGTACTTAGTTATTATATTTCGGATTTTATCAGTAAAAAAAAGAATGTGAAAAAGTTTTTTGTTCATATGTAAGTACCTACAAAATACCTTCTGTTTTGTCCCTCAGCCTGCAAATCCTAAAATATTTACTATGTGGTCCTTTCGGGAAAAAGTTTGCAGAACCCTGCTTTACACCACAAAGACGCTTAGAGTTTATTTGAGTTCCAGATGTGGATGATTCCGGGGTTAGTTCAGCAGCTCAGTGATGGCAGCAGGACTGTCTTTTTCTGTTTTTATGCTCGACCATTTGTAACATGTGGCGTTTTGTCGTTTCATTGTCTAGTCTTCTATAGTCGCAGTATGGCTGCTGCAGCTCCAAGCTTTGCAGCTGATGAAAAGAAAGAAGCTTAGATTGTACTTTTAGAGAGAAGATATCTGAGCCGGTGTCGAGTAAATGCTGACAATAAGAGACCAGGATTAGGTCATTGTGAAATATGGCCACGGTTGGCACAGGCCAGGTAGAGACTGGGAGACAGGTGAGGTCTTCTCCCTTAACGGTGAAGCACGGCATAACCCCCGGGCTTAGAACTCACACCAGTGACAAACAAGGGGGACATTCTGAATGTGACCACATAACCTGGATGTGGCTAGAAATTGACCTGGGTATGACAGAAATTAAGTAGTTAAAGATAATGATGACATTTGTTATCTGTCCCCCCTAATACCATGCCGGCAGCATCAGGGCAGATATCTCGTCGTGTGTCTCGTTCATTACGGCGGCAGACATTCTGGTGCCCACTCAGATGCTTTCTTCTTCCCTTCCCCCTCTCTCCTTCTTCCCTCTCTTTTCTCCTCTCCTCCCTCCTTCTTTCTCTTCCCCCTTTTCCCTCACAGTCCCTTAAGCATGTTGGGAGCAGCTATGTGCCCAGCTAAAATACACACCTGCCCCATTTCCTCTGAAGGCTGCGGAGGCCAAGTGATGAAATGTAAGCAGAAGTCAGTGGGTGGAACTTCTGGAAATGCTCTTTAGAGGTAACGCACTCTTTCGATTTGCTCCCTTGGGCCTTTCGCCCTCTGCCCTTCCTCCCTGTTGCCCGGCGATGCGGCCGCAGTCTTGCAGCCCTGGGGGAGCAGCTGCACCCTGTGCCAGAAGCAGAGCAGACCGCAGAGGGGAGCGGCACTCTGGTGACTTCCTGGAGCCCCTGCATGAGCCCTAGACTGAACACTTGGTTATGTGGGAAAAAGGCTCTCCCCCACCAGTTGGCTCAGCTACTTCATTTAAATTTTCTGCTATATCATTGAACAGTCTTAGAGAAAACAAACCTGAACCTGAGCTCCTAAGAAGGGGCTGCTGTCGAGGGCTCTTCCTACTCATATCGACGTAAGAGATGTACAAACTCGTAAAGAACTTCTATGAGTTTATGAGCCAAACTGGTGATGTATGCTGGGGAGAAAGATCTCAAATGTTCTTGGGGATAACAGTTTTGCAGCTTCTTCCATGCATTTGAAATTAAGGAGGGATCATTAAAAAAAGATTGCATGGAGGCGGGAAAAGGCAAGATGAGGGAAAGAGTACAGGACGGTTAACACGATTATGTGCCCTACTGAGCATGGATACCTCTTATTTCAAAGGTGTGTTAACCCAGAGTACAGAAAGTGCAGGTAGAGCTTTCGTAAGGCAAAAATAAATCCTGTGCTACAGAAAGTTTATGCCAGGGGCAGACACTGACCACAACCTGCCCAGTAAGAAACTTGTGATCGGATCACTCTGTGAAGTTCTTTTCCACAGAACCCTTTTTCCTTTCACAATCATTTGTAGAATAAAGGCATCAATAAAATGCAGCACTAAAACCTTAAGGCAATATTTCTTTAATTTATAATAATTTGTTTCATTTTTCAATTACAATTGAAAATAATGTGTTCGTTTTCATTGGCCGATTTGTTGTACATCAGACTATTTTACATGATGTAATGTTAAATGTGAATAACCAGGATCCTAGCATAAAGGGATTATACTCTAAGTCTAATAGGAAAGACAATGCAGGTACAAAAATGGCTATAACAAATGTATAAGGATCTTCGAATAGTGCACTTACATTTTCCCTCTCCTCATCATGCTATCAATGGCAGGTACTTACCTTATATAAGTTATGCATCTGTTACAACCCCCACACACACACACACTACACTGTTATTTTTGTTTGAATAGTTAATTACCTAGTTTTTCTCTTTGAAATTTTTTAATTTTTCAGTTAGTTTCAGATGCACAACAGGGTGATTAGACATTTATACAGCTTGTGAAGGGATCACTCCGAGAAATCGAGTACCGGTCTGAGACCATACACAACTATTATACTGTCACTGACTGTATTCCTTATGCTACACTTCACATCCCCGTGACTCTCCTGCAACTACCAATTGTACTTCTCAATCCCCCCAACACCGCTCCAGTCTGGCAACCGTCAAAATGTTCTCTGTATCTATGAGTTTGTTTCTGTTTGTTTGTTTACTTTTTCTCTAGATTCCACATCTGAGTGAAATCATATGGCATTTGTCTTTCTCTGTCTGACTTGCTCCACCCAGCACAGTGCCCTCTAGGTCCCTCCATGTTGTTGCAGATGGCAGGGTTTCATTCTGTTTTAGGGCTGAGTGATATCCCGTTGTATGTATGTGCCGCCTCTTCTTCATCTTTTCAGCCATGGATGGATGGAGACCCATGTTGCCTCCATATCTCGGTTATTGTAAATAACGCTGCAGTGAACACGTGTTCACATGCACTTCGAAGTAGTGTTTTGGGTTTCTCCAGGTAAATACCCAGACATGCAGACATAGGATTGCTGGATCCGTCTTTGTCTCTTGCTGCAGCCTTTGTTTTAAAGTCTACCTTGTCTGGTACAAGTATTGCTACCCCAGCTTGTATTTTCTCTCTTAATTTCTATATTCATAAAATATCCTTTTCCATCCCTTAGTTTTGAGTCTGTGTGTGTGTTTCAATCCGAAGTGAGTCTCTTGTAGGCAGCATGTGCAAGGGTCTTGTTTTCTTAGCCATTTAGCCACCCTATCCTTTGATCGGAGCATTTGATCCATCTATATTTAAGTAATTGTTGATAGATATGTAGTCATTGCCATTTTACTATTCATTTTTTTATCTTTATTTTTTCTTTTTCTTAAAGAAGTCCCTCTAACGTTTCTTGCAATACTGGTTTGGGGGTGATGAACTCCTTTAGCTTTTTCTTGGCTGGTTATCAGTATCTTTCCTTTGATTCTGAATGATAGCTTTGCTGTGTAGAGTAATCTTGGTTGTAGGTCCGCGCTTTTCGTCTCTGAATATTTCATGTCAACTCCTTCTGGCCTGCAAAGTTTCTGCTGAGAAGTCAGCTCTCATTCTTATGGGCGCTCCCTTGTGGGTAACTAGTTGCTTTTCTCTTGCTGCTTTTAAGATTCTCTCTTTGTGAACAAGCCCGATCCCGTCTGATCTTGGAAGCTTAGCAGGGTCGGGCCTGCTCAGTGCTTGGATGGGAGACCACCCAGGAAGACCAGGTGCTGTAGGCGTAGAAAATAAAAAGTGAGGAATTGTAAACTGACGAGGTCCTTGCAATCTGTGAGGTTAACCAAGGGTTGCATCGCCTGAAAAAAAGATTCTCTGTTTTGGCATTGTAATTATGATGTGTCCCGGTATGAGCTTCTTTCGGTTCATCTGTTTGGGATTCTCTGCATTTCCTGGGCTTGCGTGTCTGTTTCCTTTGCCAGCCTAGGGAAGTTTTTGTCATTATTTCTTCAAATGGGTTTTTAAATCCTTGCTCTCTCTCTTCCCCCTCTGGTACCCCTGTGATGTGAATGATGGTATGCTTGATCTCCCAGAGACCCCTTAAACGAGCCTCGTTTTTTTGGATTCTTTTTGCTTGTTGCTCTTCTGATCGAGTGTTTTCTGCTACCTTATTCTCTAAATTCGGTATTCTGCTTCATGTAACCTATTGTTGATTCCTTCTAGTGTATTCTTCATTTCAGTGATTGTAGTCTTCATTTCCGACTGGTTCTTTTTTACTTTCCTATCTCTTTGTTAAAGTCTTCCCTGAGTTCATTTACTCTGCCCCTAAGTTCATTGAGCATCCTTACAACCAGTGTTTTGAACTCTGCATCTTATCTCCATTTGGTTAGTTCTTTGTCTAGAGAGCTTTGTTCTGTTCTTACAGTTGGGTTAGGTGTCTTTGTCTCCTCATTTTGGCTGCTGCCTCCTTGTGTTTGTTTCTATGTATTCGGTAGGGCTGCTATGTCTCTGGGCCTTAGTAGAGTGGCCTCACGTAGCAGGTGTCCTGTGGGGCCCAGTGGCACAGTCTGCCTGGTCACCTGAGCCGGGGGTTCCAGGTATATCCCTTGGATGGGTTGTGTGTGCCCTCCTGCTGTAGGTGAGACTTGGTGGCTGTTTGCATGTCAATGGGAGGGATTGACCCTCAGGAGGTTTGGTTGTGAGGACTGGCCACTGACGACAGTGGAGTAATTGTTGTGCCGGTGCTGACCCTACTGAGCAAGATTCACTTGGGCAGAGCTCTGGTGCCTTCCCAGGCTGCCCTTTGGGTGTGTGGTCTTTGGACACGGCCTAGGTGGTGCTCCTACTTTTCAGAAGCCACACACCAGGAGGCCCTGCCGTAGGCCAATGTTAACTGCAGCCTGTGCCCTGCTTGGGACCACCTGGCATGAGGCACCAAGGAATTCTTCGGTGGCTGCCACTCGCACTGGGCTTGGAGGTGGCTCGAGAGGCCAAGCCGTGAACCGAGGCCTGCTGCCACTCGTGTCAGGTTTGGGGCTGCTCGGCAAGAGGTACGAGGCATGCCGAGGCCAGACGCTGCTTGTTAGGGCTTTGCGAGCCTTTGAGAGATTTTAGGAACATCTGCAACAGGAGCCGAGACAGGCCATGTGTATGAAAAGGCCACAGGAAGGAGCTTGGGTGAGATGAATGAGGCAGGGTCTTGGGGAATCACCAGGGTGGGGCCTGGTTTGACATCAGAGAATAACCCACTCTGAGATATAATGTCCTAAAGGGCAGCACAGATCTGAGATTTTCAGTCACAGAGAGGTAGCCACATAATCCACAAAGGGTAGCACTTTTTATTGGTAGCCCTGGGCATCTTTTGCTCTCACATAGCTGTATAAATTTTAGAGACAGAAATAATGCTTTCTTTTGCCTCCTCTTACTAAATGTTCAACAGCTTTCAAGTTAAATGCCAGCACAGTTCAGCGCTCAGCATGGAAAGACATTCTTCTTTCAGCCACAGCATACCCACCAATTAGCACAACTTATTTCTTCACCCATAAAGCCCTATTCATCTACAGGATAATGTAAAACTGCGTTTGAATTCTAAACATAGGCTTAGAGTACACAGCTCATTTTTATTAGGTACACTTTTAAAATAACTCTTTCTATCCCCTCAGGGCACCTATGAATATATACAAGAAACAGGTTGCATAGAAGTCATTCAGCAAGTTAAACCATTTGCCTTACGAAGTTTTGTGAAAGAAATATGAAATTTCCTTTAAAAATGAAGATGATATATGAGAAGTGTCTTGAGTATATCATCATTATTGTCTACTGTCTCCCTTCCCTCCAACCCCCTGCAGCCCACCTATTCTAAGATGTAAGCTCCACATTGCTCACCAATGTAGCCCACGCACTAGAACATTGGCCAGCACTCAATAAATATTTTATGATGAAGAAACTAATAAACTGAAAGAGAAGGCAGTGTAATTGCATAGTGCAGAGCCAGCAGTCTATAAAGAATTGATGGTTGAAGTATTAGATTATTTCATCTATAGAACAGGAATACTTCCTACTCTAAGTTATAAAATTGTGTGGGGAAAAGGGGGTTCTATGAAAAGTAACCTCACAGGATGACTGGATCATAAATTTCTAAATGGGCAGGTTGTGCTGGATAGTCATGCCCCAGGGGTATAGTGTGCGGATGCCGGTGACCACCACACTGAGTCTCCAGTAACCTGGCTGACACTGGTGGCCCCACCCTGGTGATTCCCCGAGACCCTGCCCCATTCAACTCGCAGGCTCACCCAAGCTCCTTCCAGTGGCCTTTTCATACACGTGGCCTGTCTCGGCTCCTGTTGCAGATGTTCCTAAAATATCTCAAAGGCTCGCAAAGCCCTAACAAGCAGCGTCTGGCCTCGGCATGCCTCGTATCTCTTGCCGAGCAGCCCCAAACCTGACACGAGTGGCAGCAGGCCTCGGTTCACGGCTTGGCCTCTAGAGCCACCTCCAAGCCCAGTGCGAGTGGCAGCCACCGAAGAATTCCTTGGTGCCTCATGCCAGGTGGTCCCAAGCAGGGCACAGGCTGCAGTTAAAATTGGCCTACGGCAGGGCCTCCTGGTGTGTGGCTTCTGAAAAGTAGGAGCACCACCTAGGCCATGTCCAAAGACCACACACCCAAAGGGCAGCCTGGGAAGGCACCAGAGCTCTGCCCAAGTGAATCTTGCTCAGTAGGGTCAGCACCGGCACAACAATTACTCCACTGTCGTCAGTGGCCAGTCCTCCCAACCAATCCTCCTGAGGGTCAATCCCTCCCATTGACATGCAAACAGCCACCAAGTCTCAACTACAACAGGAGGGCACACACAACCCATCCAAGGGATATACCTGGAACCCCCGGCTCAGGTGACCAGGCGGACTGTGCCACTGGGCCCCACAGGACACCTGCTACGTGAGGCCACTCTAGTAAGGCCCAGAGACATAGCAGCCCTACCGAATACATAGAAACAAACACAAGGAGGCAGCAGCCAAAGTGAGGAGACAAAGACACCTAACCCAACTGTAAGAACAGAACAAAGCTCTCTAGACAGAGAACTAACCAAATGGAGATAAGATGCAGAGTTCAAAACACTGGTTGTAAGGATGCTCAATGAACTTAGGGGCAGAGTAAATGAACTCAGGGAAGACTTCAACAAAGAGATAGGAAAGTAAAAAGGAACCAGTCAGAAATGGAGACTACGATCACTGAAATGAAGAATACACTAGAAGGAATCAACAATAGGTTACATGAAGCAGAATACCGAATTTAGAGAATAAGGTAGCAGAAAACACTCGATCAGAAGAGCAACAAGCAAAAAGAATCCAAAAAAACGAGGCTCGTTTAAGGGGTCTCTGGGACATCAAGCATACCGTCATTCACATCATAGGGGTACCAGAGTGGGAAGAGAGAGAGCAAGGATTTAAAAACCCATTTGAAGAAATAATGACAAAAACTTCCCTAGGCTGGCAAAGGAAACAGACACACAAGCCCAGGAAATGCGGAGAGTCCCAAACAAGATGAACCGAAAGAAGCTCATACCGAGACACATCATAATTACAATGCCAAAACAGAGAATCTTTTTTTCAGGCGATGCAACCCTTGGTTAACCTCACAGATTGCAAGGACCTCGTCAGTTTACAATTCCTCACTTTTTGTTTTCTACGCCTACAGCACCTGGTCTTCCTGGGTGGTCTCCCATCCAAGCACTGAGCAGGCCCGACCCTGCTAAGCTTCCAAGATCAGACGGGATCAGGCTTGTTCACAAAGAGAGAATCTTAAAAGCAGCAAGAGAAAAGCAGCTAGTTACCCACAAGGGAGCGCCCATAAGAATGAGAGCTGACTTCTCAGCAGAAACTTTGCAGGCCAGAAGGAGTTGACATGAAATATTCAGAGATGAAAAGCGAGGACCTACAACCAAGATTACTCTACACAGCAAAGCTATCATTCAGAATCAAAGGAAAGATACTGATCTAACCAGCCAAGAAAAAGCTAAAGGAGTTCATCACCCCCAAACCAGTATTGCAAGAAACGTTAGAGGGACTTCTTTAAGAAAAAGAAAAAATAAAGATAAAAAAATGAATAATAAAATGGCAATGACTACATATCTATCAACAATTGCTTAAATATAGATGGATCAAATGCTCCGATCAAAGGATAGGGCGGCTAAATGGCTAAGAAAACAAGACCCTTGCACATGCTGCCTACAAGAGACTCACTTCGGATTGAAACACACACACAGACTCAAAACTAAGGGATGGAAAAAGATATTTTATGAATATAGAAATTAAGAGAGAAAATACAAGCTGGGGTAGCAATACTTGTACCAGACAACGTAGACTTTAAAACAAAGGCAGCAGCAAGGGACAAAGACGGATCCAGCAATCCCATGTCTGCATGTCTGGGCATTTATCTGGAGAAACCCAAAACACTACTTCGAAGTGCATGTGAACACGTGTTCACTGCAGCGTTATTTACAATAACCGAGATATGGAGGCAACATGGGTCTCCATCCATCCATGGCTGAAAAGATGAAGAAGAGGCGGCACATACATACAACGGGATATCACTCAGCCCTAAAACAGAATGAAATCCTGCCATCTGCAACAACATGGAGGGACCTAGAGGGCACTGCGCTGGGTGGAGCAAGTCAGACAGAGAACGGCAAATGCCATATGATTTCACTCAGATGTGGAATGTAGAGAAAAAATAAACAAACAAACAGAAACAAACTCATAGATACAGAGAACATTTTGACGGTTGCCAGACTGGAGGGGTGTTGGGGGGATTGAGAAGTACAATTGGTAGTTGCAGGAGAGTCATGGGGATGTGAAGTGTAGCATAAGGAATATAGTCAGTGACAGTATAATAGTTGTGTATGGTCTCAGACCGGTACTCGATTTCTCGGAGTGATCCCTTCACAAGTTGTAAAAATGTCTAATCACCCTGTTGTGCATCTGAAACTAACTGAAAAATTAAAAAATTTCAAAGAGAAAAACTAGGTAATTAACTATTCAAACAAAAATAACAGTGTAGTGTGTGTGTGGGGGGGTTGTAACAGATGCATAACTTATATAAGGTAAGTACCTGCCATTGATAGCATGATGAGGAGAGGGAACACTATCTACACTTTTGTACCTGCATTGTCTTTCCTATTTGAGTATAATCCCTTTATGCTAGGATCCTGGTTATTCATCTTTTAACATTACATAATGTAAAATAGTCTAATGTACAAGAAACTGGTCTTGGCAAACAAGATTCTTTGTTTTCTATGTCTTCCACGTGAGTGATTGGAAGGGAGAAAGTGTTGGCTAGATCGTATATGGTGGCTTTTCATGTCTGAGTAGATTTGTTGGGAAAATGGTTTCTAACATCTGCTTTGAGCCAATGGAAACCCTTATTGGCTCTGGGTCTGCTGCTTACCCTTAGCCTAACCTGCATTACGATGGCCTTGACAAACTAACAATGTAAAACTATGGAAATAGGAAAAAAGCAGAAACAAGGCACTAAAAAAAGGCATTAGTTAACTATTAATGTCTAAGCTGGTTAAACTTTTTAGGAGGAGGAAACTAGAAGCTTTACATAAGGAACTTACTCATTCCCGTTGAGTGATGTTACTCCAACTTGACAGAGGAAATAATGGAGGTACAGATAAGTAAAGTATCCTGCCTGAGATCATACAGTAGATAACCTCGAAGTTCTACCCACTTAAATGACTTTTCAGATAAGATAAAAACCAAAGGCAATAATTTAGAATGAGACATTCTAAATTTTATTTAAAAGTATATTTAGTAATTACCTCAAATGTGTCTTATTTTTAACTATAAATGAAAAATTAATATATTTATAAGAATTTAAAAATTCTTAAATTTTGTACAGTTATACACATATTTTTAGCCATTTAAATAACTAATGTCAAAAGAAGATAACATCAATTAAGTAAATAATATCACAAGGAAAGTTATCACTCAAGAAAAGCAAAACTTTTTTGAAGTTACAAGTTCTTTCAGGTATACTTAAAAGGAGAATTCAATGGAAATATCAGGATTAACAAATGAAAATAATTGCACAATAGATTGTATTGTGTCATACTTCTTTGTTAATTGAAATACACTATCTATGGATGCTGAAGATCTGAAGAGCTTTTAAAGAACCAAAGTGAAAAATCTCAATTGGTTTTTGGTTATAATAACCTAATTTTTTTGGTAGCCTAAAGGTTAAGTCAAGCATAATAGCTCTTTATTATAAACAGATTTCACATCTTGAGACTGTTCATTGTTCAGGATTCAAAAAGTGAGAACAGGAATCTGCAGGGTGAATGTAATTTCTTGCTCATTAAATGGAGGTTGAATTATATAGTGGGTTGAACAGTGCTCCCCCCCAAAAAAATGTTCAAATTAAATCTGTGAAACTTGTGAATATTAATTTATTTATAAGTAATAATAGTAATAATAATGCTAGTAATAATAGTAGTTTTTGCAGGTGTAATTAAATGAGGTTCTTGAAATGAGGCCATCCTGGATTACCCACATGGGTTCTACATCTGATGACTGATATTCTTACAAGAGAAAGGCAAAGGGAGATTTGACACAAACACAGAAGAGAAGACACAGGAGAAGGCCATGTGCAGATGGAGGCAGAGACTGAAATTGTCCTCCCACAAATAAGGGAGAGCCACCAGAAGCTGGAAGGAATCTCTCTTAGAGTTTTTGGGAGGAGCACAGCCCTACTGTCACCTTGATTTTAGATGCCTGGCCTTCAGAACGACGAAAAAAACTTGTTATTTCAACCCACCGTGTGTGCAGTCATTTGTTAAAGCAGTCCTAGAAAATTAATATAGATGAGGTGCTGTTTCACCAGTGAAACTCGTTTCTGTGAAGGGTTGTAAGAAGGAATTTTTGTTGACTATTTCCTAGTCCATGAATAGATCGAGACTCTTGAGAGTAAAATGCAATTTCCAAGGGAATAATGTGTCATTTTGATGATGCAGGGTTAAATGTTGCTTGTAGTGTACAGTGATTTAAGTCTGCAAACTCTGGAATTTTTTTAATGGATTGTTAGAAGATGACTTGTTTCCTGAGGATTAAATTATTTTTTTATTAAGTTTGTGAGAAACTTAGAAGGGGCATTTTTTCCTCTTATCAAGTCTACAGTCAGATTTCCCCAGGTATCCCCCCAAAATGTTCATTACATAGCTTTGAGTAAATAAATGGAAAAGAAGATTAGTTATGATAAAATTTAGTTAACTCTTTATGTCACCAGCAGGACTAGAGCAGGACTATGGATCTGGTTTAGCTGAATCAGGGGCAAACTCATAATGCATGTGGCACAACCATTCTCAACCACACTATATCGGTACATGGCTGTTTCAGTGGTAGAATTATCAACCATGCAATAATTTAAAGTTGTGGTTATTTAGGAGTTTACACAGTCATGATGAGCAGAGCTTTAAGAATTGCTTTCAAAGAGCAACTGGGCATGTGTCATGGAACTTTAAAATGTTCTTAATTTTGACCCCAAATCCACTACTGCATATCTATCACAATAAAATAACCCAAATTTAAAGATGAAAACTTATACATGCAATAATATTCATGATGGAATTATAATAATAAAGTATTAGTAGGTATAGTTGTGGAATGATTGAAAAGTTCTATGTCCTATGGAATATCATGCAATCACTAAATATGATGCTTTTGAAGACTATACCCTAGGGGAAAATTTTTTTAATAATAATATGTAAGAGCAGCCTGTAAAAGTGAGCATAGAGACTGATTAAAATGGTATAAAAATTATGCATGAAAAAAAAAGAAATATACTAAAAAGTTAACTAACAGAAGGTACATAGGGTCATGGTTCTTTATTATTTTTATCTAATTTTCCTTATTTTCCAAATGTTATTGTAATTGTTTAGGCTCATGTTGTGAACTGACCAGTGCAAATTTTGTACTATGCAACTGCTGGCTTTATTTTCGAGTGGGGTGGGGGTGATGTCAGTAGCTATGAATAGCTGTATATGCAGCTACAAGTCTTCTTCCCTCTTCTCCCCTTACAGCCTCTACACCTCTCTACCAGGTGATATCTTAAAATGAAAGTGAGCCTCAGACCAAATTCTGACACGCATTCAAGCATTTATTAGAAATAGATACTAAAACTGTTTATATAACCTGTTTTGTAAGTGGGATAAAGTTCCCACTTTCTGAAATTTTAGGTGCTCTGCTACCCTTACATGAAAAAAACTGCCTGGAAGAAAAGAATTAGGTTAACTATAAAGTTAATTGGCTTGAGGTAATCAGAAAGCCTTCCACTACCAGCTGGGCCCAGAACTGTTTAGGAATCATGCTTTTTGCATCATCTTCCCTGCTTTGTTCTTTTTGGTGTCTTGGGCAGTGTATGTTTAAACGCTTTAGCCAATCTCATATCTTGACTGATACTAGTTTCATAAATGAAAACTCACATATTTTTTAACATCCCCACTCTACACAATGGTAAGCATCCATTAAAAAAATCTTAGATATTTCAAGATAAAGCCAAGAGAGGAAGAAAAAAAACCTATAAATAAACTATAAATGATAGCAATAGATTCACAAATGATCCAGATATCAAAGTTAACAGATATGGACTTTAAAATAACTATGATTAATATGTTCGATAGAGGAAAAGAGGTAAAAAGAATTTCTACACTTAAGTACTAGAATCTAAACAAAGAACAAAATAAAAATTTTAAAGCTGAATTGCCATTATAATAGTGTTACATTTTTAAAAAATCCCTGAGTGTGAGCTGAAATTTAAAAAGATAAAACTTTCGTGAGTAGGTAATAGTCTTCTCCACTCCTGATATCTATTTGCATTCATTGATTTACACATGGGCTAAGGAAATTTCTAGAAATGTAAGTATGGAAATTCAGACATAAGCGGTCATATGCTGATGAACTGAAAGTCATTACAAGGAAGCTGTGCAGAGAAGGGAAGAAGCTCTAATGTAAGTGATACTGCGCAGTGCACTAAGATGCACCAACAAAATGAACTCTCCATCCCAATTTACTGTCGAATTAGCTGCAACAGGCAGCAACATTGTGTGATTTAAGGAAACTTCACAGTAATGAACGATAGTCAATGTATGAGTTCTCCAAAGCGCTGGTCCTTAAAGCAGGGTGCAGGCAGTAGAGAAGTATATACGTGATCTGTAGGGTGTTAGGGAGGAACTGCTAAACTTATATTCAGCTCACCTTTGAAGTGCCCAGATATTTCTCTTTATTGTGCATATAGCACATTGGTATTATGGAACATGGAACTTATAAATAAATAGATACGTATACTTTGAGAGTGAGTTAAAAAATTCCTTTTACTGCAAGCCAAAGCTTGGAGACCATTTCTCTAAACCTACATATTTATTTATTAAACTTCATGTTGCTTCTTCTATATCATGATTCGAACCTCACCACACATTTGCTTATCTCAGTTTTCCCATCTATAATTTCTTGGAACTCAGGTGTTTTGTGAACTAGACTAAAATGATAATCTTAATTTGCAGAGAGAATAGTTTTCTCCAAGTTAAGTTTCTTTCCGGTACATTTTTGTTAAACCCTTGCTTATTGCTATTATTTGTTTTCCAGAATCCTAGTAAATAATAAAATGAATAAATAAAAGTAAATTAGCAATAAAAAGCAATATGGTATGAATTTTTCCGCTTTTTGTATGGATACATGCTCTTAGCTAGTGATTTTTAAAATTGCAGGTGTATAATATACTCACATATTTATTCTTACCTTATATGATGGAATTAAACTTATCAGGATATTAAGGTTGGGTAAGGGCCTCTTACTCCTAAGATATGCTGATGCCTGTAAACACTTGAGAAGCATGATTTTATTTTATGGCTTTGATATCTGGCATCTGTAAAAAGCACTTGGAAGAGTAACTTTTTCAGATGAAATAATTTTTATTTATGCATACATAAATGAATAGTTGCAAGAGCAGATTTGACAATGAACAAGGGAAGGAAGTGAAAACGCTGGGCGGCTGAGGAAAAGAGAAGGCCCACTAAGAGGAGTGAAAAACACATTCCCCCAGCTTCCAGTTTCACCAGAGGTAAGCCCTGCGTCTTAGAATCTTATAAAACTCTGAAGTCATGTAGCCTAGCTGCGCTGATGGGGTTCCCAGGAAGAGGAGGACTTTCAGTTTTAAAAGTTGGAAGGTCCCTGCAAATCTCATGCAACCTCCCAGCATTTGTAAGAATCCCTTCGTACCTGATAAACATGCCATTATTGTTCCCAGTTTACAGATGAGGCTGGTGGGCAGCCAAAGCTCTGTTGAATGCTCTCAGTGATGGGAAGCTGGGGTCTGTTAGCAGCTTAAATGTTTTCTCCTGTCATTTACATGCATTGGTCCTGTCTTACATGAAAATCTCATAGAACTTAAATTGACTAAGTCTAGAAAACCAACTTGTTTGCCATGTCAAAAAATCGAACAACCTTACCCTCTCACCCCCAAGCTCAACATATTCATTTCAATTCAATTCCGCACACAAGGCCCAGGAGGGGATCTAATAAGAGAACATGGACCAATGAACAAATCTATAAAGAATTCTTGATAAATGTGTTTAAACATGACAGCCCAAGATAAAAGTGTAATATGAAATGCATAAGAGAAATAGAAGTACAGATAATTAAATCTGTACTACAGCAAGTTATTTCCTACAGTTTGTCCAATCAGTCAACCTTGATAAGCTAATTCAAACTGGCTCGATTATGTGGACATCTTCAGTTCAAAGTTTGAATGAGAAATCTGATGAAAGAGAATACTGTAAAAAATAATATTATAAAGGTAATTTTGGGGCGGGGGGAGAAAAAACTTAAGGGAAGCCACAGTTTCAATTATAATCCATACTCACTAACTGTCATTATTAAGAAGGAGATAAATTCCATTATAGGTAAATGTGCATAAGGTACTAAATTTAGCTGCTGTGCAATAGCATTGAAATGCAGGATAAAAGGGAAATTTGCAATAAATTTTGCAAAACAAAGTAAGGAATCTCATTTAGAATACATTAAGTCCTAAGTTAACTTCATTGTGGATAGATTCTTAGAAACTGAGTAAGTGAAAAGACTATACTATTTGCACAGGCTAATTAATGCAAACAAGACTTAGGCTCTTACGTCATATTTCTAGTCACAAAAACATTAGCAAACTTCTAAATAAAAACCCAAAACACTTCTAATATTAAACATTGAAATAAATGTGAGCTGTACATACATTTAAGAGAGATTAATAAAAACAAGAGAATTCTTTTCCAATCCATTTATTCCAATTAAGGGTCTCTGGTGGCTGGAGCCTATCTCAGTAGCTCGGGGCACAGGTGGGCACAGGCAGGAAGCCCCTCCATCAGTGGGCGCACTCACGCCCACACCTACACCCACAGTCATTTACATTGGGACAATGTAGACAGTTCACTTCATGTGCGCACCTTTGGGAGGTGGGAGAAAACTCGAGTTCCTGGAAAAAACCTATGCAGATGTAGGGAGAACATGCTAACCCCACACAGACAGTGGCCATGCCTGCGAATCAATCTTTTTTTCTTATCAATGTTAAAATGAAACATTGGATGAAATGACATTATCCGAGGATTTTCAGTAATATTAGAAATATAATTAATTTAACTGGAGTGGCCAGGCACATTACTTAATACTAGCTTGAAATGAGCGTTAAGATAAAAATAATCTGATTTTTCTTTCCCTTTTTTGTGTTAGGTTTCGACATAAGCCAAATATACCAGATGATTGTGAAATTTCCACTTTAATTTGCATGCCTAAGTATGGTCTTGCACATTAGAAATGAGAACAAAATGAAATGTAACTGATAAAGTACAAGAGAATACATTTCGGTTAAATAATGGAATCAATTCTCAAAAATTAAAAAATTAAATATTCTGTAAGTAAAAATAAATTCAAGCTTATGTGCCACTATCAGATGTTCCTTAATTTTATCAGAAATTCTACAACATCAGTCTGACCTGATTTCTGTTTTTTTTTTTTTTTCCAATGCAACAAATTGTTTAACTGATACATCTAAATTTATTAGGTGCTTTAGTGGTGTGTATGCAAGAGCTTGAAATCTGAAGCCCAAACCACAAAATAGCATGCTATGTGCACATCAAATAAACAGATAGCATATTATTTTTGTACTTGTCTTGAATTTTTTTATATGATAGTTATCACTAGTGCCATGTATTTTTGAAATCATAATTTTTAGAAAAGTGATATCTAGCTGTGACTCTTGTTTCTGAAATTCTAGACAGTAATAGACCCAAAATATGCAGTTTAAAAATAAAATAATAAAATCAAGATAATTGGTGATGTTTTACATATATAGAAAATTATAGACAACGAATTTTTATTTTGATTAAAAGTGTTAATAAAAAACTCTTGGACTTGAGACTCAAGAATAAAAAATATACTATAAATATTTCTACACTACTTAAAGCACAATTGAAAAACTAGCCCATCTTAAAGTATCTTCCCAGAGTAAAGATATTGAGTACCATAATCAGGAATAAATAGAGTAGGTAATATTGTTACCACTCATGACTGGTTAGCCTCTGAACAAAGGATCAGACAGAACTTCAGAAGGTTCCTTAATATAAATTTCTAGTCTTGTTTCATGTTGAAGACATGATTTCTGTTCTCAGAATTATTATTTTTAAAAAAATCTCATTCATCTTCCTTTGGTCTCCTCTCCTGATAATATTTCAGCAGTGTTAAAGAGAAGGCTGTGCTGACTTGCTACTTCTTTCCAAAGGAATTTTATGTTTTCTTTTCCCTTGAAAATGGGGAACTATTCTCCACTGAGTAGAGAAGGTTTTTAGGGTGCAGATAGGGTTAGGTTGGCTTTGGATTCCTTATACAAGCCTGTGATTGTTTTACATTCTTGTTACCAGAATTATTCTATATATTAACCAAACTTATTTTATTAAAATAATTTTAATTTTTAAAACAAATTAGGGATGCTAAAGAATGTCACTGAGTCTGTGAAAGGCTTCACATAGAAACTAAGATATCTTTTGTAAGAAACAGAGAACAAAAGTAAATGTGATTATAATTCATCATATACCTAGTCATTGTGAATCTCATTGTACGATTATAATATACGTGTATGTCAATGATGAAAATGCATTCTTCCTTATTTATGCAATATTACATCTTGAGGACTTTCTCCCCTGGTCTTTTACCATCTATATCATCTTTTCAACTATATATGGATGTTGAAATTCCATCTCTTTAATACTCTGTGAGAAAGTATGCTATCTTAAAGAAGTAAGAAATGGACAATTCCCTTTCAAAACTGTCTGCTCTATTGGTTCTCAAAACTAAACTAGGTTAGATTTGAACTTTTCCTATTCTAGGTAAGTCACTAAATAAAGATAACCAGTTAGGATGTTATCCATGAACATAGGATATTGACTAATTCATAAATTTAATGAATGTGAGATTTTTTTTTGGTTATTTTAAACAAAAGCCAGAAAATCAGAAGTTATTTCTTGCATTTAAATCTCAGATTAATTATGAAAATAATTTACAAAAATAGTCATAAATTTATAACAAAGTATAAAACTAGAGAGTATGACAGCCAATATATACATATATACTTCCAAATACCATTTACAAAATAAAACAAAAAACAACGGAGTATTAATTTTAAAGAAATTTTGAAGTTCTTACCTATGGGTTTCTTATTCTGTTAAGATATTTTATCAGACTAAGATATACATTTAACCAAAGGTGTAAACCAATTTAAGAGTATGTTGCTTTTATATAATTCCCATAAATTAATGGTCAATTATTTCCTATTATACAATCCATAGGTGGCTACACCCCCTGAAGCAAACGGCAAGGAAACTCAGCATATGGTAGAAGACCATATTTAATTTTACCCCTGAATTAATCCTAACTATAGTATTCTTCGTAAAAGGTAAGATGTGAAATTTTTTTGGTTAGACATCTATATTATTCATAGAACTGGAATTTCTTTTGATATAATTGACTTTTTTTCCTTTATACAACACTCAGTAAGAATTTACTGAGCATGTACCAAGTGCCAAACACACTGTGTTTGTACTAGGAGGTAGGTACAGAGGACTAAATAAACAATAATAAAAAATTACTTAACATTAAAGTCCTCAATTTACTAACAGAGGAAAGATATCAAATACATGCTAAGCATTTTTAGTATGAATCTCATTGAATCTTTCTAACAACCCCATGTAGCAGGTCCAAGTATATCCAATTGTACAAGCTAAGAAATTGGCTCTGGGAAACTCAGTAACTTGTAAAGAGCACCCCGGTGGTGAATAGCAGGATCAGAAACAGAGCCAATTGTTGTCTAGCTCTCCAACTATGCTTTAACAGCCCGTCATAAGCTTACTGGTGCTGCATCTCAAAGAAGAGACAGTGAACTCCAAGTAGAAGGGAGCTGGTGTTATTTCAAGTGCATCTTTAAATAAGCTATTTTCAGGCACTTGTGGCAGGGAGAGAAGCTTGAATGGGAAGTATAGCACAGAGAAGTATACTGCGGATATGTTTACCAAAATGCTGGTGGTATAAAGAGTGGGATACGAGGCTGCATAGGTTTGGTAGGAGTGCTTTGCAAAGGGCCTGTGTGCTATCTAGATTTTATCCTTTTGATAGGTGCTGGAGTGGAACAGGAGTGGGTGGAGACTTAAAGGATTTTAAGCAGGGAGTGAATGATCAAATTTGTGCTTTTAAAGGAAACTTTAGCAAAAAAGTGTGAAAGAAGGTGAATTATTGGGGAGGGGAATGAATTGTGTTGCTGGTGTGGTGATGGTGATGGTAGTGTTGGTTGTGGGGAAACTGGAGACAGGGAGCCCATTGCATTACTTTGCATGATATATGATTGGGTCATGAGAGTCCAGACCTATTTTAGGAGAATAGAGAGAAGTGACAGATCAAAGACATAGCTTAAAGTTTTTGTTTTTAACTTTCAAAAAATTTAGTTTATTGGGGTAACATTGGTTAATACGATGATATAATTTTCAGGTGTACATTATAATTTGACATCTGTATATTCTATTGTGTGTTTACCATCCAAAGTCCAGTTTCCTTCAGCTACTATATATTTGATCCCCTTTACCCACTTCACCCTCCCCCTAATCTCCCACATTTGACCCTCTTTATCCTGTCCACCTCTCCACTGCTCCCCCACCCCCTACCTTCTGGTAACCGCTAGTCTATGGTCCATGTCCATGAGTCTCTGTTTGTTTGTCCTATTCATTTACTGCTTTTAGGTTTATATTCCACATATAAGTGATATCATGTGGTTTTCAACTTATTCTGTCTGGCTTATTTCACTTAGTATGATTATCTCGAGGTCCATCCATGTTGTCGCAAATGGCAGTATTTCATCTCTTCTTATGGCTGAGTAATATTCCACTGTATGTATGTGCCGCAGCTTCTTTAGCCAATCATCTATCGAAGGACACTTCGGTCACTTCCATGTCCTGGCCACTGTGAATAACACTGCTGTGAACATCTGTGTGAAAATATCTTTTGGGATATGAGTTTTCAAGTCTTTGGGGTAAATGCCCAGCAGAGAGATTGCTGGATCATATGGTAAATCAATTCTTAGTATTTTGAGGAACCTCCATACTGTTTTCCATAGTGGCTGTACCAATTTGCAGTCTCACCAGTAGTGTATGAGGGTTTTTTTTTCTCTGCATCCTCTCCAACATTTGTTATTCCTTGTCCTGTTGATTATAGCTGTTCTAACAGGTGTGAGATGGTATCTCATTGTGGTTTTGATTTGCGTTTCCCTAACAGCTAACAATGTTGAGCATCATTTCAAATATTTGTTGGCCATTTGTATGTCCTCTAGGGAGAAGTGTCTGTTCAGATCCTCTGCCCATTTTTTGATTGAATCATTTGTTTTTTTTTGTTGTTGTCGTTATTGAACTGTATGAGTTTTTTAAAAATATATTTTGATTAGGCCCTTATTGGAAGTATTGCTTGCAAATATATTTTCCCATTCAGATGGTTGTTTCTTTACCTTGCTGATGGTTTCTTCTGCTGAGCAGAAGCTTTTGTTTGATGTTATTTATTTTACCTTTTACTTCCCTTGATTTTGAGGTCAAATTCATAAAATCCTTTTTAAGTCCAAGATCCTTGAGTTTTGTTCCAATGTTTTCTTCTATAAATTTTATTGTTTCAGGTCTTATATTCAGGTCCTTAATCCATTTTGAGTTAATTTTGGCATGTGGTGATAGACAACCAACTAGTTTCATTCTTTTGCAAGTGTCTTTGCAGTTTTCCCAGCACCATTTATTGAAGAGGCTTTCCTTTCTCTCTTGTATGTTTTTGGCTTTTTTTGTTGAAAATTGTTTGACCATATAAATATGGGTTTACTTCTGGACTCTTGATTTTGTTCCACTGGTCTATGTGTGTGTTTTGCTGCCAATACCATGCCGTTTTGATTACTGTCACTTTGTAGTATAATGTGAAGTCAGGCGGAGTGATGTCTCCAGCCTCATTCTTTTTCTCAGGATGGTTTTGGCAATTCGGGGTCTTTTGTGCTTCCCTACAAATCTGATGCTTTCTGTTCTATTTCTTTAAAAAATGCCAATGGGATTTTGATGGGCATTGCATTAAATCTGTATAATGCTTTAGGTAATAAGGCCATTTTAACTATACTGATCATTCCAATCCAAAAATACGAAATATCTTTCCATTTCTTTGTATTTTTGATTTTTTTTTAAACAGGGTCTTATAGTTTTCATTATTTAGGTCTTTCATATGTTTTGTTAAATTTATTCCAAGGTATTTTATTCTTTTTGTTGCAATTGCAAAAGGAATTGTTTTTTCCATTTATTTTTCTGACATTTCATATGAGTATAGGAAAGCTATGGATTTTTGAACGTTGATTTTGCATCCAGAAACTTTATTGTATTTGCTTATTGTTTCTAGAGTGTTCTAGTGGAGCCTTTATACCTTAAAGTTTTAATGCCCAGTTGAATGTGGGGAGAAAAGGAGGTGAGTTCAAGAGAGGGAGCTAGCTGGAAGGGTTATGCGTATTCCCTGATGGAACTCTGGAAGGAGGAGTTGAGGGTGAGGAAGTAATGAGTTCAGTTTTAAACGTGATGAGCTTGAGTTGACCGTGGGCCATTTCACTTGGAAGATGGTCAAAAGGCAGTTAGATATGTCTGGATTGTCACTATTTAATGAATCATCCCATTCAAGAGCCACCTTTTACTCTTTATCTTTACCCTCTCTGTCCTATCAATCACTAAGACCTGTTAATTCTACTTCCTTAATATTTCTTTAATCCCCACTTACATAAATCTCTGGATTGGTCATTTGGATTAGTGTGTGCAATGCCAAATAACTGTGAATACCTTAGTGCTTCTATAAGGCCCTTTGAAATCAGATCAGCTTAACCTCTCTTGACAGCAGTCCATGCAGGAGCTGCACTCCAGTCGCACTGAAGCAGCCTCAGTTCCCAAGAGATCATGCTCTCTAGCTTTTGTGTCCAGGCACCAAGACATGTCTCCAATTCCAACCCCCATTCCTGGCTGCACACCAGGGAGAGGCAATGAGTAACACAAGGCTGACCCTCCAGGAGCGCCCAGCAATCAGAAAATTGTGGCTCAAATGAGTCATATTTATGTCCTTTCTTAGAGGTTTACAGACAGCAAAAAGAGGCCCCAGAATGTTCATTTAAATTAAGTGGGAAATCCTATTGCAGGGAATATGGTGGATTCCTTAATCATTACATAAAATATCTGGTTCATGTTGTTTCTACTTAGAATCCAGGCGTCATTGTTAGATACAAATATTATTTGGTAGTGAGGTATAATAAGTAAGTATAAAAAGTATAAAGATGTATGTGTCAATTTCTCTTATCCTTGCCTGTATCTCACTGTTCTGGCAGCGGGAGTGTATGAAAAAACCAGTAGCCAAGAGTGAGGTTGGAATTAGTGAAAACGTGAGTATAGTTCTGTTAAGTATGCCATAAGTAGGTTCTACGTGTAAAAGTTCAAGGGGCTTGTTTAATTATGGAGGAAACTACAAGCAAGCAAAACAAAATTTATAAAAAAAAAAAAATTCTGCCGAATGCTTAGAATTCTAAAAGTCTTGGTGTAGACAGGGTCACCTGTCTGCGATCGCTTCATTACCCTCTCATGCACAGGGGGCTTTATGGACAGAAACGGACTTTAAATTTTCATTTGGCAAAGGCAAGATTTTATTCTGCACAGGAAAAAAAATGTTTATGATTTACTTCTTGTTTAAAGTAGCTGATTTTAGAATAAGCCAAACTTATCCAAGAGAACTGTTGACATTAACGACAGGCGGAGAGTCCTTTGAACCGTGATTGCTTCAAAAACTGGAGGGTATTCTTCTTGTCAAGACCCTTCTTTGGACAATCTCCAGTGGCTTCAAGGGAGATAACACAAAGGTAACCAGCGCGTGCGGCTCAAATCTCGCTAACAAGTGATTTCTTTTCAGGCCCAAACTGCCTGGCGACAGGAGCGAATCTAACTTTTTCTCAGTGGACCCAGAGGTACGCACCCCCCTGCGCCTGAGTTCTGAGAGAAGCGGGTAGAGGGCAGGGTCAAGACCTCCGGCCCTTGCATCCACCGTCCTGCAGCTGAACGCCGGCTCGAGTCGAAGCTGAGTACTCAGTGGCCTCGTGCCTCAGTTTCCCTGTCTATATAATGGGGGCTGATGCAGGAATTCAACGAGATCATACAGACCTGGAAACGGAGCTGGCCTCTGGGCAGCCCTCGACGCATGGAAGTCGTTACGCCAAGAGTCCCCTCGGGGCTCCCTCGGCTCGAACTTCCAAATATGACCAGGATAAGCAGGAGTGGCCTCGGGCCCGCGGGGGGCAGGGGCCACGGGGCCCGCCGCGGAGGCCACTCGCAGGGGCCTGCTGAGGCGCAGCCGCCCGGCCGGGGGCGGCCCGGCCAGCGCGCCCGCGGCCCGCGCGCCACTCCCCGCCGCCGCGGCCCGGGCGGCGCCCTGCGCGCGGCGGCGCCGGCGCCCGGGGCCTGCGCACCGCCCCGCGCACAGCGCCGGCCGCGGCGGCGGGGAGCGGCGCGCGGACATGGCCGAGGCGCGCGCGGGCTTTCTGGAGCAGCTCAAGTCCTGCGTCGCGTGGTCCTGGACGTACCTCTGGACCGCATGGCTCTTCGTCGCGCTCGTCCTGGTCTACGTCCTGCGGGCGCCGCTGAAGATCCACGACAACCTGAGCACAGGTACGGCCCGGGCCGCGGGCCGGCGCCCGCCCCTCCCCCGCCCGGGAAGTTCGCGCCGCGCGCGGGGCCGCCCGGGGCGCGCTCGGGGCCGCTCGGGGACGCGCTCGGGGCCGCTCGGGGCCGCGCTCGGGGCCGCGCCGGGCCCGCCCCCCGGACGCCCGCGGCCCCCCGGCCGGGACGCGGCCCCGCGGTGGCGGGGGGCGGGGAGGAGGGCCCCGCGCGCACCCGCCGCCCGGCCCGCCCGCCGCCACGACGCCTCGGCCGCCGAGGGGCGCGTCGGGGGCGCCGGGGAGTCCCCGCGGCCGCCCCTGCGTGTGTGCGCGGGAACCCCCGGCGCCCGCAGGGTCGCCCCGCGTCCTTCCTCACGCTCTCGGCCGCGGGAGCGGGACGGCCGACGGGGGCCGGGCGGGGCGCCTGTCCCCTCGCGGGCGGCCGGGCCCGCGGTGCTGCCCCCAGCGCCCAGCGGGAAGCCCCCTGGGGGCGCCCTCCACCCACCCCCGCACCCAGACGGGGGCTCCCCGTGGGCCGGCCAGGGGGTCCCGCAGGCGCTGGTGCTGTGGAAGGCGGGTCGGGTCACCACACGGGGGCCCGGAGGGAGGGACGAGGGACAGACCCGGGCGCCTCCGCCCGCCCGCGGTCCGGCCCCAGGGGACGCGCCACGCGCTGGAAGGGGAGTCCGCCAGGCTCAGGTCCCCGGCGGGCGGAGCAGGCGTTAGGGAGGGGGCGAGTGCACGTGCGGCCCGCCGGCCCCACCATCGGGCACAGCCACGGAGCGGGCAGGAGCCCCTCTGCAGCGGTGACGGGGCAGACACGAAAATCGCGTTCCTCTGGGAAGGTTCTAGCCCCTGGGGTTCGAGCCTGGTTTTGTTCGACGTCACAGTGCTTTGGGGAACCCTTGGACACAGGGGTATGTGGTATCTGTGTGCGTGGCCCTGTGGACGTGAGTGCATTTCATTCATCTTATTTATTCTTTTTTCCCTGTGCGGTGGTAATGGCACCCACACAGTTGTTACAGCGCTTGAGATAACGCATTTAGTGTGTTAGGTGCTCACACTTTGGAACACGAACCTCAGACGTCTTGTTTTAACTTGACTCACGTTCCTGTCTACGTTGGTTTCATAGGATCCCGTGGGCTAGCGCCCCTCACGACAGGCTTCTGCACTGTGGAATCATCTTACCGTTTCAGTAGGTGCCGCTTTGACCTTGGATTCAGCCCTTCTACAGATCATGGCTTTCTGGCTTTTCCGCTTTTAGACTGTCTGCTTCTCACAGTCACAGTTCTATCTTCCCTGCTTTAGGCAGTGTATAGCTCTAAGGTGCCATTTAGTCCCAAAGTCCTATAACTTTAAGCAGTTGTTTGAATATGTGTGGTAAGGAAATTTATATTTATTGGTAAGTGTGTTTGATTTCTTTCTCCCCCCAAATTGTATTTTAAAAACGTGAATGTTTCTCATTTAGTACACATTAAAACTTTTATTCCAGAACACACATATGTATACCACATTTCCTTAGCGTAGGTTAAATTATCATCTATTTGTGTATATGTGTTTCTGTGCCCACATCCCCATAAGTGCTACATGTACCAATACAGAACAGGCAAGAAGCAAAATGCCCACTGGGAATATGTATAGTTTTTAAAGAAGAAATTGTCATGTTTTCTTCCAGCGGCTTTAAATCTAGCATTTCTCACAAATAATTTGTATGGGGCCATTTCTCATTTGGGCCTATAAAAGAGAAAATACGAAGATGAACAGGCCAGATGGGCTGAACCTCGCCAGACATGTGATAGAAGGAGCCGGAGGCTGTCTTCCTCAATGATGCTGGACTTCGGTTTTCATTGTGGTTTTATGCACATTTTAGTCATGAAGGAAGGTAAAAGGAGAAGCACACAGGCAACTACCTCTCTGCTATTTCTGTGAGAAGTAGCTGGAGGTAGGGATATGGGACCTTTACATGGGGGAGCTTTCTCTTGCAGGGAGATCTAAATGGATTCTAATGGAACTCATTTTGCTGCTCCGAAGCACTGTGGTGTTTACTCTTCCTGTGAATTGAAGGCAAGTGTCCCTGGAGAGGCCACTGAATCTAGAGCTGCTTTTAGGGAGCTGTGAGTGTTGCAGGCCTTCTCAGGAAAGCAGGCAGATGGGTGAGGCAGATAGGAGCCAAGGCTTCCATGACAAAGACCCAGCTCTGCTGTTCTGAGGTAAAAGTGGTCCAGAGTTGTTCTTGATGTTTCCTTGGCTCGCTCTTCTCAATATTTTGGTCATTTATGGCATCTTTAATATTTTTAACCTCATTTGATCATATTTTGTGATAAATGTGTCGAATCCGTTACAAAAAAATGAATGACTGGAATGCCTCCTGTGTATAGGGCACTGTGACAGATGCTATGATGGGAAAGATATATAGGTTTATAAAATTCAGCTAAATAAGGTGTTTACAACATGAGTACAATTTCCCATAATGCAGAGTGGAGCGGGACGAGGTGATGGGAGCTTCTCTTTTGCAATTCTCCTGTCATGTGTAGTTATCCAAGTAAAAATACCTTCACTGCTCTTTTCATGGTGTGCCTTAGTTTCATTGTTCTTTCCTCCTCTTATCATCTAGGTTTGCTTGACTTTCATTGCATCAAGCTTGTGCCATTTAGGGTCGGGATAAAGTTCAAAGAATTCCACAGTATTGTTAGACCACACAGAGAAAAGTTCACTTAGGCAACCAAATCTTATAAAGAAAAATGAATTTTAAGAAAGAAATTGGAAAATACACATATATTAGGAATAGCACACACTGGTTAGCTTCGATAATTGATTTTTTAATGCTCTGCCCTTAAGTTGGATTGGAAAGTGTGAAAACAGTTTTATGATTTTCAGGAAATATAATGAACTTTTAACAAAATCAAAAAACCTCCAAATTAACATCATTACTTGTTAGTTTTCAAGTTAATTTTCAATATCCTAAAACAATGCTTTTCCAAAAGGGCAGAAAATTAATAAGAATAGTCATGCAGGATATTACTCAAGAAAAACAATAGAATGTATTATTTTTTTAAAAAATAGTTTCATAACTTACTTTACATTGTTGTGTTGATAGCACTTTCTCACCTACCTTGTGTTCTGAGATTTTAGATGCTGAATTTAAAACACTTCATGATCACACCTCTTAAAATGTACACCTTTGCCATTTTTGTGCCATACAGTTTAAGTGATTTTCCAATTCTTCTTCTGTTTCCTGAAAATCAAGTTTTCAAAGATCTTTGAAATCCTGTTTCATTCCCTTTGGAAAACAAATGTTAAAAGTCTGACCTGGGCTTAAGGTTGTTTATATTATAAAACTTTTATTTCACGTTAATTAAGGTGAAAACTAACCTTAAGGTGATGCAAAATGCTCACATGACTTAACTGAAATGATATATAACCTTAGGTGCAGCTCAGTTTTGAGTGTCTTCATATTGGAAAAAGCTGCTCTAAATTTAATTAACATTCTGGATTTCTCATCTGGAGGTCCTGCTTGCAGTCTACCTAGGTCTTTTGCCTCTGCTATGCTTGTTGTCTAAAATGTTTTCCCTATCTGTAAATCGCAACCATCCTCCTAGGGCCAGCTTGCTGCCTTCCGATTGCTTCAATTGAAATAAATATTTCCTCCAACTTTCACAGTGCATTATCTGAGAGTCATACTGGCAATTTTTATCTAGCATGAATTACAGTTGTGTGTATGTATAAAAATATGTCAGTGTGTGTGTGTAGATGTCTTCTCTTTTTGTATACATGTTTTATGGCTTCTAGATTAGTTCTTTGTTTTCCAGGATCATTTCTTGCACCTAGTAGGTCCTAACCATTCACTGGGTGAATGAATCTCTAAATTATTGTGTGTCCATTGAGTTGGGATTGGAACAATGAAATTGATCAAACACAGTTCTAGGTATATGCCTCATCTAAGTTTTCAGCTTTAGATAAAGGTCAAAAACTGTCACAAAAACTTAAAAAATTCTCTGATGGGTCATCTGCATCTAATTCATGAAGGTCCAGTTTACAAACAAATAAAAGGACAATTATCTGATTAATGTCAGCTTTGAGTTTAGGATATGTCCCAGACATGTTAGTTGCTTGAACTAGTTTTGGAAACATTTCTCTCATCCATTAATGAAGCAATCTGAGTGATGCTTTTTCTTATGTCCTCAGTTTCTGTACGTGTATAATGCTAGCTTTACATTCCTTAAGGTTCTTTCTAGCTCTAAGATTCTGTTTCAGTGTCTTGGCATAAATTTCAATGAGTGCAGAGTGTAGAACCAAGTGAATATATGGACTTAATATGTTTTGTTTGTTTGTTTGTTTGTTTGTTTTAGTTCGGACTCTTAATTCTTAGTGAATGAATACAAGTTCAGATTTTATGTGGCCTCCTTCGTGGCTTCACCTCACTGAAAATAAAATCCAAATATATTACCCTGGCTTACAAAGTCTGATGATGTGACTGATCTTTTCCCATCTCTTCTATCTGAATTTCTGCCACTCATCCTTGAGGTAGCTACGCTCCACACATGTTTTAATTCTGTCTTATTTTTAAGCCTGTTTTGCTTGTACCTGCCATATAGCTTTTGTACTAGCCATTCTCACCACAAGAATGCTTTCTACTTGATTTTTGCATGATAGTCTTCCTAGTATTCACACCTCTGTTTAAATTCACTTCTTTCTGAGGTGTTTTCCATCATGATCCAATCTTAAATGACCATCCCGTCATCGTAATATCACCAGACTTGAATTCTCTGCGTAGCATTTAGCACTGTTTGATTTTATTGAGTGATTGATTGATTCAATGATTGATTGCATTCTTCTAGTTGTCCCCCATGTGACTCTAAACTCCATGAAAGTAGGAACCTCACTTATCTTGTTCGTTTGTTTTTTTTCCTTGCATGTTTGTGTATCTTCAGGATCTCAAACGATGAGTACTTGGGCCTAACATGTGCCTGTTGAATAAATGAAAACCTTTGTCAGTTGATTGTAGCAACTCAGAAGTAACACTGTCCTTTAGGAAATGATTTTAGAATCTATCATGTAGTCACATCTTATAAGATTGAGAATTGTGTTTACTGACTCAATTATGAAGATTATTCTGAAATGTTTACTGATGTTCCAAAATACTAATATTTTTTGATTCATTCTTAAGGGATAGAATTTAAGGAATGCTTATTCTTCTGGTTCTTATTGTAAAGTAAATTTAATATAAAGAATGTTGAGTCAAAATTGACTCCATTGGGAGACAATTTGTGTAATATAACCTGGAACTTCAGACATAGAGATTTGCAGAGTTAAGTATCTCACATTATCTGTAAGAATGGAGCTTGGGGTTCTACCAAACTGGAAGAAGTTCTTGTCTGTGGGGAATGATGGGGTAATAGAAGAAAGATTTGGCTGGGAAATTTTTCAGAACAATATTGTCAGACATCATGAAATTTAACACAGAGAAACATAATTTGAAGTGATTAGAAGTACTTGAGCATAATTTTAAGTTCATGCATTTTCATTTTCCACCTCTAACCATAGAAACCATGTCTAGGTTTATATAAGAAACAGAGTGAAAATAGTTTTAGAATTATGGAAATTACTTTATTGCCAATTTTACTGAATATTTCTTTCTCCATAAATCACTGCATATTTACTGAAAGAAATACCAGCTGTGACAAAATGAAAAGGAGCATTGGATTTAGATTATTTGAGTTCAGATCCCAGTTTGTGATCTGCTGGGTAACTTGGACAAATTACTTTGTAAGACTCTTTCCTCATTTATTCAATGAAGACATTCATCTTTATTTTATAGTTTGGTTTTGAACTCCAAATGAAATGACCTTTAGCATTGAGTCGTGAGCATAGCACATAAATAATATTAGCAACTTGTATACCTGGTTATTCTAGTCCATTTCACTGACTCTGAACAGTGTTCATTCATTGGTTAATTCATTCATCCACTGGTTTGTTTATCTGTTTATATGAGGAGGCAGGTACTTATACAATTGGAGTTACATTATTCCTGTCAATTATTATTGGGACATATAATCTCATATCAGTTATATTCCTCCCAGTTTCTGTACTTGTTTTCTGTGCTGAACAATCAACATTCCCTAATATACTTCCAAGTTCACTAATGCTTATAAATGTATTTTGTTTCCTATGAGAGAATTGTATCTTAAAGATAAGATTGAGTGTAAATCTGTTGATTGGAACTAGGAAGGGAAAAGGAATTAACATTTATTGAGTTCCTACATGAGCCAGGCACTGTGCTGCCTGCTTTATCATTGGCTATTAGGCTTCCTGGGCTTCAAGTCTGTTTATATCCCATATAAACAGCTATATAGCTAATAGTCTCCATGTTCATGTGGAATGAAAATTGTTTAAAGCAACACTGGTATTGGTATACTACTATTTGTCCTGTTAAAGGAAGCAATACAAGTGAACACCTTAAAGTTGTATTTTGATGAGAAAGCAGCATAATCTGTGAATGAGAATGAGAACTTGGTGGAGAGTTTTGTAAGGGACTGAGATAGTATACCAGAAGAGCTTGAGAGCAGGGATCATGACTTTTTCATCTTTGAATTTCCATTTGTGGTCATTGCCCAGTGATGATACGTGAAAAGATGAATGCATGGATTACTTCGGGTGTTTTTAGGGCTTTCCAAGATTGATAGCACTGGTGGTTCTTATTTTACTTCACCACCTAAGATTTTTCTTTTCCTTGGTTCAGAGGTTACTGCTAATACTCAGCATTCAAGGCTGGGCTTATTGTTTGGATCATGATGATAAGAAATAAGAGATGGAATGATCCTTCTGAAGAAAACAGGAACAAGAGTTTGAAGACAATGGAAGGAAAAGGAGCGTTCCTGTGTATTAAGAGGAGGTGATTGCCTGTGGTAGAACTAATGTAGAAATTCAGAACAGAAAAACATTAGGGAAGAAATGATAGTATGGTATAAGTGTGCTTGGTCGGATGGGTCAGGATGACTTAGACGTTGTGAGGCTGGGATGGAATTGATAGAAAGTGTGCAATTGGACAAATACCACGTAAAGGGGGTTTATACTTCTTAAATAACTGTCGTAGACACAAAACTGGACATTCTATGAATATCCGTGTGGTTGAGATAGTTGCCTGTGGCTTTCCAGTTTGATGAGGAATGGCTCCCTTGACTGGAATGCAACTTCATAGGAGGTGGTAAAATCAGTGAGACAGTGCTTTGTAAATGATAAACTACTATTTAAATCTAAGGCATTATAGTAGCTTGTTTGTCTAGAAGTTTGTATTCTAGGGGCTTTGTCTCTTATCATGAAATGACAGTTTAAAATATATAATGGGATCTCATCCTGGATCTTCTTTCTAAGTAATATCCAAATATTGCACTAAACAGGACAATGAGTTACAGGGTTTTGAGTTAGGGGGAAGAGAGAGAATGTGAAATGTGATTCATTTTAGATGTTACATTGGAGCAGGACAGTTTCCCATGTTTACTGTTACCAGTCGTTCAAATATAGCAGGCTTTGCTGCTGTGATAAAATACCTACTGTGCTAAAATAAGAAACTGACAGCCCAGTTTGCTATAGCAGTATTTCATATTAGCTGTGACTGTGGCCAGCAGAGTCACTGTTTAATGGCAGTTACTAAATCTCTACACAAAATAGGGTGTCATTTATCTGAGAGAGCATTTTTTCCCTTTCTGAATTTTAGGAAATTGAAACTATACTAGTTACAAGCATACTCTGTGGAGAACCCTAACTTAACTTTCTTAAGTTGACCCCCAAATCTAATAAAAGGTCTTGGTTAAGTGTCAGTCTTTATGAAGTTTTGAGCAAGCCTATAGAGGAGTTTAAGGAATCTCTGAGCAAGGAATAATTTTTTTTTTTTTTTTTTTAGTAAAAAGCTTAACAATTTAAAACAGTGCAAACAGTGAAACATTGAATCATAAAATAGTCTTTAGAAAAGAAGTGGCTTTTTGTGATCTAGAGTTAGAAGGTGTTTTATGGTTTTGTTTTGCTTAAAAGTCAGTTAAACCATTCTAAAGTATTATTTGATTAACAACAGATAATAGTAGAATGCTTGCAGTTCTTCCCTCTGTTAAGCTTGTCCATTTTCTGGGTTCCTTCTCTTGGGAATGAGAGAACAAAATTTACTTCTTTACCAAATTGATCTTTTTCATTTATCAAATAGTACTGTATATTGACCATTATTAATAGAACTAATAAAATAATGCTGTTTGGATGTTTTGCAGTTTACTACACCCACTTGACTCAATTGAATTCCTTTCTGTGACGTACATTTAGATTCCTATAGTGTCAATCAGAACTTGTGTGAGCTGGTTTGTACTTTTTCCTTGAGCTTTGCTGGAGGGGGAGGGGAATTCCTATCCTCTATCACTGATACCTTTCATTTAAAATAAAACAAAATGAATTATAGTTTTCTTAGTTTAGGCTCAGAGTATTTAACATTATGGGTTAGAAAAATCTTTTAGCAAAGAGTGCACTTTTACGTTTGAAAGATGATGTGCGAAGGCTAAATTATAATTTTTAAATTTTAGAAACTTGCTTCTCAATGTTTTTTTCTCAAAACTGGAAGTTGTGTGTGTATTATCATTCAGTGAAAACCTGAAAATATAAAAAATCTAATAACAAATCTAATCAGTTGGAGGAAGTCATTATTTTAACAAACTTTATTTTACATTATTTGAACAATCAAATTTTCGGAGGGAAAGTACAAAAGCAATGATGACATAATATCAATTAAGTTTAAGCATAGATGCAGATGTTAATTAGTTTCGGCTATAAAAGTGTTTCTAAAAATTTTTTTTTGCATAATAGTTATTTTTTATTGCTTGCTAACAGAAATAATATAACAATATCCGGTAGATTTTAAAAACAAAGGAACTATAATTCTTAAAAATGAGCATTTTAAATTTTAACTGAGAATATATGTGATAGAGAAGAGTGAAAAGACTTAAAAAAGATAAGACCACACGTTCCTATTTAGGATGGAGAGGATCAAAATCGAATTGTATAACAGTGGTCACAGCAAGCGCTTTTCCCCTGCCATGTCTTGAACATTATGGCCATCCATTGTTTCCTGTCTAACTCACTTTCTAGTAGTAAACATGATTTAGAAGTAAAATGTAAAGCCCATTTTAATGTTTATTCTTCTATCTGTAACATCTGTAAATAAAAGGAGATATAAAAATATTTAGACATCAAGATATTGTTGCAATCATTTTTTATTTTGATGTTATATTTCATTAAAAATATGCTATTGATGTGAATGCTATTGATGTTTAGCTTTATAGAAATTTCTTTTTAGCACTGAGTAACAAACAGAAGATTGAAAAGTGGCAGCTCGTTGGTGTTAGTCCTTTCAAGTAGATTTACTTCCTGGAGATTTTACATAGTTTAGGCAGTTCATGTACCTTCCTAGGGAGGAAGCCCATCTGTCTTTGTGAAATGACATTATTATTTTCATATTGCACTTAGATGAACATTATTCTCTCCCAGTCCTGGCACATTGCTTTTACCCCTCTTTTCTTAGAGGTACCAGTGAACAAGTAACCATTGCTTCTTGCAGCACGGTGTTTATGTACACGATCCGATCCGCGTCCTAGCTTTCTTACCACAGGATGTATATTCAAATTATCCAAAGTGGAATGGATATTTAAAATCAATAAAAAATTAATGTATTGCATGTTACTTTTAGAAATAAGATGGTTGTTAGTAAATCAAACCACCCGTGATGTGATAAAGCATTACAGAATATTAAGGGATTCACTTTGACATTTGTGGGCTTCTCATATTCCTGCTTTCTTTTCTTGCTACTGATCACAAGGTAACTTAGAGAAACCCGAATTTCTCATCCTGTACTCACCTGGTAGTGTAAGACTAAGGATATACTGGTTTGAATAAGTAGTAACAGTTATGAGCCAGAGCTGTTCAGCAAGTCTTCCTTTCACCCTAGTGACAGCTGTTAATTCCCACGGCTGCTTGTGAGTGTTCCAGCTTCACTATTGTCATTTCTGACTCTTGGTGCTCAGGACAACTGTCCATCTTCTCTTCTCACTGGTTCTCATTGTTGGGGACATTAAAGTGTGGCTTTGGGCAGGCATCCAGGGGTCAGGTCTGCAGGTCCAGTGGGTCGTAGGTGTTCTGGGAGGTCTGTGGGACCTTTCTGTTAATTGTATCTAGCCTTGCCACTCCCAATAAAACATGATGGTGCCCGTACCACATTTTAGCACAAGGTCGATGTGGATTCAAGTCCTTTACCAGTTCTGTGATCTTAGTACTAGCTCTCTTATCTATAACTGAAGATAACGGGATTGTTAGGAGGTTTAATGAAGTGAGGAAAGCCTTAACGCAGTGCCTCACACAATTTAAGTGCTGAGCACATTTTAGGTATTTAGTTGTGGCTACTGTTGCTGCTACTGCTATACTGTTCGTCTTGGCCTATAATTCCCAGTGCCTGACCCCATCAGCTTTTCTCTTCGGTCAGTCTCTAGCCTGGTGGTTCTCTTTTCTCTGCCTCCCTCCATCCCTCCTCCCCTGCCTCCCTCTCTCTTTCCTTCCTCCTCTCCTCTCCTCTCCTCTCCTCTCCTCTCCTCTCCTCTCCTCTCCTCTCCTCTCCTCTCCTCTCCTCTCCTCTCCTCTCCTTTTCCTTCCTTCCTTCCTTCCTTCCTTCCTTCCTTCCTTCCTTCCTTCCTCTCTCCCTCCCTCCCTTCCTTCCTTCTTTCCTTCCTTTTTCCTTTAATGCATCTGTTCTTCATAGTTATTTACATATTTATCCTCTGTAAGTTTTCTGTATCCCTTCAATTTTGAGGAAAAATTTATGACAGTAGCAACAAGAGCTCCATTCCTGGTCAGAATGAATAAGCTTTTTATTATCTATATCTTACTTTTATTCTCTAACTCTTGGTACTCTGTTACATTCTCTTATTTTTCCTGCAACTGCTTTAACCTCATGGGTAATTTCAAAGCCAAATTTACTAATCTGTTCCCAGATCTTGTTTTATTGCTTTGTTGCACTTCAGAAAAGGACCTTTTATGTTGAATCTCTAGTCTCTTACCATCAAATAACACATTTATTGAATCATACTGTAAGCAAGTTACTGTACATGGTGTGGGTTTAGAGGAATAGAAGGATGACCAAGACAGTTTTTTTCCTCAAGTACTTAGTGCTGAGAACGAAAGAGAAACACAGTGAACTCAAATCCAAAGTGAAATGTGTTCAGAACAAAAGAACAAACAAGTACCAAATAAGGAGGTGAAAGGAAGCTTTACATACATGGTGGTAGTCACTGAGCTGGACCTTGTTCTCAGAAACCCCAGGCTCGGGGAACTGCATGAGCAGAGTGTCACACTGCTTGGTGACTTCAGAAAAGGAAAGTGTGGCTGAAGAGAGGGTGCAAAGGGAGAAAGGTGAGAATCTGTTTGGGGTTAAATTGGAGATGGTTCTGAAATATTAAAAAAATGGAAAAATTATAATTATGATTTTCTTATCCACCTAGAAAAGGATAGGAATATAATGTGATCCACTGCTCATATTTAAACATTGTTTATATTAATGTTTTGTTACAAATATCCATGATACTTTCCCTTTCTTTTTAAAACTGTATACATTATATTTTATAGGACACTTTTAGATTTACAGAAAAATTACTGGTAGTATGGAGTTTCCGTATGCCTCACGCCCAGTCCCCCCATTATTAATATCTTACATTTGTGTGATATATTTGCTAACATTAATGAGCCAATACTGATACATTATTATTAACTGAAGTTCACACTTTATTGAGATTTCCTCAACTTTTACTGAATGTCCTTTTATGTTTCAGGATTCCAAGCAGGATGTCACACTACATTTAGTAGTTGAGTCTCCTATATTCTTCTTGGCTGTTAACAGTTTTTCATACTTTTCTCACTTTTAATGACTTTGATGGTTTTGAGGAGCACTAGTTAGGTATTTTCTAGACTGTCTTTTAAATTGGGATTTGTCTTTTTTTTTTCCTCATGTTTGTTTCTGGGATTATGGGTTTTGGGGAAGAAGACCGCACAGGTAAAATGCCATATCAGGCATACAAACTAATACCTTGACTTATCACTTTGATGCTGATCACTTTGCTGGGGTCGTGTTTGTCAGGTTCTCCACTGTAAAGTTGCTCCCTACACCACTCAAATACTGTACTTAGAATGAAAGTCGCTTTGCACAGCCCACTCTTGAGGAAGGAAGAGCTTTGCTTCCCCTATAAACGAAGGCTATATTTAAGATACAAGCGTTAGTGACCAACTGATTTGTTCGTTTTATGTTTACATGTTTTCCAATATTCCAGAGAACATTAAAAATGTCTAGATTCTGCTTTTGAAAGGCCCTTTTAGTTCTAACGTTCTGATTCTGTGGATGTTATGCATTCACATTTTTTTCCTACTCTAAGTCTGTTGAACCCATTTAGTAAGTAAGGTATAGGTTTTGCATTCGAAACTATTTCTTGTGAAAATGTGACTGTATTCCACAACATGCAGATGTTGTGAGTTTCAGTAAATGGATTGCTAGTGTGTGAGTCTGGGAAGAGAGCTGTGTGTTGGCATTCCTCTGATGTAGGGGTAGCTCTGGCGGGAGAGCTCCATCCAGGTAAGGGAGGGGTGGGAAGGAAGAAAGGCACCCACAGAACTTCTGCCTTGTAAATATAATCTCATTTATGCCAGGTCAGACAGGTTGGTCCCAGAATGGTGATATTTTTAAAGAAGCACAAGACGTTAACAACAATTAAAAAATGGTTAGAAAGGGATTTTATTCAATACTGTGGTATCTTGAAGGAGAAGCAGTTCATAACCCTAGCGGCGTTTTGGTGTTCCCTTTGTCTCCTGTTTCTTGTATTTCACAACTCTTCTTAGTTCTCTCACCTGTTTCCAGACAGTTGGGCTTTTGTCCTCTTACTCTTTTCTGCCTCAGAGCTTTATTGTAGAGATTGACTCAGCCGCTTTCCAATAAGCCTTTTCCCTCTTACTCTCTCAGGTCCCATCTTGCCTCTCAGGTCTAATCCTTCTCTGCCTATTTTTAGACGAGGAGAGTCTTTTGGATTGGTGGGTGGTGGAGTGAAGGTCTAGGTAGAATATCAGTCTGAATACCCTTAGGCTGTGCAAGAGTGATCACATCTATGTACATGCTAACACTGACGCCTTTTGTGCTGTCACACAAAGAATTTCGGCTCTATGAGTGTGTCCAGTTCTTCGTGGTACCCAGCAGCCCTTGATCAGCAGCAATTCCTCAGAAAGAAGGATATAGATAGGAGGCTGGGCCTTCAAAGTGACAGCCATTAAGGTGCTGCTGCTAGTTGCTGTAGGGCTGATGGAGCTTGGTATTGCCAGGGCAGGTCTGTTGTACGACAGTATCTTCAGTATGTTTCTCTCACAAGTGGGAGCAAGGCCACCTCCTTATCCAGAATTGACACATCCCTTCCTGCTAGAAGAGCACTGCTCATGTGACGTGATACTCATATGTTAAGGTCTTTTGTGGGTGATTCTTTGACTTTTCAGTGTGATTCCTAGAACTTCCATGGCTTAGTTTTGGTGAATTCTCTCCCACCCATCAACCCCACTCCTTTGCACCATTGTCTTCATTGCTGCGAAGTCATACCAGCATTCTCGCTTGATTTTAGGTGATTTTAATCTGGATTGCAACTGACTGGGGCACCAGTCAAACCTTGAATACTAATGCAGTTTGAATCTTGAGGCTGCAGTTTCAATAAATGGACTGTCAGTTCCAGGATTCTCTTTGACAGGCTCGTGTTGGTAGCTTGGTACATTTTCAGCATCAGTAAATTTTATCCTGTCAGGTAAGCAGGAAAAGGGTAGCTTTTGGTACCAGTTATCAGAGTCATTCCTTGGCCTCTTCTCCCTCCCTCATATCTTTTGATAAGACAAATAGGCTTATTGGCTGTTGACAAACATCTCCAAAGAGTGAAATGATGGATTAGGAAGTCTGGGCCAGTGTATGCAGAACAACATGATTCTTGCCAGGGAAGTAGAAGCTGCTTCCTAATCTGCAGGAGTGAGCTTTTCTGATGTTTCCAGCCTTCCTTGTTCTCTGGAGGCACTGACTTCTGCAGGGGTTAATGAAGATGAATCCTGCTTCTGATGTCTCAGAATCTAGCATCTTGAAAGGCAGCAGAGGAGACCGTTGGTAGAGTGGAGCAATCCTAGAAAAGGCAGTTGACTGGAACTTTATGTAAGGATTTTTGAGTGGGGAAATGAAGTGTTTTGATGTATTATTATGATAATTGTTGCTGCAAAAGACAGGGCACTCTGTAAATGAAGGTTTTAGAGGAAATAGATCATACATTCAAACTGTTACTTGAGAATAATTTAATTAAGGGACTGTCTACAAAGATGTAGGCAGGATAATAATAAATTTTAATAATTGTATTTAAAATATAAGATATTGCAATACCCTGGAGCTAGCAGCAGCAGGGAGCCATTGCCATCTTTAGGTCTGAAGGGACAAGAGGAAGCAGCAGTTTTTAGAAACTGGAGAAATAGTTGTACAGGAGGGCTGTGGCCTACACTGGAGAGACAGGGCCAGTCTGTGACTCTGAGATGACACTGCATTTGAAGCCAATAGAAAAATGCCTTACCTCTGTTCTCCCCCTGCCCTTTTAATTCCCTTTTGGGGTCTCCCATAGGCCGAACCCAAACAGAAGCCAGAGGAAGCAGGGTGGAGGAAGGTAGGAAGTTGACCTGGAGGAGCAAATGGAAAGTACCTAGCATAAGGCATTTTTCTCTGACTCCCTGAACCACTTGAAAAAGTGGTCTTTTTTTCCTAACAAGAGGAATTTATCAAGGCTCTCTTTTTAGCAGTTTTATTTTCTATGCTATATCCTTCAATAATCTCATGCACTTAAAAGTCAGATCTATATTTCTTCTCTGACTTTCTTCTAACTTCTGACTATTGGATATTTTCATTAAATTGCAGATCACTAGCTCCATCCATTTTCCTCCCCGAAAAACTCAGTTTCTCTTAAGGATCTCAACACTTTCAAGTTTCATAATACTCTTCATCTGGGCTTCGCTTTACATGTGTTCAGTTGGCAAATCCTATCAAACTTGTAGTGCTTCATGAGTCTCTCTTCAATTTCCGCTTGTGCCTATATTTCAGCCTTTTAAATCTTATTACAGTAATCTCCCAGTTGATCTTCCTGCCTCTAATCTCTGGTAATCTATTCTACATACTGGGATTTTGCCTGCCTTTAAATCCTTTAATGTCTTTCTGTGGCCTAGCAAATAAAATATATTTAAACCCAATATTCTAGGCCTTCCTCCATTAGCTTCAGTGAATTTTCTAGTTTGATATCAAATGCTAACCTTCATATTCCATGCTTTTCTCAAAGTTTACTTCATATAACATCATTTCCTTCATGCTCATACTCTTAACCATCTTAAATCACTCACTTTTCTTATCAAGGGGGCCAGATGCTTTATCTGTAAGTCTGACACCTCTAGTTTACCTGAGTTCAAATGGTCCAAGTACCTCAAATTCTAAATGCTCCACATGACCTTTATATCCCATTGGCTCCTTAATCTTCTTGTCCTGTGGTCCCAAGGAACTTGACCTTTCCTCCTAAAGTCTTACTTCTACACCAAGTGCACTCAGGCCTGTCAGCCTTTGGACCCTGGGGAGCCCAGGTCTTCCCCTCAGTGCATGTTCCTCTGGAAGCCAAGCCCTTCTGTTTGATGTTGGTCACAAGGAACAGCTGATAGTCTATGTGGAAGCACCTCTAAAAAGCCCCGAATCAATTATTTTTAAGCTAAAATTTTTATTTTAAAATCTCAAACTTACAGAAAATTTGAAAGGACAGTACAGTTATTTTTCCTTCCAGAACCATTGGAGTGTACATTGCTGATATGATATCACATATTTTAGCGTGTATTTCCTACAAACAAGGATGTTCTGCATAACCATATTAAAACCGTCAAAAGCAGAAATTACATAGATGGACTGATTATTCAGAAATGGGTACAGTGTCACCATCGAGTTTTCAGACCGTGTTCAAGTCTTAGTCCCTGATGTTTCCAATAGTGTGCTCTGTAACGAAAGGATCCAGTTTGCAGTCTGGCCCCGCATTTATTTGCTGTGTTCCAGTCTCGGTTAGTCTGGAGCAGATGTGGTTCTTCATGAGAAAGCCAGGTTATGCGTGTGTCTTTGGCTGGAATACTACAGGAGTGGTTCCATGTTTTCCTCATTGCCTCCTGTCAGGTATGCTTTTTATTGTCCCGTTACTGATGATGCTCGTTTCGATGACCTGATTAAGGTGGTGCCTGCAAGGATTCCCTACTATAGTTATTCTTAGTCCTTTTGCAGTTACCAAGTATTTTGTGGAGAAGTGCTTTGGAACTATAAATTCCTTATCAGACTTTATTTCTTTATATCAGAACTCCTGGATTCCTGGTTTCATTTTTCATTCAGTGGGCTGTAATTGGTTACTATCTTTGTGTAATTTTCATACTTAAACTACCCTAGATTTGGCCTGTGTGAGCACCTTTAAGCTGGCTTCTCTATCCTTTTGGTCTGTCCCTGTCATTCTTTGAAAGCTTGATTACTTTCTAATATGTTTCAGTCTCTACTTGTATTTTACCTGCTATGGCCTTAGAATCAGTGATTTTGTTGTTGTTTGTTTTAAAAAATCTCTTTTTTTGTTTACTGGAAAAAATATTTAGAAGCCAAGATTTGGGCACAAGGTGTGTTGTTGCTCTTGGGGTGTTGCTGCTCCCAGTCCTCTCAGAGGACACAGTGAGGGAAGGAATCTATATGCACATTTACATGTATATTTCTTTATCTGTTCCCTGTCTGTCTTGAAATCATGAGTTCACATTGATACCTCAAATTCCAGCATAGTCCCTTCATGATTCATTTCAGTTTTCTTTTTTCCATATTTATTCTTTCACCCACAGTGAGAACCTGAGTCCTATTATCTATAATATATTTACTTATTGACTCAATATATCTGTATGTACCCAGTATCGCCTAGGATCTCTTCTCACCTCACTCTGGCTCTGACATGCTTGAGTTCCAAACCACATACTGAGTTTCCCTCCTCGGGGCCTTGCTCATGCTGTTTGGGCTTTAGCACCCAGTACCCTCTACATCTTTCCTTCTTCCCTCCAAAAGATACCTTCCTCACCCTACTCAGCTATGACTTCACATGTGGGGTCACTCCTTGTTCTTTTACCCTCCCTACGCTGCTTCGGCTCAGACACCCCAAGTTAGACTGCTCCCATACATAGACATTATCCTCACCCTGCTTTGAGCCTGTGTGCTGCCTCTACCCTCTACTGTATGTTACTGTCTCAGCATAGATACCTTACTATGACTTCAGAACTGAATTATTTAGGAAGGGAAAGAGAAGAGGTGGACCTACATTTGTGATTGTCCCCTCCTTCTCTTCTTACTTAAAAAAAAATAATCCAAATAATGTATCAATCCATTTCTTTTAGCTAGGCTTTATTTTTTATTTTTTGAATTTTATGGAATGTTAATTTATTTTAAAAATTTATTTTTCAGTTACCATTGTCATACAATATTATATTAGTTTCAGGTGTACAAAACATAGTGATTAGACATTTATACATCTCACAAAGTGATCACCTCAATGAGTCTGGTACCCATCTGGCACTGTACATAGTTATTACAACATTATTAACTATGCTGTATTTTACATCCTGGAACTATTTTTATGAGGGACAGTTTTTTTTATACTTCTTAATCTTTTTCACCTTTGTCACCCAGTCACCCCCCTCACCCCTCCTATCTTTGGCAATCATATTAATTAGTTATTAATCAGTTACTGCGAACCTGCAATTTCAATAGATCTGGCTCCAAGGTATTGTTCTTTCTGATTAAGCTTTGCCACCATCTATTTGTTATATCCTTCTATTCTTAAAATGGAATTGATTCAAATCTGTGACAATGTAAGGATTTGGAGAACCAAGCCTTGCTATAGAGGGCATGTCTGTTGGAAAGCAAAAATTTTCAGTCAAGTCAATTAAGCCACAGTTTGCACATATGTGTGTGTGAGAGAGAGGGAGAGGGAGAGGGAGAGGGAGAGGGAGGGAGGGGGAGAGAGAGAGAGAGGAGGAAAGTTTTAAAAGTTGGGAAGACTAATTTGTAAAGGCCGCTCTTGTGAAGGGAACAGTCTTTAACTAAGTTATGGATTAAGTGGCCTCTCCAAAGTGTGCCCAAAGGACCTACTCATCTGTCATCTTCTCCACTAGACTGAAAATTATTCAAGGGTAGGACTGCAGGTTCTGTGAGAGCAGGTTCTGTCTGCATGGACACTTTTGTGTCCTCAGCTCCAACTCTGTGCTCCTCTATGTAGGAGGCACTCAGTTAATATTAGTTTGCTAACACTGGTTTGTACTTAGACCTAACATCAAAGTCCACGATCTTTCAACCACACCTCACTATGTTCAGGGCTAAGATGGGTTCTGTTTCCTTTTAGCTAGCAGTCTAATTAATCCCAAAGTCTGAGAGATTATCTGTTATACAACAGTTCTTCTCTCCTTCATGTTGGAGTCAGTTATATATGGCCCAAACTAAGTTTAGTTTAGTGAGTTTTTATACACTTCTCTTATTGTATTACTTAATTTTTTCCCCAAAGACTCGGTAATAGTTACAGGAGCAGTAGATAGGAGGTAATTTCATCCCTTAATGTTTGTATGATTACAGATGAATGAATACCTGAGGGTCAGTTCCTGTATTTGTACAGTGGAGATTTTAATAACTTTCTTACTGGGTTGTTGTGGGTTTAAATGAGATGAAGCATATGTGAATATGCCCAACACATGGCAGAGTGAGTGCTCACTATAGGCGTTAGTTCATTTCCTTCCATTTTAATTTTAATAGATTCAATCGAGAACATTAAAACAGCTGAACCTGAACTGCCCTAATCACCATTTAATCTAACTGTTTATCTTAAAACTGGTATTACTCTTGATTTAGTAGCTACATGGTTATTAAAGATTTTAACAAAATCTGGGTCCATGATAACAAATGTCTATGATTTAGATTTTGGCAGGTAATTTAATTTAGATCTACCATCAATAGTTAACTCTTTACTTGTAGTAATTCTTCCCACTAGATGGTGCTCGTCTATGCATTTGTGAGGCTCTCCTATATAAAGTTATGTTATTTGGGGAAAACCACATCTTGTTCCCCTTTTAGAATTGTATGTGTGGTATTTATACTGATGCCCAACCTGTTGATTAGATATCTTTAAGTTAAACTGGAGGGTTGGGGGGAGAATTGAATGGGAGTTTTAAAGACCTTTTAGATCATTCTGTTTATCTATATAATTCCCAACTCCCAAGTTTAAACATATTTGCTAAAAAAGAATGAGATGGGAAGAATTATGTGAATGAATTGGCATTCATATTTTTTAGATGTGCACAAAATTTGACCTAGGCTAAGTCATGAATTAGTTAGAAATATCAAGATAATAAAGTACTTCATAGGCCCATGTATAATCCCTCTTGATTTTTCAACATGATCGGAAAGGCTTCATAGGCAGTTTATACTCAGATGCATTGGTAGTGGATAATCAACATCATATTCAACTCAGAGTGCATACCGTTTGAAGTATGGTGATTATTTTAAAAATGTGAAGCATTTTCTGTATTACTTTCTGATAAAATTTAACTATTATCAAGTCTGCCTCGTGTGAAGATATAGAGATGAGGAGACATGGTCTTACTTTCATGAAGTCATGAATAATTCATTGTGTTTGTCTGAGGTTTGCTGCTATGATAGAGATTGTGTGGGATCAAAGGAAAGGATTAACAGAATTGTGGTAAGGGACTATTTTAGATGAACTGCAGGGGAAGTCCTGTGAGAGATTTCATACTCTTTGTGTATTTCCATGATAGCTGGACAAAGCCAGTTTGGTAACACATATTCTGGTAAAAAATAAATTTAAATCTTAGAGTTTCTCAGATATCACACAAAACAATTCTGGGCATGTGTGATTAGAGCCTGTTATTGAAAGCGAGATAACTCTGTATTTTTATCCTATCAGTGGAAAGGAGGACAGGGGACAGGATTTGGTGGCAGATTGAGGTTTGGTGACAGTAAAGCAGAGTCACTGATCAGAGAGCTGGTGGTTACACTGACTAAGAAGTTTTAGTTGCAAGCAACAGAAGCTGACCATAGCCAATTTAAGTAGAAGTGAACATTTTAGGAGCTAATGAAAAGCTGAGAAGTGAGAAAAGAAAAGAGGCCCTAGATTGAGTTCTGGGGCTTTCCAACTCAAAGAGGTTCGGAAAAAGAGGAGGAACTAGAAAAGGTGACCGAGAAGAGTGATTAAGAGCGTCTCCTGCAGCCGGATCTTTACTGAGAGTTTGTGTGTGTTCTCGCTCTTGGAGCCCTTTCAAATAGACTGTGCATCCAAGTTTCCCAGTCTCCAATCTCCAAGCTACCATCCCTAAATATTATTCCTTTCAAATACTGTTTTAGGAGTATGGGCTATCTCACCCTTGTTTTGACCTGTCAAAATCCATAGTGCTTGAGACATTTTTATAACTCTGTAGAAGCCCTCATAAGTATTTTTCTGAATCAGTGCACCTCCCAATTTCAGTAGTTGCTTTGATGAATCTGGTAGTCAGAGTGTTTATTTGGGTATATTTGGAGGGATAGTGGCAGCAAATTAGATTGCAAGTTTGCCCACTTTTATAAAATGGAATATTTATGGGGGCTTCCAGTCAAGATGGCAGAGCAGGTGACTACTGTGCTTGCCGCCTTTCACAGCCACATCAAAATTCCAACTAAACTACAGCTTAACCATCATTGAGAGTCACCTGAAGTCCAGCTGAACAGAACACCTACAAGTAGGGATACACAGAAAAGGCCAGTAGGAAGGGCAGGGATACAAAATGAGATGGTCCCATTCCTGTGTGTGACGGATGAGAATTGGGAGAGATACTTTGGCTGCAGAGGTGCCCCCGGAGAAGCAAGGTTCCCCAGCCCAGGGTTCCAGTGCCAGGAAGAGAAGTCCCCATTACTTATGGCTCTGAAAACCAGCGGAGGTGGTGGTCAAGTGAGGCAGAGAGCTGAGGGAGTTGCAGGATTTCCTCTTAAGGGGGACTGCACATAGACTTATTCACAGATGGACTTGCTCTGAGCTCCAGTGCTGGAGTAGCAGCTCAAAAGGTTCCAGGGACATATGGGGAGGGAGGGAGAGAAACTGAATTGTTTGGCTTCAGGGAGAGGGATGGAGGGACAGCTTCTCCCAGACAGAAGAGCTGACAGAGGGCATAGTTCCTTTGTTGAGACGTCCCCCACCTGGCTTGCATAACTAGGTGGGTACCATATCTGAGTCTTCACCAATGTAGGTAACACTGGTTGCCCTGACCTGGTGAATCCCTGAGACCCCCTCCCCTCCCAACATGTGGGCCCAGCCAAGCGACTTCCACTGGATTTTCCATAGATGCAGCCCATCTTTGGCTCATGCTGCAGAAGTTCCTAAAATCTCTCAAAGGTTCACAAAACCTGAACGAGCAACATCTGGCTTCATGTCTCTTACATTTTTTCTCAGCAGTCCCAAGACTGGCAGTACTGGCAGCTGTCCTCAGTTTGCAGTTTGGCCTTTCAAGGCAGTCCAAGCTCAACGTGGGTGGTGGCCATCTGCACATTACGTGGTGGCTCATGCCAGGTGAACCCAGTCAGAACATAGGCTGCAGCTGAACTTGATCTGAGGCAGGAATCCTTCCAGGAAGCCCTGGCCTACATGCTACATTGGCTTCAGTCTGAGCTGGAGCACCTCCTGGGGTCACATCTAAGGGAAACCACCCAAAAGGCAAATAAGGCAGGCACCAGAGGCCTGCTAAAGTGAATCTTGCCCTGTAGGGTCAGCCCCTGCATAATAGCTCTTCCACTGGTCATGGCCAGTCATCATAACAAGTTAGTCCAAGGGTCGATCCATCCCACTGATGAGCAAACAGCAACTGAGGCTCTCCTAAAATGGGAGGACACATACATCCCATACAAGGGATACACGTGGAGCACCTGGCTAAGGTGACTAGGGAAGACAGTGCCACTGGGCCTCCAGCACACCTACTGCATAAGGCCAGCCACTATACTAAGACCTAGAGACATAGCAGCCCTACCTAATACATAGAACAAAACTCAGTAGGCAGCCAAAATGGAGAGACAAACATGTCCCAAATGAAAGAAGAACAAAGCTTTAGAAAGAGAACTCAACAGAATGGAGATAAGCAAACTACCAGATGCAGAGCTCAAAACGCTGGTTATAAGAATGTTCAATGAAGTTAGGGGAAGAGTAAAGGAATTCATTGAGAACATTAACAAAGAAATAGAAAAATAAAAACCAGTCAGAAATGAAGAATGTAATAACTGAAATGAAGAATACCTTAAGAGGAATTAATAATAGATGAGATGAAGCAGAGAATTGAATCAGAAAACACCTAATCAGAAGAGCAACAAGAAAAAAGAATTTTAAAAAAGGATAGTTTAAGGGGCCTCTGGGTCAACATCAAGGTTACCAACATTTGCATCATAGGGATACCAGAAGGAGAAGAGAGAGAATAAGGAATGGAAAACCTATTTCAAAAAATAATTACTGAAAATTTCACTAACTGGGTGAAGAAAATAAGCCCAGGAAGTGCAGAGAGTCCCAAACAAGATGAATCCAAACAGGCCCACACCAAGACACATCATAATTAAAATGCCAAATGTTAAAAAAAATCTTAAAAGCAGCAAGAGAAAAGCAGTCAGTTACCTACAAGAGAGCTCCCATAAGAGTGTGAGTTGATTTCTCAGCAGAAATTTTGCAGGCCAGAAGGGATTAGCAGGAAATATTCAAAGTGATGAAAAGCAAGAACCTATAACCAAGAAGACTCTACTCAGCAAAGCTGTCAGTGAGAACTGAAGGACAGATAAGGAGCTTCTAAGACAAGAAAAAGCTAAAGACGTTTATCATCATCAAGCCAATATTACAGGAAATGTTGGAGGGACTTCTTTTAGAAAAAGAAGAGGAAAAAAAGATAAATATGAATAATAAAATGACAATAACTATATATCTATCGACAATTACTTTAGATATAAATGCTCCAATTAAATGAGGTGGCTGAATGGATAAGAAGATAAAACCCTTACATATCTTGCCTACAAGAGATTCACTTTATTTATTTATTTATTTTTAATTTATTTATTTCTTTTATGGTGACATTGGTTAATGAAATCTAGTAAGTTCTAGATGTACAATTCAACAGTAAGGCATATTGAAAGACATGCACAGAATAAAAGTCAAGGAATGGGAAAAGATATTTCATGAAAATAAAAACACACAAAAAGCTGGATACCAATTCTTATACCAGACAAAATAGACTTTAAAACAAAGGCTGTAACAAGAGGTAAAGAAGGGCCCAGTGTCTCACTTCTGGGTGTTTATCTGAAGAAACCTAAAACATTATTGTGAAGGAACATATGTGAATCCATATGTTCACTGTAGCATTATTTACAGTAGCCAGAATATGGGCCACCTGGGTGTTCATCAGTAAAGAAGAGGCGGTCCATATATACAATGCAATATTACTCAGCTATAAAAAAATTGAAATCTTGCCATCTGCAACAATGTGGATGGACCTTGAAGGTACTGAGTTGAGTAGAGTAAGTCAGAGAAAGATAAATGTCATATGTGGAATCTAGAGAAGAAGATAAATAAACAATAGAAACAAGCTCATAGGTACAGAGAGCATTTTGATGGTTGTCGCATGGGGGAAGGTGGGTGAAGGGAGAAGGGGATTAAGATTTACCAATTGGTAGTTATAGTTATCGAGATGTAGAGTATAACGTGGGAATAGAGTCAGTAGTATGTAATAGTATGTATGGTGTCAGATGGGCACTAGATTTATCGGGGTGATCACTTCATAAGTTATGTAAATGTCTAATCACTGTGCTGTACACCTGGAAGTAATATAATATTGTATGTCAACTATGATTGAAAACAAATATATAAAAATTTTAAAAATGGAATATTTATTGATATTTTTTAAAATGACACTGAAGGATATTTTCTCTTCAGCTTCCTTTCATTAAACTGGTTAACTTGAGGCCAGTATATCAGCTATCTGCAACATTTAGTTTTTACTATGTTTTTCTGAGTCTTTTAACATATTATGTGGTGATTTCATAGTTAAATTTATTTGAAATTTTATTGTAAAGCAAATTGATCTTTGTGGAAAATGTGTTTATTGTAATAACATATGAGTCCTAAAGGGAAGGCTTTACAAGGGAAAGGCAGTAGATTTCTTTTTTTGGTTTTGGAAATCTCTCTGTGACCATAGCTGTTGAAATAATTCAGACTAGTGATTAAAATGATAGTTGTATTCTAATAAAGTATATGAGGAATAAATCATAATATATAAAGTATACCAAAAAATTTTAAGTAATACATGAAAGATGAGAATGGACAATTCAAGTTACTTGAATTGACTATCCTCCTTGCCTTAGGATGCACTTTCAAAATGCATACTTTCTAAATGATAAACTTGGAGACTTCCATTATTTGTTTTTCAGCAAATACTGAGAGTTTACTATGCTTTGGGTGCTCTAGAAGACAAAGAAATTATTTAGATACATTTCTTGTCTTCAATGAATATATAATCGACAGTAGTGCAATTAATAGAAAGGTAATATACAGGAAACACATGGGCCACATATAAAATTTAAAAATTTCTAGAAGCCACATTAAAAAAGTAAGAAGATTACAGCAGTCAGTATATGGAGGCCTCCTGGGTGTCCATTGATGGGTGAATGGAAAAAGGAGAGGTGCTACATATATACAATGGAATATTACTCAGGCATAAAAAAGAATGAAATCTTGCCATCTGGAACAACATGGATGGACCTAGAGGTGTTATGCTGGGTGGGGTATGTTGGACAGAGAAAGACAAATGCCACATGATTTTACATGCATGTAGAATCTAAGGAACAAAATAAACAAAACAAATTTACAGATACAGAGAACATTTTGAAGGTTACCGGATGGGAGGGGGTATGGGAGGGAGGTGAAAAAGGGGAAAGGAGTAAGGAGGACAGATTGGTAGCTACAAAATAGTCATAGGGATGTAAAGTACAGCATAAAGAATATAGCCAGTAATATTGTAATAACTGTGTGTGGTGTCGGATGGGTTCTAGACATCAGGGTGATGACTTTGTAAGCTGCGTAAATGTCTAAGCACTGTGTTGTGCACCTGAAACTAATATATCATATGCCCACTGTAATTAAAAGATAGAAATATTAAAAAATAAATACTAAGACAAAAGTAAAAAAGAGACAGATGGAGTTAATTTTGATAATATATTTTATATTCCCCAATAGATCCAGTATACGATCATTTTAACACGTATTGAATGTAAAGAATAATTGAGGTAATTGCAGTATACAGTTTTTGTACTAAGACTTAGAAATCCCATCTGTACTTTGTACTTTCAGCACATCTCACCTCAGACTGGCCGTATTGCAAGTGGTCAGTACACGCATGTAGCTCGTGGCTGCGTTTTTGGACAGCGCAGCTCTCGTTCCCAGCCCTCCCATCAGACTGAGTCCTGGGGATGCTGGTTGCAGCGTTGCTGTCTTGGTTGAGGTGGCATTTATATACTGAGAAATTCACTCACTGTAAGTTCAGTTCCGTCACCCCCTTTTTAAAAATAGCATCTGTTCTTGTCCAGGGATCTGATTTCCTCTCTGAAGGATATATTTTAAAAAAATTTTTAAATTTTTATTACCTCTGTTTCTTTCATATATTTGTTGTTTTTGTCACTGTGTAGTCTGTTAGAAATTTTCATCATATTTCTGGGGTTTCTTGGCTGGTAGAAACTGTGTGTGTGTGTGTGTGTGTGTGTGTGTGTGTGTGTGTGTGTGGTGTGTGTGTGGTGTCTTCAGGGGTGGGGAAGTTGGTGATTGTTTAACCTTTGACTGCAGTATAGAGTGACTGAGTGAAAATGAGCAATTTCTCTCAGCTTTTCTTTTTTCTCAGTTTGGACCAGTTTCTTTCTATTCTGGGTAGATTCATCCTTTTGGCATTTGTTCAGCACGCCTGCTGTGACTGTGCTTGAGAATCCCCTTCTTAAGAGTTTAGTCTTGTTTTGTTTGTTCTGTTGTATATACGCACAGGGAAATAATCTTTTTAAAAATAGTGTTATAGTCTAGGTTATTATAATTCCACTAAAAAAGAGAAAGGTGGAAGATAGGTAGACAGTTTTCTCTGTGTTATATAAATCGCCATATACAAGCATGGGATGAACTATATGTTCTGTGCACTGTCCCCTGGAAAGTTGCATGGCTCACACCCTCATTTTTCAGGTTTCTGGTAAAAATGTCACCTCTCAGTCTAGTTTTCCTTGACCCTTTAAAACTGTAAATTCCTTTGCATTCCTATCTACATGTCCTGGTACTCCCCATGCCCTTCCCTTTATATTAGTTGTACCTGACATACTATTTACTTTACTTCTGTCTGTCTCCCCCCCAAAAAAATGTGATAGCAGAATTCTTTTTAAAGTAAAATTTTAATTGACTATGACATTCATATAGAAAAAAGGAGAAATTGAAAGTTCACAGTTCAGTGCATTTCTATGAAAAGATACATACCATGTCGCTCCAGGTCAAGAGACAGAACATTACCAACACTCCAGAGGCCTTCCTGTGCCACTTCACATTGCTAGCCCTGAGCTAAACCCCTCCCTCAGAAGATCCTGCTCCCTGGCCTTTATCATCATATATTAGTTTTACCTACTTCAAATTTTATGTAAATGGGATAATAGAGTACATATTCTTTCTGTCTGGCTTTCCCTCCTCGGCATTTTACTTCTGAGTTTTATCTATGATGTTGCGTTAACAGTGTGTTCATTCTCAGTGCTGTGTGGCACTCCACTATACTACTGTGATTTATCTGTCTGTTTTGCTGTTGATGTATATTTGGGTGATTTCCCTTTGTGGCTATTATAAGTAGTTAGTTAGTCTTTTGTTTTGAAAAAACCCAAAAGGATCCTAGGCTACTGTTTTTCCCACCCAGACACATACTTTCTCTGAAGCAGTAAACAGGGCTGACTGCCTGCCGGAATTCGGGGAAAGAGGAAATACTAGCCAGGCATGTTTGTGATCTTCACTGATTGATTGACCTGCTTGACAACAGAAATCTTGACATTTTAATTCCCTTTGAAACTTCAGTACCTAACATGGGCCAGACACCTGGTAATCTAAACACTGCTTCTGAAGGATCATATAAATTTTATTCTCAGCATGGATACTAGGGCTAAGAGAAATAGAGTTTATTTAGAAGACCTACAGGTGGCATTGAGCATTAGCGTGTGGATACTTTCAGCCCAACAACAGTTCTGAATACACTGAAGATGGAAATTTGGCTAAGGAATTAATAATACCTTTTGATGATATTGAAAACGGTATTTTCAGGTAGAGAAAGCATGTAGCTGAGATACTAAATGAAATTTTTTGCCTTAGTGTAAGGTACATGTCAGGAGATAGATGTCATAATTTCTAAATTTCATTTTTTTTTTTAGTGGTAAAGTACATATAACATAAAATTTACCATTTTAAATATTTTCAAGTATACAGTTCTGGGCATTTTAGGTACATTCACATTTTTCTTCAATGATCAATACCATTCATCTTCAGAACTTTGTTGTCTTTCTCAACCAAAACTCTGTGCCCATTAAATACTAAAATGCCCTATTCCCTTTCTTCCTAGCCCTTGGCAGCCACTATTCTACTTTCTGTCTCTCTGAATTTGACTACTCTAGGAACCTAACGTAAAAGGAATCATACAGTAAGTGGCCGGTGTGAAGGAAACAGTTGACTTTGTTTAATCCGGATATTCATTCATTCATTCATTCAGCTCTTGTTTACTTACTGAGAGTCTGGTGTGCACCAGACACAGTGTTATTCTCCCAGGATATACTGTCCTTATGGAACTTTAGTTCTTTATTAGCTTTTCTACCCAGAACAAAACTAACATATAAATTCTTCATAGATTGTGAGAGGCACCAAGGAAGAACTAAACAGGAGGCTATAATAGAAAATAAAAAGGCGTGTACTAACTTGATGGGTAGGTAGGGCCTGTCTAAGAAGGTGGCTTTCAAACTGAGACCTAAAGAATGAGAAGGACCTTGCTCTGTGGTCCACCAGGAGGAAAGTATTTTAGGCAAAAGGAGGAGCATGAGCAAAAGTAACATTAACGATGTGCTTTGAGCCCCTACTGTATGCCGGGCACTTGATATGGAAGTTCTTCTCTGATCCATTTCACAGAGGAGAACCTTGGCTTACCACGCAGTCTGTCTAAGGTCTTGCAGCCTGTCAGTTTGTAGTGGAGCAGTGATGAAACTCAGGCATGGCTATGCTGTGCTGCCTTCCCAATTAGCTAAGGTCGAAATATCCCCTTCTTTTTATAGTAGGCCTATTATTAAACTTTGATACATCAATTTGGAAAACTCTGGTTTACAACGAATTACAATAGAATTACTACCCTGGTCTTAGAATTTCAAATAGTAGAGAAGAAGAAAAATATTTCTATATTCTTATCAAATGCTTTTTCAAGAATTTACATACTAAACATTGTAGATACTTGAAGTCCATCCTTCTGAGCCCCTTCTTAAGCACAATTCCAAGGTGTGGTAAGTGTGCAGACTACACACCCCGTGGAAAGAGTGTCCAGTGATAGATAAAAGAGAAGATGGAACTTGTCTGAATTTAGGAGGAACAAATAGGTATCTATACAGTAGTTCCCCGGTGGATGCTGGAACCTGTGGATAGTACCGAACCCTAGATATACTTTATTTTCCCTATACATACATACCTATGATAAAGTTTAATTTATAAATTAGGCACAGTAAGGTGTTCACAGCAATAACTAATAAAATAGAACGATTGCAGCAATATTGTCATAACAATGTAACGATGTTATAATGATCATAACAATGTGAATGGCGTCTCTCTCTTGAAATATTCTGTTGTACTATACTCACCCTCCTTGTGAGGATGTGAAATGACCAAAAGCCAGACCTATTCCTGCGTCTGTGAAACTATCCCTAACTTGCAGTGAATGGCTTGGTGTCGCTTGTTTCAGGTGATTCCTTGCCAAAAACTTTATACAGAATCACTGCTTTCTGGTGAAACTCATTGTCATCAGTCGGAACTCAATTCTGTTCATGTCTTCCACCCATAGATTGGATGCCTTTTCCATCTCAGCTAAGCACTGTGGCTGTAATTATGGCAGTTTGAGGTGTAACAGCAAAACTAGCACAAATTTATTTTACCTTCTTCACAATTTCACAGATAGAAGATTTACTCTTTCCTTAGATCTTAACAACCTCAGTATATCGTTTTTTTCTTTCTTTATGAAGTTCAGAACTCTTTACGTTTTCACTTAAAGCAGTGGTCCCTAACCTTTTAGGCACAGGGACTGCTGCTCCTATGGGAACCTAGTGCCTGATGATCTGAGGTGGAGCTGAGGCGGTGATGCTGGTGCTGGGGAGCGGCCGCAGATACAGATGAAGCTTTGCTGGCCTGCCGCTCACCTCCTGCTGTGCAGCCTGGTTCCTATCAGGGCACAGACTGGTACCAGTCCACTGCTGGGGGTGGAGGACTGGGGACCTCTGACTTAAAGGAAGCACTTTACGACTTCTCTTTGGCCTATCCAAATTGCCAGCATCACTGCTCTTGTACTTTGGAGGCTTTAAGTAAAATAACAGTGACATGAACACAAGTACTGCCATTCTGAGACTGTCTGATAACTGAGACAGCTGCTAACGGGCAGGGAGTGTAAACAGCGTGGAGATGCTGACAAATGGGTCATTCACGTCCCACACTGGATGGAGCAAGATTTTATCATTCTGCTCAGAACAGCACACAATTTGTTTACTTCTGAAAATTTTCATTGAATATTTTTGGATTGCCGTTAACTGCTGAGAACTGAAACTATGGAAAATAAAACCACAGATGAGGGGGCCTTCTCCTACATAGAGCTTCCTGAAGGGCATGTCAGCCACAGAACAGTTCTTCTTGGTTAATAAAACAAAGTTTGGCCCTTAGTGGATGATATCTGGAGAAGAAAGAAAGGCTAGTCTTCCTAGTATAATTTTGCTGATCAATATTCTAGAGCAGTTTGTTTAGTAGATATTGTTAGAGCTGATCCATTCTGTCATACTCATCAACTTGGTCTAATACTGAAGTTTCTGGTTTTGATATTGCTCATGTCCAGAATTTTGTTCCAAAGCCAAATGTTAAAAAGAGTTTGGAGGTTAACTGTGACTTTCTGTTACTTCCATTGAAGAATTCTGTCTTTGCTGTGAACTGCCCTCAAAATGGTGACGAAGTGCCTCACCATGTGCTTAGGAAGCCTTAGAGCAGTGCTGTCTGATACAGCTTTCTGTGGTAATAGAAATTTTCTATAATAAAACATCTGTGGAGCCTATGTGGCTGGTGTGACTTAGACCTGAACTACTGCTTTAAAGTTAGATCACTCTGTAACTGGTGGATACCATATTGGACAACACAGTCTTAGAGGTAACTTAAATGCTTTTATGAGGGAGTAACAAGTGCCCTAAAAGCAAAGGGAAGTTGGAGACTTTTTCAAGTAGCATGTTAGGAGCTCCTTTAGGGTTTAGTTTCATATTCCATATCATCTTCATTTGTACTTCTGTGGTCTATCAAAATAATTGAGTTATTACGAAAGCTGCTTTGGAGCTTTGTGGGACTTGTTTGAGATAGTAGGGAAACACCTTGTAAAGGTTGGGAGGGCAGCGCTTTTCCACTAGGGGCATGTGGAAATGTGTGTGTGGACTTTGTGTTGTCACAATAACTGGTCATTGTTACTGGACTTTAATGTCTAAGGGCCAGGGATGTTAACTGTAATATTATCCTGCTTAAAATACCAAGAGCACCCTCACTGAGAAATGCCATTGGAACTCTTTGATGGTAAGAGTTATATTCAAATTTAGAAATCCTAACATCCAAAGGGTTATCTCTTCTTTGAAAAACTAAGACATTTGGAAGACATTCTTTAAAGCTTTTAGCTATGAAGTTTTTCTGTTCTGTAGCCTATGGCGTTGAGAATATCGCACCCCTTTTCAGCACCAACCAATTAGAACATTTGAATGTTGATGTCTGAAAACACTGAAGAAGCTATTTGTTTAGAACAGAAACAGTCAAACTGGCACCTTATCCAGTAAGCATAAAAATCCACAGGGAAGATTAAATAACTGTTCTGCAAATGAATGAAAGAAAGCAGGAGGGTCTAATCATCGTCAGCTGAAACCTCACCAAAGAGTATTCACTGGTCAGGCTATTTTTTGGCATTATGTAGAACAATGCATGTGTTTATAGAATATATTTCCATATTTAAAGGTCACTTTCTTCTCGAAAGAACATAGTAGTAGGAAAGAAACTACCAGTGCTAACTGCAGTTGAATGATTGTTCTGCTGTTTTTTGTTAGAGTACCTTGGGCTCAGGTGTCTGTTTCCCTGGAAAGGAATTTTTCGCTTGATAAATGAGATGGAAAGAAAGGCTTTTCTGCCTGTGTGAGTTACAGAAAGGGCTAGTAGTTAGTAAAGATGATAAAATGGCAGGAATCAGTAAATGATGTTTTCAGAAGTAATGTATACATGTGGGTTGTTAACAGAGCTGACAGGCCTTCAGGATTGTTCATGGGCCCAGCTTTCCAGAAAGTACAATTGTATAAATAACTGTCTTAATAACTGGAGACCATTTTCGATACAGTTTGGTGTTACTATGCTTTATTATTTTTCTTTTGGTGAGGATAATTGTGGGAAGTAGGCTGATCATTGCATTCATATCAATATAGGTGGTATATTAAAAAAGAAAGAGATGACCAATTTTCCTTACTTTTCCCCTCAATGCCATCGTAACGGCAGGATCCTGTCTTGTTCTAGCACAATATAATTTGATGTCTCTTCTGCCAGAAGGCAAAGTATAATAAAATTGTATGGAAACTGAAAAAGACCACATTTTATGAACATACTTTCTTAAACATTGACATTTGTATAAGTAATTTTAGCTGGAGATCAAGAATATCAATTTCGGCGGGGATTGGGGAATTTCAAGTTTCTCATACAATACTGTTTTTATACAGTATTTGATCATGTTTACAGGTTTTGTTAATTACTTTCCGTTGCTAGCATGCTATATTTTTAATGCAGTCTAATTTCAATTCGATTAGGTACATGGAATCTCTGCTAGAGTTGCAGTGGTTGTGTGTGTGTGTGTTTGTGTGTGTGTTTGTGTATGTGAGTGTGTGTGCATGCGTATTATGGAATGCACTAATTATGAACTGTTAGATAAAAAAATGTAAATCAATACTGTTAAAATCTGTTCTTTTTTCTACAATGCCAGATGCATTTATGTAATTAGTTTTTTGTTTGTTTGTTTGTTTTAGAATGCGCTCCCTCCTTCCTCCATGGTGTACTGCAAGGCTTTTTTACCCGCCTCTAGGAAGCGGTTCCGAGTGGGTTGTCTGTAGGCCACAGTTGCTGTTAATTTATGTCACATTGAGAGTTCTTTTAGGGTGACTGCAATCTCTCTTTTAAATATCTCTCTCCCATTTTCAGCTGTCTCAACAAATTTGAGGTCAGGGTCTCTTAAAATGACACTACCGTTATCTGTTGTCTATGTATTAAAATGAGAAGACTGACTTAAATACCCCATTTGATCTAGTCATGGATAGATCATCCAAACAGAAAGTCAATAAGGAAATAAGAGTCTTAAATGACACATTATACCAATTGGACATAATCAACAATTACAGAGCCTTTCATCCCTAAACACCAGATTATACATTTTTTCCTAGTGAACATGGAGCATTCTCAAGGATAGGCCATTTGTTGAGACACAAAACTAGCCTCAAAAAACTTGAGAAGACTGAAATCATACCAAGCATATTCTCCAACCACCGTGCTTTGAAACTGGAGATCAACTGCAAAAAGAAATCAGGAAAACCCACAAACAACATGCTACTAAAGAATGAATAGGTTAAAGAAGAAATAAGTAGAGAGATCAAAAGATACATAAAAACAAATGAGAATGAAAATACAACATATCAAAACTTTTGGGATATAGCAAAAGCAATAATAAGAGGAAAGTTTATATCATTACAGGCCTACCTCAAGAAAAAAGAAAAATCCTAAATAAACAATCTAACATTATATCTTAACTAAAAAAAGAACAAATGAAGCCAAAAGGCAGCAGATGGAAGGGAGTAATAAAAATTAGAGCAGAATTAAATTGAGAACAAAAAGACAATAGAAAAAATTAATGCGACAAAGAGATGGTTCTTTGAAAAGATCAATAAAATTGATAAACCACTGGCTAGACTCACAAAAGAAAAAAAGAGAAAAGACACAAAGAAAATCATAAACTAAAGAGAAGTTATGGTGGATACCACAGAAATAAAAAAGATCATACAAGAATATTATGAAAGACTATCTGCCACTAAATTCAGTAACCTAAAAGGAAAAAATAACCTTCCTAGGCTGAATCACAAAGAACTGGAAAATCTAAGTAGACTGATCAACAGTAAGGAAATTGAAACAGCCATCAAAAACCTTCCAAAAAATGAAAGTCCAGAACCAGATGGTTTCACTAGTGAATTCTGCCAAATATTCAAAGATGATTTAATACCCGTCCTTCTCAAACTCTTCCCTAAAATTGAAGATGAGGCAATACTTCCCAACTCATTTTATGAAGCCAACATTGTCCTGATATCAAAACCTGGTAAGGATAACAAAAAAGGAAACTACAGACCAATGTCTCTGATGAACACAGATGCAAAAATCCTAAGTAAAATACTAGCAAATCAAATACATCAATACATTAAAAAGATTATACGTCATGGTCAAGTGGGATTTATTCCAGGGGCACAAGGATGGTTCAATATATGCAAATCAATGAATATGATATACCACATAAAATAACAAAAATCATATTATTTTAACAGATGCAGAAAAAGATTTGGACAAGATAGAGCATCCATTTATTATTAGAACACTTAATAAAATGGGTTTAGAAGGCTATATACAACAGACCCTCAGCTAACATACTTAATGGTGAAAAATTAAAAGCTTTTCCTCTAAGATCAGGAACAGGAAAAAGGTGCCTACTCTCACCACTCTTATTCAGTATAGTATTGGAAGCCCTAGCTAGAGCAGTCAGGCAAGGGAAAGAAAGAAAAGACATCTAGAGTGGGAATAATGTAGTCAGGTTATCACTTTTTGCAGATGACATGATTCTTTATATAGAAAACCCTAAAGACTCCACCAAAAAACTATTAGAAACAATAAACACATACAGTAAAGTTGCAGGATACAAAATCAATGTACAAAAACCCATTGCATTCCTATATATTAACAATGAAATTACAGGAAAAAATGAAAATAATTCCTTTTGCAATTGAAGCAAAAAGAATAAAATACCTAGGACTAAACTTAATGAAGAACATAAAGGAAATATACACTGAAAACTATGAGACACTACTAAAACAAATTGAAGAAGCCACAAAGAAACGTGAAGATATTTCGTGTTCGTGGATTGGAACAATCAATGTAGTTAAAATGGCCACATTACTCAAAACAATGTATAGATTTAATGCATTCCCCATCAAAATCTCAATGGCGTTTTTAAAGAAACAGAACAAAAAATTATCAGACTTGTATGGAAGCACAAAAGACCCAAAATTGCCAAAGCAATTCTGAGAAAAATGAACACGGCTGGAGGTATCGTATCCCATTGTCTGACTTTAAATTATACTACAAAGTGACTCTAATTAAAAAAGCTTGGTATTGGCAGAAAAAGACACACAGACCAATAGAAAAGAATTGAGAGCACAGAAATAAATCCACATTTACACAGGCAACTAATTTTAGACAAAGTAGTCAGAAACATACAATAGAGAAAAACCTTTTCAATAAATGGTGCTGAGTAAACTGGAAAGACACAGCAAAAGAATGAAGTTAGACTGCTATTTGTCACCACACACCAAAATTAGCTCAAATGTTTCAAAGATCTGAATATAAGACCTGAAACAATAAACTGCATAGAAGAAATCAGAGGTACTAAATTCATGGACTTTGGATTTAGAGAGAATATGAATTTGACCTCAAAGGTAGGAGAAGTAAAAGCAAAAATAAATGAATGGGACTATATCAAACTGAAAAGCTTTTGTACACCAAAAGAAACCATTAACAAATCAAAGAGATAACCAGCTGAATGGGAGAAGATATTTGCCTCTGATAAGGGACTAATATCCAAAATATATAAATAACTCATGCAACAGTGTGGAGGTTCCTCAAAAATTAAGAGGAGAATTAACATAAGACCCACCAATCACTCCTCTGGCTATCTACCCCGAGTACGTGAAAACATTTATCTATAAAGATATACGCACCCTGATCTTCAGTGCAGCATTGTTCACCAGGACATGGAAGCAACGGAAGTGCCCTTTGATAGATGATTGAATAAAGAAGCTGTGGTGCATATACACAATGGAATATTACTCAGCCATAAGAAAGGTGAAATACTGCCATTTGTGGCAACATGGATGATTTCACTATGTGGGATATAAAACTGAAAACAACAAAGAAGGCAAACAAACAAAAACATAGATACAGATCATGTTCAGTGGTTTCCAGAGGGAAAGGGGGAAGGGAAGAGGAAGATAAGGGGAATGGGGTCAAGTATATGGTGATGGAAGGAGATTTAACCTTGGGTGGTGAACACACAATGCAATATTCAGATGATGTATTACTTAATTATACATTTGAAACATAACTTTATTAAAAAGTAAAAGGAGAAGACTGATTTTTGTGGTATCCTACTATAAATTCTATGTAGGTTTTTTTCTTTTCTCTCTCTCTTTTTTTAAATTTTAGTTTCTTTATGTTTATTTGGATGAATAGCGTATAGTGTGGGTAATATATTTTTGACAGGACAACTTGGTCCAGGTGGAAAATGATTGCCTTTTGGATATATAGCAGTAAAACTGTTAAATTAAAGAGGGAAAAAACCCCCAATGCTCTAAAGAGTCCTTGGACAATGATAATCAGAGGTTTAGAGAGATAGCTAAAGGGTTCTTTGACCTTGTTTTTATGATGTCACCTTGGCTCAGAATTTTACCATTTCATCAGGTTGCCCATGGACTCTGGAGAGAAAGTATGAAATAGTCAGCTTGTTGAATCTCTTAGTTCAGGAACATATTATGTACGTTGAAAAGAACAGTCTATAGAATTATTTTAACTCTGGCAAGATATACATTTCAATAATTTAGAGCCCTTGATTGACTGTTTTATACCATTTAACATAGAATCCATTATGTGTCTCGAACACATACTAATCACTAAACGTTGGTTCTTGTATTGAAAATATAAACATTCTTAGGATAATATTATATAATTTCTATAGTTATAGCTTTCAATTCATACAAATACATTTATACTGTAGTTCTAAAATGAACTACCGAAAAGGAATGCCTCAGTTTGAAGGCATTGACTCCAAATTCAAAAATTCCATGTCTCCCATATGCTTTATCCCAAATTCTTTGAGTGGATATACTCTAAGAACTCATGCAACCAAGTTCTTGTTCTGTGCTGAAGGAGAAAAACGTAGAAGCTGTCATTGAACCATCCCCCAAATGGCATAAATATTCACCTTTAAGAAATCTGTCTCCAAATAAACAATGATTGTAGATGATTATTTGAATTTCAATGATAGAAATAAAACTTATTTCTTATACTTATTTTCTATTTTCTATTTAGTATACTTATATCCACTTTATCTTATAATGCATGAGAGATAAGTTCATTACTATAACTTACAAATAGTATCTGATTTAAAAAATGTGTCTGTCACAGTAAACAATTAGAAAGGTGACTTATCTTTCATGGACTATTTTAGGTAGAAGGAAACATTTATGATACTTTATATCTCTATAAAGACTTGATTCAAGTAGAATTAGGAGTATTTTAGGTAAGTAGTGTGTGAGAACATAACATGTTTTGTCTTCTGATTCCCTCAAATATTTTTGAAACATGGTCATATTTAAGTGTATTGCTGCTGTATAATACCTGAAAGTCTCTGTATTTTGTTCATTGTTGTATCCTCTATCCTTAAGGTATTTTTTTTTTAAAGTAATACACATATATTCCTAGAATCTTTTACATTCTTAGTGAAATGCCAGGACAACAGTCTTTTGAATCTAATTTTCCTATGTTGTTATGAGGACAAATTTCTGATGGTGGTGATTCATATTATGTAAAAATAAAATCGAATATCGTTTTAATGTTGTACAGACAGGAAAATCTAAAAGCTGTTGATCCTTAGTTCTGTTTCAATCCATTTCACCTTCAGTTGTTTCCTGTGATAATGAGTCGTAAATGGTCCGTTTTTCTTGTCTTTACGTTGGTTGTTACCATTAATATAAAGACATTTCTAATTTTCATGAGGAGTTGTATGTGTCAGATTTTTATGAGGTGCTAGAGGACACCGATAGACCCCTGAGAGTCAGTTCCTTCTTTGTATATCAAACTTCCAGCCTAAATGCTGATAGGCTGTGAAAACAATGGCTAACATAAAGCCCTGTTTTAAGATCCAGGATGCTGAATTCCAGACATCAATTTGAAAGTAAATTATGTTCATGAAAGTATGCAAAGCATGTTTCTGCTAAACTAGCCAGCCAACCAACCAACCAACCAACCAACCAACCAACCCACCCAGCGAAACGAGTCCTGGGAAAAAATCTGAATTGAATTGTGACGACTCAGCCAAAGGACATATTTATTACTCTTTTATCTTTAATTAGGCATTAATGTATTAAAAAGCCGATGTTTTTTTTGTTAAACTTTAACTACAGAGATCACAAATAGAAATGTTTCAGAGATGTTTTATTTAAGTGAAAAGGTCGATAGTAATTAAATTAATAATGCTAACTCCTAACATTTTACCGTTTACAAGGAGCTTTCCCCTAAATCTCATGTCAAACTCGGGCACAGTGTTGCCTAATACAGGATTCTAAAGTGGATCTTGCTCTAATTCCAGTAATTTTCCCACCTCATCCCTTTTTCATGGTTGATTTATAGCAGAGTCAATGTGCCTTTATAAAGGACACTGTCCACATTTTGTTGAAAATAATAAAGCTTTCAAAGGAGAAAAGTTGTCACAAAGTCTATCAGCTTCTTAATTACGTCTTTTAAAGTTTGAGTCACAAACTCTTTCCTTTCCTAGTTATTGTCTTCTGTTTTGGGGATGCTGCCACCAGTTGGTAGCAGTGTGGTATAATTATCTATTCTGAATGGTTTGAACATTTTCTGAGATTCAGAGTTGCTTTCTACTCAAGCTTGTCTATTTATTCACTCAGTAAGCATTGCTAGGCACTAGAATTAACAATGAAGTTTTAATTTTTTATTTATATTTTTATAATGCCTTTGTATTCCAAATAAAAATTTAAATAAACTTTGCATAAATACCATTTAAAGTTAATATTTCTCTATAAATTTAAGGTCAGAAATATACTTTATTCTTACCAGTTCTACATCTTTCTTTTAGCCAGTATTCTAACCCTAATTATATGTATAGTTTCTAATTATAGTATTTAATTTTTATGTATTTAAGACTTATTGGGCCCTTAGCTGCTAGATTTTATAACTTTTTTTCTTTTAGGCTTACTTCACAGATAAATTGAAACTCTTTTTTTTTTTTCTGAGTAGACTATCTTTCATAGTGAGCTTGTTCTACTTTACGATGACAAAACATACAAAGTAGAAAGTGAATATCATTAGTAATTCTACTGCCAGAGATAGCTACTGTATGTTCTTAAACTCCCATTTCCCTTTCTCCCAGCATCTGGGAACCACCATTCTACTTTCTGTCTTTATGATTTGGTCACTCTCGGTACCTCATGTAAGTGGAATCATACAGCATTTGTCTTTCTGTAACTGGATTATTTTATTTATCAAATGTCCTCAAGGTTTCATCCATATTGTAGCATGTGTCGAATTTCCTTCCTTTTTTCCCACGGTATGCTTTTTAAAACCACTCCAAAATGCTATCATTATTTCTGTTACTTTGTAAATTATTTTTTTCCAAAGACACATGTATATGTGTTTTTGTATATACATATGTATGTATGTACATACATGTATGTATGTGTGTATATATATGTATATATACACATAAATAATTTCCATTGCTACCAGGAACAGCATTCCTAATCTACAGATGGGTAAAATGAAGCTTGGAGGTGAATAATTTTTGATATATAAGTAGCAATGGCAGGGACTAAATTATGTCCTCTCGATTTTAGAGTCAGACTGCAGTGTGGTATCTGTGGGTCAAGGATGGGGTTATTGTGGAAAAATGAAGCAATTTTGAAGATAGATCTCTATGGCGGCTAAAGGACCTGATTGTGTGCTTTTGTTATAAAATCCACAACTTGGATTTTATGGTTGCAGCAGGTACAAATGTCTGTCTCCAGAAACATCTTGCAAATATTATACAGTATTATGTTTTCTCTTTGATCCCCTTTATCTCTGTCAAGACTGAGTTACTTCTAAGAGGGCAGCAATTGTCCTGATCAGAAATATATTTTCAATGGCCTTTCAAAAAGCCTAGCTGAAAGAGCAGGGTGGAAATTACCTGCCTCTTATCTGAAAGTAATGAAAAATGAAAAATGCTGCAATTCTCAGTGGTCTAGGACAGACGTCATGATTAGTGCAGCTCATTACAAGCATTTTAGAGCTAGAAAAGACCACAGAAATAATCTAAATCTACCTCTTAGTTTCGTAAACGAGATGTTGTTTTGAAATGGCTAATCAAGTAGTTACCTGTGCAGTTGGGATTGAAATCTAAGTTTATTGTTTCTTAAGAATTCTCTTTCAGCTATTGTTGGTGAACAGGCCAGATTTTCTCAAACCAGACTAGCTATTACATGTATTTTATACTGAGTGCACTTTGTATAATATTCCCTGGCTTATAGTATAATTGAGGAGATTTAGAAATCTTAACCAAGGATGTACATTTTTATAGATGTTGTGAAGGCTAGAGATGAATGTGTGTCAGAAATGTTTTTCTCACTCTGTGTGACAGTAGTTGATTTCTCACAAGTCGACTTCGTATTTACCACTAATTTTAAACGATAGGGAATGAACAAGGTTGTGTGGGCTATCAAGACTAGGTGTTTATTGTATCATTAGAAATGAAAGGAATTGGGGGGAATGTTTTCTTGAATTCCTTGCCCTGATTTATCAAGCAGTTGTTGATGGAATTCATAATTTTTGTGAGTCTTGTCAGTGGAAGAGACTTAAATGAAAATCAGAGCTCTTTCAGAGAAAAGGTCACGTCAACTACAGTAAAGATTGTAGAACAGGGATTGACAAACATATAGTCCAAAGGCCACCTGCTTTTGTATGGCTTGCAAGCTACCAGTGTTTTTTAAAAAGTATTTTTAAATGGTTGAAAAAATTCAAAAGAATAATATCTCATCATACATGAAAATGATAAGGATCCCATTTCACAGTCTATAAATAGAGTTTTATTGGAACATAGCTATATTTATTCATTTATGTGTTGTTCATGGTCACTTTTGCATTAAAATGGCTGAGTTGAGTAGTGGTGACAGAGACTGGATGTTCCCAAAGAATCTAAAATATTTTATTTATAGAAAGAGTGTGTTGACCTCTGTTACGAAACATTAAGAATAATTTATATTTTGGAGTACCAAGGGAAATTGTGACTTTCTTTGCATTCTGAAAACTCGCTGAATACTACTATATTTCTTGAAGAGTTTCTCCCCTGTTTTTTTGCCTCTGAGACAATTCACAAAAATCCATTCATACTATTTTCTTGACCTCCTTTGCTTATTGTCCAGTGATTCCTTTGACAGCCAGGTGAACAGACCAAAACCACATAGGAAGGTCTGCAGTTTTCATATAGAAGCGTTCTCCAGAGGGATTATGTCTGGTTCGGGTACTTTTCTGTCATAGAAACCTGCATTTTTTTTTCCAGTTCAATTTTATTTCTTTTTTTTAATATTTATTTAAATTAGTTTCAAGAATATAGTACATTGGTTAGACATTTACATAGTTCGTAAAATGATCCCCCCAATTGCTCCCTCCCTGACCCTCCACCTAGCCAATGTATTCATCCTAATTTCATTTCCTCTGCCGTGCTCCCCATCCAGGTGACCACCCATCAGCTACTGATTTTTACTTCTTTAACCCTTCACTCCATTATCCCAGCCCCCCAACCCCCTTTCCCTCTGTCCATCACCAAATTGTCCACTATATTTGTGAGTCAGTTTTTGACTAGTTTGTGCTTTTTATTTCTTAGATTCTGCATATAAGTGAACTCATACAGTGTTTATCTTTCTCTGACTTAAATATCTTCTAGGTCCATCAAAGCAATATCTTTTCCCATTCCCTTCCTTTTAGTCTCTATGTGTCTTTTAATCGAAATGGGTCTCTTATAGGCAACATATAGGGGTCTTGTTTTCTTGTCCTTTCAGCCACTCTGTCTTTTGGTTGGGGCACTTAATTCTTTCCATTTAGGGTACCTGTTGATAGGAGTGTAGTTGTTACCATTCTTGATTCCTGTTTTTGATATGTGTTTTTTCTTCTTAAAGAAGTCCCTCCAACATTTCCTGTAATACTGACTTGGTAGTGATAAATTCCTTTAGCTTATTTTTGCCTGGGAAGCTCTCTATATGTCCTTCAACTCTAAATGATAGCTTTTCTGGATAAAGTATTCTTGATTGTAGATCCTGGGTCTTCATCCTGTCGAATATTTTTTTGCCAAGCCCTTCTGTCCTGCATAGTTTCTTTGAGAATCAGCTGCCAGTCTAATGGGTATTCCCTAATAAGTAACTATCTGCTTTTCTCTTGCTGCTTTTAATATTCTTTCTTTGTAGTTAACCTTTGGCATTTTAATCATGATGTGTCTTGGTGTGAACCTCTTTGAATCCTTGATTTGTGTGATTCTCTTAGCTTTCTGGGGTTTTGTGTCCATTTCCTTCACCAGGTCAGGGAAGTTTTCCATCATTATTTCTTCAAACAGCTGTCCAACATCTTGTTTTCCTTTGGGTACACCAATCAGATGGATATTTGGACCCTTCATAGTGTCCCATATGCTCCTTAAATTATTTTTATAGTCTTGGCATCTTATCTCTTGCCATTCTGATTGAGTGTCTTTGGTTTCCCATCCTCTAGATAGGGCACTTGATTCTTTGTTCACTTTGTTTATTCCTTTGTTTATTCCATTTCATATACTTCTGATCTCAGATAATGTGTTCTTCATTTTAGACTGGTTCCCTTTTATAATTTCCATTTCCATTTTGTGTTACTGTCTCTTTGTTGAAGTTCTCGCTGAATTTATCTACACTTCCCAAAAGTTCATTGAGCATCTTTATAACCAGTGTTTTGAACGCTGCATCTGTTAGATTGCTTGACTCCATTGTATCTGGGTCTCTGTTCTGTTCTCTCGTATAGTTTCTGCTTCTTTATCTTCCCATTTTGGCTGCCTTTCCATGTCTGTTTCTATGTACTAAGCAAGGCTCTTAAGTCTCCTGGTCTCGTTAGTGTGGATTTGCAAAGTAGGTGTCCAGCGGCACAGTCCTGTGAGGGGTTCAGCTTCAGGCCAAATGTAGCCTCAGCCTTTACCCTTCTGGGGCCACCTGTGAAGATTCAGGAAGCAACCCACAGGTGCTGTGCTAATAGTTGCCTCAAAGGGCCACACCAGAAGCAGGCCCGCCGCCCCCAGTGTGGGTCTCGCCTCTGCTCTGCAAGGAGCACCTACGCGATGCACTGAGGACACACCTGGGTGTGGCCGGGTGGGGCCCAGGTTGGGGGAGGCGGGGTCTCAGAGAATCCTGGGCAGGGGGACCTCTGTCGTCCAGCTGGATGTCGTCCAGGCTGTGGCGGGCCGCGTCCCGTGCACGGGCAGCGGGGCGGGCTCCCCAGGGGACAGTGGACGCAGAGTGAGTCTCTCCTTGGGCCTCGCGGTCTCCCTTTCAGTCCCTGGTGCCCACGCGCACAGCCTGAGGACACCGCTGCTTGGGGAGTCGGGGCCAGCACTGCTGACCCGGCCCCTGGCCCAGGCGTCCGCCCCGCGCGTCCGCGTCCCCCCTGCCCGCTGCCTTGCAGGGCGGCTTCTGGGCTCGCTCCCTCGGGCATGGCTTGTTCCTCTGGATCCCAGGCGGTTTTCCCGTGCTGCTTGCTCCTTGTTTCTGTCGCCAGAGGGATGGCAGAGCCTTTATTACCTACGTTATCTTTTTTCCCTCTCGAAACCTGAATTTCGATCGTGATCCTTCCTCTGGAGCTTTAATTCAAATATATATGAAATGAACCGCACTTTCAAAGTGTAAAACAAGCATTTTATTGTTGGGTCCACATTTGTGGGAAGAAGATTTTAATCTTTTGTTTTTACCAGACGTTTTAATAACTTTGGTTATGTTTTTGGTGACTCTTAATTTTACATGAAGAGTAATTGTGTGTGTGTGTGTGTGTGTGTGTGTGTGTGTGTGTGTGTGTGTGTGTGTGCGCGTGTGCTAGCCTTAAGCATTTAAACCGATGTCTTTTTTCAGAGTCACCTTCTGACGGAGTAAAAAATAAAAGTATCAGTGGCTGGGAGACTATTCCATTTCTTACAGAAGTCATTTCCCCTTTCTTTCCAGCTGCGGCTGCTTGATGTCAGTTCTCTTGGGGCTCGGGGAGGGAGGGAGTGGCCATGCTACTTTTTAAGAGGCCTGAGTTTTGTAGCCACTGACGGCTTTGGATCCTTCCACCACTGCCACCATTGCCACCATTCTTGTGAGGCATAACAAATAGGTGTTGTCTGTCCAGAAAGACCCCTTATCTGAGTGTTTGAAGTTTGGAAAAGTCGATCTTCTGTCAGATTTTACCATGTCTTTGGTTATAGCTGTGCTTTTGTGCTCGCTGAAGACGACTCTCAACTTTGCCTTGAAGAATGTATAGCACTGGTCTGGGTCACGGTGTTGAGTTCAACAGTTGAGATTTCTCCTTATTTCAAAGAACTATTTCATTCCCTGTTTGGAGCTGGATTCTCCTGTCTTAGTTTACTTGACAGTGTTGTGGCAAGAGATGTAGAGCTCACTCATGGGAAGAGTTGGGCTTACCCTTTTCAAATCATCTTCATTCAGAGATTCCTTCCTACAATGGAGCCGTCTAACATTATGGGGCAGGCCATGACGTAGTCTTGGGGCTCTGTAAGGAAAGCCAGTGAAGGATGGCAGAACCTAAAAAGGAAATGCTGAGGCAAATGCAGCCTGGAGTGAGTGGTAAGAAGCTTGGGAGAGCAGCAATGTCTTAGTTTCTTTGGACTTAGAGTAAAGGGAAGTTTCAGTTTGATTTAACTTTGACTTGTTAGTGAGGAGGGTGAGAATAGAGACTAGAGGGAAAACCCATATTATCACTTCTGAAATATGGAAAAACAGGGTGAGCATTTATATTCCAACCCTTGGATTTTAAAATGTCCAATAAAGTGAGTTATTGCATGTGTTGGAAATATGATATAAAATATTATGGTAAAGTTATGGTTTGGGGGTTTAAGAGATAAGAGTGAAGTGGGAACCATACTTATTGCTCTTCTCTGCGGAGGGTAAGGGGCTGTGGACTCAAAGAGCAAGAACTAATCCAGGTAAGAAAGCCATGAAAGGGAGAGAGAGGAGAGCTTTGTCCCATCGCCTGAGTTGTCATCTGCAGAAAACTCAGCACTTTGTGTTCAGGCTACCTACATCGTGTCCTGGAAGCTTTACTTCTGGCACCCAGACCTTGTTGTTCTAAAGGTGTGACCCAGCAGGCCATGAACCTGCCGGTAGGTAGGGCCTCCAACAGGTATTTCTATGTGTGCTATATCTTTGCATTTGCTTACTCATTCCTAGGCTGGGGGCCTGTCTAAAAAGGAAGAATGCACTTGGAAACAGTTGGAGGCTCCCTCGGAGCATCAGCCATTCAGGGTAAATGTGCTGGATGTGGACAGTGTACCCTGGCTTCCTGGTTTTGCACAGTTGAGGTGGGCTGTTTTCAAAGCCTCAGCAGGATGGAAAAGGGGAGACGGTGGGCTAGAAGGTGAGGAGCAGTTACCTGCAGACAGTTACTTGAGTTTTCTCATCCAGCTGTAATTGGTTTAAAGTAGAATCTAGATCATTGGAATGAGATGAGATTTTAGGGATCATCCACTTTCTCTTCATTTTATCAGTGAGGGACTTAGGGAGTTTCCAGGACTTATCTCAGACCAGAGAGGTAATGAGTAGCAGTGTTGAGGCTAGACCCCAGGTCTTTTGATTAAACAGTTATACTTCTGGCTTGGATATCATGAAGGGTTAAATTGTAACAGGCATCTGCGATTGAGTTTCTGAGGAGCAGTGTGGGCTGCTGCTGAGTCAGTAAATTGCAGTTAGGGCAGTGGTCTCTGGGCCATAGACTATAATGGGTGACCCAGAAGAACCTTTAACTCTGGTAACATGTTACTACGTGGTGGGGAGGATTGTAATTTGCTTGTTGCTGTGGACAGGGGTACATCTAGGCAAATAAGCGAGTCTTTGCTGAAAGTGAGATGGGAATCAAGAAGATTCCATGTGGAGAAAGTTAGGGGGATCTGGCTGAAGGCTGTCTTCCTGAGTAAGAGTTGAAGTGAGAGGAACCTGTTCAAACTCTTTAGAAACCAGGCGATTAGTATCTACTGTGACATTTGGAGAACTGAAAAGTAGAGAGGGAGGGACTTAGTGGTCACTGGGAATACTGGAGGTGGTATAGGTCCTTTTATGGTTTATGACTTTCTGTCCTTGAGTACTTACTTCTGCTTATCTTGCTAGTGCAGCTCTCATTGTATGCTATCACAATGACTGTAAACATCTCTTTCATTCTATTTCTCTTAATTTTTCTAAATACTGGAATTGAACATAGAATATAAAAAGATAATTTTTATAAACTCTGAACTGATATTTGGCACTCTTGTAAGATTGGCTTAATTGGAAAGAATGAACCTAATTTTTTGAAATGAATTTTCTTGGTCACCTCTCTATAGAGAGACTGTCAGTATAGTGGTTAAATACAGGACTCTGAGCTAGCTACTTGGGTTGAATCTTGGGTTTGCTATATATTGTGTGTGACCTTAGGCAAGTTATTTACCAAATGCCTCAGTTTCCTCATCTATAAAATGAAGATAGTGTAATACCTCATAGGGTTGTTGTGAAGGTTAAATAAGTTAATACATGAATTAGAACAATGCCTGGTACACATTAAATGCTATTTACATGTTAGCTGTTATCATGTCCTAGGCATTATCTAGGACCTTTGTCACTTAATTTATGAGCAAATTGAGCCTTAGATTTAAAACTTACTTAGGATTATCTAGCTAATAAATGGCTCTCTGTCTGACTTAAAGCTGGGCTCTTAACCACACTCTGCTGGATTTCTGAGGTGTACAGATCACTTAACTGTAGTTTAGATTTTATAGATATCTACCCGTTTATTCATCTATCTTATATCTCTAGCTCTTCATTATTGTTATAAAATGCATTTGTTATAAAATGCATTTCCTTAAAATATCTGTGACTTAAAGATAAAAATAAAATAATTGCTCTCAAAATAATGCTACTCAAATAATTAGATAAGAACTTTAAAAATCCATTCTAATAGTCCTGTTCGTGAAAGGCATTTCATGTGACATTTGATAATGGCTATCAGTGTTTCCATACACTTGCAAGTAGTATGGGCAGTTAATTTTAGCCATTTGGAGCTTACCATTGTAAAACAGCCATGGCATTAACATTTTAACTATTTGCACATCTTAATTTCCAGGAAGAAACTACTATATAAAATTTTTATAGCTCATGGAAAGCTTCCCAACCTGTACCTTAGAGTAAGATAAAGAGAATGAAGGCCTGGGAAGTGAGAAGGGTCTGCTGAACAACTGAGATAGGAGAGGTTGGTAACAACAGCTTTTGACTGTTAACAGAATGGTGGTGTAATGAGATTGGCTTATGGTAATGGAGCATTGATTACATGGCTGAGTGAAATGCTTTCTCACTTGTTTTGTAAAAATTATTGGTGACATCTGTTAAATGATGATATTGAACCCAGAATTTTTAGATTTCAGCACTATACATACTTTTGACATTGTATTGAAAATTGGAAAGCATATTTTATAGTATTGACAACTTTGTAATTATCTTATGGAGAAACTTATTCAGTGGAAAGGAAAGTACCAAAATAAAAGCAAAAGAAAATACTACACCAATGAAACCACTCGTATTTTCCTCAAAGTAGCTGCAATTTGAAAATTGTCCAACCATTCAGGCTGCCTGAAAAAAGAAAGCTGATGAAAAATTTTAAAATTTATTTATATCTTGTTTCTGAGCAAGGTAAAGAATTGTATCAAGATGAAATAGCCATTGTTGAAGTTTATTTTAAGTTTAGCCAAGATCAAAACATTTGGCAATGAAGGAAAAGATGGCTCAGGGTATGTGGCAATGTGACATTAAAGATCGTATGTGATATAGTCTGTTTCAGGAATGTTCTTATGTCCTTTCCATCTGATGTCTGTTTCAGGAGTCAGATAAATGAATTGAAAGTCTTAGATATGCATTAAAGGATTGTTCTTTAATTACCTTTATTACCTTTATTAATTACCTTTATTAATCGAATGCATCTCAGTTGGATCAAATGTGCATACTATCAAATAAATGAACATACAGGCATGCCTCATTTTAGTTTGTTTTATTATGCTTTGCAAATACTTTTTTTTTTTACTAATTGAAGGTTTGTAGCAACAGTGTGTAGAGCAAGCCTATGCCATTTTTCAAGAGCATTTGTAATCTGTCACATTTTGTTAATTCTTGCAATATTTCAGACATTTTTGTTATATTTGTTAATGATGACCAGTGATCAGTGATCTTTTTTGTGCATATAGTAATTCTTTATTTTTCAATTACAGTTGACATACAATACAGGATTAGTTTCAGGTATGCGACATAATGATTAGACATTTATATAACTTACAAAGTGATCATGCTGGTAGAGCTAGTGCCCATCCAACACCATATATAATTATTACGATATTGACTATTTCGTATGCTATACTTTACATACCCATGACTGTTTGAAACTATGAATTTGTATTTCTTAATCTCTTCTTTATCACCTATTCCTACAACCCCATTTCCAGCCAGCAATAATCAAAATGTTCTCTGTATGAGTTTCTGTTTTGTTAGTTCATTTTGCTTTTTAGATTACATATAAGTGAAATTATATGGTATTGTCTTTGACTATTTTAGTTAGCATAATGTCCTCTAGGTCCATCCCTCCATGTTGTTGCAGGTGGCAAGATATCATTATGTTTTTAAGGTGGAATAATATTCCATTGTATGTATGTGTGTGTATATGTGTGTGTGTGTGTGTGGTGTGTGTGTGTATATATATTGATTCTTTATTGATTCATCTATTAATGGAAGTAATTATTGGGACAGTCATCTGTTGATTGCTTAATTGCTCTTGCCAGGACACCCTGGTCGGAACACAATCGTAGCTGAATGTGGCCAGTGGCAGGACTCCTCCAAGGAGGTCCTAGCCTGCATGCCCATTGGCTGGATTTGGTCTAAGCTCAAGCACCACCTGGGGTCATATCTAAGGACGACACACCCAACGGGCAGACAGGGCAGGCACCAGAACCCTGCTAAAGTGAATCTTGTTCTGTAGGTTCAGCCCCTACACAACAGCTCCCCCACTGGTCATGGCCATTCATCAAATTAGTGAGCCTGAGAATAAGGTGATCCATCCCACTAATGAGCAAACAGCAACCAATGCTCAACTAAAACAGGAGGACACACACAACCCTTATAAGGAACATACCTGGAGCACATGGCTCAGGTGACCAGGAAAGACTGCCACTGGGCCCCACAGCACACCTACTATGATCAGAAGACATAGCAGCCTACCTAATACATAGAAACAAACACAAGTTGGCAGACAAAATGGGAAGACAAAGATGCATGATTAAAACAAAAGAACAGAACAAAACTCCAGAAAAAGAACTCAACAAAATGGAGGCAAGCAAATTATCAGATGCAGAGTTTAAAACACTTGTTATAACGATGTTCAGTGAACTTAGGGTAAGGGTAGGTGAACTCACTGAGAACTTTAAGAGATAGGAAAAAAAAAGAACCAGTGAGAAACGAAGAATACAATAATTGAAATGAAGAATACCTTAGGAGGAATTAACAGCAGATTAGAGGAAGCAGAGGATTGAATCAGTAATTTAGAAGATAAGGTAGCAGAAGACACCCGATCAGAATAGTAATAAGAAAAATGAGGATAGTTTAAGGTGCCTCTGGAACAACATCAAGCATACCAACATTCGCATCATAGAGATGCCAGAAGAAGAGAGAGAGCAAAGAATTAAAAACCTATTTCAAGAAATAAATAATGACTGGAACCTGCCCTAACCTGGTGAAGGAGCAAGGCATATAGCCCCAGGAAGTGCAGAGTTCCACACAAAATGACCCAAAGAAGCCCACACTAAGACACATTATAATTAAAATAACAAAGGTTAAAGACAAAGCGAGAATCTTAAAAGGAGCAAGAGAAGTCACTTACCTACAAGGGAGCTCCCATAAGTCTGTGAGCTGATTTCTTAACAGAGACTTTGCAGGCCAGAAGGGATTGGCAGGAAATATTCAAAGTGATGAAAAGTAAGTCCTACAACCAAGATGACTCCACCGGCAAAGCTATCACTCAGAGTTGAAGGACAGATAAACTTAACTATTCTCATTATTTTGGATTCTTTTTTTTTTTGTTGCTGTTCTGATTGGGTGTTTTTTGCTATTTTATCTTCCAAATTGCTAATGCAACCCTCTGCTTCATGTAACCTACTGTTGGTTTCCTCTGATGTATTCTTTTTTGTATTCTTCATTTTGACTGGTTCTTCATTATATTTTCCATCTCCATTTTTATTCTTTCTCTCTTTGTTGAAGTTCTCACCAAGATCATTAAACATCCATATAAAGAGTGTTTTGAACTCTGCATCTGGTAGGTTGTTTGTCTTTATCTAGTGAGGTTTTGTTTGTTTGTTTGTTTGTTGGGGGGAGCTTTGGTCTTTTCATTTGAGACATATATCTTTGTCTCCCCATTTTAGCTGCTTTCTGGTGTTTGTTTCTATGTATTAGGTAGAGCAGAGCTGCTATGTCCCTACATAAGGATATAAGGTGTCTTTTGGGGCCCAGTGGCACAGTCTTCCTGGTCACCTGAGCCACATGGTCAGGTGCGTTTCTTATGTGGGTTTTCTGTGCCCTCATGTTGTAGCTGAGCCTTGATTACCACTGGAATGTCAGTGGGAGAGATTGATCCTCAGGCTGCTCGGTTGTGAGGACTAACTGTGACTAACGCAGTGGAGCTTCTGTTCAGGAACTGACCTTACAGGGCAGTGTTTGGTTTGGCAGAGCTCTGCTGCCTGCTCAGTCTGCCCTTTGGGTGTTTTTTTGTGGAGGTGGTTAGGTGTGGTCTGAAGCTGGTCGCTGAGTGCATTGGTTCTGGGGCCTTTTAGGAGGGACTCCAGTGCAGGCCGAGGTCAGTTGCTGCCTGTGTCCTGCCACAGGGTTACTTGTTATGAGTTAAAAAGTGGTTTGCAGTTAGTTTCCACTTGTACTGTGTTTGGAGGTAACTGGGAAAAGCTAAGCTATGAACTGGGGCCAGCTTCCATTAGTGCTGGGCTTGGGGCTTAGCAAGAGGTATGGGGAAAGCCAAGGCCATATGCTTCTTGTTTGGTGTTTGTGAATTTTTAAGAGATTTTAAGAATGCCTGCAGGTGGTTTGTATTGAATATCTACTAGAAGTGGCTTAGTTGGTCTTACTAGTTTGGTGAGGAAGGGTCTCAGAGAATTACCAAGATGGGGTGAATGGTTTTAGCCAGCTCAATAGAGACGTGGTATTGTGCTTGCCTGTATGTGCAGGCTGGGTGGTATTAGGGCTCAGCCAGGAACAATGCTTCTACCAGCCCTGCTGTCTGAAGAAATGCTGCTCCTCATGCACTCGCTTTGAAGCTAGATAATCCAATTTTTTCCTGGATGTCCCTGGCACCGTTCAAGCTTCTGTCCCAGTGCAGGAGCTCAGAGTGAGTGAGTCCATCAGCAAGTAAATATATGTGTGGGCCCTTGAAGAGGAACATCTAGCACTCCAGCTCCCTTAGTCTTAGCACAATCTCTGCTGGTTTTCACTTAGAGTGTTTGGGACTTCTCTTGCTGGCATTTGAATGCTGATCTGGGGCTAGGACCCCTTGCTTCTCATGGGGGACCTCTCTTGCTGAGATTGCCCTCCAGATTTTTAACCTCTTCACCTGGGATGTGGTCAGCCTATTCCCTGTCTCTGCCCCTCCTACCAGTCTGGATGTGGCTTCTTCTGTATGTTTTTAGTTATGGGACTTCTGTTCAGCTGGACTTCAGGCGATTGTCCGTGATGGTTGTTCTGTAATTTAGTTGTGACTTTGATGTGGTTGTGGGAGGAGGCAGGCACAGCATTAACCTGCCCTGCCATCTTGACTGGAACCTTGTGATCAGTGATCTTTGATGTTACTGTTGTACAGGCTAAAAAAATACATAGTACTTTTCCTCTTAGCTTCTAATTTTTTATTTCTGGGCTAATAATCAAATTTTCAGAGATAGATTAGCAGGAGAAAATCAAGTTTTAATACATGTGCATGGGCACTCAGATAATCATGAGAATTCCGTTGGGTATATGTGACATTATAAACAAAGGAGGCAAGAGTGGGAACTGGGCCTCAGATTTCAGAAGTGAGAATGGGTGATTTACAGGTGACTGAGGACGAGCAGAACACGCATAGCAGGTAAATTCTTGCTAGGCAGCTCAGAGATAATCCGTCACATAGGGCATCTAGCTAACTGGCTCCTGCCTGAAGCCTTCCTATTGACTATACTTAATCATTTTAGGTTAAGGCGAACATTCTAAGATTTCTTTGCTGGAGTAGGCCTTTTCATCTGAATCTCTTAGGTAGGATGTGGGGGGGTCAAGGTTTTTTTGAGTCTTTTGTTTCTTAATAAACAGCTTAAAATCAGTATCTCAAAAGGCAGCTTTGGAGTGGGAAAACTTTGGTCCCCTTCACTACTCTAATTGTTTCTGGGTGCCATGAACTGCACCCATTTAAGATGGCAAAGTTAATCAGTAAATTTGTGTGTTCTGACTGCTCCACTGATGTGCTGTTCCTCATTTCTCTCCCTCTACTTGGGTCTCGTTATTTCCTGAAACACAATAATATTAAAATTAGGCCAGTTAAATAACCCCATAGTGGCATCTAGGTATTCAAGCTAAAGAAAGAGTCATGTCTCTCAGTTTAAATCAAAAATTAGAAATGATAAGCTTGGTGAAGAAGGCATGTTGAAATCTGAGAGAGGCCAAAATATAGGCCTCTTCTGCCAGTTAGCCAATTTGTGAATGCAAAGGAAAAGTTCTTTAAGGAAATTAAAAGTTGTTACTCCAGGAAACACAAGTGATAAGAGAATGAAACTGCCTGTTTTGCTATTGAGAAAGTTTTAGTGGTCTGAACAGATCAAACCAGCTGCAACAGTCTTTGATGCCAAAGTCTGATCCAGAGAAAGGCCTTAACTCTCTTCAGTTCTGCAAAAGTTGAGAGAGGTGAGGAAGTTGCAGAGGAAATGTTTGAAGCCAGCAGAGGCTGGTTAATGAGGCTTAAGGAAAGAGGTCATCCCCATAACATAGAAGTGCAAGGTGAAGCAGCACATGCTAATGTCGAAGCTGCAGAATGTTATCCAGAAGACCTAGCTAAGAAAATTAATTAAGGTGGCTATACTCAGGAACAGATTTTCAATTTCTATGAAACCTTATTTTGGAAGAAGAGGTCATCTAGGACCTGCATAGGTAGAGAGAAGTCAATCTTTGGCTTCAAAGTTTCAAAGGATTTGTTGACTCTCTTGCTAGGGGCTAATTCAGCTGGTGACTTTAAGTTGAAGCCAGTTCTCATTTACCATTCCAAAAATCCTAGGACCCTTAAGAATTATGCTGAATGTTCTCTACCGATGCTGCAAATGGAACAAGTCTTGGATGATAGCACTTCTGTTTAGAACATGGTTTGCTGAATCTTTTAAGACCGCTGTTGAGACCTACTGCTCAGAAAAAAGATTCCTTTCAGAATACTACTACTGGTCATTGACAAGGCACCCAGTCACTGAAGAGCTCTGCTAGAGATGTACAGTGAGATTAATGTCGTTTTCCTGCCTCCTGACTCAACATACATTCTGCAGCTCATGGATCAAGGAGTAATTTAGACATTCAAGTTCTATTATTTAAGAAATAACTTCATAAGGCTGTTTAGCTGCTGTAGATAGTGATTCTTCTGATAGATCTGGGCAAAGCAAATTGGAAACCTTCTGGAAAGAATTCACCTTTCTAGATGCCATTAAGAACGTTTGGGATTCGTTGGAAGAGGTCAAAATATCAGCACTAACAGGAGCTTGAAAGAAGTTAATTTCAACTCTTGGGTGATTTGGAGGGGTTCAGGATGTCAGTGGAGGAAGTAGCTGCAATTGTGGTGGAGATAGCAGAACTAGGATTAGAAGTGGAGCCCTTCTGAAAGTGTGACTGAATTGCTGCAATCTCCTGGTAAAACTTGACTGGATGAGGAGTTGCTTCTATGGATGAGCAAGGAAAGTGGTGTCTTGTGATGGAAATCTACTCCTAGTAAAGATATTGTGAAGACTTTTGAAATGACACCAGAGGATTTAGACGATCACGTGAACTTAGTTGGTACAGCAATGGCCAGAATTTGAGAGGATTGACTTCAGATTTGAAAGGGGTTCTGCTGTGGGTAAAATGCTGTCAAACAGCATTGCATGCTACAGGAAAATTGTTCATGAAAGGAAGCACTGGTTGATGAGGCAGAATTCACTGTCGTCTTATTTTAAGAAGTTGCCATAGCCACTCCAGCCTTCAGTAACCACAACCCTAATCAGTCCACAGCTACCAACACTGAAGCAAAAAGATTACACTTTGCTGAAGGCTCAGATGACAGCAGTTTTTAGCAATACAGTATTTTTGATAAAAGATATGAACAATTATTTTTTAAAGATATCATGTTAATGGCATATGCACTGGGAAACCAAAAATTTATGTGACTCTGTTGTGATACTTGCTTTCTGTTATGACAAAATTATATTCTTTCTAAAACTTTGGATGCCAACTCCTTTCAGGTTAAGTGGATTTGTAACATCGAGTACCAGGATGAAAGTATAGATATCTGGTGTTTTCACTTAGAGAAAAAAGAGGGTTTATCCCCCTCCTGCCCCCCTTCAGTTTTAAACTAATAGTGCAGGAATTAAATAGGAAGAAATAATGGTTGTTTTCTAGAGAGACTTTTCTAAGGATGATTTGAAAAGGGCAGGCAAAGGAGAGAAGAGCCCCGGCTGTTGTGGCCTGGGTCGAGATAAGCAGAAGTGTGTGTGTGCTTAGTGTCACATGGCAGGAGGCTTTCCCCCGAGTGCTCAGCCTGTCCAGGGAGCTGTTTCATTTTGTGTCGGATAGAGTTGTACCTTGGAAAATATCCGCTTTCCTGCCTGTAGCTTCATCATGGATTATATAGGTAAAATTAAGTTTAAATTGTTTTACAGCCATGTGGAATTACTTAAATTATCATTTTAGTTTGAATTAATACTTAAAAATTATATTGGCTGTGTTTGTACTTTAAAAAATATTATGCATGAATTTATTTCTGAGCACATCTGAATTTGTTATATACAAATTCTGATAATTTAAGATAAGTATTAAAGGGAATTTCTCAGATATACCCTTGTTGTTTCCTATTTCAATTTGGGTCACAATCAAACAGACTTAAAATAAACTGCAGTCCTAGGTGTAAAGCCGTAAGAGAGGAGGAGCAATCAGAGCGGTAGTTTCATAAACTATGTAAATGTCTAACCAATGTACTGTACACTTGAAACTAATGATAAAATGTAAAAATAAATTAAATAAGCTACAACCCATAATTAATCATATTTCTTCCTTGCTGGCCAGAAGGTTTACAGTCAAGTCATCTGAGTTCCGACTGTGCCACATAGAGAATAAAGTGTGCACGCAGTCTGCAGAGAGTGACTTCTGTAAAACGTTGGCATTGTGCTGGTTTTGTGCATGTGTGCTGCCCGATCTGTGGAAGTAGCATAATAAAGTGAAGAGGAGAATTTCAGTTTTTACCCTAAGTTTTCTGAGTGTTAACACGTACAGATTTTTCTGATGGATAACGAGCTTCTTTTTAAAACTATATAGCCTTGTCCTCAATTTCTAGTTTCACCAAATGGTAAATTGGTACAGATTTAGGAATGAAGTTAAGGTTAGATTAACCATGGTGGTGGTGGTTTGGAGTTAAGGGGGGGATTCTTTTAGTTGGATGGGGTGAGGGTGGGTTTAGAGGTGAGATGGTTGATAAGGAGAAGAGTACATGAGTTTTGGCCCAAAATTTATCCAACTAATTCAAAATTGTATTACCCTGAATTTGAACTTGTGGGTAATGGTGATATGGTGTCTGACAGATTCCTTTTTAAATAAAGAACAAAGGCCTTTGGAAAATTTTTCACTAGGGCAGAGATCCACTTTCTATACCCAGTGTGATGACAAAATCCCAGTGGATGGACCTTTGACAAGACAGCTAATTATGGTATGCAAATCAAAGTTTTGTGAAATTGATAAATTGAAATGTAACTTTTAGGAGTTTGCTATATAAAGGACTTCTGTGGTGAATATTTGCTAGTATATGTGCTCTGAAGTGAGCAGTGTGGTTAATATTTTTTTTAAAGATGAAACAACCTAAAGTAATTAATTACCTCAGATTTTTTTTTACAAATCCATATTTTCCTATTTAAGAGTTCCTTTAAAGCAAGTATACTAGTACCCATCTCTCTCTCTCTCTCATGTGTGTATTTTATTTTCCTCATAGGAATTTTTTGTTCTAGGGCTCTGAAATAAAATAAAGTATACTTACTTTTTAAAAGGCTTACTGTATATGTGGTACTGTATTAAAGATGGAAGGAACATACTTAACGCCATATGCAAAAATCAAATTTCTAAAATTATACCTGGAAGCTTTACTATGAGTATGCTTTTAATTATAAATGTATACTATTTTACCAAAGAACAGAATAATTAATTCTTTCATTTTTCTAGTTTTTATGTTGCCGTGAAAACATTTCTTTATTGTTTTTCAGTGATGCTTTATAAACATATAGATGGTATTCTAAAAGGCAAAACTTTAACGTGCTGCATAGACCTCAAGAGGAAGGCTAAGAAAATAAAACTTAATGTGAACAAAGGAGATGGCTCCAGAGAAATTCTAGATCTGACACTTTCAAAATTATTATGTGTACTCTAGAGGGGGTGTGGTTTATGTTCTCACCATGTTAGTAGATACATTAATTAAACTAGTGTCTGAGATTATAGGAAGCTGTTTTGAATGTCGCCTTCTATGGCAATTTTAACAAACATTTATATATTTGCAAATGTGTGTATATTTAGTCTGTTTAAAGAGAACACATGTTCCTAGCTTATTGGAGAGTGACATCTTTTGGATTAAAAAAGAGAACTTATTCTGCTATCAGCACAGTTCAGCACAACTACTTTTATTAATGGCCTTGCCTCAGCACTGAAGGGGTTATCTTCTAAAACTGATTCTTGATGGTTCAAGAATAGGTTTATTTTATTTTATTTTTTTCTGGAATGCTTTTACTCCTATGTGGTTTCCATGTTATCCATGGCAGTTTCCTTTCAGTTTTTTTTTCAGGTCTCTGTTGAAATGTCATCTTTTTAAAAAGCTGGTATTACCTGACAATTTTACTTAAAGTACCCTCCCGTTCAGTCACTCCTCATCCTTTAATTCCTCTGATCTTTCTTTAGAACACACCTACCAACTGACATATTGCATGTTTGTTTGTCTGTCCCACCCACTGGAATGTGAGTTCCACAGAGGAGAGAGTTAGCTCATGGCTGTGCCCTGGAGTGCAGAGTCGTAGGCTCCCAGGAAGGAGTTGCTGAGTGAACTCATGAATGCGGTTTCCGCTCGTAGTCCTCTTGACTTACTTTACGCGTTCCACTATTATTTTTTTTTTATCAAACCATTCTAACTTAACAATAATTATTTGACCACTAATTATTTTGAATATTGATCTTTTCTTTTTAGTGCTAACTTTATCCTCAAATTGACCGTACTTACTTGACTAAGTGGAATGGCAAAGTCGCAGGCAGGCAGGCCTAATAGGAACTGATGATCCAAAAATCACTTTGGTTTTGGAATGTATTGTGTGATTTTTTTTTGGTGTGCCCTGGGGGACATCAGATTAATTTTATTCTTCCTTCATTACATTTTTCTTAGGCAGCACATTAAAATTTGTCTTTATTCTCTGAACTCACCTAACTAGAGGAAGGAATTGGTGCAATATAAAGTTTTGAAATCTGTTTTGTCAAATACGGAGTTCCAGTGATGTAGATCCTAACCTTCTGAAGTGTTTAGAAATACCTCAGGCCTCCAGATGTTATAGATTGTTATTTGTGTCTGGTTTTGGTGGCAAGTGAGATACCTAATATTTTAACATGGTTATAGCTATCTAAAAGGTAGAAGTCTTGAAAAATATTGCAGCCTTTTGCTTACTCTTGATAGTCTGTGCCAAGAAATAAATATAAGCATGAAGAAAAATGCATTTCTGTATGCATATATATGCCCTCACATATGAACTGATAAAAAGGGGCTTTATCAATGAGCTGGCAAAGCGGTTATTGCATATAAACTATGGCTTTTGGTGGAAAATATCTCTTCCCATTTCTTATTCTGCTTTTCCTCTTGCCTCTGTTGGCCACATCCATCTATTGTTGGTGTGACTTCATGTACAACATCTGGTATGCAATTAAAAATAGATCTTACAGAAGATAATATTCTGGTTTCAACCCTTTGGAAGTATATTGCCCTTTCCTACGGCCTACAGATGTAGCTCACCTGGTTGTTGATTTGACCAATTATTTTGGGAGGGACACATTATTCTTAATTTTTGCAGTTTTTGGTACAATCCTTTTTCTCATTTTTAGATTTTTCTAGTGACCTTTCTCTTTTAAGATTTTTTTTCTTCACATTTTTGATTTCTATTTTCCTTTCATTTTAGTTTAATTCTTAAGATAAAATTTTGCTAATTATTTATTGATTTCTCAAGAGGCATTGTAAAAGAGTAGTTAAGAGCATATGCTTTGGAACTAGACTGCATAGGTTTGAATCCTAGCTTATCATTTACCACCTGTGTGGCCTTGGTAAATTATTTCACCATCTGTCAAATGTAGATAATAATGGTATCTTTCTCTTAGGGCTGTTAAGAAGATAAAATAAGTTAATATATGTAAAGGTCCCAGAATACTATCTGGCACATAGTAAAGATTCAGTAAGTATTAGTTATTGTTACACTTTTCTACAACAAAATTTTTATTCTTTATCTTATATTGCATCATTGCATGTTCTTATTTTCAGTAAGATAAAGTTCAAATTACCTTGAATAGTTATGCTGCATTCACACCATGGGAATATACAAACATTAAGAGGATGAGATGGATCTACATATGCTGACCGGAAGAGCTATCAGTGATATTTTAGATAGTAACTTTCAGTTCCACATTCATATCAGAATTTAATGTTTAACAGCTATATCATATAAAGACATGTCTTTATAAACACAAGAAAATATTGGGAAAAGTATATACTTTGGATGAACAAATAGAGAGGAAACTTGAGCCCTTGAACTTCCTGCTTTATATTATTTAAAAAGTGTGGGATTATGGGAATATTCACACACACATACACGTTTTGTGCATTTCAGTATTTTTAAAAACATTAAAACGACATTTTTCTTTGTGGCAGATAGACATTCTAAAGAAAGTCTATACACTTCTAGCTTTTTTTTAAAAAAAACAAAACAGATTTCTAAGAGTAAAAGTAATGCAGGAAGACTGTTATTTGTCAAGTGAGTCAAGAGACACTTTATTAATGCCTTCAATTATCTCTCCGCATGAGCAGGCTAAAAAGAAATGTGTTTCTTGGTTATAAATGCCTACTTGCACGCAGGTGTACAGAGGTGTGTTTCCCTAGAGCCTTAAAATGACTGAATGACTCTGGAAAATGGTGGGAATTCTCATTAGGAAAAATGAGAAAAAATAAGGCAAAAGGAATAGGATAGGGGAAATTCCTAGAGCAGTCGTTTTCACATTTGTAAGAGTTGCAGAATAACTGATAGTGTGATCACTAGCGTTGGAGTGGTCGCTGTGTGCGAAGCAGTGCTCTAAGAGCTTAGCATTCTTATTTTACTGTTACATCTGTGTGTGTATTTATTGCCCAGAATGTGTGTGCAGTAGTATACGTGTTTTCACATGCTTGTAATTGAGTGTACAACCTTTGATCTGTTTGTCTCTCATAAACCTAGAGAAAGAACAGTGAGTTCTGTAGTTATTTTTAAGATAATTATTCTCCCTTCCGATATTCTTAATAAATTTGACTTGCTGCTAAAACCAAGAACCCTGATCTGCATATTTTTGCGGTGGTTGCTATAAAGCCACTGTCTAAATTTCTTTGAGGTCTCTTTTTATTTAGTGCCTGGTATCAAAGGATGAAGATCTTGTCAGGAGGGGGAATATGTATGTGGCTCTTGGTGTTGTACGTTGTGCGACAAAGGATTTCCCCTTTGAATGGCTTGCCCCCCTGAAGGCCCTGGAGCCTCTCTGGCTCAGCAGCGCAGTCTGGTCTGTGCAGTGTCTCTGACGTCATCACTGTATGCATAAGCCCTGCTATTGTCTTACTGCTACAGCAGGGCTAGGAATTGCAGTATCCTCCTTTGCTGCTGTTCCCAGCCCTGCCTCTGCTACTACCTAGCCCTGCCTCACTGCATCCCAGAAGAGCCACATCGGCTGCCTTTCCCTATTGGATTTCCAAAAGCAGCTCTTCGGTTTTGGGTGTTGGTGCTGTAGGAGACCTTGCTTTTCAATTACACGGGAGAGCACTGAAGCTTGTAAGAGGAGAATCTGGCAGCTGGACACAGCTTGGACTGCATTGTCTGTCTTCATGACCCCTGCTGTGTAGAGGCTCATCTTTTCACTCTCACACGTACACTCTCCTCTGTTTTTCTTCCTTTCCCCCCACCCCTTTTTTCCTAATTTTTTAAAAGCAGCCTCTGGAGCCAGCCATGTTTGGCACTGAATCTTCATGTAAGTAAATGGAGCCCACTTCTTTGCTATTTAGAAATCTGCTTGCTGTCATGGTTTCATTGGTTTAGAGTTCATATCGCTTTGCCTTAGGTCATTAACAGCCTTTGTGTTTTGGCTCTAATTACAAAGGAATTGGTCTCAGAGAAGGGACTCCCCCTTAACTGGGTTTTTCATCCTTAAATCCAGGGATGTCACTGTGGTCAAAACCAGGCCTTCAGGAGGGAGGGAGGGACACAGAAACCAGGCAGCCTCCCTAGAATGTGTTAATTGATGGAGTCGGGTCTGTCACTGATCTATTCTTGTGGGTTCTGTAATGGTCCTTAAACCCTAAAATAAGTACTGGGGAGATCTGAGATGATAGTATTTATTAGAAAAGAAACAAGGGCTTATGTATGCATTTTTTATCTAAAAGAATAAAAGGGTATCATTATAACCCCTTCCTCTATATTTTTATAAAAACATAGGCATAGACATTTTATGTGGATTAAAAAAAATGAGAAATATGCTTTATTTTTGAAGATTTTTTTTTAATACAACGTATTCAATTTTGATATGCTGGCTAGCGTCACAACCCAGCAGCATCATATCTGTCTTTAAACTTATTCAATGAAATTGCTTTGGTGCAGAGCAGGCCTTGCACAATGGGCTGAACTGGACGGTACTTGTAGACAGCTAAAACTGGTATTTATAAGATGATAACCAGCCTAAGTAATTTAAGGATTATTTAATGTTGGATGTAGAATAATATAACTTGTCAGTGCAGTTGTATAGGCTCTGCAGAATATTTGGTTATTATCCACAAGTAGAGGTGACAGTTAAGAATTTCTAAAGAGATAACTTGCTGGCCTAGAACATTAAAAAATTGGCAAGACACTGTCTTTGAGAGGAGTAGGGGGCTAGGCATAAATTTAAGACACACATTTCTTATGAATTTATAATTTGACCATTTCTGATCTCAGGTGGTCAGGGTGACTGTTTATCACAGCTGATTATTCCAGAATATTAGTATTTCAAAGGAGCTAATAATCCTCAGGTTTTTTTATTTGTTTCTTGATTGGCTTTTTTTCAGGGTCGATTATTTTTGCTGTCTCACATGGTAGCTTTCTATTTCTGAAATTAACCACATTGCCTAATCAAGATCAAGATACATTAATAATGAGATGCAGCGTCCTGTTCAGCATGTGTCAATATTATTTTCTATTAATTTAAAATTTTTTGAATTCGCTTAATAGTACATTGGAATTGTTGTGGGGGCTAATATATATATAATATATTTTGTTTATATATAACATAACATAACATAACATAACATAATATAATATAATATATTTTATTATATATATGTATGTATATATGTGTGTGTGTGTATGTCTGTGTGTGTGTGTGTGTGTGTGTGTATAAAAATACTTTTCCTCCCACCTTCTAAGTTCTAGTTGGGCTAATGAATTACCAGAAACAGATTAACAGGAGAAAATTTAATTTTAATACATGTGCATGGGGACTTCACATAAGCATGAAAATTCCAAAGACAGTTGAGGTGAAATTGGGTATGTAAGACATTTGAACAGGATGTTAGATTTCAAAAATGAGTATGGGTGATTTACAGGTAATTGAAAAAAGGCAGAACACACATGGCAGGTAAATTTTTGCTAGGCAACCCAGAAACAGTGAGACATGAGTTACTCTAGTAAACAAGCCCCTGTTTGATGCCCTCCCGTCCACTGTACTCAATTCAAATTAAGCTGCCAACATACTAAGATTTCCTTACTGGAGGAGGTCTTTTCCTCCAAATCTCTTAGGCAGGAAAAGGGGGAGGGTCAAAGGTTCTTTCTGAGTCTTTTGTTTCTCAATACTCAGCTTTAAAATCAGTATTCCAAATGGCTAAACTTTTGGTCCTCTTCTTTGTCATCACAGAAATAGAAACAGATTATTAAGAGGCTAAGACTTTCCAGTTTCATCTCAGTCATGGAATTTTGTTTATATAGGAACCTAGGTATGGACAGAAATTTTTGTCTACTAAAGGAAAATCAGTCTTATTTGTGCAGCTGAAAATGGAAGCTGAAACTCACTCAGGGTGGGTGTCTCTGGGTTCTTGGCCTGGGGATTCTAGTCTGGCCAGGTTTACCAAGCAGACATAGCCTTTCTTGATCATTAAACATGATCTTTTGATAATATCACCCATATGATATACATGTAATGTTTGAAAACTGCTGGTTGGTTGCCTTTTGTCTACATAGCTACTAGATTACTGAACAGAGTACCATTCAGAAGACAGAGCACTGTCATACAAGGTTTTGGCCTTTTTTGACTTCATTGAGTATTAAGTTTCTTGCTTGTCGCTAGAAGACCGTACATAGATTGATTTGTACTGTCAGCGGTTGAGTGTTGAGACTGAACTGTCTCCTTTACATAAGGAGATGCCTTAAACTTGTACTCAGAGTTAAGTGTATTTTCTTTGTTTCTGGAGCATAGTTTTCTAGGCCTTTAATTTCCACTTTTTAAAGGCTGTTATATAGGCTGAAATTATCTATATTTAGAATATTCAGAAAAATAGTCTCATTTGAACCTCTGACTGTTTCAAAAAGGATCTTCCAAACCACCTGGGATATTCTTACTAAATTTTTATTGTAAATACTTGTTTAACTATATATTCTGTGTACAGTACTTTGCTAGATCCTAGAAAGGTGGATTTTCCCCTCCCTAACATTCTGATTTCATGATTTTTACCCTTGATTCTGGTTACAGCACTTTACTTCTATTGGATGCTTTTACTTTTTAAGTAGAGGTGTGGTTTATATACAGTAAAATGCATAAGTCAACGGGTGTAGCTCAGCGAATTTTTACCTCTACTCAGGACCCACTATCCAGATAAAGATACGGAACATTACTGTTGCTCCAGGAAGTTCACTTGTGCTCCATTCCCAGTTGATATCACTTCCCACCAAAAGTATTCACTATTCTGAGTTCTTTGGATAGAGTCATGTATAAAGGGCTCTTTAAATTTTTTTTCCTCTCTTCCTTGCTCATTGCCTATAAGAAAAGGAAATGCCAATGTCTTCATTTTCAAATACTGGATTGATTGAGCTGACTTTCTGTTTCAGACCTCGAAGGTCAGGAATTTGCAGTAGTCTGGATATCACATTATAACATGTTCTGCTTCACTGAAATAGTACTGCTTGATTTAATACCAAAAAGTCCCTCCCTCCCACCACCCCTACCACACTGCCTCAAAAATGACCAAAAAACTCACCTGGAAGGTAGACCCTTTGTACCTTCAAGTTGAAAACCCATAGTTATGAGAACAGAATTAATAAATGCTCCGACATCGTTTTAGTGAATATCTTCTGATATCATCATAGTGACCATCTCCAGTAGTGCTAGTCCCATTTTTTCCGCCGTGAGAGAATCGGAATCTCATCGCAGTCTAGTTTGTTTTAGCTCACTTTGAAATAGGAGTGTTCTATGCTGTGTATAGAATAGTCATTAAAAAGCAGGAAGAGTGACTTCTGTAGCTTTGTTGCCTTCTTGATGTATTTCACTGAGTTGTTCCTTTACTTAAATTTCCCATGTCTAAAAATGTGAATGCTATGTTTGCTCTTTATATGCTTAGAGGAAATGAAATTTTAGTCTCTGTGGTGAGGATAATTTAGGTTTAAGAAGAAAGTACTATCAATAAAGTTTTGTTGAGGGGAGTGGTCATTAAAATGCATATTCTGGGTACTTAATTCGATTTAACGAAATTTTTAAATTGATAAATTGAATTATACAAAAATTTAAAAAGTTTTATTCTTAAAATTTTATAAAGGACGAGAAACATTTAATCTTTTGTGGAGTGAGAAAAACTGTTTTTGCTTTGTTTCCATTTGGCTACGTTCTTCCTGATAAAGCTAGTTTTTCTCCGAAGAGCAAATACTTCAAGTACGACGAACAGTTAGTTATTCAATTAGTGTTTATCCTGCCCAGTCCTCCTTTTTCTCCCCTCCCCTGTTTAATTTTTCAGGGCTCAAGGGTACCATTTAAGATGTGCTGTGCTGGGAATATTAATGTGCCTTGTAAAGCACCTGCTTCATTAGTCCAGTGAAGAGAACAACACATCACCTTTTGAGAAGCAGGATGCTCCTGGGACAAATAGTCATTTAATCTCTCCCCCCACATTTTGTTGTAGTAATAATAAAAAGAATAGCTAATGCATCTGTGGAAGGGAAAAGAGATCACCAAAGTACCAGCAAAATGGTAATGTTTAGTGAGCTGAGGGTGAAGGGGAAATGGTGGACATATACGTTAGGTTGTCAGTTCTCTTCATTTCTGATGTGGCTGACCCACAAGTCTTCCTTGCCATTCTCTGGATGCCTACAGCCAGATGCGGAAAAGGATTTGAGGTATTTGTGACCTTCCATGTGATTTGTCTTTGATGGGCACCAAAAGGTCAACTGTTGCCTTTAATTTTCATTACTGATGAGTGTATTAAGTTAACACTGACAGCCTTCAGTTTTAATAGTGAGTGTGGTGCCATGTTTCCAAGAACAACAGAATTATCTAACTTTTGAGCCATTATGTGGGAGATAGTCAAATGAATATGCTCTAGCGATATTAGGTCATCAAGAAACTTTATAATTAAATGGGCATCTCTTTCATAGAGAAGCAAATGAGTCACACTCTCTCTTTGTGTGCATTTCAGGGCCATTCTTGACAACCAATCATAATGTAAAATTAATCTCGGTTCTGTTCGGTGTAATTTCGGTATAACTATAGTCATTCAAAATAGCTATTCACAACTGGGCAAGTTTTTTGCTTAGTTTTTGCTTAGTATGTTTGGCACTTTAGTACTATATTTTGTTTCACCTTTTATTAGTTTTATTATATGAAACTAGGACATTTAGGAAAATAGCCATTTTTTTTTCCCTTACAACTTTAATCTGGCTGTTAGTATCTGGCTGTGTCAGATTTTAAATGCTTTCATGTCACTTAAAGCAAAAATACAAATACTTAAATTTACACACAAAAAATCACAAAAGTTAACCTCTTAGTCTATACTCAGAGCACTGAATGTAAAAAAATATATATTTACATGACTTTAGATAAGTAAAATATCACAGATTACTAAAGTCACAAATATTGAAAAATTGTCATAGAGATTTACATGGGATGTCGTCATACAGGAGCCTGGGAAGCTAAAACTCATAACATTTTCAACTTGTCTTTGTATATATATCATCTTTACTTTCCTTCTGACAATGTAAATTATTATGTGAAGTTTCCTTTTGGGTTTCTTGCCTATTAATGGTTGACATTGTAATTTTTAGTATCGAGAGAATATTTTAAAATAAGATAAGAAAAATTTTTTCTTCTAGATATTTATATACTTATTTGGTAGTCCAGAAATAGAATCAAAATACCCGGTGGTTTATTTTAAATTCTCAGATTACTTATTTTCACTTGAGTATTGATTTCCCTCATTGTCAGTCTGTAGTTTGTTCAGCAGAAATTACACATGAGTTTTCAGTGATCTGTTGTTCTCATTGTTACAATGGAGCAGATTCATATCCTGTCTAAACTGTGGGGAGTCTTTGGAGAAAAATTACCATATATGGAAACTTTCCCCATAGAATCCCATGGAGTTACACAGGATGTGAATAGGATTTATTGTTGTTATAGGTTCTGAGTCACTGATAATGTGTATTTTTAACGTTAATAATAGTCAATGCAATAAGTTATGATCACATACTATTAAACTTTTAACATGAGACCATATGGAATGTAAGAATATGAAATATATGGTCATTTTTTAAATTGTTTTTTGAAGAATATTGCTATCTCATATTTTTTCTAATAAGTATAAAGCATTCATAAGCACACTTATTAATGTTTTTAATTAGAAAACAAGTATGTTTTGAATTATTTAAAAGTCCTGTAATGTAGTCACATTTGCTCTTTTAGAATAATAGCTTGTAATATTGTCTCCATAGAGATTTTACTTATATTAATAATGGATTCAAATAAGTGTGAACTGAAAGACAGAGATACAGTTTAATACATGTTGTAGAAATGCAGCAACCACATGCCCGGTGCTGTAGGTGCAGAGTCTCTGGTACTTAATTTCCTGGATTCAAATCGTGGCTTTACCATGTTCTACCGACTAAGCTCTTCTCACCAAAGTTGTTGCTTATCCAGTGAACTCTTGTATTAGGGGAATATGCCTTTTTTTGTCCAGTGTATCTGTACCAGGGTGGAGATTTTCAAGGGTTATCTGTGACTGGTAGACCCCAATAGTGGGAAAGATTAGCTAACCAAAAGGAAGTGTCACTTCTTAAAACTGGGTAGAAATTCCATCATGGAGATCTTTGAAGAGACACAGGAGGAGATCTGCAGGGAGGAGACTGCATGAAACTAGATGAAATGGGCCAGGATTGGAAAGTACCCACTAGTCACCTCTGTGGCAGGCATCACTGACTGGTCACAACACTCTTGTAGGATTGGCTTAAGCCACTAAAGATTGGAACGTTTTCCACTTAAAACACTTTATTTGTTCAAGTGTTTCCCATAATAGTCTCATAAACATATATTAAAATAAATTATTGAATTAAGAAAAAAGTTAGGAATCTCAAGTGTTTCAGTAATATCTGTTAAGGCATGAAACACAGTATTCTGTGTTACATTATGGTTCTCAGTAATGTCAGTGGATAATAATTCAAGACACCACTGATCTCTTTTGAATGGAATTGATGCCAATTGATGATACATCCCTAGCGTGTAGCAGGGTACCTAACGTATACGAAGCAGTCATTCCTTAACATTTGAATCTGCTGTGGCTTAAGGTAGCATGATGTGTGGGCTTTATAGGGGGTTAATACTGAGTTTAATTAAATTTTATAGTCTAAGGAGTTTATCACACATAACTGGTGGATATCGGAAACATGTCAGTGAATAACTCTTACTTGTCACCCTATGGTTGGAGCAGGAGCAGGTGACACAAATGAAATAGCGTGTGGACCTTTATTACTTGACTATGTCTCATCTAAGCTCACTTATTTTTTTTTTAAGATTTTTAAGTAAAAATAATGTAGTATAGTCACCGGTTTCTTTACAGTATGAAAACTGAGAATTATTTCTTTACCAATTCTGATGTAATTTCAGGAATTGAGAAAATTATTTTCCATTTCTCTGTGAGAATTCCAGACTGTTAGGATTCAGGCTTATTAGCATATTTGGGCAGAATATGAGCCTGATTGGAATGCATATGGATTAGAAAGTCACGGTGATTCCATTAGAATATTATTTACCACTTACTTCATCATTTGCTACTTCTAGAATGCCTAGGATTAGTGGGAGATTTTAGTTCAGGTTTGGCCTGGTGATATGCATGGATAGTCCAGGGCCAGGCTTGACTCAGAAGTCTGGAATTTCTCATCTGACTCATTCCTAGTTTTATTTTAGTATAATAGTGTTTCAGTTGTCTATTGCTATATAACAATCCACCTCAAAACATAGAGGCTTAAAATAAGCATTTATTATTATATTTCACAGTTCTGTGCTTTGACTGGACGCACTGGTGGTTCTCATGTGGGGTCTTTAATGCGGTTGCAGTCAGATGCCTGTTGGCGCTGCAGTCATCCCAAGGCTCACCGTGGCTGGAGGGCCAGGGTAGCTCTTTCATATGGATATCAGTTGAGGCTGGCTGTCGAGGCTCAGCTGGGCTTGTAAGCAGGAATGGCTGTATTTGGCTACTCCATGAGGTTCGAGTTTCTCAGAGCGTGGTGCCTGGTTCTCAGAGGAAGCATCCTAGGGCAGGCATTACAGGAACATTACAAGAAACTAGGGGGAAGCTGCAAGATTTCCTATGACCTAGTCCTAGAAGTCTCAGAAGTCACTTCCACCGTATTATATTGGCCAAGCAAGTTACTAAGACAAGCCAGATTCAAAGGGAATGGAATTAGACTCCTTTTGATGAGGAGGTGGCAAGGTCACAGAACAAGTGGGATAGAAAATACTGTATAGGCCATCTTTGAAAAATACAGCTTGCCATAAGTAGTGACTGGACTCTGCTTCATTAAGTTGGTTCTGTGGGGATTCTGTGAATCAGAGGTCTGCAAACTATTTTTGTAAAGGACCAGATTGTGAATATTTTAGACCTGTGGACCATACAGTCATTTTTGCAACTACCCAACTCTGGCATTGTAGCACAAGCAGCCATAGACAAATGACTGTGGCTGTGTTCCAATAAAACTTTATTTATGGACATGGAAATTTGAATTTTATGTAATTTTCACATATCAAAAATGTTATTTTTTTCTCAACCGTTTCAAAATGTAAAAAAAAAAAAAGCTTCTTAAATGAAGGGCCATAACAAAACCAGGTGGTAGGCAGGCTGTGGCTCATGGGCCTATAGTCTGCTGCTCTCTGCTCTTAAAATTTGTTTTCAATTTCATTTTTAATTGCTAAGAAACTAAAACAAAGAACAGCAGATATCTTCACATATTGAAAATGACAAATTTTGATCTATTGGGCACTTCTGTTATATGAACTTATGTTCTCAGTGGTTGACGTTATTATTAAATGTTATAAATTTGAACTTATAAATGTATCTCTGCTTTACATATTGGGCTCTTGCATATTTTTTTTTTGAAAAAGTTTGTGTTAAAGATGAGTAAAAGAAAAAAAAAACTCCTAAGACATTTGAAGGCTTTAATTCTAGTCTGTTCTCAGAATAACACTAGGTGACAAAAGTAAAACAGGATATGGAGACCTGTTTGATTTAACTTTGCAGATATTTTTTGAATGCAGAGTGGTTGCATGTGACAAGACATAAGAAATTTAAAGTTCAACTGAATATGGGAGTGTGGCAGTGAGAGAGAGGGAACAGAGAGGATAATAATAGTAAAACTATGTTTCTCATTCAGTTAAAGCAACGTAAATGAGATTATTTTTGACACCAGTGCCCATGATTCAAAGAAAAAATTGGCTTTCATTGGAATGGGTGTTGTATAATGTGTAAAATATACCAAGGGAAACTAATTTTCCTTAAATAATGTTATTAAAGAATAATTTACATATGATACAATATATCCATTTAAAATGTAGAGTTTGATGAATTTTGGCAAATATATACATATATGTAACCACTATTATTATATTCAAGATACATATTTCTGTCATCCCCAGAAAGTTTTCTGGTGCTACTTTTACAGTCATTTTCCATGTCTCTAGAATTGCATGTAAATGGGATTGTTTCAGTTGACTTCTTTTGTTCAGCATAATATTTTCAGCCATGTTGTAGTTTAGATTTGGAGGACTTGTTTGAACTTGTGAAGTCTTAAATGGCTTGAAAAATGAGACTTCATTAAAATATTTCCATGAAGAAGTCTTTTGGGGTTATGTTTTAACAAATAGATAAGAATGGTTTGTAACCAGAACACTTAAAATTATATTCATGTAAAGTGCTGTTAAAACATTTGCTCTCTCAACAAGTTGAACTAATTCTTTCTTCCTCTTGTTTGTTATATCTTAAGAAATCACTTTATTACATTTTATAAGTAACTTCACTCCAATTTTTGCCTAAATATTCACATTTCTTTAATTAAAAAGATCTCAATTTATCAATTTTTATATTTAGAAATAGGATTCCCCCTTCTTACAAAACTGGTTCTATAGTCCTGTTGGACTAACCTTTTAAAAAATCTAAATAATCTATGGATTTATGATTTCTAGAGATTTGAAGCCGCTGCTCTCAAAAAATAGATTTGGGATGACATTTGTTGCCTTTAAAAATTAAATTGAATTTCAATTGACTTTTTTTTTTTAAAGAACTTTTTCTAACTATTTGACATTAGTTGTGATAATTTACAGTCTTCAAACTTCATAAAGCCAGATTTGATAGATTTAACTGACCTGAAATAGTACCTTATATAAATGTGTGTGTTATAAATATGAATCTATAAACATTTATCTAATGGCTAAGGCAGCTAACATCAAATCCTTCATCTTTGTTTTAGGTGGATTAAAAATGAGTAGTTCTATAACAACCCCTAGTTAACTAATACAGTCTTAAACTATAGGGATGGATAAATGTGATGGATTATGAGTTCCTCTGTACTGTCTTTTTAACCTTTTTTCAGAGTTAGCTCCAGGTAGTTCAACTTTGTTAGTTATTTTTGGTGTAAGTATGGAGCACAGTGCTTAAGAATTGTGGCTTTGAGACAGACAGACAAGGAGGCTTAGTTTCATTATGTTGCCTTGGGCATCTTAGCCTGTTCATGTGTAAATGAGGGGATATTAGTAACCTCATGGGATTGTTGTAATACTTAAAGGAAATAAGTAGGTAAGGCGGCAAGCCCTTAATGACACACAATAAAAAAAGTGAATAGTTTATTTTTAAAGTTTTCCATACCAGAAACACTGTACATTATGTGTATATTTGGTATACAATAAAGTGTAATTGAGGATAGAAATGACAGCACAAACACATTTGAATTCAAAAGAATGAGAAAAAGTTATTTGAAAAAGAAAAACATTAAATTTGATTTCTGCCATCTGGCAGCCCACACTCTAAAGGGACAGGATGGAGGAATTATAATTCATGCAGATATACTTTATTTACATCGCTATAGATCGGTAGAAATGTTCTTATGCGTATACATTTACATATGATCAGTCCTCTTCTTGCTTCTCTTTACATCCATGTTCTCTTCACTGCTGGTATTATTCTCCTGGGTTTCTATAATAGTCATCCTAACTAGTCTTCCTAGTCCCCGTTCCTCCATACCTAGATCATTCCACAGGAGAATTTTTTGCCTTTGAAAGAATTGAGATACAACTAACATACAATAAAATGCATGGATATTAAATGTTCAATTTTTTAAGTTTTAGCAATTGTGCACACTGATGGATGTACCCTCCAATTAATACATAGAGTGTTTCAATCACTTAGAAAGTTCCATTGTGCCTCTTCCGGTTTTCCTCCTCTCTAGGCAATGATTTTCTGATTTTTATAATTTAAAAGTAGTTTTGCCTTGGACTTAATGTATGTGGGATTATGTAGCTTGTATTTTTTTTTTATGTCATCTAGCTTGCTGTTCAATGCCTACCACCTGTCTAAAACTGACTTTTGTTTTTTTCCCCATTTATTTAATTTATTTTTAATTAAAGTATAGTTGACATACAAGACCTTCATTGTTTTTTGAACTAAGTATATTTTTTTCTCCAGATATTAAAAGCTGAACACTATGGTCCCAACTTTCCTCTCCCAGCTTAACTCCCAGTACTTCTACTCTGTATTATTTGCTTTTTCCTGAGTCTTTTCTCCTGTGAAGGCCTATTTCGATCTATCCCAATTTTCAACTATTTAAACTTAACCATTCTTTTACTCTTGAATTTCATCTCAGGTACCGTTTCCTCCATGAATTTTCCTGGTTCTCCTAATGTGATTCTCAACTCTTTTTTTTTAACCTTCAGCCCGTGGTATCATCATAGACACCACTTTTACCAACAGAACAGTTATTCTCAACTCCTTTTCCAACATCCTTCCTCTGTACCCCCAACACTCCAATCACTGCCCCCTAACAAAAAGCATCGCACATTTTTGAATACCCCATCGCACTTTATAGTGGAGTGTGCATCATTCCTGGCTTGCACGCTTTGGAGTTTACTTTCTGGGCTCGAATCCTCATTCTATCAGCTGTATGGCCTTGGGTAGATGAACTAACTTCTCTGTATCTCATTTTCTTCCTCTTTAAGATGGCATACATGTGGTACTATGTCAGGGGGCTGCTGTGAGATTTAAATGACATAAAATGCTTATTACCTGGTAGAGGTTTAATGAATATTATCTATTTTTTATTTGGTATTATTATATTAGAGTCTTTTAGGTTATTGCCTTACCTTTCCAATTGTATTGCATTTTTTGTAGGACTTGGGTTTACTCACGTTAGAGCCTACCAAACTAGATATTAGATGTAATTTATCCTTTTAATAGTTTTCTATGTGAAAGTCTATGATGTTTTGGGATAGTTACTTAAAGCAAAGCATTAGTGGTTATGGAGTTTTCTGCTTACTTCACCCAACACTTGTACATAATTAATCTGATCTCTCAGGGCATCTTGCTTATTGAAGTAAATACAATAATGACATTAGTGACAATGTGAATGAAATTTATACCTTTGTAGTGGTACCATGTTTAACTTATCTCAAGCCTGATATTTAAGGAGAATCTTTTAAATACTAATAATCATTTCCTAATTTACCTAGTTTATATGTTTGTATTTTTGTTTGATTTTATTAAAGTCATGCCTGCCTGTAATTTCTTAACATTTTGTGATACTTTGACATAGATGCTGCAGTGTGTTTTGCATTGTTTAAATGGATTAAGAGGCATTTTCTCCTCTATGGAATTTGGTAAACTCTTCTTGATTCTTAATTAGGATAAACAAAATTATCATGATTTTTTTTTTTTTGGCGATGCAAAGGTAAACAGACGGTAGCATTGCTACTCTATCCATTATTTGTGCATATTTGAAAGACTTTTACTGTGGCGTTACAACTTGCCTAGTTTCCTTTCAAGATTTAACCAAAGACATTATGTACTTAACATTTGATTTCGTGCTGAGGATTGGAGAGTTGAAATTTTTTTAGATATAAAATAACCAGGTCCCTGAGTCCTTCCGTCATCATCTGCTGGGTCATCACCAGCTTCACACCTGACTGTAGTCATTTTGTTTTTAATATTAAATTGACCTTTTCCAGGCTCTTTTGTTGAGGAAGTGGGAGTCTGCACAACACCAGCTGTGCGTGGTGTCAGAATGGAACAATAATTTAGGGATGCTGAGTGTGCTTCACCTTTGTTTCCTGAAATTGTGCATTAATTTCTTTTGTCAGAATATTTCAAATGAATCAAAGCAATGTTTTCTATTTTTAGTTTTTTTTGGGGGGGCTAGACTTCTTTTAAAAGCAAATAATTCAACTGCAAATTCAAATTTTATTCAGTATGTCTAATTTGCTGAATGAAAGTGAAACACAAATATAGTAGAAATTTTAACTGAGTCAGTTTCAACTGTCAGACCTTTTCACAGAAACTTGATTATTTATCAAATATTATTTTTAAGGCTTTTTAATTCATAATAAAGGAAATTTATTTATTCTAACTACCTTTGCCAGCATGAGAACAGGTTTTTCATGAATATGTCAAGATTTTCTCTAGCTGACATTTTTTAAGTAGGTAAAACTTAATATGTTTATAGCGATAATTTCTCTCTTTTTTTGACATTTAATATATTACTGTCATTTGTAGCTTCAAAAAGTAAAATTAGTCCTGTTTTTTTTTCCCTGAGTTCATTCTTAGTAGATTATACAATCTCAAAGAATTGGTTAGTTCATGATCTAATTTGAATCAATATTTCTGCTATCTAATGTGAACAACTAGATGATTGGGAATTTTTGAGAAGCATGCAAAGAAATATATAGCTTTGTGCTTATTTCACACATTATTCTGGAGGCTTCTTAGGATATTATCATTTTAAGCCTGAGATACTGGTTTTCTTTTTCTGACCTGGACTGCATCTGTGGAGGTTCCAGGCTGACAACTAAAATAGTTGCTTGCTGTTTAAAAAATCTCTCTGGGAATTGTGTATTACTATTTGGGAAGCTCATTCCATGCATTAAGACTTGAATTTCCTGTGTCTTATTAGAGCTCCTCACTTCTGAAGCACTAAATTTTTTGTTCGACCTGTCACACAGGGGAGCCACCTCTGTAAGAGTGGACAGTTCTTTGTGGCAATGAAGTCACTGTTATCAGTGACTGATGTCAGCCAAAATAATGCAGCTCATTTTATCATTTGTGCTGTGGGGGCTCCAAAATTATATCTGGAATAAGGGAAAGCATGACACGTATCATGAATCATTAGACTGTATTTTACTCATTTAGGTGATTGGACTTTTATTTATTCATTCATTCATTCATTCATTCATTTATTTTTGCTTTTGAAAATTGATAGCAGAAGGAAGGCTAAGTACCAGCTGTGCTAGGTTTTATACTTTTAGTTTCCTTCCCAGCCACTGTGAAAATGAGACATGATAATTTAAACTGCCTTTTCATAGAACTCTGTCCAACATAGAAAGGAAGCATTTAGATGGCAATTATGTCTTTCCCTGGAACAACCATATATGACATACTTTAGAGTTTGGCTGCTTATTTTATATTTTGAAATAGTTGCATAATAATAAAATGTCATACATTTGGTAGAAAAATCCCAATTGCTTGAATCTCCCAATCAAATCTCAGTTTAAAATTCTTTTCTAGGTGTAGGAGCAGGCATAATAACACGTGTCAATTTTGTTTGTTGTTTGTTTGTTTGCTGTTGTTAGGCACTTAGCTTAAGGCCCGTTACACTCTTACAAAGTCTAGCAGGTCACTTCACAATACATTTCCTCCTCCTAACCAGATTTGAAAGCTGTTGGTTGGACCCATCATTCTGGCTGTAGGAATGCTGGCAATGCAAAGGGGGTGATCAGCTTTGCTCTAAACAGCTGCTGTGGAAGAAGCCTCATTGGCAGCCAGAGCAGTTGCCTGTGCCATGATTTGTGAGGCAGCCTTCTTCCTAAACGTTTTATGCTGGTGATTAGAAGAATTTGGCATTTGAGAGCAAGGCCCTGTGACTTTATATTTTGTATGAACATACACAGCATTGCATTTTTATGCTATGCCCTTAATATAACATAAAAATGTTAAATATTAAGTCCTGCTACCAAAGCTTCCTGAAGAGAGCCAATTTCAAGTTGAAAAGGCATAGATTTTATGATGCTATTTAAGCTGAGCAAGGCACTCAAATGGAATGGATTAGAATAAAGTGAAAAATAGGCAAGCCTATGGAAACAGGCTGATCCAAAAAGGTTGAACCCAGCCTCAGACTATCACCTTTCGCATTGATCAGACCTGAGTTACCAATAGCTTCCCCCCCCAGAATCAAAATAATTGAGTGCTGTGATTTTTTCAAAATTTCCCATTGGAGATGGAGAATATTTTATTCAGTTGTCATAGAACTATTGAAATTATTCATTACGTGTTTAGCACATTGTGTTGCATTTATTAAAGATTTTTAAAATTATCCTTATGTTCCCAAAGGGAGTTCACTGCCGGACGGTGCTTCTGAATGTGTGAGGGAGGGATCAGATGAGACTTTGTTATATGGCGAATAGCATAATCTTGAATTTCTTGAAATTATTTTCAGATAATGTTGAATCCAATATCTGATATTATGGTTTAGCTTATTACTTTCAATATTAAGCTGTCTAGTTAATAGTAAGTGGATGCTTTGGAAAATAATTTGTTGCAGTAAGCTTCTGGGGATGTTAGTGTTAGTCTATAAAGGACCAAGAGCACCTCCAGACAGCAGTGAAATAGTGTTTCAGATACTTGTGCTCAGTGTATGGAGATATGAAGGAAAGATTTTTTGATAAAATTCTTAGTGCTCTGTGTTTTTTAGGGGGGATGATGTGTAGGGAGGAGGCTAGATTTTCTGTCACTACAACCTTAGATGAAAAATATCTGATGACAGATGCTAGGTGTTGAAAAGGTAGTCTAACGTGACACCTTTTAAAAGAGATAATTATAGGTAGATCTAATGGGAGAACTTTTTAAAGGATAATTTTCTGTAATTTATTTGGAGTTCTTTTCATTGCTAAGGATCATTCCTAAGCTAATTCCAAGAGTCCCGGTATGCTAACTGAAGGGAACCACAGCAGCAATGCCAGCGTTAGGTAGTTCCTACAGCTGGGATGGTGTCTGTATTAACTTACTCTGCAGACTAGTTTTGGTCTTTCTTATAGGTAAGCTTTTCCCCCAGTGGATATTGATTGATACCTAATGACATTTTTCATATCTCAAGGCTACCGTGAGGGCTATATTTAAAAGGTGAAATTATTTTGATTAAAGAAACAATTGTATTGTTTTCTTAACACACCAGAATTTATTTTCATTGTAGAAACCTTGAATAATACAAACAATGAAAAGAGAGAGGGAAAAGGAATAGAAGGCTCTCTGCTTTGGAGCCAGACAGATTTGGGATCGAATGCTGGGTCTACCTTTTATTGGGTTAATGATCATTGGTAATTTTATAATCTTTCAATTGAGGATAACACCCAGCCATGCTGAAAGGGCTAATGACATAGTGCATGTAAATGGCTTAAAACAGTGCTCCACATATAGTAAGTATGGAATATGTAGTTATACAAGTATAAGTACTAGTAAACAGATGTTTTGAGCACTTGCAGGACAATGTACTGAAGGATTTACACTATATAAAGATGTATGTGTGTATCTGTGTGTACACAAGCTAGAACATCTCTAGCCATTTCTTAAAAGTAGAGTGTTTTACTCAATAAATGGGAGATGTTATGATTATTAAATCCTCCCAACTGGTGATAACTACTGTCTTGACATACAGTAGTCTTTGAGTGATACGTATAAAACGATGTCATTTTGTAGATACTGCTTTGCAATTTGATTTTTAAAAATTAAACAATAACTTATGAATATTTTGCTAAAATGCTGAATTTAATAACCACAGAATATTTTGCTGTACGTTGAAACATTATTAACTAATTCTTTACTAATATTTAAACATTTTTTCTCCTATAAAAAGATGAGGTAAACATTCTTATGGTTGTCTTTGCACATAGCCATGCTTTTTTTCTTTGGGTTAAATTCCTAGAAATAGAATTGGCGAAAGCATGCCGAAGTTTGAAATACCTGGTTTCTAGTACCAGATTACCCTAAAAATTTGCACTTCTTTGGTATATATTTTAAGATATCTTGTGTAAACCCAGAAGCTGTAAGGTCATGGGAGAATGCTTGTAGTTTTAGTTTTTTTTTTTTTTTTAATTTATGTTTTTATGTAAAAGAAACATGGCTGAAATTAATCCCTCCTGCCCACTCTGGGCCTGAGCACCTTTGGGGTAGTTGGAACCTTTGGTAAGCTGATGAGTCTGGCTTGAGCTCAGGTTGGGCCAGTTAGCCAACCACTTTGTAGTCACAGACCTCACTGCGTGGCCCGATCAACATCTTGCAAATCTTGCTCACAGTAGTCCCCAAAATTATGTCATGGGAACTAGAATTGTCCAAGAAGGTTCATCAATAACATCCTTGCATGTGAAAAACAATTCATTATGAGAAATTCAAACACTGTCAATTGGTGAGTAACTGTATATTTACTCTATGCACCATAAATTTCCTCCCTGGATGGCATGTTTAAACTGAGCAGGTTGCTTCATAATATGTCTCTAGGGAACGGCCCTAGGTAAACTCTCCTTTAGAAATTGGAGTTTTAATTTGCTGATCTAGTTCATTTCTTTATTGAGAGTAGCCGGCTTATGCTTCATAGGATGAGAACAAGCAAGAGGTAGCAGTAGGAGCCTGAGCCAGAGAAAAACCTTTTTTTTTTTCTTTTTAAAATGTTAGATTTATTAAGGTAATTTACATATAAGAAAGTACAATTAGATGAGTTTGGACAAATGCAGAGTCTTGAAACCATCACCAGCCCAGATGTACCTGGGCACGGGTGTACCTGTTTTTTGTCACTGTGGAATGTTGATAGGTGCCAGTTCCTTTTGGGAAACTGTTATTAGTAGGAGAGGTTACTAATATATTTAGATTTTCATATTTGTATTTAATATAGTCTATGCAATAATATGATTGCCAAAAAGATTTAAAATTAACTCAATTGATCCAGTGCTTTGAAAAATACTTTTCTCTAGTTTCATTGCATAGAGCTTGGTTTATGGAAATATACCCATAGACCCCATCAAACCTATTATTCGCCTTTCTTTTTGCCTCTCTTCTTCCTGCCTCTCTCTGCTACCTATCTACCCCTTCCCCTTTCTCTGGAATGAGTCAGTTACCTTCAGTATAAGACAGATTTTGGAATGTTCAAAGATTTGTCTGGGGAGCAGTGTTCAGGAGCTGTAGCTAGCTGCCTTGTTGTGTGAAGGCTCTATACATGAGCAAGAAGGCCTTGGTGATGTGTGTGTAAGTGTGTTACTTAATTTCCAGTTAAGGGGCTTAGAAATGCATCATCCTGAAATGCAGGATTGAATTTTTACTGCATATTCATTTTTTTTTTCTAAATTGAGAATGAATGTATTTTTTGTAAGTGAGCAGGCAGATTGGTTTTTTGTTGCAAATTCTGTTGCTGGAGTGTTCTGCTTTTCTCCTCCAGTGAAGCCTAGAGATGTTTATGTGCCAAGGATTCATGTTACAGTCACTAAAGTAGCCAGAGCTATAAGACGGTGGTATGGATACTTCTGAAGATTTAATATTTGCAAAGTATGAAAGTCACAAAGCTGTTGCTACTGGGAGAATTTGATTAATGCTTCGTGCTAACTGGAATGTTTCCCTTTTTCATACATTTCCCTATGTGTGGTTTCTGACTGTATCATTGCTGTGTGTTCATATATATCTTCTTTTAAAAAGGTTACTGTCTTTTCATAGGTAAAAGCCCCTTCTGTCTGTATGTGTTTCAGTTTCTCCTAAAATAGCTGTATGGGCAATTTTAGCAAAGTACATTTTGCCTTAAAAATAAGAAAGTCCTTTCTCCTAAACTGCATACCCATATCATGGTAGGCAGAATAGTGGCCCCCGAAGATGTCTGCACCTTAATATCTGGAACGGTGGACACGTTACATCAAATGGTAGTGGGGATCTAGGGTATCAGATGGAATTAAGGTGGCTAATGAGCTGACTTTAAAATACAGAGATTATCCTGAATTTTCTAAAAGTCGTGTGCATGGGTAAGTTCTTAAATTTAAGATTTTCATGCTTATTGCCAAATTACTCTCCGAAGAGGCCATCGAATCTGTACTCTGTTTTATAGCCTCTGTCTGGGCTAGATTGTGCTTTGATTCTCAGTCACGATGAAGTGGAAAGTGCAAGACACTAAGAGTCAGTGATCAGACAGAATGTCACTTGTCACTCTCTTTATTTCCTATTAAATACAATGCCAAACATTGTTTCCTGCTGGCCAGGATGATCTGGGTCTTAGAGCCAGTGTGGTTCCTTTGGCAGTGTTGAGGTCAGGACAGCAGTTGGAGTGCCTGTGTCCTGCAGCCTCGTTCCTATGGGACAACAGTGCAACTCTAACAGAGGATGGGAAAGCGGTGTGACGTTTTACCTTGTCTTTCCCCTTTTTTGAGATGCTGATAGACGTGGAGACACAATATTTATCTAGTGCACATGACTCCCGCATTCAGTTCTGTTTTGGAATTATATAGCCTGTCTGTCGAAGGGGCACAAGGCTTTGTCATATCTTAGTTTTTCAGTGACGGATAAGATGTTGATCTCATGAGCAGGCAAAATCAGGTAGCATTTTCAGGGGTCATGGATATGGGGTGTAGGACATTTTCCTTCAAGTCTCCCATAAGACCTTATCAGCAGTAATGTAAGAAAATACCTGCTTACCTCCCTTTCACCAGTGTTGTAGGTGGACAAACTTTAAAAAATGACAATTCTACCACTTCCTACTTTGTGATCTTAGGAAGATTACATAATTTTCTTACCTATAAAATGAGGATGATAGTATATAGGAAGCATGATTAGTTTTTACTGTTATTACTGTAAATCCTTGTCAATCTGCTGGTTGAAAATAATATCTCATAAAACTGTCTTTGATTATGAATGAGGCTGACATTGTTAAATGTTTATAAAAATTGGGTTTTATTGATGTATAATTGTTTCATTTATATTAAGAAGGTTAATATTTTGTTTGCCATATTATTTTACAAATAATTTTTTTCTTTTTATCATTTATCTTCTGTCTTTAAGGTACTCTCTCATGCAAATGTTTTTAATATTTACATAGTCAAATTTATAATTTTTTTTGTTTATGTCTTTTGCATCTTGCCTAGAAAGGCCTTCCCTTCTTCAGTTTTAAAAAATATAAATTAAATCTGTATATTTTCTTTCTTGGACTTTTACACTTTTCTTGTTTACTCTTGAATCTTAGATCCACTAAGGGATTTTTTCCCCTCTTTTCAAAGAAAAATCATGCAATTAAATATGAGATTTGGCATAATCTATAGTGTCTTTATGTTAAATATATAATATATTTTAGCAGAGTGGTACCATTCAGTATATATTTTTTCATGAATAATGGGAGTTAAAATTTTTTTCTTATTTTTTACATTTTTAGTATAACTGTTAAGGGGTGGGATAAGTAATGTTTTGCACTGTCATTGCAGCACACAAAGCAATTCACCTTTTCATTTTAGAATTATCGTAGCAATTCATAAAGAATTAGACATTCAAAGATGAGTTATTATTGAAGAATCACAAAGCACATGCTAGTAATAATCAATCTTTGGAACACCTTGTTATTGTCTTGCTCTACTGTATTCTCATGTTTGATTATGGTTATTCGAGTCCGCAAAATATATTCAGTTTTAGTAGTTTTTTATTTCGACTTGAGCTTCCCAGCAGGGGAATAAAGATGAATTATTTATGGTTTTTATAGTTTTACAATTGTTTGAAATTGGTGTTGATAAAAATAGTGACTAATGCAGCAAGCATTGATGCACATCGCTGGGTATTTGAGACTGTTCTTTTTTAATGTTTCCATTTTGTCCTAACAAAATTCTATTCTATATGAAGAAGTCATGTGTTTGAGACAAATTCAATTTTTAGGTCAAGAAATCTTTTCTTGATTAAACATATATTACTTCTGTGGTAACTGCTTCGTATTCCCAGATCAACAGGCCCTCTCAGGAGTCTGGGAGTTTTCTGTATTCAGTTGCTTTTAGGCAATGAAGGGTTGTCATGATTGGGGTCTAAAGTGAGCCTGACATCATGTCCCCAGATGACGAAGTGATTGTCTACACTGTCATAATACACAAATGTTGCTATTCAGTGAAACCCCTCACAATATTCTATAAATGTTATCTCAGTGCTTCAGGTTTTAAAATCAGTGCTATAATTTTTTAAGTCTAAACTTGTAAAATAACACCATGAAATCTGTGTGAGATGTTATTCCTGTTCCTAGTTGGTGGAGATTCCAGTTCAGGAGGGTTAGTGCCCACTTCACCTGAGGATGGAGATGCCGTCTGTGTTTCTGCACTTACTAGCCAGCAGTTCTCAGGGGCTGCCTTTCTCAGGGTCAAAGAGGTTTTGAGAGAAAACACACTTCTTTCAGTGATGGCAGCACTCTGAAGAAAATAATTTATAATACTCTACCTCTTGGACCACCCTTGCCTTTATTTAAATTTCAACATATATTATTCCTTCACAATACGCAGCTGTGAGGTGGGTACTAAAAGGCTTCCTTTTCCCTTCTCTCTCAGATGTCTTCTGGCTTCATGAAGAAAGCAAAGTGGATTGTTCAGTTTTGAACTGTGTGTCTGATAGGACTTTTGGCGGGAAGGCATAAGCAAGCATGAAGGAGGTCAGAGAAAGGGAAAGAGGAAAAGAGGGATCGTGTCTCTCTAACAAAACAAATCGGATAACATCACTCGTTTGCTTAAAAACCTGATAAACTCATTACTGTTTGAGAACTTGACACGTACCAAGAAACTCGTGTGAGGTGACACAGTGCCAAGAATCAAACCTGGAACTCTACGACTTTGATGCTGGTTTATTCATCCATTTCTTCTATTTCTAAACACCGTTCATGTGCACTTATCTCCTGAATGTGTGTCTCTAGGTCTCTGAATCCAATATGAACTGCTCTAGACTTTAACCTCATCCAGACCTGCCTCTGAGCTCCAAACCTGTCCCTCCAGGGCCTAGTCAGCATCTCCACGTGAAAGTCTCACGAACACGTGAAACTCAGCACAGCACCAAACGCCTGATTTCTCAGGGCCTCCTCCACCTCCTACTCACTCGTTCAATCTTCTCAGGCCGTGACTGTTCCTTCCTTCGCGTTGCTCAGGGCACAAATTTCTGGAAGTCATTGATGACTCCACACCTACTCTGTCAAGGAATCTTGTGGGCTTTACTTTCAAACTGTACCTACTCTTACCTCCTTGATCCAAGATGCCATTTTCTGCCTGGACTACTGCAAAGGTCTCCTGACTGGCTGCCCTGCTTTCGCCCTTGCTTTCTAGTCTAAACACAATTAACACAATTACTGGAGAGAGCCTTTGCAAACTTCAGTCAGATCACTCTTCTGCTCAAACCTTTCAAAAACCCTTCACCCTCAGAGTTTAATGCCAGTGTCTGGCCCATTACCGTTTGACCTACCTTTTGTTACGTTTCTTTTGCTGACCCATTCTAGCCACCGAGGCCTTCTTGGTATTCCTTTAACACACCAGGCACAGAGCTGCCTCCAGGTCTTTGTACCTCATGCCCCTTCTTCTTGGAATGCTCTCCCTCCAGACGTCTGCTTGGCTCGCTCCCTCGTTTTCTTCACGCCTTTGAGTAATTGATCGCTGCTCAGTGAGGCTTGACCCTGACCTCCACCCTCGCTGACACACCCCGTTCTTCCTGCTTAAATATTCTTCACTCCACTTATCACTTTCTAATGGATTACAAATTTATTTTTGAATGTGTGTTCTCTGTCTCCCCTACCTTACCTCTCCCACCTCCGATTGAAAGCTCCATAAGGGCAGGAACTTTTGTTGTCGTTTTCTTGGTTTGTTTGTATGCCTAACGAACAAAACAAAGCCTGGCACATTGTTAGAGACCAGTGAATTGGTGAGATAAATAAGTTTCTTCACAAACATGTAGCAAGCTCTGCTAAGAGTCAGGGAATCCAGGGGCCGTCCTTGGTTCTCAAGCTTTTAATCGATTTCACTTTTAGTCCTGTTACCTGTTAGCTAAGGGGTAATCAGGGTCTAGAGGAGTTGTAACTCCCGGTGGTGAAAGGGACCAGCGTTTGTCCAGCAGTTGCTTGGTATCAGATGTTTCATACAGATGGATAGAGTGCATTCATTGACACCTTACAACAGCCCTGTGAGGGATCTTACCTGGGTTTTGTAGGACACTGGTTCAGGGATATATTATCTACCCCGCTAAAAACAAGCTCCCCGGCGGTGACATAAAGAAGAGTCAGAGTCATGTCTGCCTGTGCCTGTGCTCCTCCCAGTCTGCACACTCGCTCTCTAACAGCTCCCCATCACCTGTGGGGTGGGCCCCATTTCCTAAACATGGCACATAAAACCTCTTCAGGCTGCATTCACCCTGTCTGATGAGCCTCAGTTTTCTTCTGGGCACTGCTAGCTCCAGCTTCTCTTTAGTCTTGGTTTCTTTCTACCTAGGAGGCCATATGCTGGTAGTTGTAAACCTCTGCAAAGTGTCCTTCCATTAACTAAAACACTTTCTTCCCTTGTTTTTCGGTCTGAGGAATCTCTGCTTGTTCTTGGAATCCCAGCTCATGAGTTACTCCCCCATGAAGCCTTTTTTTGGCTTCTCTTGCGGGCGTAGTTGATTACTGCGCAGTGCTCCCCAGAACTCCACGCATCAGCTGGGGATTGCCTGTCATTTCTACTACGGTGTGGTTAGTCCCCCAGGAATGGAGCTCTCTTCTCTTCTTTGTTTTACTGATATCTAGGACAGGGCCTGGAATATACCTTATACTAAGGAAATGTTTTTTTTTAGTTGCTTAATGGAGACATAAGCTATAATTGGTAATGGAAACACCTAGAGATTTTGAATTTGAAAACATAAGAATCACAGTTATAATCTGAGGAAAGTCGAGAACACACCTCAGAAAGGCTCTGCAGCTGAAGCTCGCGTTCACATGTCCATTGCCGTAGGGGAGTTACTAAGTGCGTAGACTTCAGCGTCCAGCCCTGCCTCCTTCAGGCTTAACCATGTCAAGTTATTTTTCTCTCTGAGCCTCCGTGATCTCCGAAATGGGGAGTGAAATATTGGTGCATACTTAAGTGTGGCTGTGGGGATATGATGACCATGAATATAAGGAAATTATTAAGCACTAGATAAATAAAAATAATTACAACAGAGCTTTCTGGAGGCGTTAATATTTTTGTTATATTGTCTTAGATTTAAATTACATTCAATAGATTGAGCAAAATACTAAACGAAGGACATTGGTCATTTAAAAAAAGCAACTTTTTTTTATGTTACCTCGTGGAGTCATCCTTCAGATTTATTTCTGACACTCGTCTTTTATTTTTTCCCTACATAAAGCCCTTATTTGAAGCGATAAGTTGAATTTCTTTTTAACATTTAAATGAAGATGATTTGGAAATGGTCATTATTGCGAGGGAAACAGTTGGAACCTGAGAGTTGTGTGTTTCATCAGAACAATTTAATTCCAGGTATGTGACCGTCATAGTGTCGTTTATGAGATGGGTTAGGGAAAGGTTTTACCAAGAAGAGCATTTGATTGCAAGAACTGAAGCTTGCCCAGCATCTGTGTGGTGGGCCCTGTGATATGGTGTCCAGATGGCAGATTTATGTTTAGAGAGTCCTCTGTGACAATTTTAAAACTATGCAAATGTACATGCCAACATGATTTTACATTAATAAATTGTCTGCCACTTTGTATCTCTGTACATTGTCAGACAACTTTTTAGACGGGCAGTAATTAAAGTATTAGGATTAAATAGATGTAGTGTTGAAGTCTGTGACATCTGAGGGTAGGTGAGCCAGCTTAATAGCAGTTGTTCGGAGACTGGAGATGTTGTTTGTGGTTTTAAGTCTCAAGCCAAATGTTTATTCTTGAAATTGGCCTGAGAGGGCATGCTGAGAAAACAAATATGGAAATTAACAATAACTTAAGCAATTAGCTAGGAAATCAGGTTTATTTTCCCTGTCCTACTAGAGCTTTTATATTATTTGTAGAAATACCACAAATTACAGAGGGAAGAGTATTCTTCAGTTCATCAGAGCATCTTGTATTTAACTGCTGGAGATCCAGCAGTGAACGAGATAAACGTGGTCCCTTCCTTCACAGAGCTTATATAGTTTGATGGATAAAGCAGACATCAAACAAATATGTGACACCAATATTTACCAAACAGTACAGAGGCCAAAGATAATCAGGTTTTTACAATAGACGAGGTTGTCAGAGAAAGCCTTTCCGGGGACTTGAAAGTTACGATGCAGTACTCCAGGCCATCAGCATTGTGAGGAAGAGCAATTCAGGCGGGGAGGGGCTCAGGCTGGGGCCTTGCCAGTTCAGAAAAGAGGCCAGTGGGCTGCAGTGGTGTCCTGGAAGACCGACGAGGAGGCTGTTCTGTAAGATGAGAGCTGGTGGTGGCATGGATCAGGGTGGCTGCTAGTGAAAAGATATTCAGGATGTATTTGGAGGGAAGAACTAGTGGTTCTGTTGGGTTGGGTGTGGAGCATGAAGGAGCTGGAGAACTCAAAGAGGACTCTCAAGTTTCTGGTTTGAGGAACTGAATGGATGGAAGTCCATTCAGCTGCTAACTGACATAGGAAATTATCTGAAGGAAACAGAGGAGGATACCAACAGAGACCAAAGGAAATATGAAGGTTGGCAATGCTTAGCAGAGACGAGCCACCCACATGTTTTTATTCCCATTCTCTTGCTTTTTACCAAAATAAAAGCTTTTTATCTGCTGTAGACTCTTTGGACACAGTACAGCCTCTGTGTCATCAATAATTTATGCAGTGTTCTCAAGTAAAAGCATCAGTGTCCAAGGCCTTGTGATTATCTGGTTTCTCAGAATATTTCACAGGGCAGATATGAAAAGGGAGATTTAAAACGAAAAATGTCATATTTTTAGAATGGCACAATTTAAAAGGCCATAATCAAATTTTTCCCAGGGTCACTCTCCTTTTCGTTGATGTATAATTTAACTGTAAAGGTTATCTCTTTCCAGGACCTGTCGTACTAACACTTGCATCTGACTTATAGGAAACTAAATAGGTTGATTGTTATGTTTTGCTTTCAGCTGATTTTTTTACTATATGTAACATCAGAAAGTCTTTATGAGGTTTAGCTTTGTAGCCTTCCATCTGACATTGGCAGTTACTTTTTTAGAAAATTATCCTCATTTGTTCTTATTCTTTTAATAATAAGTGACTTCACTTATTATAAATAAAATATCTTTGTTGTAGATAATTTGGAAAGTACAGAAAGTTATATAATATATGTAATCCCAATAATGAAAAGTAATATTTTCTTCACCTTTTAAAAAATCTAATCAGTGTAATGCTTTATTCTATATGCAGTTTTGTATCCTCCATTTCTTCATCTAACATTCTATTGACTTTTTTTCTATATCTTATTAACTATTATTCAAAGATGACCTGGCTTTATACTATTCCATGGCATGAGACATTTTCCTGTTGTTTAGCATTTAGGTTATTTGCTGTTCTTTGTAGAAAAATTTTAAATTAGGAAAAAAGTTAGATTTTACAGAATACAGTGTTTTAACAAAAGAAGCAATCTTTACTCAAACCAAAGTTTTCGTGAAAGCCGGTATGTTCTCCAGGAAGCTTTAGAAGAATGATTGGGCATCCAAGCAATAGCAGTAGAAGCCCTCATGCCTGAACTCTGCTCTGGAAGATGCCAGCTCATCAATACCATTGCTCACTGGGATCTTCTCCCTGGTTGTTTGAAACCTCTGTATTTCCATTTGTAGCTTGCCCCTGAGTCTTGCCTTGCAACACCTGCCAGAACTAGGGGGAGAGATAGGCACAACTGTCTTACCATAGTTTTGGGCTGCTCGACTTGCACTGCTTCACCCTCAGCCCAGCCCTCCTCTGTGGCATTCCTGCAGGTCCCAGCGGGTCTTCTAGCTATGCATCCACTGGATAACTGTTTTTTGGGCACCTGCCAAGTTCCAGGTGCTGAGCTAGAATTGGAGATCTGCTAGTAAGACAGATGCAGCTCTCCTCATAGTTTATGCTTGGGAGGAAGTAATGGCGTGAGAGGGAGTAGATTGTTATGTATGGTTTGGGAGACCAATGTACAAAAGCAGTGTACTAGGTAGTTTTGACCTTAGCTAGCTTTCCCGCACACACTGAACAATCTCTGTGTATTGTATGTTAGAACCTGTGTACACATACCTGTAAGTATGGCTGCATCTGTTAAAACTATAAAAGGAGACAAAAGAACACAGTGGAACAGAGTCATTGCTTGGCAATGCTGCATCTGTCTTTTGGCCTTTGTGCGTTACTGAAATTATAAGGCTGGACCCATAGGTGCCACAGTGCAAGTCTGTTATAGTCCTTTGAGGTTCAGTAACTAGCCCCAGGACCTAGGACAGATGCTTGCTCCCTTTTAAACATGGAGGTGACATTTATTCTTAGTGTGTTTCCTTCCCTTCTTCTTCAAAGGGCAGCATGGTATCAGAATATAAGTGAGTTTGGCCTTTGCCTGGTCATTCCTTTATCACACCGGGTCAGTACTACAAATGTGCTGTGCTTCGGGGCAGGACACCATGTTGTGTTTTTTTATTTGTTTTGGTTTCTTGGTAGTTTGACCAATACATCTACTTAGCTGAGGAACAAAATGGTTTCACCTGCTAAGTTCTATGTGAGCGTTTTCCTAGCACATTATTATTGTTGTTGTTGTTGTTGTTGTTGTTGTTGTTGTTGTTGTTGTTATTATTATTATTATTTTAACAAAATAGTATTAAGACAGTTGTAACTGCTGTGGAATCCTCTGCTTGGACACAGGGATATGCAGCAGACATGTAAATGTGGATCTTAGCAGCATAGCCATCTCATGATATTCCTTTACAAAAGTAAAGAAATATGGGTTAAATCCAAGGAAAAACATAAGAATTAGGAATGTTAGGTATTGTATTTAGTGATGACTTGATTCGACGGACCCTAAACACGCATCCATTAGTCCTAAGTTGACATTTACTCTACCTCATATTAGTCACATGGCCACAGACAGTTTAATAGTGATGCTCATAATTATGTATAGAAATGGCTGACATTTACGCACTAATTGCTCAGTTACTAGGAAGCAATTCACTCTACTGAGGAGTCATTTTGATTGATTTAATCCTCCGTGAAATGTAGGTGCATAATATTCCCCACTTCATAAATGAAGAAACTGAGGCGTAGAGAAATTGAATGAAGAACCATAGATCATGCAGCTCACAGTTGCTGGGTGTGGATTTGCACTCAGATCATTGTGACTAAGTAGTCCATGCACCAATCACTGTTCTGTACCTAACATAAGTCCCAATTTGCTCAGTTTGGTTGTGGGAATTCATTCATGTGATAAAATACCAGGTGCTGTTGATGTTCACATTTCCGTAAATTCCACGTCTGCACCTTTCTGGTACTCTTTCTTCTCTGTGTTCACACTGGCAGTAGGACTTTTCATTTCAGCTTAACCAGACAGGAGAGATGGGAATGTTGGTTTGTGCCGGGTGAAAAAGGCTTTCAATACATTACTGAATAGAGTATTTCTTGCTCAGAACTGTGAAAGTTAGATGAGATTAAATGAGATAAAATAGAAGTGTAAATTGGAAAGAGATTGGCATGTATAAGGGATTCTTTTACATCAGAATCACTGAGAGACGGTTCGGGTGGGATAATTAGGAGCCTGACTTACTTCCTGCCCGTTTCAGCAGTGTGTCAGCATCTGGGATGAAGAAATAGAAGGGATAGTACGTTCTACTTGTGGATGACCAAAAGCTGTAGATTTAGTTTTCACCAATTGTTTATATTTTATTTTCTCTAATGATTTGAAAGGTAGATGATTTAAAATATGGTTTTAAATTTCATCCTATTTAAAGCTTTTCATAAACATGCTTAGAGCCGAATTTCATGATAATTAGATTCATATTTTAAGTTGACATATAATTGACATATAACATTGTATTAGTTTTAGGTATACAACATAATGATTTGATGTATGTACATTTATTCTTAGTATGTCTGTCTGAATGTGCTTTTCTTTTGCCTGTATCTATGAATGACAGCTGGCCCAGGATAAAATTAAAACTAGAAATTTAGGCCAGACATTTCTTCTGCTTCTCTGTTTTTCATACAGTGCTCAACATTATGCTTTAGATGTAAATGATACTATTTCCAACTGTTGATTTGATACGAACTTTTAAAAAGTAAGAACAAAACCTTAGGGAATTGTAAGATATTTGTTTACCTGCTTTGAGTTAGGGCTTCCCCCGATAGAAGATGGTTTGATTGAAGTATGTACTAATATGTGTGTGCTTGATGAGTTGGCATCAGATGCCTAAATCTAGCAAATAATAATCCAATTGAGGACCTGTAACATCAACCAATTATTTTGTTCTTTAAGAACTATACTAAATCATGAATTTGAATATAGCACAAGGAACTTCTTTACTGGGATTTGTTTTTCCTCTTAACAGAATACTTTTGAAAAAAGGACTGTGATGTAGTAAAGAGACAAATTTTGTGACTCTGAAACAGTTAATATAGAATGCTTAAAATATGTTTTATTTAATGTCAGTTGTTACGCATGTTTTCTATTGGTTGTTAATGGAGACCTCTCTTTGATGAAGGCACATTGTACTTCTTTACTTGAAGGCTAAATTTGATTTCTTGGTTCATTGTGTTGAAATTGAGTATCATTATTCTTAAGAGGAAGCCAAATATCAAAAAGGAGAAATACTAAAGAATTAGAATTCCTATAATCATAGCTATCCTGTATTTTATAAGAAATTATGATACAAAAAAATTTGAACTCAGCTTTTAAGTCAATTGATTAGCGATATTTATACAGCTGCTATGTGATGGTATCAAAGAAATAGCAAGTATAATTTCTGCTTTTGAATAAATTATTATTTAAAGGGATTAAAAAAAGGGTTCAAGCCAAGAAATGCTTTTTTTGTATAACTTGTGGTAGAATAAACACAAATCATGGCAAAATTTTCATCTGTGTGTACGTGTGTGTCTGTAGTATTTCTGGCATATATATGTATATATATATATATATATATATGTATGTATATGTATATATACATACATACATACATATATATGTGTATGTGTGTGTGTGTATATATATATATATATATATATATATATATATATATATATATATATGTAAAAGTTCTGCTAATTTTAGACATATAGATGTAGACAGGAATTGAGAACGAAGTCACCCCTCAGACACTTCATTTCGTGGAAGTGATGCCTCTGGTTAGAAGTACTGTGGATTGTACTCCTGATATTGAATCAAATTCTTATACATACAAACTAATTGTTAGTTACATTTGAATTTATTTCCAACTTTGGGCCTTAGGCTTCTACCAGTTTTCAGAATTTGTTTAAATATTAAAATTTAGTTTTGAAATCTCACATTTATTTGATCAGTGTAGCCAGTTGACACATGTGCACTGGGATTCTTTAGTATGAAGGGCCGGGGGTGGCCGAGCAGCTTAGCAGAGGAGAATAGATTCATGAGAGATGGCTTGTGGATGGGGCTAGACACTGGCTTGTCAAGGAAAAAGAGCTCATGGATAACAAAGGCCTGAAAGTTATGAAATTACTTGAAGCAAGAAATGTTAACAAGGCAAGCAGAATACCAACTCTCGACTGCAGCACCGCTGTATGAGAAAAGGGTTTCTAATTACACTGCTGAAGCTGATTTCTCTCTGCCTCTCTCATGATTCCAGCTGGGTGGAAAACCTTGCCTTTTCCCATGTGTTTTGTAACCAGAAGGAAGTGAGCCTTCAAGTATGTTCTGAACTAAGTAAAGGCTGGACGTGGAAATAGAATTACAAACTTGTTATAAACAACAACAGTCTTAAGAAATGGGTTAGGAATGTTAGGTGTTGTATGTGTGTGTAGCATTTTAATTTATAAATCAACTCCTAATCTTTCAAAGTTAATTTATTCATGCAATACCATTTCAGCCAAAACCATTCTGGGATTTTGGGAGGAACTTGAAAAGATAATCTAATGGAAAAATAAACATGAGAGCTTGCCAAGGAACTTTCTAAATAGAAGAGCAATGAGTAATAATGATTAAAAAGTATAAACACAGATCTATGGAACAATATTTGAGTCTAGAAATAGATTCAGCAGTATACAAACAGTATTGTAAAATATGTTTTCTCCAAAAAAGGAAGGATTACAGTAGTATTGGAAGCCAAGTAGCAGTTTAAAAAAAAATAGTTATATCAACATCTTTTGCTCTCTACCAGAATAAATTTGAAATACATTGGTGACCTCGATGAATTAATGAAACTAATGAAAAAAGTCATGTTCTAGAAAGTCCAAAAGAAAACAGGATACAATATATAATAGAACCATGAAAGGATATCTTTTTTTGGTTTTAAAGAAATAGAAAAATAGAAATATAGACTTATGATGAGTTTTTAGTAGGATGGTAGCAAAGTGGGAAAGGGGATTTACACCAACATGACTGAAAAAGAATATCGAAAAAGTATAAAGTGCTTGTTCATTTTTATCCCGCAAATACTGAGACTTTTATAGATGAATGGACAAAACAGATACTTTACCTAAAGAGAAATACAATTAGTAAAGTGCACATGAAAAAATGTTTATCATAATTCATGCTCACAGGTCTCCCTCAAATTTCTAACACATAGATATCATTTTATAATTATTGAAGTAATTGCCTTTTCAAATCAAAAAAGACCATATCATATTGGCAAATTTACATTAAAATTTGCACAGTCCTTTGGGGAAGAAAACAAAGCATTGGAACAGTAATTTCATCCCTAAGGAACCTATCCCAAGGAAGCATGTCTGCACACTGTGATCAGACCCTGTTTTTTCCCACAACAGCAAATGATCAGAAATAACCTTAATGTTTATCAAAAGGGAACTAGTCTGTTAGTGATGCTTCATCAACATGACAGAATTTCATGTCATTACAGTGAAAAGGATAAAGAATAAATACTTGGGTGATACATTTAAGGTGTAATGTTAAATAGACTCGAACACACAGTATGATTTCAACAGTAGTGTGTGTGTGTGTGTGTGTGTGTGTGTGTGTGTGTGTGTGTGTGTGTGAAAGCTAATAGGCAGGAATGAAAGTCATTCTATTAAAACGATAGCATGGATGAAAAAGGCTCTGTAATAAATCCAACCAAAAGTAACCTCACAGGGTGATCTGACCATAAATTCCTAACTGGGTAGGTCTTGCCCAGTCGTCATGCCCCAGGCCTGTAAAAGCTTTATCTTCGTCTAAGCAAGCCCAGTACACTGGTTTCGTGCATCTAGGGCAACATAGCTTCGAAACAGTCTCTTTTCGGACCACTCAGAAGGGGAACTACCCTCAAGAAATCACATAATCTTGTTAACTATCCTATAATCCAACCACAGAGATTTCCCTGCTTTGTTTTCCCCCACTTTCGTGTAACATATGTAAAAGAAACTGAAAACTGTCATTCTTGGAAGCATTTTTTTTTAGTCTGTTGGTATCTTGCTTCCAGGCTTGTCCTCCGACTCAAATACACTTTAATAAACTCATGAAATTTTTCTATATGTTTGGACATTCTTATATTGACAACAGTTTACAGAATCTGTAAAAATAATTAAAATCAAGTTTAATGTAATACTACTTTCCTAACAAAAATAGGAGGAGAAATCCAATTATTTCCCTTGTGAAGCCAGTTGTAAGCAAATTGAAATTTCAGGACATGGAGTTTCAGGTCCCTGAGGTGAATGGGTGGTAGAGAATCAGAATGACTGTTTGTCTGCTTTCCCGCAGTCCAAATTATGCAGTTCAGCTCTAACAGGAGAAGCAGGGAAGGCAGGTTTCACAAGATTTGAGCCGTTAGCCCAGCCCTTTTATCTGGCCAGCTTGCTAAAATTTATTTGAACTTTACTCCCTACAGTGTGTGTGTGCGTGTGTGTGTGTGTGTGTGTGTGTGTGTGTGTGTGTGTGTGTGTGTGCGCGCGCGTGCTGTGGTTTGAGAAGGGCCTAGGGGTAGTAGAAATAACTTATAATGTGTTTTACAAGTAATTTATTATGTAAATTTATTATGTAAGGTACCCAAAGAACAATTTATGTAGATCATCTGAATCCCAGATTTAGTGCTAAGAAAAAATTAGATGTGAATGCTCTGCTTTCCAGACATTAATCAGGGAATTTGAATTTGACTTCTGTAAAACTGCAGAGGAAGACTAAGCTGAAGTAGTACTGTACATGGCAACTCTGGATCAACAGGCAAAGCAGAGGTGGAGGATGACATATGAGCACTGAAGGGTGACACTGACATTAAAAGGAAATGTGTAGTCATTGCTATGCTAGAGGAAGAAAATAATAGTTACTGTAGTTGTCACTTGGAAAATTATGAGTAAGACAAAGCTTGAGAATCCAAGCACGTTTTCCAATGATATTTCTGGTTTGTCCTCTATTCAGAAGGGGGCCTTGTTTGTCACTGATTTGCTGGAGGTTTAGTCGTCTCAGACTGACTTAACAAAATACCATAGACTGGGTGGTTTCAACAACAGAAATTTATTTCTCACAGTTCTGGAGACTTGAACGCCAAGATCAAAGTGCCGGTGAATTTACTTCCCTAGGGCTGGCTCACTTCCTGCCGTGGCAACATCCACCTTCTTGCCATATCCTCACGTGGCAGAAGGAGAGGGAAAGCTGTCTGGTGTTCCTTCCTCTGAGGACCCTCATCCCATCAAGAAGGCTCCACTCTCTTGACCTCATCCAAACCCAGTTAACTTCCAAAGGATCAGTCTTCAAGTACCATTACGTCGGGGTTTAGGGCTTCAACACATGAGTTTTAGGCAGACACAGTTCAGTCCGGCACAGGTGGTCTACAACCTTGCCAGCAGGGACCGCATCCTGTACTTTTTAAAACTCCAAGCAGAGAGCTTATTCTGGTTGCTTATGTGCTGCCATGGAGGTCAGAATCGGTGTTGCTTAATTAAAGGTGATAGTTTGTTAATCTCATGCTCATGCCATAGGAAATTCAATCATACTTTGGTAGTAATCTGTGGGATTTATTTCGACGAGTTAACCATCTGTTAGAATGCTAAGCAGCAATCGCAGTGTTTCATTATGTTCTTTTCTAGAACATTAACATATTTTATATGTGTTAAATTTTCTAGGATACAATAAATTTGTGAGATCTCAAAAGACATAATTACGTTAGTTTATTATAGGTAAATTAAATTAAATTTAGGTTCTTTGTAGAAAAAAAGTTAATATTTATGTTCTCTGTACATCAAACACTGGATAGACTTCAAGACGAGAGGCAAAAGAAGAAACTACATTCTAAGCTTGGCCAAATTCTTGTGACCAATCTATTCTACCCCTTCAGTGCCAAAGTAATAGGTCAGTTCTGTCGTTTCAGTCAGAATTATTAATCCCCCACATAGGCAGAAAGAGTGGCACACAAAATTGGAACTTTTCTTCAGTTTTTCACATGTTTCAAGAAAAAAAGTTAAGAAATCCCTTGGTTATGACTTCTGCTGAAACTCTCTCATTAATCTATAACTAATGATATTTTACAGTGATGACTTTTTTTAGCAGACTGTAATAGGAGCATAATTCTGTACATGGAAAAATATCACAAATAAAAAATAACAAAATAGAATCTTAAGTGTTTGCTTTTTCTGTTTCCTTTTTTTTTTTAATGTCATTCAGTTCTCTTTTGAGGTCCTAGGCAGAATTAAATTAGAAAGAAAATATAAGTGATGTTTCTTTTTATAATATTTTGATGATTTTATATAAATGATAAAATATATTCCCAGCTCTTTTTTCTTTCTTTCTTTTTTTTTTTTTTGTGTTAAGCCCAGGACAAGGATAAGGTTTTCAGAATGAAAAGGCTTTGTTTTCATTCATTTTGTGTTTCCTTCAGTTAAGAGGCAATGAAAAAGATTTTTACATATGTAACTGTATAAAATAATTCCATGTGCTGCTTTATTGGGGTTTTGTTTTTTCTCTATTTTTTTTTCTATGGAAGTATAGTTTATTGGCTCCATTAAAGGAAGCTGGATTTTGAAAACCACACACTAACTTGAAAAATACCTGTGGTATTTATCTTCCAGTGTCTCCTTTACCCAGAGGACATAATTTTATGCCAACGTTTGCCATTTATGGCAATTTTATTTATGTTAATCTGTATCAGTATATAAGATTTGAAGTACAGTAATTTTCAGAACATTAAGCCCTATTCAGGGAAATAATTAAGTTTCCTCGTATTTATTCGATAATTGTTACAACTATGACAACATAATATGCATTTATTTAAAGATGTTTTCTGTTTTCCTGACTTTGCCTTTTAATATGGTATGGTATTGAGCCATAGAACAAAATCTGTCCTTCTCTGTTGAAGGAATTTATGGGACAGTGGACGTGGGAAATGTTTTCTTTCGTTTTTCTTTTTCATTATCTGACTCAATGTACTGGTGAATAAATATATCTCTTTGCTTTTCTGTGTGATATAATATAAAAAGTCAGAAAAAATAACATTAAATGAAATACCAAGGTAATTAAAAAAATACTTCCCTATAGGCTTTCGTCAGGGGCTTGCAGAAAAGTCTCAGAGGAATTTGCTTTTTCCACAATTATTTAATTATCTTGAGAAAAGTCCCAAGTGTATCCCTACTACAAATATGCTTCAGAAAAGGCAATGACTCTGATGTGTACAGGGATATCTTCACCAGCAGCAAGACAAAGGTGCTGTGCTTTTCGGATGGGATTTGGATGTAATTTGTAAACGTCAGCAGAAGTTTAAACATATAAACAGGATAATTTTGTCATGAACTTTGCCAGAATAGCTCCTAAAAATCCATCCTCATATTGGTTGCTCCATAAATTTGTTTTATAGCAAAATGTTTGTTGCTTTTCTCCAGTCATTCCTTCCCTTGGCCTGGGATTCTGTAGGGGAAAGCTTTCTTTAGCTAACACTTGCTCCCCAGGGCTGGTCTCTGGGAGAGGACTTCCATCTGCAGCAGGTTTTCTCGGCAGCAAGTGCGACAGAGCAGAAGTGGATGGATTTCTGCTGTGTTCTCTAGGCTGGGTGTATTTAAGAAGCTTAATGCATGTTCAGTAAGTAAAACAAAACAAAAACCAACGTGGCATTGAAGAGGAGCAGGTAACTCATCTCAATCTGCGTTTCGCTTTTTGTCTGGGGTGCAGCTCTGAAACTGATGGCACTTCCAGGGCGCACTGCCTGGTGTCCTGCAGGCACTTTCACACCCGCTAAGTCGGTTAAGCTTCGAGTGACCTGTGAGGAAGGTAGGACCCTGGTTCCCATTATGCCCACGGGGAACCGCAGCTCAAGGAGGAGCCGTTGCCAGGGTTCCAGAGCTGGGAATTCGAGGGCTTCCGACTCGAGGCTGGGATGGTACCCGTTTCTCTCCGTCGTGTTCACTCCAGCAGGCTGCCCGTGGAGGACGGAAAGAGGCATTCCGCCGCCAACCCTGTGGCGTTTCTGTGCCCAGCCAAACTGTTGAGATGTCGACCGCAGCGCAGTCTCAGCACCGTCGCTTCCCCGGAACACGGCGGGGGCTTCTGCCTGCATGACCTTCCCCTTTGCAGTAGAGACTGGTCTTTTTGAAGTATAATTTGGGTCACGTCATCCTTTCTGCCTGGAAGACTTTAGTGATGTTCTGCTGTACTGAGTAAAATCTAAGACACCTTTTTTGGTCTACGAGACCCAGTATGTTCTGTCTCCGGCTTGTCTTTCCCTCACTTACTCTGTGTCTCCTGACGGTGTGACATAGTCTGGGAAGGCTTCCTGGCCTCAAGATCTCTGCACTTGCGCTTTCCTTCGTCTGTAGTTCTTTTAGGTTCTCTGTGACTACCTTTAGCGGGCGATCTTTCCGGTGTCAGTCCACATGTCATTTCCTGGAGCAATACCTTCTCTAACCGTCCAGCCTAAGCTTTCCTGTGTTATTTATTTTCTTTCTCTGCTGTCATTTATAATTTGCTTTTATGTTAACTTCATAATAACTAACAGCTGGGGAGTCCTTCCAACTTGCCATTCACTGAGTACCACCTTTAACCCTGTTTATCCATGAGGAAGTAAGATGCTTTCCCAGATCATAGTAAATCATGAACCAGGGTTTAAGCTCAGACTTCCCCCACAGGCTGTAAACTCTGGCAGGGCAGGAGCCATCCTGTGAATTGTTTTATTCCCAGGACCTGGCATATGGGAGGCTCTCAACAAACGTGTATTGAACAAATGAATCCATGGCAATGATATTTTTTATAATATCTTTATTGAAATATAATTCACATTCACATACAGTAAAATTTACCCTTTTAAAGTATACAATTAGGTGGTTTTTAGGGTTGTGCCACCATCATCACTCTCTAATTTTAGAACATTTGCATAATCCCAGAAAGGAACTCTGCACTCATAAGCAGGCATTTTATTCCCACCCCTGCCCCTACCCCCCAGAAACCAATAGTCTGCTTTCTGCCTCTATGGATTTTCTTCTTCTGGAAATTTTACATAAATGGAATCATATGACATAAGGCCTTTTGTTACTAGCTTCATTTATTTTGCACAGTATTTTCAAGGAACATCCATACTGGGCATGTTTCAGTGTGTTTCAGTGTTCCGTTCCTTTCTGTTGCTGAATGTAATTCTAATGTATGGATATACCACAGCTTATCCAGTCATCATCTAATGGGGATGTGGGTTGTTTCTACTTGCTGGCCTTATGGATAATCCTGCTATGAACATTTGTATACAAGTTTTTTTGAGGACGTAGTTTTTCAGTTCTCATAGGAGTCTTGTGATAACTCTATGTTGAGCATTTTGAAGAAATGCCAAACTGTTTCCAGAGTGACACAAGGACTAAGACCTATTAAAGGAAACCAGAGCTGGAGAGTCATTGGAGCAGTAGAAACAGGTTTTACTTAGGACTATGCAATAGGGAGAAAGAGACAGTTTAGAACTGGGCTCAGTTCTGAATACAACGAAAAGTGGGGATTTATAGCCAAGGAGCAGGGTGGGAATTGAGGGAGTGGGGATCAGTGGATGGAATTACTAAGAGAGTTGGATAAGTTTTTGCTAAACTGACCTGACAGGATTCTTGCCAAAGACAGGCCAGGGTGCTCAGCTATCGCTCGGTCAGGTGTTGAGGGTGATCCAATATTAATGGTAGGGGGTTCTGGCTAACCCTACTTAATAGGATTCTTGCTGAAACTGGGCTATGCAGAGAGGTGGGGTGAGTCTAAAAGTCGAGACTTAGCTCGGTAGAGGATTCAGAGGAGCCCGATTAAAGTCTGGTCAAAGAGAAACTTTGTCAGACCCAAGCCAGATATTCAGGGATCACCTTGCCAGTGCTTTTTCTCAACTATATTAGCAAGGAAGCTTCCAATAGATTCTTTTAAATTCCCTTAAATTCAACACAGTGACATTTCATTCAGCATCTAACAGATATTTATTGACATGGTGTTGGCTGAGCTCGGATACAGCATGTAGAGTATTTTCTTGAAGGTGGTAAAGTTGCTTTATTTTCAACTTCATGCTCACAAATTAGCATTTTTTTTTTTTTTTAGATCTGCATAGAAACATTTAACAAATCTGATACTTTAGGCCTCTTTGGAAATCTTATTTAGGCTATAAAGAGTTAAAGGCAACATCATATATTATTATAGGGTTCACAGTTTTGGATGCAGGTCTCATTTAAGTAAATTACTATTCCCACCATAAATGTACATTTTAAGTATAATGAATATCTTTTTCTTTCTTCCTTTTCCTGTGTTACCATTCTTTTATAAGAAGCATTTTCTTTTTATGCTTCAGGGTAGGTGGTGTCTCTGATCCAGTATTAAATTGTTTTTATTACTATTATTTTATCTCACTTACTGAAACCTTGTTAAAGTAGCTTGTTTATAAATTAACCAGCAACTGCTAAGAATGATTTTTAACTTTCTCACAAACTGTTTCATCCTATGTTTTTCTGCTTTACCAACCACTCATCTGCAACATGTCATAATCTTCAATGAATGGAAATTCAAATTTGTTTTGAGAATTTAGCAATGCTCTTGAAAATAATTGGCTCTTCTGGGGAGCTGGGAATCCAGAGTTGTTATTCACTCAGTTAGAAAACTGAAGGCCTCCCTCTTCCTAACTGTCAGCTAGGTTAACTGCAGCCTCTTCTGTGCGGCCAGTAGCTAATGCGCGCTGGCTGTCATTGTAACGATTATAATTGCTTGGGTTACATTAACATTCGTGGCACATGCGTCTCACCTTATGTGGCGCTCGTTCTGCTTCTTTGAATAATGCACCCTGTTGTCTTTCATTTTGGTCTGGGGAACCAGTGTTGTAGGGGATATAAAGCAGAAAGCGGCTGCAGGAAGAATGCAGCTCAGAACCCAGTGCCAGGATTAACAGACTGATGCAGATATTCTGAGAAGGGATCTAAGGGATCCTTTGGGCAGGTTAAAAGGGAATGCCAAGCGGAGCTGAAGCCTCCTTGGCCTGGCACGTGATGCTCGTCGAGGGGGTGCCAGGCTTCACTCTGCTGCATTTCACTCTCGGGTTGCCAGCTGCTTCAAGCCAGCTGCTGAGGCACAGCTAAAGTAGAGGCAAGAAAATGATCACTACACATTTGATGTTTGAAAATCCGCCAGTGATTTCTAAAGCTTAGAGTGTTGGCAGTAGCATATGGATGGAGCTCAAAACTTAGACATCCAAAAAGAGAATAACTTATCTTTCCTGCCTCTGCAGAAGTATTTTTAAAAGGTTGTGCCTTCTATCTCTGGATAATTTTTGGAAAAGGGAAAACATTTTTCATTTTCACTCTTATAATGCAATTAGTCATAATTGAATTTTAATAAGTACATTGTAAAAAATGAATGGGCATACAGTTTTTTAAGTTCCATGGATTTAGAATTTGCAGAAAGTGCAAGTAGCTAATGGAATTTACATGCCATCCCTAATGGACCTTCTGATAGGAGCGTGGTATATAATTCAGTCCTTCTCTTCTGCTACCAACTTCCCCATTTCATCCTAAACTTGATGTCTAGCAATAGATAATATCACTTCTTTTGTATTCTTTTGGTTGACTATTACTACTGGGAGAATCCCTTAACTTATTTCTTCTCTGGGGCCTTAAGGATGTGCATTGAGAGATACAGGTACTTAAGAGCATTAGCGTGGATGTGAACCTTCTAGGTGCTCGTGGAAGTACACTTTGGTTCATGGGTTAACAGGGTGCCCCTCTTGAGCTATGTCCCAGGTCCTTCTATAGATTTTAGGCTCTTCCCCTCCATGTGGTGCATCTTGTGTTTCCCTATCAGAAGTCCTATACACAGATTTGGGAAAGGATGGCCACAGGCCAATGGAGCTCCCAGGTGAAACAAGGCTCCCTCAAAGTGCTTTAAATTAGGTCAACTTTGTGTCCTGCCTTGCAATATATTCATGATTATTTTAATATCAAAATATTGAATTATCATTTAATCACTGAGTACAATTTATGCCCCAGGAAGGTATGGCATGTTTAAACTGGGGCTTCCTGATGTTATGTGCACCCCAGTTTAGACACTTGTGTACTAAATGTGACTTTGGGGAAAATTCTTTTACCTAATAGTCCTCTATCAGAAGTACATCTGGAAGATACCAGGCATTTTCAGAGCATACAGTGGTGGAATTTGGATAATTAATAGCTTATTTATTTGTCACCTTTAGTGTTGTGAAAAGAGGTCAGTCTGAAAGCCCACCATTCTGTGTCTGGACCTAGTAACTTGTGACATGGGACAGTTACTTTACATCTTCAGGCCCATTTTCTCATCTATAAAATGAGGGAGTGAACTATCAGAGATAAAGTAGCATTTTACAAAGTGAGTTTTGTGAATTATTACATATTCTAAGAGTAGTTGCCAAGGACAGGAAGGAGGGAGAAATACAGAATTGTGGTTTGATATGTGTAGAGTTTCAGTTTTGAAAGATGAGAAGTTCTGGAGGTTGGTTGCACAACAATGAGAACACACTTAAGACCACCAAACAGTACACTGAAAAATGTTTGAGATGATAAATTTTTGTTATGTGAGTTTTACCACAATTGAAAAAAAAAAAAAAAGACATTCTAAGGGCTGCACCATTAAATAAACATAAATTGTGTGTGATGCTCCTTGTCTGCGGTCACAGTGCATTCAGCACACAGAAGCTTCTGAGACATCCTGTACTTAAAAAAATCTGCCCAGTTTAACCCAGAATTTCTCAAATTGCCCCATCCCAGTTAACACGGCTTCATATGCCATGGAACTTCCATTTGGAGGAACCCCACTTGGGACGTGGTGATCTGATATCTTTTCCAGCTCATTTTATCATTCTCAAAAGACACCATGTGTTAATATGGGCTACGCCAAAGTGAGACCTAAAGAGCCTGATTGACAAATACCAATTCAAGGTTTTCTAACTTTTCCCACATCATGGCAGGCGTAGAAAGTAATAATATTTGAATGGCACCCTGGGGTCCACAGACGAGATGGCTCAGGGCTAGGAGCTCAGTAACCAAATCAGCACGCCATTTGGGTAAAGATCTGGTAATAAGATCCGTAAAAAGTTATTGATCAAACTACGTGAAATGTCTTGTTCTTCAGATGTCATGTTCAGCCTGAGAAAGAGGCACTAGAGGGAGAACCTACTAACCTATGTTCCATTTGCCTTTTCTCGGCAACAGCTTTTTACTCTAGATAAACCAGAAACTCTCCTGGCCATCCATCTGCCTGGAAGGCTGTGGGCATTTCTGGTCCTTAGATGTAACTGAAAATCGACTTTTGTATGAGAGTGAGGGGAGAGAGTTTTCCAGCAGGGTAGTGCTCTTCCACAGTTTATTTGATGCTTTTTAGTGATTAATTCAGCAGCCTCTGATTTTTAAAGTAAGGGAGTCCCCATTGAGGTCATAAGCAGAACCGTTCTCATTTAATAGGAGAAACTTTTTTCAATCTCATATTTGCTAGAGGAACAATTATCTGGGATGTTGATGTGGATTGATGTGGGGGAGAAAAATGTATTCATATTAGGGCATTCTTAAAAGAAGTATGGTACGGATCAGTGAGCAAAAGCAACTTTTCACACCTAAGGCTTCTTATTGAAGTACCCTTTGCCCTCCTCCCCTCAGTTGGGGTCATTCTGTAATACTGTATCTTCTGAGTGGCTTACTTAGACATTCTGGGCTGAAGGAAAGGGAAGAGAATAGGTTAAATTTGAAAATGACCTACATTATTGCTCAGTGTTTTTATCTGGCTCAGCTAGAAATGGAGAATAGTCACAATCCATTTAGGAATAGGAGTTTTGGTTTCAGAAATCCAGATCCTCTCAGGTGATCTTTTGCACTTCCTGCCATTTTTTGGTTAAAACACCTCTTGTTTTTGGCTTTATTTACTCTTTATGGTTTTCCCTGAGAATCTTATTGGAGAGAGTTCAATTTTTAAAATAAACATAAAATTGCACCCTTGCAATTTTATTATTAGTGGCAGGGATCCACTGAGGTATCCGATTGACAATCTCTTCCTTTTTTTTTTTTTTTACTTTTTTTCATTGTATTTAAAAAATATATATTTATTATAATTAGTTTCAAGTACACAGTAATTGGTTAGACATCTATATAGTTAATAAAACTATCTCCCCAATTATTCCCTCCCTCCCCCGACTGTCCACCTAGCCAACATATTAATGTTAACTGCATACTCTATGCCGTGCTCCCCATCCCAGTGACCATCCATCAACTACTAATTTGTACTCCTTTAAGCTTTCAGCCCACCAACCCCCAACCCTCACCCCCCTGTCCATCACCAAATTGTCCATTAGTTTCTTCTTTTTATTCCTTAGATTCTGTATATAAGAGAAATCATATAGTGTTTATCTTTCTCTATCTGACTTAAATACCTTCTAGGTCCATCAAAGCAATCATTTTTCTATCCCCTTCCTTTTAGTCTGTGTGTGTCTTTTACTCTGAAGCGAGTCTCTTATAGGCAACATGTAAGGATCTTGTTTTCCTTTTCGTTCATCTATCTTTTAGTTGGAGCACTTAATTCTCTCTCATTTGATTTACTTATTGATGGGAATGTAGTTGTTACCATTCTTTATTTATGTTTATTTATTACGATATGTGCTTTTTCTTCTTAAGAAGTCCCTCCAACATTTCCTGTAATGCTGGCTTGGTGGTGATAAATTCCTTTAGCTTGTTTTAGCCTGGGAAGCTCTTTATCTGTCCTTCAACTCTAAATGATAACTTTACTGGATAAAGTATCCTTGGCTGGAGATCCTGTAGAATATTTTTTGCCAAGCCCTTCTGTCCTGCATAGTTTCTTTGAGAAATCAGCTGCCAGTCTAATGGGTATTCCCTAATAAGTAACTATCTGCTTTTCTCTTGCTGCTTTTAATATTCTTTCTTTGTATTTAACCTTTGGCATTTTAATTATGATGTGTCTTGGTGTGAACCTCTTTGGATCCTTGATTTTTGAGATTCCCTGAGCTTCCTGAGGTTCTATGTCCATTTCCTTCACCAAGTCAGGGAAATTTTCCATGATTATTTCTTTAAACAGCTGTTCAATATCTTGTTTTTCTTTCGGTACACCGATCATATGAATATTTGGACCCTTAATAGTGTCCCACATGCTCTTTAAATTATTTTTATAGTCTTGGCATCTTATCTCTTGCCATTCTGATTGAGTGTCTTTGGCTTTCCCATCCTCTAGATAGGGCACTTGATCCTTTTCTTTATTCACTTTGTTTATTCCTTTGTTTATTCCATTTCATATACTTCTGATCTCAGATAATGTGTTCTTCATTTTAGACTGGTCCCTTTTATCATTTCCATTTCCATTTTGTGTTACTATCTCTTTGTTGAAGTTCTCGCTGAATTTATCTACACTTCCCGAAAGTTCATTGAGCATCTTTATAACCAGTGTTTTGAACTCTGCATCTGTTAGATTACTTGACTCCATTATATCTAGATCTCTGTTCTGTTCTCTCAAATGGTTTCTGCTTCTTTGTCTTCCCATTTTGGCTGCCTTTCCATGTCTGTTTCTATGTACTAAGCAAGGCTCTTAAGTCTCCCGGTCTTGTTAGTGTGGATTTGTGAAGTAGGTGTCCAGCGGCACAGTCCTGTGAGGGGTTCAGCTTTGACAGTTAGGGAGAGTAATCTACACCAAAACTTTCTGGGCTCTCCCCTCGGCCCCACACCAGGAGCTAGTCTGACAGAAGGAAAGGCAGTTTACACATTGTGAATGACCAGGCCCAATTAGTACATGAAAAGAAAAATCAATAGGTACCCTGACTTCAATTAATGAGGTAGAGTAATAGGCTTTTATTTTAATAAGGCTTTGAGATTAAACCTCTGTAACCTTTGTGATGCCATTGAATAAAGTTAAGGAAACCAGCAGTACATAATAAATAAGTAATGGTATTCCACCTGGAACCCCTGCAGAATTTCATTGAATGATTGATTTCAAATGAATTAGCATTGCAGCTGAATATGAGATATCACAATTTGGGTTATGGAGTAAATTTAGTAATTTTAAGTACAGTTAGTTTATTCTAGCTTAATCCCAAGAAACTCAATATTTTAAAATGATCCCTGGGGAAGGTGATACCAGTAGTATGCTAATATAGTGAGAATAATTCTTATTTCTTCTTGAGGACTTTAATGATGAATTAGGATGAAAATAATTACTGTAAAACATGTTGCGAATCTATTGAAATAAGTTCTGTTTGTGAGAAATTATACTGGCTCATAAGGAAGGAAAGGTGCATTTCTGTGCACTCTCCTGCTGTCTACAGTCTTCTGCTGCCTGGCCTGTCCGGTGGGGTGCGTCCTGAGTCCGTGCTCAAAGAGCTGGAGGGCGACACTCATTCACTCATCCTTAGGGTTTTCTAGAACATTTGTTACCTAAATTTCTGTGACTAAATAATTTCTTCTCATCTTCATTAGAAATACTGAGAGAATTTCAGAAGATCCTATTTTAAAAATAGATCGTAAAACAAAGATGCAGAAAATATCTTGATAACACTGTGCTAAAGCTGAAAGTACAGTTTTCATTTCCAGGTTATCAATTCATGATTTAACTAATTCAATGTATGTATAAGTGTTTCTTACTGGGAATTCTGAGTGATCTATAAATATTGCCTCATTATTTTCTATAAAGTCCTCAGAGAAAGTATAAACTCTCTATGACTGGGCTTGGTTAGCATACCAGTTTATTCAGGACCCTAAAGGACTACTCTTTGCCCGAGTACAAGTCACATTTGGGAGCCCAGCAACTCTTATCTGTATACTCCTGAAGACACTGGGTTAAATGGATGTTATAAAGTAAGCCAATAATAAGTCCAGATTAGGATTTCATAGAATTTAACTACTTTGAGAGAATAAATGTAGCAGCAGCAGTAGTAATAATAACTTCTAATAGACAGCATGTGGGCTTGCCTCATTTTAAAATTGTCTAAAAAAAATTCATGTTCTCAAGCGTTTGGAGTTGTGCCAGTCTTATATAGTGAAAAGGGGTTATTTCATGTGGGTTTGAGTTCTCTTATGAAAGAATTTCTAGGAGCTCTTTATTTATTAGTGAGAGTAGTCCTTTGTGATATCAGTTATAAAAATTTATGATTTTTAGCTTAAATCCATCCTGTGCTAGATTTGTCATTAGAGATTTGTCATTTGTCTTAGAGTTGAAAAGGACCTTACAGTCCCAAGTCCCTCAATTTTTGGACAAGAGAAATTCATTCAGAGACATTAACTATTGGCTCAAGAGAGCAAATCTGACCCCTGCTTCTATTCTAGGGAGTAGTGTTCCGTGCGAGTAGAAGGCATCGAAGGACAGAGGGAAAATTTCTTAGTTGCAGCTCTGTTTATTAAATAGTTTTATACAATGCTGACATAGAATCAGAAGCGTAGTTTGAGGCTTTTTAATGTTGAGAAAGTGCAACTCAGTATTTTCAACAGTTTAATGGTAGAGTAGAAAAAATAAGAGTTTTAAGAACTATAATCATTGTTTTTTCAATCTTAGTTTAAGGAACGCTGCTGATTAGATATGCTAATCCAGCCATTTGGCGACATAGAGTAATTGCACTTACTGAGTTATAAGCGTCGTGAATCCAAGTTATGGTGATACTTTCTTTCGAATGGAGTTATTATGTGATTATCAACTTATTACCGTGCAATAACTTACGTTATTTAAACAGCACTGCTTAATGCCCAGCTGGAAAAAGCTCAGTGCCAGCTGCAATGGCAGCAAGATAGATGCTCTGCATCAGGGTCATTTCTACTGTTATAAAGCTTGAGAAAGAACGGAACAAAAAAGAGTCATGGGTGTATGGATGCCTCTATGGGTGATAAAGTTGGAATTAGCATATGCAGGACATTCTAAGGCAATTAATGTCCACTCTGTTAGTTAATTGGTTGGAGCAAATTCTCTCTGAGTGTTTCATTTGCCTTATAATTAGCTGTCGCTCAGCAATTAAGTCATGTCACCAGCCCACTGCCGCACTGAAGGATGGCGGTAGTGCACGGGTGGGTGGTACTGCTCGGTGCAGGCTGTGCATGTTAAACGAGAGTTGCTGCCTTCCTAAATGCCTCCCCTGCTCTGGCTTGGAAACACTCTTTTAGGTTCTTGAATAAATCTGCGTGTTAGCCATCTGCAGCTATAAATGCATTGAAACAAATAAGTCCATACGACATTTTGTGAGTGTGGCATTGCAAACATTAAAAATCATTCAGTGTTCATGTACAGTCTTTTAAAAATGAATTCAGATATATATATAAATGTGTATGTTTTCACATTTAGTTCTAGAAAGTTTCTTAATGAAAAGTAGGAGAGTTTTATTGTTTCTGTTGTTGCTGCTGCTACTAATCAGTCAACTTATCTTTAAGTACCACATTTTAAACTGAAATAAATTGAAATGTTCTTTAAAAAAAATCTCCTGAATTCCTATTTTAGAAAATGTCTTATTCATTGAAGTAAAAATTAGCATGCGTTGGTTGTTTAAAAACTATGAATACTTTTATTGATTACCAAAATAAATCATGTGTGTGTAAAAAATGTAAGACTATAGAGAATGTAAGAAGTGTGACATGAAAGCTCCATGTAATCCCACTCTCTGAAGATGGTTTTACGGTTTTCTAATTTTCAAGTTGATAATGGCATAAGAACTCCATTAGAAAGAATTTGAAAGTAAATGATAAGTTAGATTCACAACGTTGTTTTAGTTTTATGTCATGCTTTGAAACTATTTTCTCCCCCTGATTGAAAAACAACACAGATAGCAGAAAATTTCTAGTTTATAGTGAAGCAAAACACTTATTCACACATGCACACTCACAATTTACCACTCAGAGGTGAGCAGTATGGGAATGTTTTGTTTGCTTCCACATTTCTTTCCTGAGCTCAGAAACTGTCCATGTTTATGTACCTACATAGGTAGCATGTGTGTCATCTATGAATTGTTTACGAAGGTGTCAAACCGTACATAGTTACATAATATACTTTTAAAACTACAATGTGGTGATTATTTTTTCACGTCACTTATAATGGGATTTTTAATGACTGCATACTATTCTATCACAGTCATGAAGAGTATTTAACCATTTGTCTTACTGGATATTCGTGGGGTTTTTTCTTTTACAAATCATATATTTGTCAATATATTTTGCTGAATATCCTTGAAGATAAATATTTGCAGAAATTTGTTATTATCTCCTTAGGATAAATTCATGGATGCATAGTGATTTGTAAAAAACAACAGTGTACTCAATTCTTGTGTACAGACTTCTGTGATTGACAAGAAGATGAGCAAGATCTCATATTATTAGAATGATTTTAGCAAATAAATTTAAAGATTCCAAATTTCAGGCTTTTAATTTATGTAAATAATCTTCTAGGATTAAATTTTCTGGATTTTGGTATTCAAATCCTGTAGGTGAAAGTATAATCACCACATTTGTGCAAAGGAAACCTATTTTTCATGCTTTCATAGCATTCTTGTTTATGTTGCTGAGTTTTATGTCCACTGTGTATATCACACCAAAACCCAAATCCAAAATGAAGGACAGTCAAACTCAGGGTTTGTGGGATAATCAGTAATAAGTATCTGGATTTCCTTGGAGAGAAAGGATATGATGACTTCCTAGGATGCTTTAAATTTCTTAGTAGACCTCACTCTAGGGGAAGAAATAAATTATATTATTTTGTTTCAAAATAAAAGAAATAATTATTATAACTTGAAAAATGTAATAAACAGGTCCTACCTTAAGTGTTGAATAAAGAAATGATTATATGATTAGAAAAAGCTACAGTTCTGTGAGTGGAGTAGCTATAATAGCTACTATATAGAGAGCTCCTATTATGTGCCCAGCACAGCCCTGGGACCTCCTTGCTGCTCTTACTAGTCCTGCCTAAGGCCAGGGTAACAGTATGTGTGTGGCAGGCCTGAGTGCTTCGATTTTAAATGCTTCTCAAATTATTCGTCTTTTTGATTTTTTGAATTTAGAAAATGTCTGGAATTCTTCCTTTAATTAGACTTTTTAAGTTTATTAAAATTTTTTAGACCACAGCATTTTCATAGAAACTGTTTTAGGTGTGATTTGCCATAACATGTAGCAGAAGTTTTAATCATTTCATTCATCTTCTTACTGTTAGTGCCGTGGTTTATCTAAGACATAAAGACTTGTATGATTTAAATTACTCAGTACTCTATGCTTTCAAGTAGGTTTTTTTTTTTTTTAACTTGATTTTACTCTTTTAGCATTTATGGTTTGCCAGGCAGAAGTGGGGAATCCAGATGCAAAGTTTCAAGGAATGGCAACACCATTGGCATACTGATGCCAGTCTCTGCTTTTCACACTGGGGGTTTTAATTCTCTTCTGCTAGTAGAGGAACTTTAGAAAACACCAGAGAAGCACTGCTTTTATTACTGTAGACAAAAGGACAGCAAACTGTTTCTGTAAAGAGCCAAATAATACATATTTTCAGCTTTGTTTCTGTGATGACTGTTCATTCCTGTTGTAGTCGTATGAAAACAGCCAGAGACAGTACATACACGAATGAGCATGGCTGTGTTCAGTGAAACTTCACTTCCTAACGCAGGTGGTGGGCTGGATTTTGCCTATGGGATGTAGTTTGCCAACCTCTGATTTGCCTATTCCTGAAGTAGGTGCTCTGGTGTGTTGGTTAAAATAATCACTTACTCTGCTTTAATTCCATACATACCTAGGGACAGGATGTATTTTGGCCCAATTTAAAAAGTTAGGAATTGATCAACTTTATTAAACACCTGTTTTTGTGCTGTTTTAAAAAGAACCATGGAAGAATCAGAACAAGCCTCGGAATGGGGCAGTGCCCAGCCTTTTTATGGACTTAAGATTATTATATATAAAATTATTAGCAAACAGTGTGTAATAATATAGGGTTACGTGACAATTTTACATATTGTATATGGATGATTGTATAACATTATATATTGACTTCTCTATTATATATATGAAATAAGGTATATTCCCCCAACACTCAAGAAAACAATCAAGTAAATACATATCTGTGTCTGTTTTATGTCTCAGCACAGAAACTAAGCCAGGTGTGGAGATTTCCTTGGGAGTATGTAGAGGTAGCACTATAAGGCAAGCTGTTATCGCCAGCTTCCTGACCTTGGTTCTTCCTACTCTCTTCTCTATATTAGATAATTAATAATTAATAATAATAATAATAAAGGAAGCTCAAGAATTATTTGAGCATATATAGAGAGGACATAGGCATTATGTAAACTATTATAGACATCTAAATACTTGAGTTTGAGATTCTAAATTCAGTAGCAGAAATGATACCTTCTGCTCAAACAGTAGATAATATAGTTTAGGCACAAAATAAGGGATCTGGAGATTTTGCTGATACCTAGAAATATGACCTAAGGGATGATACTTACCATCTTTGACCATTCTTCATCGTTTTCTAGTCTTGCCTTTGTTAGCGATATCTAAGCTAGAACCTATCAGCTCTAATGTGTTAAAGAGAGGACTAAGGTATGGGGTAGGGGATGGGTTAGACGGAGGTGAGAGATGACAGCAAGGAGCCAGGTTGGAGGGTGTGATAGCCCAGGTAAATGAAAGGAAGATGGGACCCCTGAGGGGAGTGCAGATGGAAAGGAGTGATCCACTTGGAGACTTTGAATGCGAGTCCCTGTGGGATCTTTCAGTGGAAAATGCCCTGAGGACGGTGGTTAAGAACTCAGACTCCCCAGCAAGTTTGTGTCTGGGTCTCTTACTTTCTAGCTGTGTGACTTTGGGCAAGTGACTTGAGTTATTTAATCTTTACTATTCTAATCCGTAAAAACAGGCAGAATAATAACACATCTCATGCAGTTGTAAAAGTTAGCAAAGGCAATGAAAGTGAAGCATTTAACCCATTGCTGGGAGCCGTATCAAGGTCCCATAAATGTTTGCTGCCATTATTATTTGTCAAAGAAAAATCAAGATTCAATGCCATGGACAATTTTTAGTCACTTTAAAATCGTGATTATAAAAGTTTTTTTATTTTCTGGATGTAGGACATGCTCTATTTTTTTAAATTTTGTGGAAATAAAGATACATTTTATGTTTTTACTTTGATCAAAAGTCTTAGGAGCAAACTAATTTTAGGTTGTCATTTTGTTGTTGTTGTTGTTTCCTGGTTGTAGAACGTAAGCACCTGTTCTATATAGTTTGAGTGTGAACATCTGAGTAGTGTTTAAGTCATGCTGCTTATTCCTAAGGAACTCAGTGGAAAAGAGGAGTGCATAACAATTCTATATAACGAAAAGAAGGGGGGGGGGGACACCAAAAGGAAAAAAAGGAGTACTTCAAGGCACTAGTGCTGTGACAAAAAGTGCTTTAAACTGAAATAGCCAGTTTATGGTGTTTTTAACCCAATACTCTGCAAGCAAGTTTTTTTTTTTTTTTTCATGAATATTGCCCTTCAGCAGCTAGGTTTCTTGCCTGCCTGCTCTGAGAAACTGATTTTACTCTGCAGCTGTTGATTTGTCTCATGTTCTACTCCCATCATTGCTAAATGTGGTTCTGTCCACGACGAAGCCTGTGAAATAGCTCATTTTAATGGTTTCTGTGTTTTATGGCTGTTTGTTTTTCATTCTTCAGGAGTCACTTAAACGAACAGTCATGCTTTGTCCTGTAATTACATGCCTTTCCGCGTAGTCTTCCTTCTGTTAGTGAACTGTATTTATGGTTTGTGTGTGTGCGTGCGTCTGTTGTAGCTATTTGCTATGCAGCTGCCTAGGGCACTGCGAAGCTCACTGTAGTCAGAGGAGTGGTTTCTTTCGGTTTTTTTCCCCACGTGTCATCAATACTTCTGGAGTGTCCGTTCTATTTTCTGGATTACAGACAACTAGAAGATAGAAAAGAACATTCCAGGAAGATTTACTTTCTAAAAAATTGTATTTAATGGTTTTTCCCCAGTAATGGTTTCTTTCCAAGCCCTCATTTTTTTTCTAAATAGGAAATATTCTGCTGAAATCCTAGCACTAAAATAAAACTCATAAACAAAATTAAAAGACAACCTAGAGAAAATCGCATCACCTATGACAGATAAAATGTTAACATGCTAGAGAAAGAGCTTTTGTAAATCTATGACCTTCCAGTAGGAAAATGAACAACATGAACCAATAGTTTTCAAAAGAATAAAAGCCAGAGAAAATAAACACGAACGAATTTTAGCTTAGCTGGAACCCAAGAAATGACTACCTTTCCCGCTTCCTTCCTCTTCCTTTCTGTCTCTCTGTTCTTCCCTCCTTCCCTTCCTCCTAATTCAGTAAAGGTTAACAACACAATACTCAATTTGATGAGCAGGTACTCACAAACACTGCTGGCATGGCAAGTAGCACATTTTGGGAAGTAATTTGGCAATATGAATTGAGACTCTACAGTTCTTATTTAAAACCTTTAGCCTATTAATATTACTTCTAGGAATGCATTCTAAGGAAATCATCGGTGCTGTCATCAAAGGTTGCTCACTGTCATTTGTAAGAGCGTTGGAAACGTCAAAAACTTTAGAAACAGCCTACATTTCTAGTGACAGAAGTGGTTACATAAATTATAAAAAACGTCAGGGGCTGTTATAATGCAGCTATTAAAATCATGTTTTCAGAAAATGTTTAATAACATTGGAAAATGTTCACACTATAATTTATGCAAAGAAGAATGAATGGTGCCCGACAAAGAGTCAGAGGAAAGAGCTAGATCTTCCAGTGTCCGCAGTTACATCATGACCGTTAGAGAGTGCTGCCTCTTTCTGTGTGAAGTTCCTGGCCCGGGATTTTATCTTGACCCACAATAAGATAAATGAACAAGGCACAGAGAGAGAGAGAATCCAGAATGGAACGCATCAGAATGTGCAGACTTCGTCCTTCAGTGCTAATGACAGCCTTGAAAGAGTCAAGTCATAGGCCTCTGGCATGAGGTTTGCGGTAATGAATGGCTCAGTGATCAGCCACCGTCCCCCTTCAACTAAGGAGGAAGTCATTGCAGGGCTTGCCTGTCCCCGATGGAGGCTGTGGTTTGGGGCAGCCCCTTGCCCTGAGACCCCAGAGGGCTCTGGAGCAAGCGTCTTACTGCCATTTCAGAAGGGGCAGCAAACACTGGAAACCTCAAACACAATCGGAAACTTGGGTGTTTGTTTTCTCTCTCCAGAGGTAGTGTCACTTACCAGAAAGAAAGGCATGCCGCGAGGGTAAGCACCCCTTCAGGGTCAGGCAGAGCTGTGTTCCTTACAGCTGCGTGTCCTCGGCTGAGTCAGGTAACCTCAACAAGCTTCAGTTTCATCCTCATGAAGTGGGGCTAATAATGCAGCTGCAGGGATGTGGTGGGAATCAGATGATTAAAAATATAAGCTAAACACCTGAAACAGCGCCTGGCATGGCCCTCAGTAGGTGGTCAGTTAACATTAGCCTCTCCGCAGTGTGTGTGTTGAGCTGAAACAAGTGTTTAAAAGTATGGCCTGACAATACACTTTTCTTTGTCACTAAACTATGGTGTCGGTCACTTTGCAGTTTTTTGAATCATATCGAAGGTGGAATTTCTGCAGATCACTTACTGTACTTGTTTACTGAGTAATCATGTTAAATGTTTCTTGTGCTTTAGATTCTATATGCCAGTTTGAATGATTTTATCTTAGCAATTATTCGTTAAAAAAAAAAGCCTATGCATGTTATCATTAGTAGTGCTGTGTGTGCTGGTTTCCCTTTTTTCTTTCTTTTGACAGTGGTGGGAATGGGGGATGATTTAAAATATTTTTCTGTATTTTTAGAAGGTTTTGGAAAAACAACTTTGAAAATGAATTCACTTTTTTCTTTTTAAAATGGGGCCGTTTTTATAGTAAGGTGGTGGTTGGCCCCCCAGGGGTAATACTTACTTATAATACAGCTGGGATAAAGTGCCTTCTCAGTTTGTGGCACAGGATTTCTTGGTATGAGCTTCACTGACTCAGACCCAGCACTGTGGCTTCCTTAACCCTGGGTTTCAACCAGCTACTGATCCGCCTGGAGGTAAATCCCCTGGGCACTAAGGAACTATGTAGTGCATTAGGCCGTTGCTAATTAAAAACATGCAAATTTCTTTTTTCTTTCTCTTTTAAAATACGTATATTACAGGTGAATGGACCATTCGCAGTGATGCATGACAATACCAGAAAACTATTTGAGACAGAATAAGTGTGAAAGATAGAAGCAGCCCATCCACAGGGGTTGGGCATTCGTATGAGGGGCAGCATAGGGCATCTGGGATTCAGATGCATCTTTTAATAGATTTTTTAGAAACTGGCTTATGAAGATTTGAAAATCCCAGTGTTCCATTCCCCATTGACTGTAGACATTACTTAAAGTAGGGGCATCTGTGATCTGCCACTTAAAATTTGCTTCCAGCCCTGGACCTGTGCAGATAATTTTAGATGTCCTCTGGAATAGTAATCAGTCATTTGATGCAAATGCAAAGCCAAATGTAGTTACTGGAATTGAAAATAATGAGGCCAAGGGCTTATTTTGGACGGCTAGGCAGTTGGAGCAGCTGACTGCTAAAGCATTGGCCTGCCTAGTGGTTTCCCCTGTGGCTTCTTATCTCTGTGGGCTGTGCACCCTCACCCAGAGCAAAGTAGCCTTAGCTCAGTTTCCAGCTGACCTATGTTGCAGGGCAGCTTTTCGCTCAAAGGGGAAGTTAGTTATTGAGCTTTTGGAGAATGTAATCAAAGAAGCAGTTAACTTAAAATCCAATTTGAATTTTACTACCCCACGGTCCCTAGTTGCTTCTCTGGCCCAAATTATTATCTTCTTTTGAGGCAAACTCTTCAGCTGTTATCAGTGTTTTAAAACAGAATAAATTAATAGAAAGTGCAAAAATCAAACAGCTGAATGTCACAAGTATTTTGAACCTTTTAGTATTTTGAACTTCTAGGTAGTTATCTCTATTCTGGCCCATTAGGTAAAGAATTGCTACTTGGCAAACCTTTTAAGGCTTCTGTATATATATTTTTAAATAACTTCCAGTAAAGGAGAGGTAAGAAAGAAGTTGGTGACCGAATTCTCCTCAAGGCAATGGAAAAGTCCAAGCACATTTTGCATGGCTGGTGCTGTGAAGCACTTGTTAGAGCACTCCAGTGTGAACACAGAACTATCCAGAGTGCTCTTCTACAGCAGTCATTACAGCCAGCCTGCAAAAATGTGTATTATAGCTTACGACAATGATACCTGACCATTTTAGAACTCAGTAATCCACTCATTTTAGCTCCCCAAACCACCAGGATCGGAGGAAAAAAAGGCCAGTGGTCATAGCACATACAGATAGACGAGAGAGCACAGGTCCTGTTTTACATATTCCAGTGCACATCCTTGGGGCTCTGCATAGCAGCCTTCTCAAAGTAACATTTCTTGATGCACAGTCTGTCCCCTAGCTCAGCCCAAGGCTGAGTCAGGAGTACAAACTCTATTCCAGAGCAAGGCTCAGACTTAGAATTGCCTGTTAGTTTATTTTTCATTTTCTGCCTCTTTAACAAAACCCAGAACTTCTTTAAGACAAGAACTAGGTGTCATATACATTTGTATCTCCCGTATTTTACACAAAAATAAATATTTATCCAATGACCAGAGTCGGAATAGATGTGCAATAGCAATAGATTTTTAAGCAGCATATTAAGGAAGAGAGAGAGCAGTTTGAAGCAGGTGCACAATAACAACAAATAATAATTCGTACTTGATAGCATGTCAGGTGAGAAAAGTGATATGAGAAAGACTCAAAAAAAAAAAAAAACCCAACAAATTAGTCTGGGATCACTTCATGTTGAAGAGAAAAAGCACAGAGTGAACAGTTTTTAAAAGCATTGCTCCACGTCAGCACAGGACTAACGTTAATGTTCATTCTGATGACTTAGGGCCATCAATTAAAGATTGAAATATTTTCATGATGTTGTTTAAAGATGCAGTCAAATGTAGACTGTGTTTCGGAAAGATTTCCTCGTAATATTGCTTTAAAAATAAAAGTGTTTCTAGTGTTTAATAGGACAAGTCTTTTATTATTCCAAAAGACTCCTTTGCTAAGGTCCTTTAGTCAGGGCCCTGCAGTGTGAGGATAAGTACGTCTGCGATGTTTTCTATTCATCAGTGAGGAGTGTTCATCCAGTCTATCTCATAAGCATGCTACACTGTGCAGGTACTCTGGGGCTAGAAACACACACAGACACACACACACATGCACGCGCACACCTCCCCCCCGAGAAGACACGATGCCAGCCATCAAAGACGTTCAGTTTTGCTGGATATGGGAAGCTTTTTTTTTTTTTTACTCAGAAGTCCTGGATAATGATTGTTACAACTTTATCACCCAGCGCTCTGCCCTTGTACAGTCCTTCAGTGTTCATCGCACATTGAGTACCTCTCTGGCCTAGGCTCGGTGCTGGATGCCAGAGGATCGAATGCTTGCAGGCTAGAGCTGCCCAGAGCCTAGAGACCCTGTCTCCACGCGGCTTCTGTTTCTTTGCTAAATAACTATGGGAAGGTCTTCTCCCATTAGAGACAGATCGATTATTCAGGGGTTTTTTGTTTTTTTGTTTTTTGTTTTGTTTTCCCCTTAATGTTAAACAGTTTATGAGAAACAGAAAGATTCCTGAAATGGTCTGTGACCCTACATCAAAACATATTTTAAATAGCTAAGAGCGTAGTAAGACTCATATAAGCCTTTACCCTGTTCTTGACCAGGGGATATAGTTCCTCACTGTCAGCCTCTTGGTAAATAAAAGGGGACAGAATCTGAAATCTTGCTTCACTTGTCCTTGAGGATAATGAAGGTTTGTAGGTAATCGGGCTGTGGACAGCCCTTCATGGCTTGACAGATGGCCTCCCTCCAGCAAGGGACAGGGAGCCACAATGACCAAATACTGCTTCAGTACAGTTTTCCAGATCATGGTTGAGAAAAGAAAGAACGTGCCCAGCTCGACTCAGTGGAGCCACATGCCCAGTAAAGCAGAAACAGCATACCTGTAAAGCTGCCAAGGCAACATCAAGGGCAGGGGCAAGAGTGGACAGAATGATTTATGAGGGTTTCTTGCCACAGGAATGGGTCTAAAAATACACTTCTAGGTTGTTTGCCTCACAATGATAAATGCCACAGGATTTGTCAAGAGAATTGTGATGCATGAAAGCTTGAGACCCTATCAGAGCCCAAAGAAAGCAGGGTGAAGGGCAAGGAGAGGGGAAGCAGAATCAGCCGGGAGAAACAGGGCTCATGGTGTGCTTTCGGTCTTCTGTGGAGCTGAGGCTGTGCCCAGGTGTAAAACTGGGTTTTTTTTTTTTTAAAACATGCAAATGTTGTGTCTTTAAAATGTGCCTAAGCGGAAAAAAGATGTTTCACTGAGGTAAAATGAAGACACTTGATTTCCACATTTTAAAAAGTGCCTTAGCTTCTGCTTTGATACTCGTGGATTTGCAAAGACAACTACAGATCAGCATGTGGAATAACAAGTCGTGGCGACAGAGTTGGAAGGTGCGTTTCATTTATGAACAGTCGAGAAAGAAGCTCTTGGGGCAGATACAGTTGGCATCGCTTAGCCCTCTTTCCCGGCACCTTGCAGGGAGCCGAAATTGTCAGATGTCCACACTGATTTTCACTTTCATGAATTATACGTGATTGGATCAGTTGTGTGTTTGTGCATAACAAATCGTCAGATCCAGCAACTCGAGACATGCTTATGACCTCGCTGTCTCACTGTTTCTGGGGGTCAGATCAGCTGAGCCTTTCGCCTCGGGTCTCACCGAGCTACAGCAAGGTGTCACCAGGCTGTGATCTTATCTACGAGTTCAGTTTGTGGAGGCTCCACTGCCAGGCTCACTCGGGCCATTGGCAGAAATCAACGCTGTAGGGTAAGGGCTTCAGTTTCACGTAGGCTGTTGGCGGGAGGCCACCCTCAGCCCCTAGAGGCTGCTTATAGTCAGTCCATCACCACATGGGCCTCTCAGCATGGCCCTGAACAGCACGGAGAATCTCTGCATGTCTCCCACCAAGACGGTCTCTTACATCTTTTTGTTACAGGCAAGATGCATGTCCCACGCGCATTCAGGGGAAGGGAGTTGTGTAAAGGTATGAATGCCAGGAGACCGTCAGGGGCCATTCTAGGGTTTGTCCATCACAATGTCATTCCTAGGAAAAGGGCAAGCTCTGTAGCGCTGTGCAATCTCGAAGTCTGTTCAAAATTAGCACGCGTGCAAACTTAGCTGTAAAAACCTCATTTTCACCCTTTCACCTTTGGTAAATGAGGAAGGGCAGAGGTGAAGTTGTAACCCTGACAGGCTGACGGGAAGGAGGAGAAGTTTGTTAGGAGGGCTGAGAAAATAATAAAATGAAAGAAAATTGTATTTCCTGTTCTCACAGGGAAAAATCGCAACTCGTGGATTACATGATCCCGGTGTGTTCCCTCACCTGCTTTGGAGGTCTGAGCAAATGATTTGGTAGAAGATTCCTGCTGTTCTAGTATTTACCCTAATGCACTTTCTGTGTGCTTTCTGTGACTCCATCAGATATGCCGCTTGACACGAAATGGATAATTTCCTCGTCTACCTGAACATCGCTGCCTCAGGGCTTGGAAGCTTTTGTGGCCTTAACTATTTGTCTCTTCCAATGAAAACATTTGCAAACCAGCACGCTTGGGTCATGATTTAGGGTTTAATATAGCTTACGTCTTAAGCCCCAAGGGCACTTGAAGGACACTAAGCGACAGGACTGCAGGTGTTTCCCATGTGGCCTGCAGCTGTGTTGCTTGTTCCTACAGCATCTAGTAAGGCAGAGATCGGAGATTTAGGAGATCAGATAACGGTTTTGGGGAGATCAGAGATTTAGGAGATCAGATAACGGTTCGGGGGACCCAGTAATTTCTTTGCCTTCTGAAATGGCTGCCTTCGAACTCACCCTCAAGCTTAATCCTACCGCAGGCTACCAGAATATCAGTTTGAAGAGCCCTGTTACCTGATGCTTCGCTTGTTTTGTGGGGCATCCATGTTTAGCATGAGGACGAATCACGGGGCAGGCGATACACTCCCTGGACTGCATTCTGCGCCGCAGCGTGTGACACGCAGGAGGTGCTCAGTAAATGCTAGAGTGACTGCTGCTGCCGCCACGGCTGTTACATATACGTTCAGATTGGTCTCTGCTTTCCCCCACCGTGTAATATGCCAGGTCACCAAAAGGAGACTGGCATAAACATAAATCATTCGTGTTATTTGGTGGAGTCTGCTGCTCAGGCACTTTGTCTGTGTCATCACATTTAGTTCTCACAACAACCCTGTAAGATATATCGTATTATTTTTATTTCATAGACAGTGGAACAGCCTCAGAGGTACAGAATTGCACTTGTGTTCAGACAGATATCGCTTATGTTTATTTACTGAGAAAAGTACGTGATCAGAGGCCCCTATTCCCTGAGTATTTTTTTGGTTAGGCCGCATTGTGCCTCGAACTCATCGGATAAATCGTCAGACAGAAGTTCTCCGTAAGTGCTTTGGGAGAAGACCAAACGGCAGGAAACACTGTCCGTTTTAGAAATACAGTTCTGAACCGTTCTGACTTGTCTCACCTGGGAGTAGTCGTTCACTGCTAGTCACTCCTGCGCTTGTACCCCAGGCTCTTTAGGGAGGAATTTCACCTTTCTACGAGGGATTCCCCGCCAGCTCCACTCACACGTGTAACTCCGTGGCGCGTCCTTCCACAGGCGCACTCGCTTAGGCCCCCGGCCCGCAGTGCTCCACGCGGAATGCACCCAGCGCCACGGCTCTACCTCTCACTGTCCCCAATCCTGCAGCCGCAGGTGACTTCACACGGGTCATTCCTGATGGGCCATTCTGCAAGTCTCCGGGGGAATGCTTTCTTCCTGGCAGAAGTTTTCCTGCACCTCCAAATGCCTTTGGGTTCCCTGAATCCTCACAAGTCCCTGGGTATCCTCTGTGATATTTGCTCGTTCATTTACTTGTCTGGCTCACCCATTAGGTCATGGGACGCTTGGGGGCAGGGACAGAGCTCCATTTGCTGCTGGATCCATAGCACCTGGCCGGGGTAGGCACTCAGCTAACAGTTCTGCAGGTTTGAGGAAGAGCAGCTCTGGGAGGGCCTGGGGGTATGGGGCTCGCCTGGGGCCACCAGGCCACAGCTGGTTTCCCCTTTAGAGACCAGGTCTCCGAACCCTGTTCTTTTCCCGGGCGTCATGCTTTTACATAAAACCTCTTCACTTTTTTTTTTTTTTCCATTCAACCAGCCTAAATAAGCTTACTTCCCCTAACCTTTTTTTCCAGGGACTTTTTCTTCTCTAATTTTTTAAATGATTACTGATTTGTATTTTATAACTTTTTAGTTTTCTTCTCTCACATACCATTTTTTAGCCAGGCATTAGAAGGAACACAGGACAAAGCTCGCCCAGTTTTGGGTGTTGTAGATTTTATTATGCTGCGTTTTCAGTTCTCTCTAGTTAGTGCCTCCAAGTCTTTGGTGCTGCCTTGACCTCTTCATTTCGGGGCTTCCCTGTGTGAGGTGGACTATGTCTAAGGAGACAAACACAGGGCTCTGTGCTCACTTTGTTTTACAGAAGTTCTACCCAGGAGTGTAACGTGGGGGATGCTTGTGCCCTGAAGAACATGGAGGAAGGCTCTTACTGTCCCAAGGGCCAGAAGTGCGCTGGCTCCTGAGGGGCAGGGCCTCACAGGGCCATTCTGCATGATTCCTGAGTAGGCCCTCTGGGGTTTTGGTTCCCTGCTCCCCGGAGTGTCCTCTTCTCAGTTGATCTCTTCTGTTACCTTCTGTTATGGGATCCATAGAGGCCACTTAGTTTTCAACTCTTGTACCGATCCCTCCTACCTAATTTCCTTCTAGGGCCATACTCAGTGCCTTCCCAGGTACTCATTAATTAAATGAGAAGACGATGCCAAGTTGCAGGTCAGCATCTGCAGACCGCTCCAGGCGGCAGCCCCCGAAGCTGTACTCACTAACTGATGCGGTACCCTTGGAGCAGATCTGTTAGGGGTGCTCAACTGGATCAGATGAAAAGCCTTCTGACTTGTTAATTTTTGTCTCTGGGTTGAAATAGGACATTGGGAAGATTTTATGAATTTATTCTTCACAAAGCTAGATCAGTCTTTACCTGTTTGTTCTTGAGTTTGTTTTGCCTAGCCCCAGCGGGAGGGGAGGTTTCACCGATGTACTTGAAGGTTTCAGGAAAATCCAGTTTATGTTTCAAAGGACACGCCCCAATTTTTTAGATATTGGTCCAACTTTTATGTACTTTATTAGGCTTCATATATTTTCAAAAATAATTGCTAGTGAACCTGATGAAACTAGGCAAGATATTCCATGGCTTGAAGGCAGTCTGGCCTGCATTGTGCAGTCCTAATGAATGGGAAACTCCAACTGGATTCTTCTCTCTGTCAGGGTAGCTTCCTGCCATTTCACCCTGGGGTGCACACACCGACGACGAGCTCATAACGGACTTATTTTTAAAGATCAGAGATAACAATAAGTATTAAAAACATTGATCACGTAGCATTTTTTATTTACAGCTTCCTCTCCTAATGAAAAGCTACTACTTTCATTAACATGTCAGTGTGCACCCTGTGATGCGTGAGCCCGAACCTTGGGGACAGGACCACTGGTGTTCAGGTCTTTGTCTTCGTCTGTGCTATAAAAGGAATAATGATACTGACCTCATGGAGGTGAAGTGAGAATTAAATTCTCTAATATGTGGAAGTGCTGTTGTCATAAGCTTGAAATGCATAAATAGATTGAAGGGCAAGTACGAAGCTTTGATATTTATGCCTAGAATTGCCGAATGCCATGTCTTAATGATGTTAGCCAGAATACCCAGTAAGACTATAAGATTAATAGGTTCTTAACTGAGCACCTTCCACTCTCTAAATATTTCTGTTTCTGCTTTTCTCTTTCTCTACTTGTGTCTCTAGTTCTCTTAATGCTCGTCATCATCTCTCAACTCTGGTCAGCTTTTTATAACTAGATATAATAGAGAAGTCCATTTTAATTATTCATTACTATTGTTATATAATCTCAAATAAAACGAAATAAGTGGAGTGTTTATTTTAATCTCTTTAAAAACGCAATTTTTTTCCAAACTCATCAATTGATTTTTGATAATACGTCAGTGGATCAGTGATTCTTTGTGGAAAACCTTTCCTCTCCATCTCTTTATGCTTGGTTGCTGGGGAATTAGCAGCAAGGCTACTTAAACACTTCTAATTCAGACAAGTCTTCTCTTTCTTTTAGAAATGTGGATTTTATTGAATTCTATGCTGTTTTTCCTTAAAAACTTATCAAAAAGTATATGGTACAGATATGAGTATCCATAACTACAGAATAACAAACAAATATACTATTTTGGTGACTTTTTTGAATAATGGGAAGTGTGGGATCATTCATAGTATGAGAAGAAATTTCGAGGATTTTTTAGTCACCGCAAAATCAGACTGGCAGTTACAAGCTCTAGGTTTCGAACTAGGGTTGCTGGATTTTTTTTTTTCCTTTTTAAAAATCTGCCTAATTCTGCTGACTGTTGTGTGGGAAATGGCAGATCGCTATGTTTTTCTTTTTGTGTTGACCAAGCCAAGCCACCTCACTGTGCCTCCTCTTGTCTTATAGTTCTAAGTTGGTCTCTCCTCCCAGAACTTTTTCTACCTCCTGGAAAGTCCACTTGGTGAATTTGTGACTGGTGACCGAGCACACCGTGTGAGTCCGAGACTGTTGTAATTACAGATGACAGACCAGGAATCAGTTTCATTTTAAGAATGGGTACATGGGGCGGAGAGTTTATTGAGAGGGTGCCTGGTAGCCAGGGAGGATGGGCCCAGTGTACCCTTCCACCTCTGCTTCTGTGCGAAGGGTCCGTAATCTAAGCTCCTTCCCTTCTCAGCCCATGCAACAGTTCAGAGAGGCTGTGCTGTTAGCTCAGCTCCTCAGAGCAGGCCCCCCTCCTATGATCACATTGTCCTCCCATCCCTCCCCCTGCCCGCTTTCATCTGGGCACAGCCTGCTTATTCTCTTGGACCTGTTCTCTGACGCCCTGCCTCAGGTACGTCGCTTTTGCATGTTTTCAGAAAATTCTGTGCACAGGACTTGTGTAGGCACTTATCAGACTTTGTTAATTGTTTACTTGTCCGTTTCCCAGCGAGACTGTGACCTTCTACGGGGTGGGAACTGTGTCTGATTCATGTCGCCATTCTTTGTCCATGGTCTCATTCATAAACAGACGTATTTGTTGAATGAGCACGGGATCCCCGTTCATGGCTGTAACTTTGCTGTTTTGGATGGAGATCAGGACAGATTTCCCTGCATGACATCAAAGTCCTGCTTCTGATTCTAACATCTTTCATTCTAAAACTGGACTGGATGTGATCCACAAGCAAATTCAGAAAACAAATGCATGCGAAGAGCCTGTTAGGTCAGTTGTTTTGGTGATGGTTAAAGTTTCGTGCACTATCTAGTTACAAATGATGACTAAAATATATTTATAAAATGTGAGCCTTTCTTAATGGCAACCAGGTCAACTATATATTTGACGTGAACAGAATGCTAAGGACTGATCAGGAAATGGCCTGGCAGTGAACATTTGTTTTCAGTGGTTTATTTTTTATTGAATCCAGTTATTGTAATGATTAGTCTAGTGGCTTTGTAAGTAAGCTGAAAGCACTTTTACTAAAGTATGCTAACTTCCGTCGATTCGTCCTTCCTTCTTAGGTAAATTATAACCTTTAATGATTATCTTATATAGTCATTTTCCATTTGTTCTAGGGTTGAAATGCTGTTTGTTGGTTCAAGGACTCTGATGTGTGGGTCCCACGTCAGAGTGGGCTTCTTCTCTTTTTGACCGATAGTTTAGAACCAGCTTTGATTAGACTCTTCAGTGGTTATGGATCCATGAAAACCATTCACAGCAATAGTTTTGGGAGGCAGAAACTAAAAAGCTTTTTTTTTTTTTCTCATATGTAGCTTTTTCCTTTCAGGGTATGTAAGTCAACTGAGCTTGTGTGATACTGATCCATTTTAATGGGGTTTTATTATGGTTCGGAGAATTGTTATCATCAGAAACAAATGATTTCAACTGAAATAAAAATGGAGCAGTCGGTTTTACTGACATACTGATGTATTCCTTATTCTTTTTCCTCTCTCTTTTTTTCCAGTGAGCATGTTTTTGAACACTCTAACACCGAAGTTCTATGTGGCCCTGACAGGCACTTCCTCACTAATATCAGGGCTTATTTTGGTAAGTGACAGAATCCTTCCTATTTAAAAACATACTCATTGCTAATATGTATGTTAATGTGGACAGGAAAAAAAATCTAGAATATACACTAGCAGCTCACAGAGATTATCTTGCATGTGTGTATATGCTGGGTGCGGCACTTATAGAGGCCTCTCACCTCTTGGGTTACATATTTCTAAAGTATTTGAAAAAAATTAATTTGTTGAAAGAGAAAAACAAAATGTTAATAAAATAGAAATTAAAGGAAAACAATTCTGTGTAGATACTATAAATGTGACTCAGTTCAACTAAAAATGTTTTTAACTACACTTTTCAAAATAAATTGTTAGACATAATCAAGATCAGTAGACATGCAGCTCACTTTCTTTAAACTTATTGACATTGGCGTGACAGTTCTAAGCTTCCCCCCTCATCATTTATTTCCTCTCAAAATTCACATTTATTTCCCTTTTGCTTCCTTAAAAAATCCCAAATAGGCAAAAAGCAATATGATGATCATCTCTATCATTTCGTTACCTTATGTACTAAAATAGTCACCAGTATAATAAATTATAACACCTGAAGTCGCTTTCTTTCATTTAAGTGACCTTCAACAGGACCATCTAAACTCAGTAGGATTACTCTAATATAATTAAATAGCCTTTAAGGAGAAAGTGGTTTTAGAAAGTTTTTTTTTTTTTTCTCTCTACACGTAACCCTATGATTATGTTAAGAGAAGGTCTATAGAAAAACAAAAGATTTAGGGGAGCAGGGAACAAAAAGTGTAGATAGAGCAAGAGCTCTACATAGGTTTACATACGTGAACTTAGATTAATGGAGGATTTTAGAAGCTCGAGCTTATAAGGGGCCCGAGTAAAAAGGTGGAGAAATGTGCGCAGGGCAGGAACCTGCAGACTGGTGAAAGGGGTGGCGGTGGCGTGGGGAGCAGCTCTTTCTATGGTCGGAGCACATTCAGGTTAACCTTGCTGTACTGTAACACGTGGGCTGCTGGGCTCAAGGGAAGAGATGTTTAAAGTTGACACTATCAGATCGGGAATTATGGACATGGAAATCCAGATGGAAAGCCCAAGGCGCTTTGCAGAGACCAAGCCAAGATGATGGGGAGCATATTAAAGTTCCTTCTAACAGGGGGTTGACATGAATCCCATATTGCTGCTAAATGCAGGTCTGCACACCCACCTGCGTCTCTGAAGTCTTCCCTGGTCTGTGGGGACATCAGAAAAATAAAGACCTCGTAAGGAGTTTATCAAGCAGTAAGTGATGTGTCTACGCTCATGTTGGTTTATGGCAAAGCCAGGCCTAGAAACATGTCTTCAGATTCCCACCTTAATGTTCATAAATGGAATGGACTGAAGAAACTTAAAATTTGGAGACTGCTTTCATGTGCTTGGCAAATTATTAATAAGTACATGCAACCTTTTAGCATGTACATTTTGGAGAGCAGGGAGGGGTATTACAGTTCTCCATCTAACAATTGTCCTTTACATTTAAAATAATGTTTTAATATTTTTTTCAAATCTTTGAAATCTTTTTTGATTAAATAAAAAGAAAAAAGTGAACATTTTTGGATACAGTTTGAATAGCAATTTCATACTGAAACCAGTAAATCACTGGGATGCAGAAAAGTGGGTTTTTGTGTGTTCTTCTCTCAGGGTTGTTCATTTGGGAACATTACCAGCATAGCACCTACTATGTACCAGGCACTGATCTAAGCACTTTGCACGTAACTTGTTTACTTTTCACAGTAGTACAGTGAGGTAATTGCTAGTGTTGTTCCCATTTTACTCATGGGTGAGCTGAGTGGTGGAATAGGCAGCAAAGTAACCTGCCGTAGGTCACGCAGCTGACAAACAGTGAAGCAGGACTCCATCCCAGGCGGTCTTGCAACAGAGCCTGAGCTTTTATCACTGATTTCACTGCCTCTCTGGCTAAGTTCTCAGCTGTTTTTCTAGCTTGTTGAACAAATGGCAGATCTGGATTATATTCTAGCATTACATTGGTGTGGGAGCATTAGGCTTTACCTCAGTTACAACAGCATGGGTTATTTCATTCTGGTAAGCTATGCCCCAACAGTCGTTTTTTTACTTCTAACTCAGGGATGGTGATGTCCCATCAGCATGCTTTTCTTGTCCACCAGATAAAGGGATTTCTCTGGACCGTGACCATTTTTCACAGATCCAGGCTCGTGAGGCTCTCTTTCTACTTGCGGCATGCTGAAACTTGATTACTGCTGTGCCACTTTATGTCATATTTGCCTTGCAGCATTCTTAGGAAGCAGAGGAGATTTTTGGTTGATGTGAAATTTTGAGCAAAGGAAAATAATATATGAAGAGTTTGAACAGTCTTTCTCAAAAAATGCTTGGCCTATACTGAGGGCAAAGTAACTACGATGTTCTTGATCTCATTAGGCTCCTGCTTTAGATTGTTGGCACTGGCGTTGTCCAGCCTTTGGGGACTCAGCTTTGCTAACCTTGAAATATACCAATAGTGGATGTTTCTATTCAGTCAAAACTCTTTTCTGCCAAGTCCATTTCATGGAGAAGCAGCATGGAGCTAAAGAATTAGATGCTTTGCAGAATAGTTGTGTGCATAGAACTGCCCAGCGGTGTGATTCCTGGCTCCCAGGAGATGATTATTAGAAGAGCCAAGCAGTAAACATGCACATTTTAGGCCTGCCCCTGGGGAGATTGGTTATTTGGGGACCTCAGGATTCTTATCCTGGAGACTAAAATTATCACATAACATTTTAGGAAAGAGAGGTTAAAAAGAAACAAAATCCCTGGAATTTCTCTTGTGAAGAAACAGTCAATTAACTGAACAAATAAACATAGAAATAAACTGTTTGCCAAATGCTGTTCACTTTTACAGTAATTTAAAAAATGAATTCAAATTGATCAGTGTGAACTTTACTAGATGTCACTGCAAGTTCTTAATTTTACAAGTTGAAAGCCAGCAATGAGTTTGTTATAGCACCTCCCTCTCATTCCTCCCTTTTGCTTCTTGTGCCTGCATATCCCCCCAGCCTGCTTTCCTGCCTCTGCCAACTTGGCACAAGCCTTTTCATCTCAGTCCATTCCAGCCAAGGAACTGCACCTGTAGTCATAGCCCAAACCTATCAATTTCATCGTTTTTTTTTTTTTTTGGGGGGGGGGGGCTTTAGCAAGGACATGCCCAGTCTGCTTGAAGTAGTGCCTGTCGGCAATATTTATTTCAATGGAGAAATTTTCTGTGTTTTGTTTTTCTGCTTTTGTAAGTGATGAGGTAGATGTGTGGAGAAAATGCTCCACTTAATTTTTTCAAAACATTGGTAGAACGGAAAATATGCTGTATGTTGTATTGACATTCATACATAAACCCCGGTGTCATCGGTTAACATAATATATAGACATGCTCCTACATTTTACACACATATACAAAATAGGCATAAAAAAGGCATCCAGAGCATAATTTTAAAAAGTGAGAAGTAAAAACAAAGTAGAGAGAAAATTAGAATAGTTATTAAAATAATTAGTTCATGGATCAGATGTAAAAGAAATATGTTTTAGAGAAAATGGGAGAAGAAATGATGATAAGGTAGGATAAGTAATAACAAAAGGTCCATTTATGGAGTTTCCCACTCCATGCCAGTTACTGTTATGTCATTTAATTCTTGTTGCAATTCTAAGTGGTAGCTATAGCCAGTGCCTTTGTGCTGCTGAGTATAAGCAGAAACAAAAAATTTAAATAATTTGGCCAAGATAATATAGCAAAGAAACGGTGAGATTTGATTCCAGATCTCTCTGACCATGCCCTTCATTCCTTCCTGTTCAGAAGGGCACAGGACTGGGAATTTTTATGGCTCCTTTTAACTTTTTTTGATTTACCTAAAGGACTTAATCTGTGTATGAGATGGCACTTTAATCGATAGGCATACAGAGCACCCAAATGACAGTGATTCTGGACCTAAAGGTGAAAAATATATTCAGGGAAACTTGGAAGGGAGCTTGGGGTGTGGGAAATAGCAGGAAACTAAAAGGTAATGGATCTTACTATAATCCATAGCAACTTGGCTTTCATTTATTCCATTTAAGCCCCAAAGATTCTCTCTTGTCAAAAAGTGTTTATCACCAGATATATTTCTGAAGACTTAGAGCAGGTGTCAATTTGGCAGCTTTTCCATAGGAGTAGACTGCTAAAAAGTTTCCTATTTCTTCTTTAATCTCCACCGTCACTATATATATCTTCTGTGATGTCATCATCTGCTTTAATCCTTGGGAAGTACTCAGTCAATTTCAGACTGTGACATCTTTGTATTTCCCATGGATTTAACAGAATTGGTTAGAAATACCAAGGGGCTGCTATATGGGAATCTTGAAGTATTTCTGAGTGTGATATAGGGTACAGTGAAGTCCCTGATTCATGAAAAGAAGTGTTCTATGTATAGAACCTGCAATTCAGAAGGGAAGGCTAGGAAGAATCTAGGCATCTTCAGGAGAGATTCAGCTTTTAGGTCTGCAAGAAATCTGGAAGGCCTTGTCTGTTATCCCTTTGTCAGATTTTTTTGTTCCTTCTCTGTGGGAGACGATGAGACAAGTTTGCTCCTTAAGCCAGCTGTAAACCTGGATTCCAGTCCCCACATCACAGCCCCAGTGTTCCTTTAGTCATCCTTTTTGCTTCTATCAGTAATGGAGGAGGTCATAAGGCATTGGTAACTGAGGCCTTCACAAAGATGATCTGGTCCTGAATATAGCTTAGGGACTTCTGTGTATAGATCCACACCATTTCCTCCACCCTCACATTCCCAATTCCATCCCTACTCCTCTTACTCTCAGAAGATAAACCTTACCTGCATCTTTACCGAGATCAGTGTCACCCACTTTTTATCCTTTTGTTGCCTTCTTACATGTGAAACAGCTCATATTGCACCCCATTTCCTGAAATAGAATATATTCCTCTGTTCATTCAATCCTTCCCTTTTCGCCTGTCTCAGGGCAAGAAATGGTAGGTTACATCTCCAAGGCAAGGTGGGTATACTTTCTGGACCCTGGATTTTGCTTCTTGGTTACTTATACTCTTTTGTATCTTCAGTTTTTGTCTTTCCACTAGATTCTTTCTGCTTCCACAAAGATGTGCAGGTCTCTCTTTTTTATAACAAACAAAATGAACATAAACCTGGTCCTGCTATTTATTTAGATTATATCCCATTAAATCACCAGGTCAGTTCTTAACATCTATCCATTCAGCCTTGAACCATTCATCCATCCAGTCTTCTAACTTAGGTAGCTAGTCAGACATGAGCGATATGGGGGACAAAGGAATGGGCCCAGCCTAGAGGCTGCCCAAAGAATACCCTATTGGTAGTTAGAGAATCTCTCCCGCATCTCCAGAGATAAAGGACAGGAGGGTCATTAGCGGGTCTAATCCGGCCACAGATGCCAGCGCAGAAGGTACTACTCTAATTTGCCCACAATTTAATGCTCATTAAACTCATTATACTCATAATATAATGCTCATCATATTACTGAGTTTGTGTCTGGAAGTTCGTGAATCTAATTATAACAGGTTGAATTCTGGGTAAGCACATGTGCACAAGGCAAAGAGTTATATAGCAGCCAGTCAGAATGACCTCACATGCCAATCACCTAAGAACACCTTTGGAGCAACCCATCACAACCCAAATATAGTGCAGAAATTCCCACTCTGGGCCCTTTTGTGCCGGCTATTGTGGTGGTGGTGGTTACAGCGCTCGGTTACAGCTCTTCACTGAAAGCATGTGCCTCCTTGAGGCATGCTTTCTCACACCTTTTCTCCGTCTCACTGACTTGTGATTCTTCACTGCATCGATAAGGCAGAACTGAGGAGAAATGCTAAACGTACTCTGTGCCATTACCCATCCCCACCCCTGTGATGCCAAAGTTCAAATCACCGCAGCGGTATCATCCATCCTTCCATCCAACTGTCCAGCCAGCCAGCCAACGTTAACCTTGTGTTTACTGGGACCTTGTTTTGCACACCAGGTAACAGAGCCCCAGAGAATCAAGAGAACCAACCAAAGTTATACAACTCAGCTATCGTGAAGCGTATTAGGGTTTTTATCTTTCAGCTAGACAACAGGGTCACTATTGGCTTCCCAGTTGATCGCTATTAGTTTTCATCTTACTTGATCTGTATAATCCTTGGGGTGGAGCATGAATAGGAAAAAAGTACTAGATTGTTTTTAACACTATGAAATGCATAAACTTCTATTTTAATTTTATGGTTATTTGTCAAATTAAACACTGTTTCATTCCACTGTGGCAAGCCCAGTAAGCTACTAGCATGTCCAAAGACTGGCTTTAAAGTCTGAATTTGCTTATGAGAGCTTTGTGGTTTACATTTTGGATTATGCACCAGGTAGAAGAATTCAAAGTGACACCAAATATGTGCATATTAGAGAACACCATCTGCCCATTTGGATCAGTGCAGCGTTTTTAAATATTGTGAGGTGCTGGCCCAAAGCCTGTCATATTTCAAGATAAGAAGCAGATTATTATCCTAAGACCCCAAATTAGAAGACTTGGTTTGAAGTTGAAGAAAGCTCCACGTCCCTTCCTTCTTCCTTTCATTAGCTGTTCGTTCAGTACGTTTGGGAGCCTCTACTCTAGGGTCTCCTGGACACTAGTATAAAAGAGACAGTGTTAGAGAAGAAGCCATCTACTGCTGTGATAAGGCAGGCCTGAGAAGGCACTTCTTTTCTTCTCCAAACAGCTGCAAAAATATCCCGGTCTTAATGAGGTCCATTATTCCTGTATTAGAATACTGGGTGGGAGGTCTGTCTCCTATTATAATGTAAATATCCTGTTAATATGAGGCATGTACACGTTAGGACGAACAGTCTGGTTGATAGACTACTTCTGGATTGGTTTTGACAGCCAAGAAAGCTCTGAGGGACAGTAGAGTGGGAGGACACTTGGAAGTGAAGAGTTGAACAGAGAAATGCTAGATCGCTACATTGGTATGTGCTTGTCTAAATGACCAAGAGAGTTATAAAAGGATGATACCTTGTTGCAGGGCCCTGGTAAGATTAGCGGCAGAGAGCTGGGGCTTCAGACTAAGTAAGCATCCCTTAATTAGCCATGCGATTTTGGTCAGATCACTGAACCTTGAGGGGTAGCCCTCATTTCTTATCTCTAAATGGAGACTGAGCGTGGTCCTTTAAATTCCTGTACTTTTACGGCTGGGTATTCTGTGATTCTGTTGGAGGAACTGAGAAATCTGAAGCATCCCAGTATGCTGTTTGTTTGTTTGTTATTGTGAAGTGGATAGGTCATGCCAGGAACAACGTGTGAGAGGTGCTGTGGGTCTGTGACATGGACTGGTAATGGCAGAGGCCATATCTGTGCTCTGTAACACAATGTGGTGAATGCTGTGTGACTGAGTGAATGGACTAAGGCCAGGCAGGTGCCCACACAGCGTAACATAGGAAGGAGAGCAAAGACTCGGAGTAAAGAAAGCTCTCTCCCCGAGGTGACAGAGTCACTCACTGCCAGTTCTCTGACTGAAGCTCTGAATCCTTTGGAATCCTCCTTCTCTTCTAATCTCTGTAGGGCTTTGTTGGGTGCTCAGGACTGAACAGTGAGAAATACCCTTTTCCACAATGATTTCCAGGGCTTTCAGCCAACAGCTTAGTAACGAGATAAGATGCCATACAGCCTGAATTGTAGACTTGCAAAAGAGGGGTGCATCATAGCAGAGTGTGAGGTTGCGGCTTACGGGAGGCGGGTATGTCACCCGTGTAATAAATGATAGCTCTGCTGTCCCTTTGAGAACCCTCTATGCAGTGGGCAGTGAATTAAGTCTTTTACATGGGGTTTGAAACTAGTGTTGTACCTGGCTGTGAATTTTGAAGACCCTTAATAATATATTTTTAATAATAAATATAATTAAGATAAATAATAAATATGATTTTCACTTTATTGTTGAAAAAACTGATGTTCAAATAGATTAAGTAACTCACCTGAGGTTACAGACTCCCTTCTGGATCCATGGTTCATAAATTTACCATCCTTAAACTTTCTTCTTCAAGCAAAGTCTTATTCATGGCATTCCAAATGACCTGTTTCTTCTTAGCTTTCATATCATATTTTCTCATCTGCCCAGTGAAATTACTTAAACTTGAACTGTTAACACACAAAATTTCATGTAGTCAGAAGTAATTCTTTGGAATTAAACCAGTTGTCCTGTTATAAGATTGGAAATATTTGGTTTGGTGTATGGTTCCTTTTGCTCATTCATAATATTCTTTCTGCCTTTTTTTTAAAGAAACTTTTGATAGAGCAGAAAAGAGAAAACTTCAGTTTTTAAATAATAGCCCCAAAGCCCATTCCAGAGTAGATATCAAAATCTTTTTATGAAATAAGGATAAAGGTAATTAATTCTATGTTAATTTTACATTCTATATTATAAAGATCTAGTATAGCTATCCTCTGAGACTATGGGATATAGTTAATTCTTAAATTTTTTCTGTGTAAAGATTTGTGACTGCCTAAGGAGCCAACTCCAAATAGGATAGGGAAGAGGGGAGAGGGTTTGTGAGAGCGCAGCTTGCAACAGAGGTGGGAAAGCATCCGCTAGAAGTTGCCGGGTGCCAGGTGAGAAGGGTTGGGAGGGGCTGCTGGCTCTGCCCAGTGCTGAAGGAGTCCTGAGTTCAGTATAGTCAGATGAGAATCATTTATTTCCTTTTCTTAATGAAAGTAATTTCGTTTCTCCTTTGCAGTCCCCAGTACATAGCAATTGTTAGGCTTGTGACTTAAGAAATATCAGTGGTGGAAAACAGACGCTTGTGTTTATAAAGGATTTCTCAGCAGGTAGGACATTGCTGAGTCTCTCAATAGCTGGGTTCCATCCATACATGAAAGGGGATGCTTTTCACCTCTTTTTGTAAGACCAACGCTTCTCTAAGGAGATACTTATTTTTTTTTAAAGGGAATTTTGTCTCTCTCAAAAATTTTATGCAGGTATGGCTTTATCAGAATGTAAAGTTCCAAGAATTAGAATATTTCAGAAGTCATACTTCTAAACCTGCTTATTTTTATACATTTCTAGAGTTCTCTTTCAGTTACTTTGCTTTCGTTAGTGGTCTACTCTGTAAACTTGGAGGAAAATACTATTGAGCGACTCTTGACAGTTTTCTTTTTCCCACGATTGTAGTTATCGATTTTTCTTGAAAACCAACGTTAAGTAGAGAAAGCAGCATTCGGGATGTTTTAATTTGTTAAACTCATTGATTTTTAGAATGAACTAAACATCTTTGGGAATAAAAAGTGCGGAGCGCTCCAGGCAGACGTAAGTAGTGGGTGGCACGTGTGCGCGGCCTGGACGGAGGCGAGGCCTGTCATCACGCTGGCTGTTTTCCGTCCTAGATATTCGAGTGGTGGTACTTCCGCAAGTACGGGACGTCATTCATTGAGCAGGTGTCAGTGAGCCACCTGCGTCCCCTCCTGGGCGGGGCTGACAGCAACTCCTCCAGCAACTCCAACTCCGGCAACGGGGACTCGGACGCCAGCAGGCAGAGCGTCTCAGGTACGGGCCCTCGTCGTGGCAGCATCACGCGCTGCCTTTTACTGATCATTATGCCCACACGACAGCAGGAGCGTTGTAATTTGAATAGCAGCCTCAGAGAAAACTGCACTTCACCTTCCCAGGGAGTGGGCACTTTCTACCGGAGAAGTCGGGGGTCAGCCTCCCGGGAGAAGGAGACGGTTGTCTGAATTTTTCCTTCCCTTTAATGTAGCTATTGGTCATTTAGATCGCTGTGCCTGAGTCTCCAACCTCCTTGTCCCAGTCTCTCAGACATTGTTGAATGTATTCACCCTCCTCCATGCTAACTACAGAATCTGTGTCTGACTGGAGCACATCACACGACTCCATGGGCTTCATGGGCTCTCGGGCCACTGGAGAGAAAGCCCGGGTTTCCTAGGATAGTGTAAGCTGCTTCTTACTCATTTTGCCAACCTTGGATTCTGTCACGATCCAGTCCCTCTCCTTTTCATTTCCTGAATATGCCATATTTTCTCAAGACCCTCTGCCTAGAGGTCTGTCTCCTTCTTTCCCGTGTTGGCTCATCTTTCACAGCTCGACTCACAGGCTGCTTCCTGGGAAGTACCATTCTTTGACGGGTTGTATGTCTCTCCACCTTCATTGACTCTCACTGTTTTTGTCTTTAGCAACATTTATCAACTTGCACGGTAATTTTTAAACTTACTGTTCATCACAGGAGCATTTTCACAGTAGCATTTGCAGTGTCTGCTACGTCCTTGAAACTCAGGGAATGAGTGAATGAGCACGTGCAAGGCCAGTGCCTTCTCCACCTATAAGAGGAAAGAATATTATTTTCTGAGTCTCTTCATCAACTCAGTAAACATTTCCTAAGTCTCTAATATGAACCTGGCCTTGTACAGGTTCTTAAGAATTTTATGATTAAAAAAAAAGCCAAAGTCTTTGTCTCCATGGAACTCCCATGTCTACCAAAGGAGACAAAGTGATAAGTGCTCTGCCCGTTTGAGGAAAACACAGTGCTGTGGAGAACAACAGAGGGGCTCCCGACCAAACTGGAGGAAGTCATTTGCCTCTTAAAGGGAAGAGCACCACTTTTGAGACTTAAAGGATGAAGAAGAAATTAAAGAGCTAAGTTAGATAGTTTTTTCTTCTTCCCTAGAATAACTCTGTTTGCATTTCATAACCGTCTGGCCAAGTGATAAGCATCAAGGAGCACTGTGTATGTGTTTTATTCCTGATGTTGATTAAATGCTCTTCTAATACACTCTTTGCCAGCCAGCCATGAGTGGCAATGGACACCTCTAGGTAACATTTATTGTATCTTAATGGCTGCACATGTGAGCGATGGCATCACCCAGGTAACAAAATCACCTGGCTCTTTGTAAACTCATCTACTTTTTGAAAGAAACAGAAAATGAACTGAGGAAGGTGAACCATGACTTTAACCAGCTACTCTCATGAGTGTGGCATATTATGTTAATGAAGAATCTTAATCATTCAGTCATCATCGCATAAGCAGTTGTGGATAATTGACATCTGCTGTGAAGATCCCACAGGTTAAAAGTGCTCTCGTCGGATTGCTGTAGTCTTCGAATGACACAGAACATTGTAGAAAATTAACAGATTGAAAACAGAAAGCAGCCTCATTTGAAGCCATTCTTTATTGCGAATACATTTTTATTTTCATCAAAATTCTCTCACTCTTGACTCAATTTAAACCTCTTGACATCATTCCTTAATGCAGAGAAGAGTTCACGCTCTTCTAATTGTCACTGTTATTTTGCTGTCTCTCTTTGTGGATGCCTTGAGTAAGCTTTATGCACTGCATACCCTTTATGAAAATGTAGTCAGCTATCATAATCATGGAAATTCCCAGTGCTATTTGTACTGAGTTTTTACCTGGCTAAGACTGAGCTTTTAAATATTATTACTTCAATTCCCCTAGTTTTTACTGAATGTCTGCTTCTATGATGCAGTATTTCTATTCATTTCTATTTATAATAGATATAGCATTTATGACCTGATCTCACAGCAGTGTTCAAATAGTTACATTTAAACAGATGGAAATTATCCTAAGTATCTTTAGGGCTCAATCTGTCTACTTCTTAACATCTGGGTTGCTAATATTTGGTGAAATCGACCCAACAAACACCTATGCTAGTATGGAAATACTGAATGCCATGAGGCTAATACCATTTTCCACTTCTTTTTTATTATGGTGGTTTTTATTTTTTAGTCATAAAAGTATTATAAAAGTACTTTGTGTTTATCTCTACCCTTAATCACTTTCTATTTCATAGTTTGTTTTTAGCTAACTATAAAGATAAAAGGAGGTCAAAGCTGAGGGTAATCAAAAAATTTTCTTAAAATAGAAGAATTTGTTTAAAAATTTCTATTAACTTAATAATAATAAAATGACTTTTGCCTTAAAGCAGAAGTGTGAATCTGTTGATTTTTTGGAACATCATAAGACAATTCTTTGCTGAATCTTACATGAACTACAACATGGCTAACGAAGTCCCATGAACACTGGCAAAGGCTCTTTAATGACATTGCTTGTTTGAGAAAATCATTGAAAAAGCTAAAAATAAACTGAAAATATCAGTTGTAAACATTGGTCTGTATGAAAACTCATAGTGTAGCTCTTCCTTAAAGAATCATATGTTTTGATTAAAAGCTAAAAGACCCAGCCTACTTAAGAATAATTTGGGGTCAGGGGAATGGAGAGTGAGAGGTTGTAATGTTACTGGGCAGACTGTTCATATAGTTGTTGCCCCTGTGTGGATTGGCCTGAGTGTAGACCCTCTTAAAATTTGCAGTGATCCTCATCTGTGGGCCAGAGGAGAAATGTAGTTAATTACACACTTTCTTAACTGTCTAAACTTAGCTATCTAAACTATCTAAACTGACTTAGGTTAACATTTGTGAACATTTCACTTGTTTTGCTTTATTTGGGAACTAAACTACTATTTTTCTCACAAATATACAGTTTCTGATAAACCCTGTTGATATATTTGCCATATCACCATGTTTCTTGTTGTCATTTCTTAATTTAACTTAGCTTTTGAGTTGATGATGCACAGGGACATAAAACATGGCCAACTTCTCCCAGGCTTAAGAGAATGGATTCTCAGGCCCCAGTAACATTCTAAATTTGGGTTTATGGAAACATCTGTTTGATAATTTGCCCTGTTCTCAAATAAGATGCCATAAAGACAAGATTTGCTGTGCTCAGTTTTTTCAAGAGATTTGGAAAAGTGCAGGGTGTTCCATCATGTGAGATGTATCATTGCCAAAATTAAGTTTAAATTCTCTGAGACATTTTAATAGCCTTTTGCGTAGAACTGGATTTTTAGACAAACTCTGGGTATAGTATTTTGCTTTCTGTTGCAACTCATTTCATTTAATCTCATTTAATCTATATAATATTATATATACACATATACATATTTTATATCGTTTATAAAAAACTTTAAAAAAATTTCACCATAAATTCTAAGTTAATGTTCATTACATTGCTAGAGGTAGTTCAAGCACTGATTAAATACAGATAACAAGTTAAAGAAAAGAAATAGACATGAAGAAATTCAGAGAGAGTGCAAAGATATATATCCAGAGACCTCTGTGGATCCTTGAATTCTCATAACACCAGAGGAAATGATGTTCCCTGTAGAAAGCCATATAGTTCTAATAATAATAACTAACACGTAGTGCCTGCTGTCAGCTTTATGTGCATTATCTCATTTAATCCTCACAGTAACTCCATGAAGCAGATGCTATTATTATACCTATTTCATGGTTGAAGAAGCTGAGGCACTGGAAAGTTAAATTATCTTTCCCAGGCCACATGGCTTCTAACCTGGGTGGTCTCACTCCAGAGTCCAAAGTCTTAAGCACTAACTGAAAAATTTAGTCCGGATCCTCTATCGGGTCTATAAACTCAAGACTGATGTAATTATTTAGCAGATACAATAAATAATTTTATTAAAACGCTGTAGTACAGTATGTAACATTATTTCTGAAGTGGCGCTAGCCAAACACTTTAGAAATAGCTCAGTGGCTCTGGGGTCAGGCAGATGTGGCCCTAGTCTTGTGACTTTGGGCAATCCACGTTCACCTTCCTTAATATCTTAATTTGTACATACTGAAATAATGATCTTATCTACTTCATAGATTGGTCTGGGGATTAAATGAGGTTATGCAGAAATATCAGGTCAGAGGCCAGCCATTTGGCAGTGTCCTTCAGGTGAGCTGACTTCTCTATGAATATGATGGGAAGGATGGCACTGCCACTTAGAGATCAGGCCAAGGGTTCTGCGAGGCTTTAGCTCAGTGACACGCTTTATACTCAGGCTTTTCAGCGCCTGCATTTCAAATACATCCCTCAGCAAAAATGCAAACTGCCACATGCCAAGGACCCATGGAATTGCTCTCTAATAGTCTCAGTCAGGGCAAATTCAGTTTGTATTTGGCAAATCCAAGTATGTGCTGAAAATGATTCTCTGAGCTAATGCTTATTCCATCTTTTAAAATCTTTTGCCACTAAAATTTATGTTCCAGTATAGATTAAATTTCCAGGTGAATGGTGAAAATGCCTAAAACAGTTTTAGTCCCTGGTGAGCATTTACTTAACAAACTTATTTCACAATTTCTACACTGTTTGGTAGACTTGATTGATTTAGGTCAGAAATGACCAATGGAAAATGTATGATACAATTAAAGATTTAACCATCTTGGCAGTATTCTTGAAGAAACTAATACAGTATCTTGAATAAAGCAAGTCACCAACAATGGTTTTAAAACTCTTATTTATACCTTTTCTCATTCTATAAAAGGATTTGAGGGAGTAACATATTTGTTGAGTTAAAAGCTACCTACATGTTACTTCGTGCCTTCCAGTAATAGTTTTTACAAGTTATTTCAAAAAATTATTTTTGAAAACAAAGCTTAATTATTTAAGAATGGATATTTTGTTACTCTTAATGAATGCTTAAAATTAATCTTTATGATGTTCATTTCTGAGATATTAAAGGTAACAAAGATATAGAGTCACATGTCAGAAACTGACTGGTTTGGGGTTAATCTTGATTGTTCTAATACATGTGATGAAACTTTAGTTGGGCCCTTGTCTGTTGTACTTTGGAACTAAAATGTTTAAAAGTGCTATTAAAAAGTGCCTAACATTTCTCCAGAGGAATTTTCAAAACTATTTCTTTCATGGAAAATTTAATTGACGAAAGCACAAGATTTTTAAAACAGGATGTTGCAGGGTAATGCGTCTGTTGTATGTGGTGCTTAATTGTTGGGCAATCTGGATACCAGGTCTTAATCTCAATTAATATAAACCTTGAGGAAATTATGTAGCTTTTCTATGCTTTACTCTTTACTTCCATGAAAAGGGCCTACTATATGCCCTTCACTAGCTTATGTAGGGATATGTATGACTTGAGCTTTTAAGGCCCTTTGTAGGAAGAAGGCTCAATGAAAATCGAACTTTTAGCTACAACAGAAGTTACTAGTGCTATTGTTTGTAATAATAATTTTACCATCGTTATCAGATTTTTAGATTCTGGGGTGAGGTGGTAACTTTTTAGAATAAGAAATTTTTCTAGACTACAAATTAGTAATTTATATATTTGAGGGCCCCAGGAGTGGGAATTCTATATATTTTTTTTTAATTTTAGGGGAAAAATAGTTTTCAGAGTTAACTAAGTTAGATGTAGAATAATATTTTCTTTCATGTGATTAAAAGCCATGTGACACTGGTGACTTTGTTGTTTTGTTTCTTTTTTTTTTTCTGAGAATTAAGTTCTCTTTTTTACTTGAGGACTGTGACAAAGGGAAAGCCTACGGTTCTTTCAGAATATTTATTTCTTTTATAGAGCTTCTTCAGTCAGATGTCAGATAATACCTCAGGGTCCTTTTCACTTTTCTGCTGCGGCTATAGGCTCCTCTAGGTCAGTTGTAACCTGTATCTCTTTTTGTAACCCAGGGCCTAGTGCAGGGACTAATACATTGTAGCTCTAACATGTTTAAACCACACAGTCTTATGAGTGATGGGTGGGCATGCTAGAGGAGAAACCGAACATGAAAAGGCATGGAATAAGGATCACTGAGATGGAAGTTTTAGTAGGAATGGTGAGAGGGGTGACTGAAGAAAAGATGGGAGCCTGGTTTTACAAGTGCCTGGTGTCAATCAGCTTTTTTTTTTTTTTTTAATGATCTTTGTCTAGCACATAGAAACTAATAATCATCCTATTATGACAAAGGGGGGAATCTGTTCTGCAATCATTGGGAACTAAACAAGTGCTATTCCATTATTGTACTGCTCTTGAATTACATTCTTGCCTGCATGCCGAGGCATGAAAATTTCTGTCAGCATTTGGGGGCAGAGACTCGAACCATAGAGAGTCTGTATCAGGCATATTCTTAACTGAAACTATTAATGACATTAAGAAGCCCTTGATGGAGTCTCAGTCTACTTTGAGTGCTTCTAAAGAGCACTGAAATTGTTATTAATGGAGAATGGAAAATTCCTTTTGAAATAAGAATTTAGTCCTCAAGGCACAAATAAGGTAAAAAATTGGACCTCATGTGGAAAAACTGGTACCCTCTGGAGACCTGAGTTTAATTTCTTGCCTTAAATCTTCACATTCTGATATGTTTGGCATTTACAACTTTTGTCCATATCACGAAGCCATCAGTCTGATATTTATGGTGTATGCTCTCTAGAGTGATTCCAGGCTAAGAGATTTTATAAGATAAGCTTATGAAACAGCAGCAAAAAAGAAATGCATGTAGGTATGACCTAATTTGAAGTGAAACTTTGACATGTGTTCATATTTGACTTCTACATTAATGATTTCTTAAAGGAAAATTATATCTGCCTTGTACCCTCAGTTTGTAGGATATAGTTAATGAAGACATTTCTTATGCATTTTTTCATCGCACAGTTTTTCTCACCTAGAACATTTCACATCTGTTACAATTACTTATATTCTCATTTCTGAGTTTCAGAGATGGTTGAAAAAACTGAGTACTGACCCATGTATGACACTAATGTTAACAATGATTTTTTTCATTTGTTGTCTGATTTTATACTGCTATTGCAGTTTTTTGACTTTATTATTATTATTTTTTTTAATGAAAGGTGAAAAGACTGTGCCAGTCTCCCTTTCCAAAGTTCTTGGTTTTGGTTAATTATATTACTATTCCGCTTTTTAAAATTTATTTTTTAATTACAGTTGACATATAATACGTGATTAGACATTCGTATACCTTAGGAAGTTGTTCCCCTGATAAGTCTAGTACCCATCTGACACCATACATAGTTATTATAATATTATTGACTATATTCTCTCTGCTATACTTTACATTCCTATGACTATTTTTATAATTGGCAATTTGTACTTCTTAATCTGTTTTTCTTTTAAAAAGTTCCGTTCTCCAATAGAAGTTATAAACACACAATTTCAAAATGTCTGTAGCCCCCCCTGCTGGCTACATTGTGACACTTGAAATAAAGAGCATCTTCAATGCTGCTCAGTAATACTTTAGGTTATACACACAATTTCTCTCTCTCTTTTTTAAATTTGTAAATAATTTCATTTGCATCCAATATATAAAATTGGATTGAAAATTTAATTGGATCAAATTTGCTTTGTAATTTGACTATTGATATTTGAATGATGTTTATCCTTCCAGGCAATATAATATTCTATTTATTGGAGACAAATTATTTGCCGTAACCTTTTTACTAATATTTCACATGAAATTCAGTGGTGGAGAGGCAAATCCACAAATGTCTCTGTTTTATTAAAAATTAGGCCACCGTGAACATCCTGTGTGCATAAATCTGTGTGCATGTTTACTGTGTGCTAAATACAAAGCTTGCAAACTTCATTAAGCTTTAAGATGAGCACTTGAATCCTGAACAACATTCTCTGAGGAGGGACTGGAAGTGGTGAGGACATAAGAGTTATAATAGCCATAAGAACAGCGACTGTGGCTGTTTGGCTTACAACTGTGATTTAAGCCATGATCTGGAGTGCATGAGGGACATCTGAGGGGCTTTATTTCTGGAAGAAAAGTAATCATTTAAGGAAGGCGTAATTTTCTTGTTAGTGCCACATGAAATGATAGCCACTGAATTTCACTTTCTCAAGAATAAAATTCAAAGATTCTGAACTCTGAGCAAAGGTCATTTCCTAAATGACAAGTTAAGCTAAATGACAGAAAACTTGGAGCCATTGTGTATAAACATGGAGCAGATTTTAAGTGGGATCCTGCCTTAATTTAAAGATAAGTTTATCTTTTGTAAATAAAAATGTTTTCCTGTTATGTGTACACCCTTATTCACTATGTTAACAAATATTTATTGAAACTACACAGTGTTTCCATAGTGTTTGTTTTACGTTCTCTGTTTTCACACTGTACTGTAACTGGTGTTTTACTAGTTTGTTTCCCACACTGGGCACTCAGTACTCATTTGACAAATGACCGAATGGCTGGGTGGCTGGATGGCTGGGTGACTGGGTGGGTGGAAGGATGGATATTGAATGTTAACAGGACTGAAAGTAGAATCTTAATGAATCACCCATGGCCTATGATGTTCTTTTGATTTTTATAATAATTGTTCACTTTTGTGTGTATATGTCTCTGGGTGTGTTTTTTGGCTGACTACACACACATTGATGTTTTAAGTACTGTTAACTGATTTCATTTTCTAATAAAACGTTATTCATCTGAAGAAATGTAGTGGTCTGAATCAGTAGAAAGTCTTAATCATAGGCTGTTTGAAAACAATTGTAGCTTATTAGTCACACACTACATAATGCTCTTTTAAAAGCTAATTGACCTTTTTAAAGTCCTGGGGTTCTAAACTTCTGTGGTCCTTGTATAACAAAGATGTATAGTCTATCAGTAACTGCTAACATTATGATATTCGTATGATGAGTATACATGTATCTGTGTGTAAACAATTTCAAATACTTTAAAACCAATGATTTTCATAGCATTTCTCTCTACAATAATGGCAACTTTATACATTTTCTTATCACTCCCTTATGGCAATGTAAAAGCATTTTGGTGAATTATTGAAAAATTGATATTAACAGAGACCCTAATTAAGAATCTAAAGCTCATTGTATATTCTAGAGCTGAAGTTTAGCTTGTCATGTATGAAATTGTTGGAGGATATATTTTAGGGTAACAGAAAGTACATTTACTTCTACCTCTACCATCTACATATAATTTTAGAAGTAAAGTCATCGAATCTGTTTCGACCTCTTGAAATGACTGTAGAAGTTATAAATTAGCGGAGCTGGGCATGTGCCTTGATTTAATAAATGAGGAAACCTGGGCCCGGAGAGATTAGGTGAAACTTTCCAAAGTCCTGGTGCCTTAGCTCCATTTCCTGATTAACGACCCGGAGTTTTTCTACATTGCTTCCCGTGTAAGGACAGAGAATAAAATTATCTTATCAAAGAGCCAGGAAGGGTGTTTTGTTGAATTAATTAGCTCGTAGTGTCTCTGAACTAAGTGTAATATTTTCATATTTCTCTTTGTTTCAGAATGCAAAGTATGGCGAAATCCACTAAATTTATTTCGGGGCGCTGAATATAATCGGTAAGCATTCTGACAGCTTGGGAAACAAATGGGTCTAGTTTAAAGAGCAAAGACAGCAGCAAATGTTTTTGCTGGTTCATTTAGGGGTCATTGTAAGAGGCTCTTTAGTGCTTCCATGTTTTGATACTATCCTCAAATGTTTTGCTTTTTCCACTTAAAAGTATTTTAGCATTGAATTGGGATAATGTACCAAACTGTAGTTTTTAGAAATTTTCTGTTATCATTTATTCTAAAATTTTCTATAACATTTATTATAAAATCAAAATATTTTAAAGCTTATCTAGAACATGGTTTTAAAGATGCCACAGAAGTTTAATTTTGCAGAGTAATTGGGCAAACAGAATTGTCATAGCTTTTGGTAAATGTCTAATCTTAATACTAATCAAGGAAGGTTTTCATTAGTGCTAGTGAAATGTTATGATAAAAATATACCAGAAATGTTTACATCTTTCCTGCTGGTATACTTCCTAAAGGGAGAATAGGATGACGTATATTACACACACACGCACACACACACACACACACACACACACACACACACGTTTTTATTCATTGGCACATTTTGAGTTCTGTTAATGGTTTATAGTTCAGCTCCTATGCAGCTTAATATTTTGTAGGTTTTACTTTCCTCTTTCAAAAGTGTCTGACCATCTCATTTCACCTTTACAGGTACACTTGGGTGACGGGACGAGAACCTCTAACTTACTATGACATGAATCTCTCTGCCCAGGACCACCAGACGTTCTTTACTTGTGACTCAGACCATCTGCGTCCTGCAGATGCAAGTATGGAAAAATTGTGTAGTTAGTTGCCAAGTGGGAGGGCCTTTTGGTCTATTTTAAGTATCAAGGTTACTACTTTTAGAATATTTGCTCTATAAAAATCCTAATGAATAAAATATTAAATTGGAGATTGACTAGTAGAACCTAGAATTCCGATTCTAAATAAGCCTTTATCACAGTGACATCGATGTAGAAATGAGTACCCTCATTATGATTTAAAATACTTTAAAAAACACTAAAGTTAAACTTACAAGTTTTGAAGAAACATAAATTTTATGCGAAGCTAATTAAATCCTTGGTTGGGATAGAATAAAGGGTCATCTCTTCTCAATGATATTCTAGTTAGAAACTAGGATTCATTGAATCCAAATGATTATTGAACGTCTTGTAGTGATTTATGTGCCTGTTTATGGCTTTGCTCGTACTGAGAGAGGGCACAGCCTTGGCTGTTGGAATCCATATTTGTTCTCCATTCTAGAAAAGACTTGATTGAAATACATTTGACACTTCTTGAGTTCTAAATAATACTACTGATATTTTTAATATTTTCAAACTTAAGTAGATGAAAACAAATCTTTAAGAAAAGGAGTATATATATGCTCCTAAGAAACTGACTTAGAAGACACAAATTTATAAAACAAATAAGGAAATTGTTACTCTTTTTAAAAAGGTCCTCTTTTCATGGTGGAACATCATAGCATAACACGTATTCCAAGCTTCAAGCTTCACACAAAATTCTCCCACATTGCTCCTGTATATAAAAACTGGGTTTGTAACAGACTTTGGGAACATGTTAAACAAAAGCCTAAAGCACTTTTTTCTGACCCCAGTCCTAATTCTTCGAATGGTTTTAAAATGTTCTAATATCCAGAGCCTGTAGCAAGTGGTGGGGAAAATGATTAGAAATTATGCTGTGTCCAAGCAGAAAGAAGAGATTAGTAGTAATGTCATCTCAAAATGTGTAAAATAATATATGTTCTTTAACAACTAATGCCATTAATGCGCAAAAGAAATATTAAATCTCCATCAGAGTACTTCTTTTTGATTAAGAAACCTTAATCAAGATTAGGTGTTTAAGGTTCTAGACTACAGATTAGTCTATGAAATTTAGATCTGTCGTTTTATGAGCAGAAGGAAAAGTTGATATTAGCAATTGAAGGACAATTGAATAGCAAATTAGAATGTGCTGGTGTGGCTTTGGAGGTTTGGGTAAGTGAAATGTTCTTTGTAATTCAAGCTGAAAGCTATTAATTTAGCTATTGTCCTGTATTGAGTCATCTAATTATGTGCATTGACTGACTTGCTATTGTTTTCTTTTTCTAAAATAGTAATGCAGAAAGCCTGGAGAGAAAGAAACCCCCAAGCTAGGATTTCTGCAGCTCATGAAGCCTTAGAGATAAATGAGTAAGTGGGGTCAAATCTTGCTCTTAAAAAGGAAATCTCCTTCTTTGCTAAGTGTATTCAGTTACCATTGGTGGGATAGTGACATTAAACTGTACATTTGAACCTGAGGGATTCAAATTTGATGGGGGATTAGGTTATAAAAAAAATTGTGAAGGACACCCAGGTGAAGGTGGTTTTAGCTGTTTTAGAGAACAATTCCGTGATTTTGCTGTGACCCTAAGTTAAACCCTTCAAGGGCTATCCATGGGATATTGAGAGTACATCAAAAACAAAAACAAAACAAAACAAAACCCAACATTTCTTTATACGTCTAGAATATTCTGACAAGGGCATTTCACAGATGTAGAATGCTCATCTGCGCCATCACGTTTTCTGGATAGTACTGCGCTTGGGGGAAAACATAAAAACAAGATGAAAACAATTACACTTTAAAAATATTTCAAGTTCGAGACAAAGATAAGAGGAAATGCTGTCCGTAGTGTTGTAAACATTTTGCGGGTTACCAGGGAGGGCTGTGAAATCTCTTCTGGAGAGCTCAGAGAATGAGACAGTCTTGAAGCTGGAGTCATAAAAGTCAGGGTTGGCAGAGACCTTAAAGGTCATTTAGCTCAGCCACCCATCTGGTGCTTGAATCACCTCGACACTCTCCCTGCCAAGTGGTCATTGTTAAACTATTTTATGACTTTTTTCTGAAGAAGGTTTCAGAATCTTCTTCAGTGGTCTTAGAGAAAAGAGTCACTTGAGAGTTGGAAATCCTGCCATTGTAACTCGTTTATCTTTTTGGTTTCTGATTCTGTCATGAAGCATATTTATTTTTCAGTTTCTTGTCATCTACAGATTTGATATGCCTGCCTTCTGTGTGTCATCCATGTTTCCGACAAAACTATCAGGGTCAGAGATAGATAGGTCCCTGGGACATGACACGTAGGAACCACCCTCCAGGGTCGTGTCTCCATGAATCGTCATCTTCCAGTATTATTCAGCCAATTACTCGGCCACCAGTTACACTGAGCTTCAGCCCGTATTTTTCCATTTTGGTCTTAAGAATGCCAGTTGTAGCTGTGGATCTCTAATGGGCAGTAAGTCTGTTAGAGTACATGAAGCTAGCACAAACTGATTCGTTCAGTCTGAATGAATTTAGTGGGCTCGGGTGTTCACTACTTTCTTTTTAAAATGCTCGGAGACCATCCCTTTAATAATCCATTCAACTATCTTTCCAAGTCACTGTTCTAAAGTGTGGGAAGCCTGCCTTCTTCCGCTTTTTCAAGATTTATGCACTATTTGTCATCTCATCTTCTGGGTCCTCTCCATTCTTTGTTAGTCCTTACCTGTCCACAGAAAGCGGTTCCTTGGCCTGCGTACATCTGTTGGCTTCCTGAGATTTACCCATCCCAGTACAACAACTCATTTCGAATAGACCAGTTATTTGCTATCTTGCATCCTTTTCACCCACTTTAGAGTTTAATTTCTTATCCTTTTTTTCAACCTGACAGTCACTCTCCTTGATAGAAAAGCCACGAACAAGTAGGAGTTAGGGATCTTTGCTTTCTCTTTTTATCATCTACCACTGCTGACTAGAAACTGTCCTTGTTTTGATGTTGTTGCTGTTGCTGCTGTATTGTTTGTCTCTTTTGCTTATTTATTTTTGTGATGATTTTGGAGAAATGGGGGTAGTGAGAGGGTCTTACACAGAAGAACAGGAAATAGATGATTGTTCGTAGCATTTTGTTTTGTTTTGTTTTATTTTGTAAGCTTCAAATGTGGAGTGTTAGCTCTCCTGACATTCTTATAAGCTTATTCCACTCTGTTATAGTCCTTTATCACGTGCCCTCTTTTCATCTGTTTTCAAATGTTCCTTAGAAGTCTGACCTTGGGGGAGATCTTTGTGCAGCTGTATTGGTTACGTAATTGTCACCCCTCTTTTCTTCCTGAGAGGATCATTGTGATTGCCGTGACAGTTGGACGTTTGGTAGCTACCCAACCTTCTTAAGCCATTTTCCCTTCTGATTCTCATTCCATTGAGTCATGCCTATTTTCTTTGAATTTTTTGAAGTCTGCCTTACCCTCTTTGATTACTCTGAACCCCAAAATGACGTAGTAACTCTCTCTGAATGTTCCTATCAATTTTCATTTCACCAACTATTTTTTTCTTCTTGGTCAGAATTAGGTCCAGAGTTGAAGTTCCCCTAATTGCTTCCTCTACCATCTGGGAGATAAAATTGTTACCAAAGTAAGTCAAGAATCTGTCGGGTGCCCTGTTTCTAACCAAATGAGACTCTAGCAGATATCTGGATGGTCGACACCCCCATCACCACACTTTCTTGCTTCTGTATGTGTGTTGTGTTGTGACAAGGATGCATCATCTGTATCTTCCATTGAGCTGAGCAGTCTGTTCTGTACTCCCCAACCATTGGCACTTCTACTGCTCTTTCCTTTCTCCTTCACTCACAAGCTCTTAGCATGATTCTACCCCAGACTCATGAGTTTCCACATAGATGTATGTTTTCTTGGCCATTAGTGCTACTCTGCCTCTCCTCAGATACTATGTGAAATATAAATGAAGCAAGCAGGCTAGCCCCAACCCGTCTTGAGTTCCCAGCCTACCAGCTATAATCTTACAGCTGACTCCTCTGACACTGTAGGTACCACTCCGTATTATAGTCTCGATTTTCACTTCGTGACCCTTGACCCACGTTTGTGTGTCGGCATCTGAAGCCTTAAGTATGGCTTCCTGATACCGATTAGTGAATTACTGGGCAGTTTCCGTATCGTTACTGTTCTTTCAAGTCATACCGACTGCCCTCCCTAATCGCTGGTTTGCAGTTTTTTTCTGGGCCTTTTTCTCCCTACCTCACCACCCTTAAAGCCCTATTGATTAGTCCTGCTTGAAGTGAGAGGGATTGACTGAAGAATTTATAAGACCCCTCCTCAGGCTGAGATTAACTGGCAACCCCAAACCTCCCTTGAGCCGTAAATTCAGCCTCCTTTTCCTAGCTGGCCATTGCAGTTACATTTGGTATTACTTTCTGTGTATTTTCCCTCTTGTGGTCTGATGGAGGTTCTGTTAATTAGGGAAACGACCACAAGAGAGGCAGTGGAGAAGAAGGAAACCAAAGGGGTCTGTGTGAATGAGGACCTGTGTGGTCTCCTCAGCCTCAGCATCTCCCTATCACATCCCCTTTCTTTGGCATTTGGGTTCTTCATATATGACTTAGAAGGTTTAAATTTCCAAGAGTTCCCCCTGTTCATTAGTTAACTGCTTATCCTTTCCGGCTTCCTGCCATCGAGGGTTGTTGAAAGGATTAAATGAGATGATATATGTGAAGTGCCTGGTACAGTGCTTAATATATACTAAGCAACAAGTGTCATCTGTTATTGTCAAAGGCATGAGATTGTTTGCTACAATAAAATTTTGAGTTCTTTAGAAATAACACTGCCTAGGTTCTTCTAGTGTTCTTCCCTGACATGATCGGGGCTAACTGCTGAGGCACTGATTTTTTCAATGAGTGACGTACTGGGTTTACTGAATCTGTGTTTGAGGGTCCTCTGTGTTTAGTAAACAGCAGTCAACTTACATACAGTCCCTCTAACTCCGAGTGGTGGAAGGAGATATTTTAGAAAGAACGGCTGTTGTCATTCCCATCATTAGCTGACATTTGTGGAGCACGTGCCACATGCTGGCTACTGTACTGAGCACTTACATGCATCACCTTACTTAACCTTCACAACACTGAACAGATTCCATGTCATGCTCCATCGGGGAGGCAGAGTAATAACTTGCCCCGAGTGACACGCTGATCAGGGGCAGAATCCATGTGTGAGCCCCATGCGCCTAACACCATGCATCCTACCTCTCAAGCTAAAATCCAGACATTTCCTTTGTATCATTATTTGTGTCAACAACTATACACAGGGGTGCATGAACCACTTGGCTACGCTGCATGTTTTGGCGTTAACTCCTTGCCTTTCTGCATGCACTCCTGTAGCTCTTACGATGTTCTTGAATTTGTAATTGACGGTGGCTATTATCTGAATGGACAGGTGTGCAACTGCTTATATTCTCTTGGCCGAAGAGGAAGCAACAACCATCGCTGAAGCTGAAAAGCTGTTTAAGCAGGCTCTGAAGGCTGGTGATGGCTGCTACCGGCGTTCTCAGCAGCTGCAGCATCATGGATCCCAGTATGAAGCCCAACACAGTAAGGTTTCCTCCAGGTTGCCGCTTCGGGGGTCCGAATTGTAACGTGGTTAATCAGAGCAGATTTTCAGGCTCATTCAAAATGGGGTTCTCCTAGATGGGAATTCTGGGTTTTGCCTTTCTTTGCTTTTATTAAGTTTTTTCTTGCCATGAGAGCACAATATGTAGTTAATGTACTGCTCACAGAAATGTTCAGATCCTCTTTTCTGCACATAGATTGCTAACTTCAGAAGTAAATGGTAATAACCTTTAGTGGTAACCCTTTTTCTCCCTGGAATCCTTACATATTTCTGTTTATCAGTTGCTTCTCTGCCCTGTAACTTTAAGTCTTAATTGGGAAATAGAACTTAAGTTAGTGTTAACGTTAACAAAGGTTTTATCTTACGGGTCTTCTATGGCATGGGTTGAAAGAGGACAATTAAGAATATAACAGTTATTTAGCTCTTATTTAGGAAGCATTGGTGTTGGTTTCCAGAGAGGAAGAGCAGTGAGTTCCTAACTATTTATCTTTTTTACGTTAAAAATAATGACGTATTTGATTAAGATAACTCCTTAATATGAGACCTTTCACTTTAGTGCATTAAACTGAGAGTCTGTGGTATTTTGGGGAATGATAATTTATTATTTCTGAAATTCCCTGAGCCCTCTGACTTGTCAGCTGGTTGGTTGTTGAAGCAGAAATTTAGCAATCCTCATGAGAGGGAGTGTTTTCCTCATCCATTCTAATTTTGAGTTGTTTCTTTAAGGTAGAATTTCTCTCACCTCCTCTCTCCCTCCTGCCACGTGGAGGGTAGGAGCATATCTCCTTCATATTTGAGATTACAAAATTAAATTTTAGTGTTAAGCTTGGATTTGGTGCAAAAACTGAGTGCATTAGTCCCTATGACTAAGGTGCAGTGAAATCTTTTCATTATGGCGTATATGGATGTGAATCGGTCCACACAACTCAATACACAGGTTTCTATTTTTATTCTGCAGTAAGTATGTGTTAATCAAGACTCTAATTACCATCTATATCTTCTTCTTAAAAAATTGTATAACAACGAATTTTGAAGACATATTAGTAAATGTCTAATTTGTGAACTAAATGAGGATTTATACATAAAATTGCATAACCTACAGTATAATTTAAGACATTTTCTTTATTTCTTTTCTCCTGTAAATTAAACCTTTTTAACCTATTGCCTAAATCTACCCCCAACATATAATCACATCTTTAAAATAATTTGTAGGCACTTGGCAGATTTTCAGCACACATCTTGTTCTCATTGTTTAAAACTTGAAATGTTAGGACTTTAGTCTTAACATCTTTTAATAGCTACATATTATACGTGTACTTAATCTATAACAGGTGTGTCATATTTTTCTCAAACATGTAATTTTATTGAGGATTAAGCATATGCATGTTCTCACTGGTCTGGAAATATACCCGAAAAGGCATATAATTAAATAAACGATTAAGATAAAAAGTTGTTAATGTACTTTTTAAGAGCCATTTTGGTGACTATTATTATAGCTATTTAGCTTGTCAGTGCTTTCTCTAACACTGGGGCAGTTTTTCATTTTGTTGCATACTCTATTGTCATATCTGGAATGTGTTATATTGCCATCTAAAATCGACTGCTTTGGGGACCTGGAGATGATTATGATGTCACTAGTGTTAGGGAAAAAATAATATAAAACAGAAGTTCAAGATGAGGCTTCTCCAGACTTAATGTCAAGAAAGAGAAAAAAATTGTTCATCAGGATGCAACCTGAAATTCACCTCTTGCATCCTCACCAAAAGCATGCACACTTGAAGAATGTGGAATTCTTGCTTGTAAACCACATGCAATGGGGGTATGTTCATTTTCCTAGCACTTTGTGGCAGATGATTTTATTTACCAAATATTCAACATCCTAACTCAAAAGCCTGGACTAGGTAATCAGTCACATGATTTGACCTTTGAAAGTCTAAGTACTTTGACGATACTCTGTATGCATTCTAGCAAAGTTGGCAGTGCTTCTGGCAGCAAGGAGGATTCAAGGGTCAGGCCTTCTCTCCAGGGGTTTCCTTTAAGGGCATGGCAAATGGGCCTCAGTATTTCTGCTTGCTGCTTGGCTGAAAGCTCTTATTTTTCTTAAATTTTGGTGTTTTATATCTCCCTTTTCAGGACGAGACACCAATGTTTTGGTCTACATCAAAAGAAGGCTAGCAATGTGTGCCAGAAGACTCGGGAGGACCAGGGAAGCAGTGAAAATGATGAGAGATGTGAGTTTGAATTTGTCTTTGAGGACAGTAGCAATGCACCTAGCTTAGAGAGGGAAGAGCCCACTGAATGGTTGTAGCAGTGTGCCATGATGTGTGGTGGTCCCATGGGCATTGGAGCTAGGCTGTGCAGGGTTCAGCTATACGCCCATCTTACAGATGAGTAATCTTGGGCAAGTTGCTCAACTTCTCTGTGCCTTGTTTCTGAATCTGTAAAATGAGGATTACAACAATAATAAAATGTTAATACTAATTTTACTTAGGATTGTTGCAAAGACTAAATGATAACACATGCAGAGCTTTTAGTATAGTGGCTGGCATATTGAAGAAATCGCAGTAGATATCCTTATTGTTAAACCTTTGGGGCTGTAGCCAGCTGCCAGCAATAAAATCAGCCATTTTAGTTAACTGACATTTTTTGCATTCAGTTGTTAGGAAGAATTGAATAAACTATAGGTCAAACTGCTACCCTCAAATTTAATATTATAATCTGATCTCATTGTAGTCATGTCAAGCATTTCGCTAGATTTCTCAAATCAGGATGTTTTGTTAGTAGTAGTAGTAAACAGGAGAATTTTAAAATGAAAGAGAACTTAGGGAGGTTATTATTATGTAGTTTTAAATAAAAATAGTGTTTTAAGGGCAACCAGTTGAAGAACTTTACTTCTACATTTTTTAAAATAAATACTTTTTGTAAAGAAATTGGCACCAGTATCAATTGTATTTATAAGCCATTTTTTTAAGACAATCTCAGAAAACCCTTGTCGACATTTCATTCTTTGCTCTCTTCCCGATTAGGTAAAAGTGGCATCTTGTCTAGTTCTCAGCTTTTGGGTTTGAGAATGGGACTGTGTAAAGTCAGCGGGTCTCTTCTCAGTTTGTCTTTAGAAGGGCAGTTGTCCATGTGAATTCCGTTGCTCTGTGGAGGGCAGGGATCTGCACCAGTTCCACCCCCGGTTATTTCTGCAAGTTGTCATGATGTGAAGGCCCAAGTAAGACCCATGCTTGGATTCTGGCTACTCCGTTAGGCAGCAGTGTAGTCTCCAGACCAGAAGAGGAACAAGAGGAGAACGATTCTGAAGTCATTTTATTTGCTTCTTAGACAGACACTACAAAGGAGATCTCTCAGGATTAAACTTTTTTGGTTGCAGGAAGAATTTAAAGAAAGTTTGTTATAAAATATAAGTGCTGATTTTAAGAAAAGGAGATTTCTTCAGAGACGTGAACTTGTCCTCAAACTTTTTAACTCGCAGAAATTTCACTCTTTGATATAGTGAAGGAGCTACCCATCCCTTCGGCTCTGAGGGAGCTGAGAACTCTATGAAGGACAGAATATTTCTCTGACTTAACCTGGCTCAGCCTTTAATAAGGTGCCTTGTATTTATTCTGTTCTTAACCTTAACAAGGCATGAATGGAGGAGCAGATTTCGGTGATTTTCTTTGTTATATGCCTAAGCAACTTCATAGGAAAATGAACTTGAATCATTTTAATTTCAGTTTTTTTCCTATCTCATTCTGATTATCATTTTTAGTATTATATATAAAATTTCATATGATAAAACCAATGCATCTTTACTATGTTTTGATTTTTGTTGGACATTATTTTATATTTACAATTCCATTTATTGACCTAGCCCAAATACAGGTCTTGGGGGAAAGTCTGGGGTGCAGTGGAATAAGTGCAGGCAGGGACCTAGAGAAACTTGTTTCCCTTTCAGGGGCTTCTCATTTGTCTTCTGTTAATTGGGGATTATGATACCTAAAAGGGTAGTTGAGGGAATGGTGGGGAGAATGAAATGGGATAATATGAAAACATCTGACATATGATATGCTTACGACTTTTTCCCTTATTTTTTTCTACAAATCCTTAATTTGCTTGCCTGTTTCTCTGATGGATATATAAGGATATTTCTGATTTCTTTTTCTTGAATGAGTCAGTCAAGCAATCTCTTTTTTCTTTCTGCATGTGTGTACACACGTACTTATGTATGTACGTATCTGTATTTATATGTGTTACTTTTCTAAAAAGCCTTATTATTAGAATGCTGGTACATGTTGCTTTCCGTCTGCATTTATAAAGCATCCAGTCAGAGGTGGGCCCTACTGTCTTCACAGGCCTGTGAAGGACAGTGTCAGACATGCCAGAGATGTGTTTTGAAGAGAAATGTTGAAAGTGCTCTTTCCTTCAGAAACTCCTGGCACCTGTCTCTCCCTGTCTCTGTCCCAGGCTTGCAAGAGACAGTTGTTGGCTGGACCTGGTTTCTCTCAGGTCGTGGGGTCATGCATAAATGGAGACTTCACGGAGGGGTTCACTTCTTTAATAACATGCTCATACACCATCTTGCTGAGAAGCTTCCTCTGATGAAAGAGCACACTGGAGTCCAGGGAGCCCTGCTAAGAAAGCCTTTAGGCAGGAGTGTCTAATTTGTTATTAAGACACAACCATCTTCTCCCCATATTCCCTGGTTGACACTTTCCTAGAGCAGATTTTAAAGTGGCAATAGAAATGCTAGAGTCAGAAAGCCTTCCATGTAGAGAGTAGACTCTCTAAAACAATGTGTCTGGAAATCCTTTAAGGAAGAAATGCTGTTACTTGGTGAGATGTCCTAAAAGAGAATGAAAGGAAGTTCCAGGAAGTGCAGCTGTAGATGATTATGGGTCTAATACAAAATTGAGGGTGTAAGTGAAATATTGATAAGGTAAAAACAGTTACCTGAATATCAAGATGCAGGTATTCTAATTTTTTAAAGCAACACATTAATTATTTTGTATTCCCAGGATCTTTTACTCAAAAAGCTCACTTTAATTAGCTTCCTTTTGCAATTAAGAACATGGAAGCACCTTATGGAAGGAATGCTTTGGCAGTGGGTAGGACTAAGAGACGTACTAGCTTTTAAACTTCACCGTAAGGTGCTGTTTGTTATTCAGAATGAAAAGGGTTGCTTCGTTAAGTGTAAAGAAAAGTCCTTTTTCTTGTTCCATTTTTGGTGGTTGTTCCTCTGAACGTTTAATATGTGACACAATTTCTTTTTCTTTTTAACTATTACCATTAAGCTGGCCTCAAGCTTTTCCTCTATCTTTCCCTGGTCCTATTTGATTAGATTTGGAATAGAATTCATAAGGCTGGCTGTTTCAGTTGTCCCCTTAGCTGTACCCAGTCAGAACTGGCATAGATAACTGGTGTAGATGGGATTCTTTACCTATATGAAAGAACCCCAAAGCTCCTCTTGCTCCAGGTCATTTGTTCTAGAGTAGGGTTTCTCAGTCCCAGCATTACTGACATTTTGGGCCGCATAAGTCTTTGTTGTACTTTGCACTATAGGATATTTAGCAGCATTCCTGGCCTCTACTCATTAGATGTCAACAGCAGCCTTGCCCCTTGTCGCTCCCCAGTGTGACAGTCAGAATTGTCTCCAGACATTGCTGTATGTCCCCTTGTGATCAGAATTGTCCCATTAAGAACTACTGGTCCAGAGAACATTGAAGTGATAGATCTGTTCAAGGCAGACAGCAGGTTTTATTCACTCTACTGGTTTGCAGTCTGAGCTCCCCCTACAGTGGAAAGAAGCCTCTAAAGCATCTCTAGAGGTGGTCAGTTTCTACTGGAACCCTTTGCTGGGACCAGGCTAGTTGGGGGAGTTGAGATGATTTCCTGAAGAGCGTCACTGGGTATGAAGAGTAAAGGAATGACAGGGTTTTGGTGTGGTCCTGGTTGGAGGGATGGGAAAGAGAGAGAAGAGGATGTGAAGACCTGGTGTGGGGGAAGGGTCTTCCTTGCTTCTCGTGAATGCTTCAGGTCATTGTCTGCCTCTGTTCCCTAAAATCTACAGCTCCTTTGAAAGTTGAAGACAGGTTCTCAAGCTTTATCACCGGTTTCCCTACCTTTTTGTACTTTTCTGCGGACCTCTGAGTCATTCCCTCTCATCATTGTTTCGCTTTGTCTCTGCAACACTGCCTCCCTCTTTCAATATCTTGTCTTCTCATTTGACATACATCATCTAACCTTCTAGAAATATTTTATTTAGTTGATTTCAGGAAACCATGTTCTCTTAATACTCCTAAAATCTCTGTCTTCTTGGCTAGATTCTCCTCATCTCCACATCCAAAATTTGAAATATCCCTTGGCCAGTCCTGAGCTTTCTTTCTATCTCTGTTTACAACCCGGGAAGACTGCATTCACACTGAGTTTTAAATACCATCTAAATGCAAATTAACATTTCTATAGTGTTTACTGAGTTCTAGGCATTGTTTTAAGTGCTTTAGAAATATAAACTCTTTTCGTTCTCGTAACATAGGTTACGCTTCACATAGGTCTTGTTCAAGATTACATAGCTAGTGGATATTTCTGAAAGTGTGGTCTACCAGTTGCCTACGTCAGAAAGTACCAGGATGCTAATTGAGTACTTACTTCATAGGGTCAGTGTGGGGATAAAATGGAATAATCCATGCAAAACACTTGGCACATATATTTAGTGTTGCTTTTCTTATCATTATTGTCCAAGACATATTGTTAAATGAAAAGGAAAGACATAAATATTAGGTATAGTTTTATTACATTTTTTTTTCAATTAAAAATAGATCCTAACATTGACCAGTGGTTCTCAAATGTTTTGGTCTCAGAACCCTTTATAAAGTTACTAAGAACCCCAAAACTTTGGTTTGTGTGGGTTTATCTATCAACATTTACCATTTTAGAAACTAAAACAGAATTTTAAAAATAATGATTTCAAAATAACAATCATAAATACATGTTAACACAACATTTTCACAAAAGATAATTGTTTTTCAAACAGAAAAATTTATGAGAAGGGGGACATTGTTTTTCACTTTTGCAAATCTTTAAAATGTCCAGCTGAATAGGAGACAACTGGAGTCTCATATCTGCTTCTGCATTTAGTTTGTTGTGGTATCAGCCGACATGTGGCCTGTGAGAATGCCCCTGTGTAAACTCATGACAGGGTGAAAAAGTCAAAAAACATATTATGAAAATAGTTTTGAGCTAAGAACCCCCTGAAAAGGTGTTAGGACCCCCTGACCATACTTTGAGAGCTACTGTATAAGCATAAGAAACAACCTTGAAATATAAAGAAAATTGTTAGCAGTAAGATGGTAGCTGTCTTTTTATTTTATGAATTTATATAATATTAAATTATTTATATAATATTCAATTATAAGCATGTTATTCTTATTTTTTCATAATGATAAAAATAAAAACAAAAAATGAAGACTGAGAACACTTTCAAAAAAGCTAAAAAATAGGATAGACACAGGGAAATACAGATGTTAAAATATTCACCCCTCAAAAATTTTAGCTTAAAACCAACTTGTGACTTGTTTATGACTAGGCATATTCATTTCTTAAGGCTACCGTAAGAAAGTACCACAAACAGAGTGGTACTTACATAAGCAATTTAAACAATTGTGGAGAACAGAAATCCAGCATCCAGGTGTGAGCAGGCTGCCTGCTCTGAAGGCTCCAGGAAAGGACCTCCTTGGCATTCCTTGGCTTTTAGGTGCATCACTCTGATCTCCGCTCTGTCTTCACATGTCGTTCTCCCTGTGTATCTGTATGTCTGTGCCCCAATTTCCATGTTTTCATAAGGATACCAATCTTACTGGATTTACAATTGGATTTATGACCTCATCTTAATTTGGTTACATCCATAAAATCCCTATTTCCAAATGAGGTCATATTCAAAGGCGCCAAAAGTTAGGACTTCAGGATATCTTTTTAGAGGATATAATTCAACCCACGATACCAGGTCATGGATAAAAGCAAAATATAGATACTCGAGTAAGCTGAAGACATGTTCTCTATATCTATGCCTTTGACTATGTTAAACCCATCCTCAGCCTGGCTGCTAACCATCCTTCTTGTGCTCTTAGACTTGGCTCTTTGTAAAAATTAGCCAGAAAAATCTGCAGCTACCTCACCCCTTGAAGATGCATTTTCAGCATCTTCAGGGTTTTCCGTTTCGTCATCAGTAAGTTGTATAATGAGCATTACTATGTGCCAGACGTTTTGCTAAGAAGCTTATGTAGACCATCTTATTTAATTCATACAGACCACAGGTGTCCTGTTAAGTTACAGAAATAATTTATAGTCATTGTAACAAGTCACAGAATAAGGAAGTTATGATATCTCACTCCTACCGTGCCATCTCACTGAGGTAGCCAGCACTCGCGGTCTACTATATGTCTCTTCACCCCCTTTTCTTTGCTCCTGCAAGTGCATACCTGATCACGTAAGGATTTTGAGCAGAGTTGATTTGTATCTTACACAAGTTTCCAGGTGAGAATTAAGCTTTCAGGGGACTGCTCAATATCTGAGTATCTTTGGCAGGGCCTCCCTCACCAAAGAAAACATACAAGTTTTTAGATAATATAGTGCCATTTCTCTTTTTTCCCACAATTATTTCCTAATCCTATTTTCAGTTTCTAATCTCAAATCGCTTACTCATCTGACCCCTTCATTAAGGAGAGATTAGGGCTAAATAAACAGAGAGACAGGTATTTTGAGATGAATTTTAAAAGCATGCAAAAAGATAGTTGAAGTAGACTAGATTTTGAGCTTCTTGAGTGCTGGGATGATACTTGTTTTCCTTGTGTGTCCCCTTCTGGTACACCGCACAGTATCTCGTAGGTAGACCCAGTTAATACAATATTTGAGTTGGTGAAGCAGAGCAATGGCGTACAAATTCCCAGTTAGAGCTTTGTATCTGTGAACTTTGATTCCCAGCTTCTTGTTGATTTTGACACTTTGTTAGTTCTTTAATTATACTGATTTTCCACCTTCCTTAGAAGTACTGCCATTCATTTTTAAACTAATACAAATTCGAATGAGTTCTATTTAGAGAATTATTATAGGTGTTCATTATATATCACTGTAAGGTCATTAGAGGTATCCTTTGGGGATTAGTTTAACAGTATTAATAGTAATAAGGTGCCCTTTAATGATTTGTGAAGAGGAGCACTTCTAATGAAAACATGCTCTAGAAAATATGTGCCTCAGGGACTAATCAAAGCCTTTGGAGCATCAAGTACTGTTGATTTGCATTTTTGACTACTTATGTTCATGAAAAAAATCTTCATGAAATCAACAATTTGTAAAAGAGAACATTATGCCCTTCCCAAATTATTTTTAAAATTCATATTTTAGTTTACTAAAGATATGTAAGACTAATTTTTCTCAGGATATTTTAAACAACATTTTAAAATGAGATTTCCAAGCCAAAGAAACATGCTTTTTGTCTTTGGTTTACTGATTTTTCACTTTTTAAAAATTATTTTTTATTTTTCAGTTATACTTGGCACACAATATTATATTAGTTTCTCATGTACAACAAAGTGATTAGACATTCATATAACTCACAGAGTGATCACCCTGTTCTTTATTTCCCACAGGTAAGTGAAATCACTTGGCATTTGTCTTTCTCTGTCTGACATACTCCACTCAGCATAGTACTCTCTGGTTTAGTCCGTGTTGTTGCAGATGGCAGGATATCATTCTTTTACTGATTTCTGTCGCTGAGTAATATTCCATTATATGGATGTACCACCTCTTCTTTATCCATTCTTCCACTGACAGCCACCATGATTGCCTCTGTCTCTTGGCTATTGTAAATAATGCTGCAATGAACATATGGATGCACATTTCACTTCAAAGTAGTACTTTGGGTTTCTTCAGATAAATACCCAGAAGTGGGATCACTGAGTTTTTCTTTGTCTCTTGCATATTCATAAAATAGCTTTTTCCATACCTCTTTGGGTTCATCTTTTTGGGGACTCTCTGAGCTTCCTGGGGTTGTATGTCTACTTCCTTCCCTAGGTTAAGGAAGTTTTCCATCATTAGTTCTTAAACAGTTTTTATTTTCTTACTCTCTCTCTTCCCCCTCTGAAACCCCTATGATGCGAATGTTTGTAAGCTCAGTGTTGTCCCAGAGGCCCTGTAAACTTTCCTCATTATTTTGAATTATTTTTTCTTTTTGCTGTTTAGATTGGGTGTTTTCTGCTACTTTATCTTCTAAATCTCTGATTCTGTCCTCTGCTTTATCTAATCTGTTGATTCTCTCTAATGTATTCTCCACTTCAGTTATGTATTCTTTATTTCTGACTATTTCTTTTTAATGTTTTCTATGTCTTTGTTAATGTTCCCACTGAGTTCACCTACTCTTCCCCTAAGTTCATTGAGCATCCTTATAACCAGTGTGTTGAACTCTGCATCTGATAAATTGCTTGTCTCTATTTTGTTGAGTCTTTTTTCTGAAGCTTTGTTCTGTTCTTTCATCTGGGACATGTTTCTTTGTCTCCCATTATGGCTGCCTCCTTGTGTTTGTTTCTGTGTATTAGGTATGGCTGCTGTGTCTCCCAGTCTTAGTAGAGTGACTTTATGTAATAGGTGTGCTCTGGGGCCCAGTGTTACAGTCTTCCCTGGTCACCAGAGCCACGTGCTCAAGGAGTGCCTTCCTGTTTTAGTTGAGCATTGGTTGCTGTTTGCATGTCAGTGTGAGGGATTAACCCTTGGGCTGATTGGCTGTGAGGACTGGCAGGGTGAAGGGCTGACCCTACAGAGCAGGATTCATTTTAGCAGGGCTCTGGTGCCTGCCCAGGTTACCCTTTAGGTATGTTCTCTTCAGATGCAATCCTAGGTGGTATTCCAGTTCCTGCTTTGGTAGAAGTAGGCCACTGGGTGTGTTGACCCAAACAGGCCAAGTTCAGCCTCAGCCTATGCACTTCCAGTGTCACCTGGCAAGGGTCACCAAGGAATTTGCAGGTGGCTACCCGTGTTGGGCTTAGAAATGCCTTGAGAGGCCAAGCCAGGAACCAAGGCCAACTGCTGCTAGTGCCAGGCTTGAGTACAGGGCAGAGGGTATGGGGCAAGAGGTACAAGGCCAGACATTGCTTGCTTCTTCAGGTTTTGTGAGCTTTTGAAATATTTTAGGAAAGTCCACAGTATGAGCCAAGAAAGGCCATTTGTGTGGAGGCAACTTGGATGGGCCCGTAAGGTGAGAGGGGTGAGGTCTTAGGGAATCACCTAGGCAAGGTGTCAGCCAGGTTGAAGGAGACTGATGTAGCAGCCACCTGCATCTGCACGTGGGGCAGGGCAGATCACAAGAAAGAAACAGTGGAAACCGCTGGTACATCTGGCTGGGAGAAAGCTGCCCCTCCAGCCCCTACCCTGAAGCAGCAATTCATTTCCTACCCATATGTTCCTGGCTCCTTTTGGGCTGCTGCCCCAGCACTGAAGCTCTGAGTGAGTCCATCTGTGAGTAAGTCTGCGCGCAGGCTCCTTAAGGGAAACCTCTGCAACTCCCGCATCCTTCTGTCTCACTCAGCCACCATCTCCACTGGCTTCCTCTTCCTGGCACTGAAACCCTTGGCTGGGAAGCCCGATGTAGAACCGGGACCCCTCACTTTTCTGGGGGACCTCTACAGCTAACATAGCCCTCCTGAGTTTTAGTCACCACACAGGAGTGTAGGACTGACCGGGGTTCCCATCTCTGCCTCTCTTACCAGTCTTGAGTTGGCCTCTTACGTGTGTGCCCAGTTGTAGGACTTTTCTTCAGTCAGACCTCAGGTGACTCCCAATGATGGTTGTTCTATAGTCTTGTTGTAATTTTTATGTGGTTGTAAGAAGCATCTACTTTCTCTGCCTTCTTGACTAGAAGTTTAAAATTCACTTTAAGCAATATTCTACAAAATAAATTCTCATTGCACAAGTGAAAAGATCTTTTTATTTTGTTAGTTTATTTTTTCTTTAGATTGCAAATATAAGCGAAATTGTATGGTATTTTTCTTTCTCTGACTTATTTCACTTAGCGTAATACTCTCTAGGTCCGTCCATATTCTAACAAATGGTAAGATTTTGGTTTTTTTATAGCTGATTAATATCCATTATATATTTGTACCTCATCTTCTTTATCCAGTCATCCATCAATGGGCACTTAGTTGTTTCCATATCTTCCTCATCGTAAATAATGCTGCAGTGAACATAGGAGTGCATATATCTTTTCGAATTAGTGTTTTGGATTTCTTCCGTTAAATATCCAGAAGCAGAATTTCTGAGTCATATGGTACCGAATAAATGAACAAATGAAACAGAAACAGACTCATAGATACAGAGAACAAACTTACGGTTGCCAGATAGGAGGGTGGTTGGGGAACTGGATGAAAAAAGTGAAGGGATTAAGAAGTATGAATTGATAGTTACAAAATAGGCACAGGGATGTAAAGTACAGTATAGAGAATATAGTCAATAATTTTGTAATAACTGTGTGTGGTGCCCAGTGGGTACTAGACTCATTAGGGTGGGGGATCACTTTGTAAATTACATAAATGTCTAACCACTATACCTACCTGAAACTAATATAAAGTAATATTAAATGTCAACTCTAATTGAAAAAGAAAAAAAAAGAAAAAAGATCTTTTTAAAAGGAAAATTCTAAGTGAATATATTGGGGGTTAATTTCCATTCCCTTTGATCTCTTTTTGCTCATTTTTAAATCCTCTAATTTTGTTTCTTTCTTCTCTCTGCTTTTCTGTTCCACGAGTCACATTATTTCCCTTGTATACAATATTTCTGTTTTTCCTCTTAAAATTGTCATGAATTATTATGGGTAACTTGGTTGATAACTAGATTGGTCAATAAATAGAAGATGGGAAGCTTGATAACTGAAGGAAGTAAAGTACCATTATGTGGGCATGGGGGATGGGAAGAGTAATATACTCACACCTTCAAGCAACCAAGTATCACTTGGACACAGTTACTACTTTCAAGCCTTTAAGATAATCAGATGTATCATTGAACTAAATACAAAGTATACAGTGAATTATGTTAATTCCTAGAAAGTGTTCCTGAAGTGAGTGTTGGCATGTTTCTAGATTCTGTATTTGTTATGCTTCCAAATAAAGAAAAAGTGAACCTTGAAAATAAACGCTATAAATAATAACTCACTGACTTTCAAAGTTACACTTTGTGTGAACACTTGCTATCCTTTTTATCATTATTTGCTTTTCTGTATTTGCCACATACGTTGACTTATTTAGTAAATTATTGGCAATTAGTGATTTACATAGAAAGAAAAAGTGTCTAGTTAATATAGCAAATAATAGATTTATTAATTGATTTACCTTGTTGCATCAGTAATGATAAAGCATGGTTTTATCAATTTTTTACTCTCTCTTGTATTAATTATATAAAGTGAAAAGCAGGTGGCAAATAATCCCAGATACAGATGAGAGTTTTAGCTGGAAATAGTTACTTTATTGACCACTGAGTATTGTCCTTCACATGAAAGTCTTATTTGTGTCATAATAAGTAACAGCTGATAACCCGAACTGTCACTATCAGGATTTTCATATCCTGAGCCCACGTTTTTTAATGTTCTGAGTAATATTCACTACGGAGTAGAGCCTTCAGTGTGGATGGCCAGCTCATGAGCAGTTCTAGACACATGCCTGTCATCTAGGAGGTTTATTTAGCTTTCTTTTTCCAAACTCCTGTTCTTGACCTCCTTTGCCTGGTATTGGTCTTTGGCTTCTGCTTCTCAACCATGTCTATAATCATTTTTTCTCTTGGATTCATCATGCAGTTCTGTATTTACCTTCCTAGGACTTTACCCTGGTGTTATTCCATGGCTCCAGTCATGCCCACTGTTTCTCTAGCTTCACATCTTTTCTATTCATTTTTACCCCACATCCCTGATTTTGCTCTTCTTATACCCTCATTGCACCACACCATCTAGTCATTCATCTATTTATTCATTTGGTGAAATGTCTTGAATGTGCGTTCCGTACCAGTCCCTGTGCTAGGTGATTGGTCTAATCAGTGGATACCCCTGACCCTATATAGTTTAAGTTCTATCAGGGAGAAAAGACAAAAGGTGATAAACATAATAAGCATGTATTTTTATAGTCTGTTGGTTAGTGCTGTGGAAAAATAATAAAACACAACAAGATAAGGAGGGTTAGGACAGCCAGTGGGCAGACAGTGAGGAGGCTATAGAATCACAGTTTTAATAGGATAATCAGGTAGGTATATGTGAGAGAACGGGTGACATTTTATCAAAGACTGAAGGAGGTGTGGTGAGGAAGTTGGGCATGTGATATATGCTCAAAGGCCCTCAGGCAAGATTACATATGTCTGGCATGCTCAGGTAATAGCAAAAGAGTCTTGGGTAAATGGAACTGAGTAATCCCAGGGGAGGAAGGGGTGGGTTACAAATCATGTAAGATTTATCAACTATAGTAAGGTCTTCAGCTTTTACCCTGGGTAAAATGGGGGAACCTTGCAAAGCTTTGAGCAGGGGAGTGATATACTCACTCTTAATTTTTAAAGGCTGCTGTGTGGCAAAGGAGGAGAAGGGAAGTCAGTCAGAAGACTCTTATATTAATCTTGGTGAGAGACAGAGGTGGCTCAGGCCAGAGAACTAGCAAGACAAGTGGTGAGAAGTGGTCAGATTCTAAATATATTCTGAGGGTAGGACCAACAGAACTTGCTGATCAGTCAGAGTGTAGTGTAAGAAAGAGAGAAGTCAAGAATGGTTCCAAGGATTTCTATTTGGGAGGAGAAGAGTTTCCATTGGCTAAGATGTGGAAACGTGCAGGTGGCACGGGTGTTTTGGGAGGTTAGGAATTCCGTTTGAACAGGCTGTATTTGAGTAAGCACATACGAATTTTTATCTTAAATAAGGGCTTCTTCATTTGTTTGTGGACCCTAACAAAAGTGCTTTGTTGAAGTGATGAAGCCAAAAAATGTAATGGGGCATCTGAATTTGGTAGAATTCTTCTAAATATATCTTGGTGAGGCATTCCCATTGTAGTACCATTTGTTTTCAAAATGCCAGGAAGATAAAACTTGGTCAGTTTCAGAGAAACCATGACCATAACCGTCTTGCAAAATACATAATGCTGTGGTATACATGTATTTAGTTTAAATTCTATAGATGTTCTCTTTTTCTTAATTTCACTCAACACTTTTTCAAGTCTATTCATTTTTGCACTGTGTGCCTTTAGTATACAGTTCCTAGTTTTTAACTGCTTCATCATATTTCAAATTATGCTCTTACTGTCTTAACCTTTCCCCTAAAGAAAGACCCCCAGGTTGCCCACAACTTCCCATTATCTCAGCAGTGCTACAGTGAACATCCTTATAGACATGTGAGAAGCGCTCACTAGTGTGTGTACCTAGGAGTGGGATTACTGGATATGAGGCATATGCATGTTTGATTTTAGTGTGCCCTGCCAGTACACCCTCCACCATGGCTGCCTATGATTGTTTAAATTCTCATCAGCAGTACATGACTGTGCCCTGTATCTCAGTACTAGGCTTTTTTAAGCATTGTATATATCACACACACACACACACACACACACACACACACACACGTATGTGTGTGAATTTATATATTTCAAATTTGTTGCAATAGCTTTCATAATGTTATTTTATAATTTAAAAAATATTTATTTTCCCTTTTCATTTTATATTCTGTTTATTTGCCTCTTTTTGTTATTTTTCTCTGATTAATCTTGCCAAAGATGTGTCTATTTTATTAATATGTTCAAAAGAACTAACATTTGGTTTTGTTTATTTTCTCAACATTTTCCCCCAGTCTTTTCTGCCCATATTTGTACTATTTTGTTTTTTCTCCTTGCCTTCCATTCTCTGTTCCCTTTTTTTTTTTTTTTTTTTTACCAATTTCTCAAGTTGAACATTTAACTTCATTTGATTTGGAGTATTTCTTTATTCCCTTATAATTTTCTTATCCTATGTTATATTTTTAGCCTCTTGTCATTGATTTATAATTGTTTTTTTTATCCTAATTAGAGAAAATAGATCATATGATATTGATTTGGGGAGAATTTATGGAGGCTTCCTTTGAGGCTCGGTACCTAGTCACTTTTCATAAATGTTATATCTGCATTTGAAAGGAACATGATCCCTGTTGGTTATAAAAGTCTCTCTCTATATATTTACTAGTTTGAGTTTAATAATCATGTTGTTCAAATCTTCTGTGTCTTAGCTTATTTTATTTGCTTGTTCTATCAGTTTCTGAGAGAGATATGATAGAACATTCACTTCCAATTGTTTATTTACCTGCTTTGTACTTTGTTCAGTTAATTGTTGCTTTATATATTTTTTTTCAGGCTGTATTGTTTGGTGCATTTATGTTGATTATTATTCTGATGATATAGTATTAATACTCTATAGTGTTCCTTCTTTGTCCCTTGTATTTTTCTGCCTTGATTTTCTTCTTTTCTTTATTAGTAAGATGGGCTATGCTAGCTTATTTGGATTCGTATTTGCCAAATATTATGATCATACTTCTATAACTTTTTGATTGACCATTTGGATCTGTAAAGTTTTTGCTGAATATTGTCTTTATTCACATCTGAGAGTTTTGTACTTTTGGTTAGTATGTTTCCCACTTGTATTTATTGTCATTATTATTCTGTTTAGTCATTTTTGCTGTCTTTTATGTTATGTATCTATTATATTTTCCTTTTCTACTGAATAGATCTGCTGGTTCAACATTTACAAATTCTATTTTATTCTTCTTGTGGTCTCTGCTTACTGAGATCTATACTTATGTTTATTTTTCTTGATCAGTTGTTAAGCTTAACAATATCTATATGTTCTTCCCAAATTATAGTTAACTTATCCTGTGCCTAACCTCTGTCTACACTCACACAGCAACCAGGGAAATTCATAAACAGCTTTTCTTCTCTGCGATGGGTAGGGAGCACTGATATCTGAGTCTCTGCTTGCCTGGCGGGGCTGTTTCTACAACCAGGAGCCACTGAAGATGTTGATTTCTTTAGTGAACAGATAGATGATCACAGGAAACAAACATATTGGCTGACCTGAGCCAGGAACAGAAACCACAAAGCAGGCAAAGCCAGCAATGCGTGTGATGACCAGAGAGGACAATGAGTTGGCTCTCTTGGGTTTCCTTTTTAGGTAACCTATGCAAAAGCATTGAAAGTATCTCCTTCTGGAGCAGTTGCTGTCTGTCCTTATTAAGAGCAGATACCCTGATAGCCTTCCCCTTCTCCATGAACTTGGGGACTCTACTTTTGTGACTCTAGAGTCTACTGGCACACAAGATTACTTTCTGAGATCTGAGTCCCTTAAGCCCATTAAATGCGATCTTAATATCTAGTAGGCACCTTGGTAGACTCTCCCACCAGTAAAATTTTTACTGCTTTGGTAAAGGAGTTGCTATTTCTTTTCCCACTCCCAGACACACTTGACTCTTCTCTTTGCTTTACCTTCCACATTTAATTAACATACGCAAGCCCTGTTGGCTCTAATGCCAAAAATGGACACAAAGTCTGTTCGCCTCTTTTTAGCTACACTGCTGTGATATTCATTGAAGTCACCGTTATCTTTCATCTGAAATATGCACTTAGTCTCCAGGCGTCTTCTGTGGCACTCTAGAGTCCCTTCTCCAGAGAGTAACCAAGTAACTTTTAAAAACTCAGAACAGGTCACATCACTTTCCTGTTAAAAAGCCTTCAGTGATTTACTGTTGCATTTAAAATAAGATGCAAACTCTTTATATGGCCTACAAGGCCCTACATAATCTGTTTCCTGCTTTTCCAAACTCAGAATATGCTACTCTTTTGCTTACATACTAGGCGGTAGCCACATTGAGTTTCTTTTTGAGTGTGCCAAGCTTGCTTGCTCCTTTCTTAGGGCATTTGCACAGACACTTCTCTTTACCTGGAATATTCTGTTTCAGATTCTCACTTGACTGGTTCCTGTTTGTCATTTGAGCTCAGCTGAAATAACATGTTTGAAGGGCTTTTCACATTACCCAGCTAACAGCGCACTATACACAAAAATATGCACCATACACACTCATGTACTCTCTCTCACACACATACACACACTCATATACATACTGTCGTTCTCAGTCATGTTGTCTTATTTTTCTTTCACTTTTAAAATTATCTCATTTATTTATTTGTTTACTTATATATTATGTATATCCCACCTCCACTAGAAAGTTAACTCCACAAGAACTTCATCTTGTTCTCTGGCACATGATAGCTTCTCAATTTAAGTTTTGTTGGATGGATGGATGGATGGATGGATGGAGGGAGGGATGGATGGATGGGTGGATGGATGCATGCATGGATGCCTCAGTAAGGAAAGAATAGAGCACATCCTACCCCACACCCCACCAAATGCGAAAATAAGAGTTGACTGAGAACTTATGACCCCCAACATTAAAAGTTCTTTTCCACCCAGAGCAAATCTTCAGTTTCTTTAGCAAGCACTTGCCTGTTATACAGTAGGCAGTAAGTTTATTTTCACTGAACCTGGGGCGTTGAGAAGGCCTGTTCAGCTCAGTTGTACCATAGTCAGGTGTTTAGTTACATGTAGTTACTGCCTGACCACCACTCCTGCCCTCTGTGTCTGCCAACTCCAGATTTGGAGCCTTTCTGGGACTCTTCTCAGAACAGCTACAGCTTCCTCAGCTTCTTTCATTATGGTTTAATCGAGTCCTATTTGCAGTTTGTCTTAGAGAAATTTCTCAGAATCTCTTTACAATGACTCTACCAGCCTATTCCTCCCACTCCTTTTGCTGTTTTCGTCACAGGTATATATTTGTCTTCTTTTGTTCCACTTTCCAGTCATTTCAGGATATATTTTGGGGGTGGGGAGGAGAGGAGGTTGTTTGTTCAGTCTTCTGTCTCAATTTGTAAGTTCTTGACTGATTTTTTTTCTACAGTGTTGAGATGCGTAAGGGCTTGTTGAGTAGACTTGGAGTTTATGTGCTAATAAATATCTCAGGTGTTCTCATATAGCCCTAATTACAGGCAGGGTAATTTATTTAGACTTTTCACTAAAGATGAAGAGTTTATTTTGTGCTGCTGCAACTGAAAACATGTCCCTTTCATAAAGAAAGAAACATCACTCCTGTCTTGTACAGTTTCTTTTTTCAATCTTGCCCTCCACTCTTCCTTCAGCGATGGAGAGACAATCACATCCAAATGCTCTAGGTTTGATTTAATGGATTCTGGTAAAACAGCCTCAAGTGGATTCTAGGTCCAATCTGAGAGATTTAAGAGGTAGAATTGAGAGAAACTGGGTACCAATTAGAAAAGTTTTCTTTTTTCCTTTTCCTTTCAGATGTTGGGTATTATGTGAGAGGGGTCGGGGAGGGCAGGCACGAGAGCATGCAGGAAGTCACAGATGACTTCTGGATTTCTTGCTTGGGAAACAGGATGAAATGGTACCATAATGGGGATTGGGATTCTAATATAACTCACTGTTTTTTTTATTTGGTGGGGGGCAGTAGGAATAATTTCAATTTTAGATTTGCTGCTTTTGTGAAAGTATCTAGTAGGTAGTGGGATATACACACCTTGAGCTCAGGAGACCTGGGCTGGAGGAAATTCTGAGAAGCTCATTCAGGGAAGAATGAAAACAGGAAAAAAGAAAAAGAGAAAAAGAGAATTGGGCAGTGCAGAATAGGTGGATCAAAGGAGACTTGAAGTAACCAGTGAAGTAGGAGGAAAATCTAGGCAAATGTTATGAAAACCACAGCAAGAGAAGAAAATGAATATAGTATATAAACAACCCTTAATGCAGTACTTGTCAGATAGTAAGTATTCCGTAACTATTTATTATGGAGAAAATATTTGTTCTGCTTTACTTCAAAGAGGTGATTGGTAATTTGGCTAAAGCAAGATCAGTGGGATGTAAAGGTTATAAAACAGATTGTATTGTGTTGTGTCCTGAAGGTGAGCTAATGTGTCTACTGGAGATAACTCTTTTAGTATGCTTGTATAGGAGTGAAAAGAGAGAAGTTAAAGAAGAAGGGATCACGTAAGCAGGAGAAGGCCTGAGCATGTTCAAATGTTGCTGGAAAAAGACTGAGAAGAAAAGAGAAGTTACACGTATCTACAAAAGAGAAGGCATCATTGATAGAATGAGCTTCTAGGAAGTGCATTGTGATAATTAGGAGCACAGGAGGGATGGATCGACGAAAGGAGATTCTGTGTGTGGCTGATAGGAATACAAAGATGTTTCTGGGGATTGTAGTAGAAAGGTCGGGCTGAAGAATCAAAGAGGGGCCTGCCCGCTGAATTTCGTTTTCTGCTGAGAGCTAATTGGGAGAACATGGAAGTTAGAAGTATGAAGGAAGTGGTGCAGTGAAGGAGAGAAGTCACCAAGGAAATCTGTTAGAGGTGTACTGGCCAGTGTCAGCCAAGCGGAGGTTGTAGATTATTTTATTTCAGTTGTTCCCTGAACCTCACAGTTGTGTCCTTTGGCCTGAATTTTGGGGCAGAGCTGAAAGACATCTGGGTCGATCCAAGGTTAGGCACTGGGTGAGTGAAACAGAAAGACAAGGAAGTTGGAAGCATGAGGGATTGTCAAGGAAGTGGTAAGGTGCTTAACCATGGGCTCTAGGTTGGGGCGGGGAGGGAAGGAAGGAAAATAAGAAAGGATATTGAGTGCCTACCAAGTGCCAGACTGAAAGGCAGGTGGGAGGTGTGTCATTGAGGGTGTCACAGGAAATACTAAGGAGTGAACATTTCAAGTACAGCGGGAAGCCATTAAAGCATGTAAAAAGAGAGGAAGGATGTGACCTAACTCATGGTTTGTAAGATTCCTGGATACACTGTTGAGAATGGAGAACAAGAATGGCAGCAAGGAGCCCAGGTAATCCAGGCAAGAGCTGAGCAATGTGGAATTGGGGCTGGCAGTGGAAAAGTGGATGGATTTGAGACTTATTTAGAAGTGGAATCAACAGGATTTGACTATTGTAAATTTTATTGGCTCTACTGTTAAAATCCTACCACTTCTTACTATGTCCGCTGCCGACCTCTTGGTCTGAACGATCATTGTCTCACACTCGGGCTATAATAACCTTCCTGCTGGTCTCCATGCTTGTACTTTTGTCCCTGGCATCTACTCTCCACAGAGCAGCTAGAATGAACCATTTAAAACGTAAATTAGACCATATCTGATTCTTTGGCTTAAAACCTTCCAGTGGTCTCTCATCTCACTCAGAATTTAAATTCTAAATGTGACCTACAAGGCTGCATATAACCTGGCCCTGGTTCCTGCTGTGTTTACTGTGCTCCAGGCAGACTGGCCTTGCTGTGTGTTGGACTTTCCAGACTCACTGCCAACTCAGGATCTTGACACTGCTGGAATCCTCTCTGAATGCTCCCCTTCCAGACATTTCTGATGACATGCTCCCTCAGCCGCGTCAGATTCTGCTTAGTTGTCATCTTTGCAATCCCACTGCACTGACTGCTCTGTGTAAAATTGTATCTGCCTGCACACCAGCATTCCCTAACCTCCTTCCCTGCTTTATTTTTTCTCCTGAAAATCTGTGTATTTACTTATCGGATTGTTTTCTCTCTCCCTTCACTATAATGTCACTTTTAGATGGGAAACAATTTTTTAAAATATGTTTATTACTTTATTCAACTCGGGCAGTGCCTGACACACAGTAGCTTTTCAATAACCAATTGAAAAATGAATTGCTGAATGGATTGGATGTGAAAAGAAAGAAGTTGTGTAATCAAGGAAACCTAGGACTCCACAGGTTTTTAGCCTAAGCAGCTTGATGATATCAGTCATGCCATTTACAGAAAGGAGGACGACAAGGAGAAGAACAGATTTTCAGGGTAAAGCAGGGATGGTTTTGGCCAGGTTTAAGTTTGATATGCCTACTTTACCTGGAGATCTCGTGAAGACAGTTGGATACATGTCTGGGATTCATGGTTGAGGAGTTTTGAAGTTATCAGTATTTTTGCAGGATTTAAAGCCATGGTGTTGAGTAAGACCATGTATGTAGAAAAGAAGATACAGAAGGAAAAAGGTTAAGAAGTGGGCCCCAGTGGCCTCCCACATTGACAGGCTGGGTAGAGGAGAGGCATTACGGGCTTATGAGAAGGAGCACTTGGAAAGGTAGGAGAACACCAGGAGAAGATGGTATCATGGAAACTAAAAGAAAAAAAAAAGTGAGAGTAATGAGAGTGGCTTGGAAAAGATAAGGACAAAAAATACGTGGAGAGGATAAGACACTGGTTGTCTTAGGGAAGTTAAAGAGGAAGTTTAGTGCTAATAATGGAGTAAGATAAATGGAGATGAGTTGTGCATTTTAGATGGAACCTGACCAGATGTCAAGGTTAGTGTTTGGCTGTGACCTGGGGTTACGTAACTGTAGTGGAGCGACAGAAGTTTGTTTTGAGGCGGTAAAGCGATCAGTCTAGGATGTTGGAATGTTTACATGGACTCTGATCATCTTCTTTGAGAGTAGGGCTTGAGGTTAAGAATAAGAATCTGGAGCCAGGTCTCAACGTTGTCAGTACATGTGCATCTGTCATCTGGCACAAAGAATGGTCATAGGAGGGTGGCGGATGTTGGAGCATCGTGTCATGAGCCTCACAGGAGCAGGATCTGCCTCCCAAGGGCTGAGTGGTAATGGTCTGGATGTGCTTTGGGGAACTGGGAGAAGCCAGCACTACATCCTGCCTGGTAGGCACAGGTTTTGAGGAGGAATTTGACGGCTGTAGCAGAAGTGGTGAACTCGGCTTGTGTTCTGCAAATAGTTTATGGATCTGTTGGGCAGTTTGTGTATCATGGCGTGGGACTCTAGGAAGGCATAGAAGAAGGACGTGGGGAGGAAAGAAGAAGGACTTGGAAGGCAAAGTGATTGCAGAGCAGTGTTGGGATGCATGTCAGAGGTTGAAGGACTGACCTTGTGCTTGCTGCTAGAAAAGAATCTCCTAGTAGCTCACTTTTAGCATGACCCTCTTATGCGATGCCTGCGAGGGTGTTTGTTAGCTGCGCTGCAGGTAACCCAGTGAGTTCATCTCCTTAGTAGAATATTTACCACAGCTCATGTGAATGCGGACGGGTGTCTGCCAAACACAGTTATTGTGGTTCTGGCATGAAAAGTCCTTTCTAACAGTCATTGTTGGCCGGTGTGTTTAAGCTGCTCATTGAGACCACTCCTGGAACAAGAGAGCGATGCCATGTCATCGCAGAGGGAGGGATGCTTATCATTCTGTTTTTGTTACTGGGCCTCCTTCCAAGCCATTTGAAAGCTGCATCAAATTTTTTAGATTTGTTCCTGATCTCAGGATTAGGGCAGAGCCCCAGCTGAAGCTCTTTAAGATGATAAAGCAAATGTACTCAACGTGTTACCTGTCCGTTTCGAAGAGGGTGTAGATCATTCTTTTCCTTAAGGCAGGGTGAGGCTGACTTCTTCCTTGACCTCTTTTCCACCTTCACCCGTGGGGTTCTCGAAGCTGCCGCTTACCATAGAGTTTAGAGTAGGAAAATGTTACCAATATGTAATAATACAGACAAAACAGTGTGCTATCAGAGCCTTGCTTTTAGAAAGGAAGCTTCTTAAATGTCTTGCAACGAGGTAAAGCGTTGTTACTGAGGAGGGTAAAGGCTGAAGAAGAGAATCTGAGGATTTTTAATTCTGACTGGGGTTCTGCTTATTTTTTTTCTCACTAAGAAAAGATAGACTGATTAAGGAGCTGATTGATGACCAAGTGGAGGAAGAAATTTTATATTGAAAATATTTTGGTTGGGATCTGTATAAGGGCAAAGTTTGTCTTATTCACTAGAAAATTTTCAAGAAAATTTCTCTCTGGAATAAAATGAGCATAATTTTGACAGGAAAAGTAGGTAATTATTTAGGTAAGCTGCCAGCCCTTCGAGTCTTCAGGCAGTACAGAGCTGTCATGGGGTAATTCACCATCGTGCCTACAGCTGTTAGTTCCCCACTTCTCAGTGGTAGATGTGTTTCCATCATGTGCTCCGTTCAGGGAAGAACTCGTTAACTTGGGATTTAACTCGCTGTTCATGTAGATCATATATTGATCATGTTACTTTTCAATAGACGCAGCTTAATATTTTCCTTTAGATTAGCTCTGAAAAAGGCGTTTTCTTATTAATGTACACATAAGCTCTGAGGCCTGCGTTTTGCAGTGGTCCCTGTAAGTGGAACGCCCACGGGCCTCTGAGGACTCCAGCGAACAGCTCACCCTTTTCTTTCCTTTCATGGCCCTTGGTGTCAGGAAAACTCACTGGCAAAATAACCACCATGCGACACAGTGTATATTTTCTATTTTCTGTTTATGCTTTTATTTGACCCATCTGTAAGTAAATAATGTCAGGCTTGCAACTATAACAAAATAGTATTTGCTGTTTGAATATAATTCAGGCCAAATTCTATAAACTTTCATTAGGCCAAGCTTGCACTGACCTCAGTAGGAATCTGGCTGAGGATCTCTTTTAATTACCTCTTTCTAAAAATATGTAAGAATTTTTAACATTGCTTTTCTCACTCAAGGAACAATGCATGGAGAGCTAATCTAACAAAATGTTTAAAGAGATACAAATCAAACTTGAAAGGTTTAAACCGTTGTTTTCACCCTGTGAGTCAGCTGAGAAAAAGCATACGCACTGTAGTTCTAAATTATGTCTGTAGAGTATTTCAAATCCAGTGAATTAACTCTCCTTTTTTTTTCCTATTTGAGCTCATAAATGTTAACCTTAGAAGTGCCTCAAATTCCTCCATTGAAATAAACTTGAACTGACAATAGCCAGATGATGTAAAATTGAAACTGAAATCCTATCCTTGGCCCATCCCATGTTCTTCCCCATAGGTATTAGAGGAATCACAGGAGAGTTCGTGTTTTCATTGTACATGAACTGTAATATTTAGGCAAAACAGGGTATATAAATTTCTTACTGCCAGGAAAAAGCAATTACCCGTATGGAGAAGATAGCTGGCAATAAATAAACAGAACTATGCTAGATAGTGAATAAGTTTAAAGATTTATTTGGAATGACTTAGCTTATAGAAAACAGGCCTTTATATTTATTTATCATATGCCTTCCTTCAAGTTTCTAAATAGAAAGGCCAATTATGTCACCAAGCCTTCTTTTTTGTATGTTATTTTAGAATAAAGTAAAATATGCTATATTGTACAATTAAAGCCAAAAAGGAAACGAGTTGCACATAGCAAAACAAATAGCACTTTAAAAAATGTAGTGTACCTGTATTAACGTTATAGCTCCTTTTTATCAAGCCCCATATTATGTGCGAGTGCACCGTGAGCTGGGTGTTTGCAGATGAGAAAAGCCAGCTGACTTGGGACTAAGAAACTCCATTGTCCTTGGCTGTGAACCCAGGTCTATACGATTCCAAAGACAGTGGTGCTCTTGATTTCAGTGTGACACCTCTCCCATGAGGAACCAGTGCCTTCTCTTTTGTTTCAACACAACATGCCGTGGGAATCTTGGAAGTGGTCTGGAGAGGAAACAAGAAGGAATTTTATGATAGAAGAGTTTTCTCATTAGGTGGTCTTGTCACAGCCTAACCCCAACCCAGTGCCAAGGGTTAGAGAGGGAAGGAATTTACCTTATAGTCTGAAGCTTTTTTCAAGATGAAATAATAGTTCTTATAACTCCTCACACCCCATCTGTCAGTGTACCCACTCTCTGGAACTTAGATGGAAGAGAATAAAGAGTGGGACTCAAAACTGTGGTTCATCTGAGAATAGCAATTCTTACCTTGATATCATTACAGAATTCAAGTGCAGTGTATTAAAATCTATTAGATCAAATTATTTTTTGAGGAATTCCCTAAATGTTGTTTAGTCAGACATTGACCTTTTTTTTAGACTCTAGCTATACTTTAAGGAGCTACAGAGTCAAAACTCCACTGGGAAAAAAAAAGAATTTTGTCTCAAAAGGCATTTAGAAAATAGAAAAACAAAAATCTAAGTGATAAAAATTGAACTCTTCTTGACTGGAAGGATTACAAATGAAAAAGTACATCTAATGAACTTCCTGTTTGAAGAAGCAACTTTTACAATATACATTAAAAAAGAGTAGTGTATTAAAAACAGCGTCACTACCCAGAATTAATAGTAAATAGTAATAAATTAATAATTCATTTAAAATTTTGTCATCCTTGTTTGCTTTCTTTACTGAAAAGAAATAAAACAACATAAAGTCGTAGCCCCATGTGACCACCGCTAACCCCATTTACCTCCTCTGAGGTATCAACAAGTTGGCGTTTTTAGTTTGTTTTCGTATGCTTCTATAATACATAACCCATAAACAATATGGAATTGTTTTGTGTGCATTTTAAAATTTAATCAAATGCTATCATATTGTATAACCTATTTTTTTCTCTACAGAGTACTTTTTCACTCAAAACTGCTTGATATTTGTCTACATTAAGATATATGAAGCTTAGCTCATTCGTTTTACCTGCAACACAGCATTTTGATGTATGCATTGCACCGTTTGTGTCAGTGCTTCCCACCTGTGTGGGTGTCCTAGTAGCAGACTCTCCAGAAACCTGTGTGATCACTCTCTAGGGAACAGAATGGAGAGGAAGTGTCAGGTGGGAGGGTAGGTCTTTTCCAGGTTTACAATGGTCTGCCAAACCAGCTGTGTATAAGAGGTGTGATGTGTTTCAGATACAATATCATCATGAAACTCTTTCTAGGAAGACTTTTAAAAAAATTACCCTCGTTAACCATGGGTTGGCAAACTAAGGCCTGCAGGCCAAATCTGGTCTCCTCCCTGTTTTTGTGAATGGAGTTTTATTGGAATATAGTCTTATTCATGTAGGTACTGTTCGTGGCTACTGTCATGCTACAGTGTCAGAGTTGAATAGTTAGTTGCAAGACAGATAATATGGCTCTCAAAGACCAAGATATTACTCTCTGGCTCTTTACAGGCAAAATTTGCTGATAATAGTAATAGCATTACCTACTATAACTCGATTTAGTCTTTTTTGTTTTGCTTATTACATTAGTGAATATTGGGTCAAATAAATAAGATGATTTCAGAAGATGATAGAAGCAATGAATAATAGTGATGTGAGTGGGGTGATGACATTAGATAGGGTGACAGAGAGAATCTGGGAATATTCCAAGTGAGCTGAGACCCAGGAGATGGAAGAAACCAAGGCTCAGAGAGGTTAAGTAATTTGTATAAAGTCAAACAAGTAGTTTAGTGGCAGAGGTGAGATTTAAACTCTGGAATAACTCCAAATATAAGGCTCTTTCCTCAGCTGTCTTTCTATATTCTTATAAAAACTATACAAAGCAGATACAATACGTAGGTGTTTCAGCAGAGAAGCGTAAGCAGAATGGTTGAGTCCGGGATTTGGCAGGCCGGAGACTGGGGTTCTGACGTGTTGAAATTTGGAATCAGCAGCAGTGACTGGGTTGGAATCACAGTCCCAGCACTGACTTCGGCTGAATCACGTCAGTATGCAGCCTTCATTGTTTGTTGGTGGGGTTGGGAGTGGGAGGGACCGCGTCTGTAAACGGAGGAGGGTGTTTGGATGATCTCCATGGGCTCTGCTTGCTCTCACTTTCTGTGATGCTGTGACTCAGGAGGTGGCATTTGACATGGGCTCTGGAGGGTGGGGTGATTTTGACAGCCTGCCTTTTCAGTGAAGGGGAAAGGTATTCCAGGTGGTGAGAACAGTTCAAGCAAAAACACAATGGCTAGTTCCCAGAGAAAGAACTCTGAGAGTGATGTGTAACAGTCTAGTCTGACCAGCCTAGAGTTCTCATTCCGTAGAAGATAGGACAGGTGACAGGAGTCTGGCATTGAGCTGAGGGTAGGCATGAGAGTTATGCTTAGGAGCTCGGAAGCTTTCCCCTGAAATCACAGGAGTGGAAACATCCTGGGTGTTTTCTTGAGCATCCCTGTTCACTGACTCGACCCCCTGTACATGAATAGTCCCAGTGATGGAGGGTTCTCTAGACTGTCTGTTCCATTTCCTGACAGCTCTAAGTGCAAGACGATTCTTCCTTGTATTGAGTCAAAGCTTATGGGTTCTAGCTCTATCATTACCCAGTGTAAGTGGTGGAAGGTGAGTGGAGGATTGTAAAGGGTAGAGGAACATGTTCAGGGACATGTAACCCACGGGCCTGAATTAGGCCTGTGGCAGCACACTTATGTACTCCAAAGGAAGAGAACTTTAAAGAGCATTTCATGCATGAAATATGTACTGAGGACCTCTGATGGGTTAGTCAATGACCAGGAATATAGTCATGAGAAAGAGTTCCTGCTCTCACAGTCTTACCAGGCTCGTGGAGGGTGGACAAGTAGACCACTGTGACGCCGACTCTGGGAGTTTCTGGCAGGAGTACTTACCCTGGCAGATGGAGATAAGAGGCCAGAGTCAAGGGGCAGGTAAATTGAGGAGCTGGAGAGATGGACCAAGGAGGCAGAAGGGAGAACACCCAGGGGAGGAGGAGTGTGGAGATAGAAACAGAAGCAAATGTGACCTATTTAAGGAACTGTAAACAGTTCTATGGTGGGAGCATGGTGTGTGAGCAGGAGAGGCTGACTCAGTGGACATGAGGGGCTGTGTTCGCCATGCTAAGGATTTCATGTCTTGAATTTGATGAGAATCCAATATTCTTATATATAGTTTTCGTGTGTGTGTGTGTGTGTGTGTGTGTGTGTGTGTGTGTGTGTGTGTTCCTTTAAAAATATTAGAACATATAGAAAATAGGGAGAAAAAAATAAAACTCGCCTTTTATCTCACCAGAAATAACTGTTATTAAAACATTTGGTTCCTTTTTTACCAAGTGCATTTCTATGCATAGATACAGAAGAAGAGCATGATCTTATTTGCAAAATATAGTTTGCATACTGTCTTTTCTAATGTAACTTTGTATGTCGGCATTTCTCAGGCCGTGCCTTTAACAATGATTTTAGAATTTAACTGCAAATGTGATAGCTCCAAAGGTGACTGCATCTTACACTTAAAAATTTTACAATGGGTTAAATTTTCATTTGCTTGCGTTTTCCACTGTTATAAATAATGCTATGATAAGCAGCCTTGTTTGTAAATTTGTACTCACATCTGCCTGTTTCCTTGGGAGAGGTCCGGCCATGCCAGTAGTTGCCTTTTAAGCTGGGGTGTGATGGACTCAAGTGTGTATATTTGAAAAGCTGTTAAGACAGCAGTGTGAAGGGTGGATCGGAAAGAGGTAATCCAGAAGCAAGCAGAGGAAAGATCCTATGGAGCAATTTCGGCCTAGTGTGAGGGCATAAACTAAGGTATTGGCAGTCAGGGCAGGGAAAGGAGGAGATGGTGATGCTCTTTACCATCATGTTTGATTGTTTACGTAACAGCTTTCCTTGAACATGAAGGAAGCAATCGTCAGTTTTTATGCAATACTTCAGAGGTTTAGGGACCTCCAAGGTGGCTGTAGTGGGTAGCGCAAAGAGGATAACAGGGGTTAATGGCTCTCTTCTCCGAGACAGGAAATACCAGAGGGGAAGGACAGGTTCGAAGGGTTGGATTGAGGAGGAGGAATTTAGGAGCCCAGGATTAGGTGTATCAGATAAAACTGTTAGGGAGATAGTTTAGAAATTGATCTAATATAACAGCTTAAGAGAGAGGTCAGAGAGGGATGTGAGGATGTGGAAGCCATCCCCCCCAAATAGTCCTAGAGATCAGGGTGTTTATGGGATGAGTACTTGGGATATGACCAGGGAGACTACTTTCTCCTAAGTGGCAGAGAAGTAGCAAGTAGCAAGGCTTCTTTGGGAAACCAGAGAAGGAGCTAGGAGATAAGTCTGAAGAAAAGCAGAAGAGAATGGCATCGAGGAAGCCGGGGAGACAAGAACTGCAAGGAAAAAGTCGTCACACTGTTAAGTGTTGCAGAGGCCAGGCGAGAAGAGGACTGCGGGCGGCTCCCTGGGAGCAATTTAAGTCACCCGTGAATGCAGGCTGAGCCATTCAGAGGAGCTGGGCCGGAAGCCAGGTTGTAGCTCCGCGGTGTGGAGTCCGGGGGCTGAAGGGATAGAATGCTCGTCGCTGTTTTCCTGCCGCAGCTTTCTGCGAGGACAAGGTGGGAGCGAGTGAGCTGGGGCAGCAGAAGTCTCACTTTTTCTTGTTTACATCACACAAGGAATGCTAGACTTCCACATTCTCTTGTGACTTCACCTCTCCAACATCTGCTATTTGCCATGTTTAAGATCCTTTTATTGGTGATTGTTTGGGGCGGGGGGCACGGTGTACTTTGTTCAAGCTTCCAACGAAAGCGGTGCTGCCTGCCCCCCTACATCCCCGTTGCATGTGAACAAGCCAAGACCACATGCTTGCTCACACAGCCTCTTTGGACTTTAATGAGACTCCTCAGATTTTAAGCTTCAGCATACTCATGTTTGGGACTGCAGTTTTAAAATTACAAAATACGACTTGTGTCCTTGCAGTTTGACCTTTACCTGGAGAATTGGTCAAAAATGGTAAACGTTTAAATGTTTCAGTTTAGTGAACATCTTTATTGTGTTGCCAGATGCTCACTGAGGAGAGATTTAGTTCTAACAGGCTCTGATTAGAAAGAGAGAAATCAAAGGCTGATGTCAAGCAGAATCAAAGTGAACCAGAACAAGAAATACTTTTATTGGTTACAGAGCATCAGCAATGTACGGTGTGGTCTCCTTCACGTCCTTTACTAGCTGTCTTTAGGGGATCTGGACAGGCTTTTGGAACACATAACCATTCTGATAGGTGTTTTTTGTTGGTGATGGGATGTTCTTTGGGGCTGCAGAAAATTCTTTTTAGATATATGCTAAATGATTCTTGGCTTAAAAAAAATTTTGGCTAATGTTTCTCATGTAAGAAAAAGTGGGTAGTCTATGCATTGTATCCACGGGTTTCCTGCCTACTGGTGAATTAGCCTGTTTTTGAGTATTATTTGTCTCAGCACAGATGCTTTAAATGTGCTGATGTCAAAGAAAGTTATTTTTTAGAGGTTATTGTGTTATAATAGAAAACAGTTATCCACGTAAGAGATTAAATAGAGAATGTATACATATTCTATATGGAATATAGAATATATATGTATATTATGTATATAAATTATATATATATATATATATATATATATATATAAATTTTTCTTTATAAAGAACCTAGTTATCTTCTTAAAATGAGATTTACCTATCTCTGAGACAAGATTTTAGTCCGAAATCTTGGTCCTTTCTTCTTTCTCTTTGCTTTCCTATGCAATTCGGTATTATATTTTTTCACTCTCTTTGAACCTCTCTTCCTCCCTTTCCTGTTTAGAACTTTTTGATTGTTCCTTTAATCATTTTTTAATGATTCTCGTCAACTCTCTTGCCACCTGACTTTTCACTGAATCTCATTCAGTCTGCCCAGGCCCAACCTAATCATTTGGTGTCTTTGCTACTGTACTGGGGCTGCTCTCAGCTAAAACTTGACAGTTGTGCCAGTTGTAGCCTCTGTAAATTCATGGTGTCTAATTTGTTAGGCCCTCAAGACAGCCTTAGCAATCCTTGATTGTTCCCCTCAGCAGTTCTCCGCTTTCATCCCCGTCTTAAATCCCCTCCCTGCTACCTATTCCTTCATCCGAGAAAATGTCCTGACCCGTTTTATTGAGGTCACCAGGAAGGACTTCTGAACATTCACTTCTTTGCTCCTCGTCACTACCTACATATTTTCTCAATTCATATCACCTTAATTCTTGTTCTGTGTTTTCTCCCTAACTTTGTCATCAGGCTGCTCAACAGAGTAGTGCCTGCTTGCTTAGCCTTCTGTTCTGTGGCTCCATCTAAACCACTTTCAGTGAAGTTTAACTGTTAACACCTGAGAGGTAGCTGTCAGCCTTCTCTTCACTGGGCCTCTGTGGTATTTTCACATCACTGAGCACTCTTCTAGTTACCTTCCTCAGTTTTTATGAAACCCCCTCTCTTTTGAAGGTTCCCGCCTTAGGTTCTCACAAATGAAAAAATCGCCATTTTTTCAAAATAGCAGGAAAAAATTAAACATGTAATGCTTTACAAAATAGTAATTGGTGCGAGTGCTTCTAATTCAGTATTGACTATACTTCTAGAAATTATGTTGTGCTTTCCTATTACATAAACATGTTGTAATTCAGTATTAGTTATACTTTAAAAGTGAGAAGTACGTATTAATCGTTCCTTGGTTTCTTCTTTCCTAGTTAATGAAGGAGTTCCCATTGCTGAGCATGTTCAACATCCATGAAAATCTCTTAGAGGCGCTTCTGGAACTGCAGGCGTATGCTGACGTCCAGGCAGTCTTAGCAAAATATGATGGTGAGTCCGTGGGTGATTTTACTTACTTGAGTATTCCTCTCTTTCTGATACATTTCAGTGATCAAATGGGAAGGATCTTTTCAAATAACACAGCACTTAGATAACTGTTCTCAGAGATTTTTCACCTGCGGTTTTATGATGGCATTTTATAGAATCCTAGGATTTAATGATCAGTGGGGGCCAGAAATGTTGAGCGGCGAGCACCGCATTCATTCCCTTCACACTTTCCTGTCAACAAGAGATTATCACCTCCAGGGTCAGAAAGCACTCAGAACCTCTGCAGGCAGCACAGAACCCTGTTGGGACGGCGCTCAGTTCCTTCTCTGAGCCCATATTGACTGTGAGCACTACCTGTTGCTCATGTTGATCCTTTGAAGCAGGTCTGAACAGCTAGTAGCCCTTGCTATCGCGCTTGTGACAGCTCAGTAAATATTTGAAGATAAAACCACGTCCCCTTCATTTCAGGTCTCCTCATTAGCAAAATGCCTCCGTTTCTTCACGCGAGGTACTTTGAAGTTCCTTTGCCATTCTGGTTTCTCACCCATGAGCTTACTCCTTTTGCTTATTCTTAATAAACCATAAAAATAAGCTGACACATCCTGAAAATTTGAAAACTCTTCTGCTTATAGTGCCATTGTCTGTGAATCACTGTTTGATTAATTGAACAATAATTATTCACATAATCACCTGCCATGACCTTGGTGCTGAAGTCTATGTGGAATTTCATACTGTTCTGCCTTGTTTTATTGACTCTTGCCCCAAAATAAACATGTTTGCTTATAAAATGGATGTTGGGGAGTGATTACTTGTATTACATGATCATTTTATACTTTATAAAATATTCTTTAGTCAGCATCTTATAGTGCATTTTAAAAATTATGCAGGTCAAAATTTCCAGTTCAGTAAACATATGGAGCAAAGAATCCTTTTTTAAGTCTTATATTTGATACACAATTCTTCATAAGTAATCTTTGAAATAAGTTGTGGTTTTTATCCCCTAAAATTGGGGGAACTTAGGCATTATGAGACTGTTTTTGTTTTGTTATTAATTCTTGCTCACACTGATGGTGGAAACTAAAAGCCCTCAGCCAGTGACGGCATGTCTTGGCCTTTGCAAACATGAGCACCCTGAGTAATAAGATATATTCTACCTAGCATGAACCTGATTTTAGAAAAAGAGAAAAGCATGTGTGGTGCATTTATAGTAAATAAAGACTGATTGGCCTTCGCATAACTCTCTTTTGTTTTCTATGTGCTGGAATCTCACCATTTGGTTGACTTTGGGAGTCTAGGTTGTGAGACTCCCTTATAGGCAAAATGCTCAAACACTGAGGGTCTTGGATATGAAAGGAACCAATTCCCACTCATTTGGGTTCAGGTGACCATGACTTTTCCAAATGCCCCCCTGTAGCCATCAATGCCAGCAAGGTTCCAGTGCTTGCATCCCCAGTGCCTACCTGTACTCAACCTGGTACTTCAAGATTAAAAAAAAAAAAAGATTTCACCAACAAAGCCTTTGGGATCTGAAATCTCTTAAGGCTCCTTTCACGAAGACCTCAGTTCATTACAGAAATCATCAGCTTTGTGTTATAAGACAGATTGTAAAATAAATAAATGAACTCATTTGGAGCTTTCTGTCATCTCCATCTACCCCATTGCACGGCCTCTGTTCCACATCAACCAAAAGCTGATTTATTAGATTCTGATAACATATGTTCACATTATTTGTTACAACTGCGTCCCGCCCTCCACTAGAACTTGGCTCACACGTTGCAAAATTCCTTTGTTGCAAATGGACAAATTCACCATACCAAGGCCTTTGTGTTGAGTTTTGTTTATGTTGCGTACCTGGCAACAGAGATGATGTTCTTACTCATTATTCATGGAAAAACGAGTGTCATTAGTGGCAGGACATATACTGTTGCCGAGATGCCTCGTTAGGGATTTTAAGTTCAGCCGTTGTCAATAGACTACAGATGACCTAACCCCGACTGAATTCTGGAGAGTATTTTAGTGCAGACTTGGCTCAGGCCTGTGTCATTTACAGTAGAAATATAATGAAGCGGCTGCTGCAGTTACTGTTCTTGAGGCGCGAGCTGCAGCCACACAACGCTATTAAAGCATGACTCTTGTTCTTCACCCCATACCATAGAATGGGCTCTTTCAGATTCATCTCTACTGCTTTTCCTGGGGACCCACAGGCTCTTTACCGAACTGGCCCATTTTCTGGCCCTGTGCAGGGAAGTGGGTTCTTTAGAGAGCTCTGAGTACAGACAGCCCTGCTTGTCCCCCTAGTCCAGACGTCAGCACCTTCATCCATGAGATTCTAAGGACAGCTCTCTGCATCCCAGCTTCTCCATCCCTCGCCATAGAGCCACACCCGGAGCAGCAGGATTGTGTGTTATCTTTGCAAATTGGAATGCTCTGGTTGGGCATCAGTTTCTTGGATGGTTTATGGGTGCAACAGTCCTTCTTTATTACATCTGCTATGTGGCTGACTTTTTTAGTAGTGTTTTGGAAAGTGACACAGTGGGATTAGTGCTGCTTTATAGAAATATGGTAAGACGTGGCTTTGGGGGTAGGAAAATAACATGCTCTGAGGAAGGGAGGGAGGCAACATGTATTCCTTTTGCCTCATTCTTCACCATTTTTTGGTTTTCTGTGTGGGGGTTTGTTTGTTTGTTTGTTTGTTTTGGCTTAAAGTTATAAAAGTGACATTCATAGACTCCTTTTACAGTGAAGCTTTTGGGAAGCCCTGGATTCCTGGTAAGATCACCAGTTAAGTAGTCATGCATCTTTGTAATCTGCAACCTAATTTTGATTTTGATTTTCCCCCTGAGATAACTATTCATGTTATATTATTGCAGCCATTAGTCTAAAATGCTGTTTGGCCATCCTCAGGAGTTTTCATGCTCTTTCATTGTCAATTTGTTAACCAACAAATTGGGTAGTTTTTATCCAGGTGGTTGGTCCTGGTTTTAGAGCCATTCATACAAGGACTAAACTATCAGCAGAAGCAGCAGATAGTATTTATTCAGTTCTTAGAATGTGTTGGGATCAGCCATGATTCTAAGCTCCATATGGATGAACTCACTCTCACCACAGCATACGAGGTAGATACTACAATTAGCCCCACTTTACAGCTGAGGTAACTGATGCAGAGAGTAGTTAAGTTGCTCAAATAAGAGCCTCAGATGTCAAAGTAAAGCCATGAAAATGATATGAGAGAAAAGAGATAAACTAAGAAAAAATTTTGTTCAATAAGATGTGAATTTTTATTGAAAGGAAAGCAAGGTAAAGACTGAGCTGTTCTGACTCCAGGCCCGTGGTCTTAACCTTCGCACTTCCACCACCTCCGCTATTGGTAGTTTTTTGGTTTTTTTTTTAGTGTTCTTGTAATTTTTAGCTACAATTTATTGAGAAACTGTCACGTGCCAAGCCTGTTATACACATTACCTATAACTTTCGCAATAACCTCACAAGGAGGTAGCAGATGCAGAAACTGAGGCTTGTGAGTATATATAACTTTCAAACTACATTCCTTGAGAATGCAGAATTGGGATTCAAGTCCAGGTTGTTGGCTTTGAAAGCCCATGTGTTTTTCATAAACATAAGCCTCACTGAAGCGACTTGCTCTGCCTCTCTCACTCCTCTTAAAAAGACATGAATTAGGCAGGCTGAAGCGTGGTGCAGAAGTTCAATGATACCAAATTATCTTTGGAGATTCCTTTTTAATCATTCCTTTAGAATTGGATATGTCTGCATTTGTTGTTTTTCTGAAACTGTCTTCGAAATACGGCTTTCCATCTTCAATCAACTTATGCCTAATTTCTTTAGTCACAAGGGGATTTGATGTATGGTGTTCATTTAATTTGAAATTTATCATCTTCTTTTTCAATCACACATTTGCTATAAAGACAGAACTGTTTTCAGGATCATTAAGTCTTCAGAACCTTCTTTTAGAAGACATTGGGAAAGTTGTTACAAGCTTTGGATTGCCTTTCAAAGAAGTTTATAGGCCACCTAGGTTGAAAACTTAAATCTCAGAGATTAGGGTGGTAGTGTAGAGAAGAGTTCATGCCTTTCTTACTTAAGATCATTTGTGCATTTCAATTGTAGAAGAACCTCATAGAACAAGTAAGAATGTAAATATGAGAGCTTACAGGATACCTTTCGGAGCATCTATTTCTGTCCCTAGTAGATGATCTCTGGGGATACCAAAGGCAGTCAGTCGGTCATAGGGCAGTGGTGAAGAGTCCTGGCCCCGGTGGCCGGCTGCTGAGATCAGGCCCCAGCTCCCCGTTCACTGGTTGAGTGAATTCCGCAAATTACTTAACCTTCTAAGCCTCCTTTCTTCCTCTGGAAATGGAATGGAGGCTTAAAAGGCTAAGTAACATGCCCAAGGTCACACAGCTTGGCATTTGTTGTGAGGATTAAAGCAAGTAATCCATGTTAAGTGTTTAGAACAGTGTGGAGCACAGGGGAAGAGTTCAGTAACTCTTAGCAGTTATAAAGAGCCAAGATTACCACTCCGGAACTTCACCCCTGTTCTCAATCAATTTTATTTAAGTGGAAAATCATATACAAAATCTCAGTTAAAATGGAATGAGAGCCCAGGCTTGTGCCCCCCAAAAGTGTGATGGCCTATTATTAAAATTAATTATGGATCTAATAGGGCATATGTATAGGTATTTGATAAGAACAGAAATTTCCAGTTTTATCTACAAACAATTCTTAAACTTTTGGAAAGCTAACAGAAATGCCGGGGATTTTTACTCCCGATCAGAAGAGAAATTGTGTCATCCTTGAGACAATTTGCATCAGTGGAAATACAAACCCAAGCATTTGGCTATGTACTCCGTTAGGTCATTTAGTGATTGCCCTAAATTTGGGGGCAGAAACTTCCCTGTGAGAGACAGCTGGTCTTTTTTATAGGCACAAATATTATATAAACACAATGCCTATATCAAGACCATTTCTACTGATGTTATCAAACCCATTCTAATTTAGCATTGTTATCTGCCATCTGTAGTGTGCAGAAGGTATGCTTTTAGGAACAGGCCCTGTTTCTAATATTGGGGGAATTACTCGCATCTCAGTAGATGGAAAACGTTTTAAAAGTTCTAAAGAAAGCATTAGAGAATTGCTCGATGTTGAGACTATTCAGAAAACAAGCTTTTTGCTGATATTGTTTTGCACAGTCACCATGCCTTCATAAGTAAAAATGCTGTAATCTTGTTCATTGCCCAAGGCCTTACAGCTACCACCAGCTACAAGTTACTCAGCTATCATCCATAGTCCCTTTAGCATGTGTTCTGGGTAGGCTGTTTTCCATGTATGTTTGAGGAACAGGCAAGAATAAGAGAGATCTGAGATGCTGAGGGGACCAGTGAGTAAAATCTGTAGTCAGGCTGTCAGCGTCAGGCTGTCCAGACCAACAAAACAGCACTTTTTAGTCAAGTCTGCAGACGGATAACAGATGCCACAGGCCCAAGCAGCTTCCGAGATGTATCCGCTACAAAATTAGGCCCTCCTCGACAGAGGCTGGAACTGCATTCAGTCCCTAGTGACAGGCTTTAAGCCTAGTCCAGCTCCCAGCCTAGGGCTGGCTTTCATGGAAAAGACCGAGGATACCAGGCAGACGTTGAAGAGACTTCTTATGTAAAGAAGGGCTTTAGGTGACTGAGAAATGGTGGCCCTGTAAAGCTTTGCACCAGGTACCCTGCCAGCTTTGCAAGGGCTAGATCTGAGAAGAAGAGTAAGCCTCTGAGGTTTCACAATGAGTGGCTGTCATGCTGTACGTGCCACGAGCAGGAGTCGCAACAGTAGACGTTAGTTATGTCAGTAAAGACTGCGTATGAGCAACGTCTGTCTCTGATGTAGAAGAGGTTTTATGAATGCATCTGTAACCTGCATATGGCACATGAGCAAACCCTCTAAATTTATGTTGTCTTTAGTAATCTTTATTGCCCGGTTACTGTAATTTACCAAGGTGACATCTCTCTGCGGCCAGCCGTTACTGTGACTTCAGCTGCTGTGTTGGGCTCCAGGGCACTGGCCACGAAAAGGGCCCTCCGACACAGACCCTGCAGGTAATCCTATCCAAAAATTGCAGATGACATCTGGTATTCGACTTTGTAGCATAAGGGAAATTTTCAGGTTGTAGCTGAATCCGGGTTGCCGGCCCCTCATCCTCCTCCAAATTACTAAGGTCATGTAATATTTCCCAGTTGGATCCTTGAAGTCCCGGGTGGTGAGTCTTCCTGAGGTTCTTCTCTGTCAATCCTTTTTATTTCTTCCGTGACGTTTTCTCCTTTGATTAAAAGGGAACTTTGGATTGGCTTTTTGAAGGTGGGATAAAAAGACCTCACACTGTCTGGAACCCCAAAAAAGAAAAATCTACATTTCTGCTGTTGTATTTGTATCATGTCATGGAGTAAACTGAGAAGTTTTATCAAAGACAAGCAGTTGGAGGACAGTATTACGTGATGGGACAGTGATCATACATCATAGTCCGCAAACAGGTTAGGAAGGAGAAATGGGCTGCATTTTTGTTTGTTTGTCTTTTTTTTTTTTCTGTTTGGTCAGTTTGTGGCTCCAAAAGCATCTGTCAAGGCCACTTGTGTTGGGTTAATGCAAACTTCAAGTATAGCAATCTGTTGCCTGATTAAGATACTTGATACTCTGTAATCTCAAGTGGTGACAGAGAGTAATTAGGTTAATTTTTTCAAATTAATTCATCAAGAGTCTATCAAGCCCTTATCTTGAAGATACTACCTTTACGGTGCTTCTGGATTCAGAGGTGAATGTGATCTCTTCTGTGTCACCAAGAAACTTTCAGGTTAGTGAAGAGAGATGTTTATAAAACAACAACAGCAGCAGCAGTAAGGCAAGGTGGGATGAATCAGTGCTCAGGGAACCTACTGGAAACGTGCTGTGGGGGTGCAGAGAAAGAAACCCTTTGAGAGCAAACCTCCTGTTCTCTTCTAGCACACTCACGGACCAGGGCAGAGTTCAGGACACTAGTGGTGAGTGAGTGACTGGTTAGATGAAGACGCAGGAGAAATCGTGTCCTCACTTGTGAGGTGTCTTTGGATTTATTTCTCTGCTGGCTGCTATCCTTAAAACATTTTTAGAATTGTAGGTATGAAATAAACCCTCAGTTGGCCTATTTCATGGATGGAGATAGTAATGATCCTTTTTAAACTACATCTTGATGATGATGATTGCAGGTGAACAGAAGGAAATTCGGTCAAAAAGATCATCACAGGAAAAATGTTTTGCTTTGTGGGTTTTCAGAGACACATCAAATCAGTGGTTTCGCTCGTAATTACATAAATTCCTTCCAAGATGATTATATTAAATTACAAGTTTGCTATTATGAGCCATTTTTGACTTTTGAAAGTTAAGAGTCATTCTTCCTGAGATGACCTTTTCTTTCAGCAACACCGTTCCCATAAAGGGTCTTTGGGAGCCAGAAACGGTGTCGTTTGCCTTTCTTGCTTCTGGCCCCGTTTTTTTTTTTTTTTTACTTCAACTTTGTTTTAGCTTTCACTCTTACTTTCTTTTTGCCCCACTTTTTCATTCCACTGCTGTTTCAAATAGACATCTCGTACAATTTCCTGCATTCTGCGAGAATGCCATAAGCAAAAAGAAGTGCAGTACATATGTTGAGAAAAACACGGTACCGATTCCCTCTCAAAACACCCATCAGCACTGACCACTTTTGGCTCCTGTGAGCTAATTTAGGTATAGTTATTTACATATCGGAGGCAGCTAATATCAAGTAATTAGAGATGTTCGTATGTTAATTTAAGATTTCATTTAGCAGACACAGACCACCAGCCCCGTTTCAGATGCTGTTTTGTGTCGTGGGTACAAAGTAATGAAGACACACAACTTTTACTCCTAACACATAGCACGTAGGTAGGAGAGGGAAATAGCAGAACAGTCAAGTGCTGTGAAGTGTGAAGACTGTGATAGTTTGACCCAGATCGGAAGGACAGTTCACCCAGGGGAAGTAAGGGAAGTCTTCCAGGTAGAGGTGGGGTGAGCCCGACAGTGAGGGTGCTAGAGGCAAAGAGAGCACGCTGAAAGACTTAGAGAAAGGTTAATGTCCCTCGTGGGAAAAACTCCACGTATCTCACAGAGGAGAGGGTTGGCGGAGGGCAGCAGCAAAGGGCCAAAGACGGTGAGTGAGGTAGGGGCGGGACCTCGAAGAACTCTGTGTCCAGCTTGGACTTTCTTCTAAAGCCCCTGGAGAGACCTGGAGGCCATTTAGGCAGAGGAAAGGCTTCGACGACCACAAAGTGAAGAGAGTGGTAGGATGCATTCATGTTCTGCCCCTTTTTGACTCGCTGTGCTTGGGAAATGCAAGTGCAGAGTGAAAGCACTACGACGCGAAGGAGAGAGTGCCGCTGAGAGTCCTGCCTGAGTGATTTCAGACACTGAAGAAGCAGAATTTTGTCCTTTAGGGAGACCTTTGCTCGGTTGTCGAGAGTTATTACCGTTTGGTTTTCCCTCCTTAAACAATAAATGGAAATCCCAGTGCAGAAACTTTATTTCCTGGGTGATTAGAGTTTCCTATTTTAAACCATAACCACTTAATTTAATTTGCTCTTTGGTGATGTCTTCAGTATAGGAGGTTGAGGCTTCTGTAGACCCAGCATAACCCTTAGGTACTCTGTCTTTTGGGGTGGTGTAGTGAAGACACGATTAAGAGCCTGCCAGGACTCATGTCACCCATTGAAACCTGTCTACTTCTGCCGAGTCATTACAATGACACGAGGAAACAAGAGTGGAGTGTGGGGAGCATGTGGAGTGTCCACCGACTTCCAAGGCTGTGAATTTGGAGACAGTGGAGTACGTGTTGTGAATGGCTGTGTGTGCAAATCTGCAACAAGTCTCAACGCATCTGATGAATTCCTGCCTTAGTGACTCTTCAGTCACTACTAAAATGGACAAAGCCTGGGAGTAATTAAATTATACCCCGGATTTAATTCTTGCCACAAAGGAAGAATTTTAAGGGAAGGAAACTATGTTATCTTACTCATGATAGTGAAAGAAGGGAACATTACTTACAGACATAGGCCCTGAATCTAAAAACAAATAACAAGGAAAAGCCAAAGCCATACCTTTTTTTAAATTCAGAGGAAAGATAAATATAAACCCCTAAATGGAGATTCAATAAATAACTTATTTTGTGATGACACTATCTAGCATAGGAGAGAGAGATATTTTTAAGTGGAAATTGGTTCAAGAAGGATGGGAGATTCTAAAAGATGAAAGTATAGTTGTTCCTAATGGAAAAAATATATAAAGGAAACGAATGATTTAAGTATATGAAAATATCAGAATGACATATAGCTCAGTGAGCATATACAAGTAAGGTAGAAACCTGTACGCAGGTATTCAGGGGAAGCAGAATCCTCAAAACTTTCATTGTGAAGTTATTTTCCAAGCAAATTGGTGAGGAAAGTCTAAGAGAATGACGATAAGGAAAATAACAGCGAGTACCCCATCGGCAATATGGAATGCTGACAAGGACGTGACACTGATGGTGACAAGGACATGACACTGGAAGACCAGTTCTGTCATTAATCAGTTAAGCAACTCTTGAGTATATAATTTAGCTTCTCTTGGCCTGTATTGCTTCATCTGTAGAATAAAAGAGCTTTGAGGGATGGCCTTCACAACTGCATGCTGTTGTCTAATTCTTTGATCCATCTTGTAGTACTCCTGTTTGGAAAAGGAAGTGATATGTTAACAAGTTGATAAAAAATATTCTATTTTCTATTTCCTCTCAATGTTTTTGATTCTTTTTTAAAAGAATTTAAGCAAATAAATCAATCCCAGTAAAATCCCAGAAGTGATCGTTATGTGGTTTATAAACACTTTAGAAAGAGGTGATTGAAGATCCAATGTAAATTTACTAAGGAAATTATTCTAAATAAAAACAGGTGAGATAGTGAATGCGAAAATATTTTTTGTCTCTACAACAGTATTTAAATGTTTTTTTATTTAAATGGCAGTTTTTCTTCATATTTCTGAATCAGAGGAATACCATAGAAGCATAGTTGACTCTTGAACAACATGGGTTTGAACTGCATGAGTCCACTTATATGCAGATTTTTTTTTCAATAAATATACACAGATTTTAAAAATAAATGCACACAGATTTTTTTCCAGTAAATATGCAGTCAGCCCTCTGTATCCCCTGGTTTCACAGCTGCAGATTCAACCAGTCACAGATCAAAACCAGTGTTTTCGATCCCTCAGGTGTAGAGGACCAACTGTATGCATTGTTTTATGCCTTTTTTTTAAGGAGCTTGGTCATCTGTGGGTTTGGGTACCTGCAGAGATCCTGGAACCAATCCTTCATGGATACCAAGGGATAACTTTACTTAAGTGTTTGGGGTCAGAGTTATACCTGGATTTTCTACTGTGTGGGGGTCAGCACCTCAGTCCCCTCCCAAAGCCAGTATTCAAGGGTCAATTGTATTTATATTTTTATTTAAATAAAACGTTTGATAATGTTTGTAATGCTATCTTTTTGGTCATGACATCTATTATACATTAATAATATTTAATTGTGTAAATGTTATAATACCTATTATAATCATTAATAAATTTCTGGACTCATATCATTGCAGACCATTACAAACTAGTCCAGATTTAGGGTGATCTCTAGAATACCATTCCCAGATTCTCTCCTTGGTATTGCCATGGTCAGTATTTTTAAAAATCAGGCCTTATAGACAACATAGCAGAATTTAAAATCATATACTCTGGGCACAGCTCATACTTGTTCTAAATATGTGATATTGGCTTATTTCTTACCCATTCTGTGCCTCACTTTCTTCATTTATAAAACAGGGCTAACAGTAGGTCCTCATCAGGTCGCTCTGCACTTCATAAGCCCTTGATAAATGTTAGCAGTGATTTTGATGATGATAATGATCAGACGGGAGGAAAAGCATATGTTTATGGAGTACATGGAGCAAAGCTGTGGGTGGTAGCTTGAGTGAGAATGATGACTGACTGGAACAATATGGTTAAGATTTAATGGTTTAGATTTTATTTTAAGATTTTAAATTTAATGGAGTCAAATGGGAAATCCTGCTTATATATTCAAAAGTTTTCATAGCTTAAATTAAAAAGACCTGGCTATGGCTGAAATCAGCTTGGAAGAATTCGGGAGGCTTTGTTGACCACACGGTCATTGGAACAAATGTGGAGTTCCAGCTGCTCACCCTCAGGGCCATCCTAGCTGGTATTCAGAGAGGCGCAGTGGCCACAGCTCCTCAGGTTGCACACTTCCCTTGAGCTCTGTGTTGGTCAGGTTTCAGGGATTTAGAAGATTATTCACACTTATAATTCTCATATTTTGAAATCACCTATGGCTTCATAACACGAATAGGTGAGAAGTTCTGAAGAGTATGTCCAGTATTTATTCTGGAAAAGATTAGGTTTAGAGGAAACATTTTAACCATCTTAATATTTGAAAAATTGACTTGAGAAACAACCAAATTCTGTTTTGTTAAGGAAGGCAAAACTAGTAAATAATTTTTAGATTATGATTTGTAGCAAGAACGGAGGGGGCCAGAATGATAAAAGGCAAGTAACTGTTATGGAGGTTATATTGAAATGTGAGAGAAGACAGCTTCAGGTGGCACAGTATCGTAGGTTTGTTTGTTTTCTAATATATTTTTTTTAACTTGGTATAGGTTACATTTAATAACATGCATAGATCTTAAGTAGAGCTGGATGACTTTTCACTTATGTATACCCCATGATGTTACCACCCAGGATCATAGAACTTTCCATCATCTCAGAACATTGCCTCACTACCTCCTTCTGGCCAATAACTGCCCTCAAACCCAGAAGTAACCATTTCTCTGACCTCTGTCACTATATATTAGTTTTGCAAACTTCATATAGCTATTTCAGAGCACCGTTTATCAGTTTAAACATGCACCTACCTTCTGACGCAGCAATCTCATTTTTAGTTACATATTCAAGAGAATTGTGTTTTCTTTTTAGAAGAAGCTTACACAAGAATGGTCACAACAGCTTTATTCATTATAGGCCCAAACTGTACAAGAGTCTAAATAGCTATTAGCAAGAGAATAAACATATCGTGGTATATCCACACAATGAAATGCTACTCAGCAATAAATAAAAAAAAAATGAAGTATTGATACACACTATGCCGCAGAAGGAACTCAGAAACATCAATCTGAGTGAAAGAAGCCAGACACAAAAGAGTACGTAGTCTGTGGTTCCAGTTGTATGAAGTGCAGGATTGTAGATTTTCATGAAGGACTTTTATGACAATTAGATTTTGCATGTCTCAGACACTTGGAGAAAGGTCTTCCCTTTTCATAAAAGGACCTGGATGAACACAAAATGGCAAAGGAGTGGGAGGAAAATTAAACTCACGCCAGCAGTTTGCTTAAGTGAGAACTTTTAGTTAGCATTCCTTATTTCTGCAGTGAGTAATGGAATTATGTGATGGCTCATTCTCTCCTCCTTGGATTCTGATTCTTCAAGAACTTTTGGGTAATAATGGTAGCTACGTGACACAAAATGCAAAGGCACTTTGTTGAGTCTGTTCAGACAAAATTGGACTTAGAATGATTTTAAGAGTCTCTTCCACTGAATAAAATTTCTAAATAAATTACAGCAATACTGGAAAGGAGCTGATTTGTTATTTCCTGCTCAGAACTTTGATACTAACATTTTCATCACCTCATTTTATATATTTTCCTAGTGGTAATAGCATAAATTATATTATGCAGACAAAACTGTAGGGATAGAGAACAAGTGGTCACCAGGAAACAGATATGGTTTGGGGAGGGAATAAGTAGAGAAGCACGAGAGAATTACTTTGGGACAGTTGTGGATTTTGGTGGTAGTCGCGGTTGAATCTAGCCATGGGATAAAATTTTATAGAACTACACACACAACCATGTAAAACTAAACAAAGTCTGTAAGTGACTTAATCGTATTGTACCAGGGTCCATGTCTAGGTTTTGTTTATTATACTACAATTACGTAAGATGTCACCGTTAGTGGAAGCTGAAGGAAGCATTCAAAGGACTCTGTGTATCCTTTTCACAACTTCCTGTGAACCTGTAATGATTTCAAAATAATAAGTTTCACAATTCTAATAGGCAACAACCAAGTCTCATACTTTTTTTTTTTTTTTTTTAGAAATAAAAGATGTAGTGCTCATGGGGCAAGCATCTCAGAACAATTAGCATTCTCCTAAAGGTAGTGCAAATGATTTTTCTTAAAAGTGGGCCTAAGCATGCAGTTCCTGCCTCTGATTTAGATGTTAGGCCTTATTAGATGAAAGTATGTTCACACTGCAGAAGGAACACTAACTTTCATAAAGGTATGTAAATGCACTCTATGGACCTTCAGGCTGACAACCCTTCATGTAAGTTGTACCTTTGACTATGCTGTCAGTGTCTGTCTCCACCAATATATTTGCCCATGAACTTGCTTCAGACAATTTCTAGAACTGAATTTTTCCATTTAGCATCATTGTTAACTTCTAAAAGTTCACTTATTACATCTACTTCACAGGAAGCTTTGGAAATACAGATAAACACTAGAAAAAAAATGCCTATAATACCACCAATAAACACTTGATATTTGGTACATATAATTTCAGTCTTTTTATCTCTGTGCATATAAACGCTTTATACAAATAATAAAACCATAAATTTTGTATTCTTATTTTACTCATTGACGTGTGCACAAAAATACGATATCTCCCCAGGTCATTTGCACGCTGTGGATATACAACACCTTAACAAATCTCCTATGATTGGACATTTAGGCTGTTTCAGGTTTGCCACCATTAGAGACAGTGTCATCATAAATATCTTTAAGGCTAGATCTTTACGCACAGTTAAGGTAAAGGCTCAGGAGTGGAGTTGCTAGGTAGGTAAAACATTAAAGCTTTTGATTTATGTCACCAAACATAAGCATCATTTTAAAAATTACATTATAAATAAAACTATTTGAACAACATAATGCTTTATCTGAAGGGACATTTAGGATCAGTTTCTTTAGAGTAATTCGTTCCTTCTTAGAGACAAATTGCCATTACCAAGTAGACATAACAGAATTAAAAGAAAAATATTGAAAATACCATTGACCCTTCAACACACAGTTTTAAACTATGCTGGTCCGCTCATATGTGGATTTTTTAGTATATACGTGCAGTATTGTCAATATTTTTTGCTTATAACTTTTTAAATAACATTTTCTTTTCTCTAGCTTACTTTATCATAAGAATGTGGTATATAATACCTATAACACACAAAACATGTGTTAATTGACTGTTTATGTTACTGGTAAGGCTTCTGGTTATTAGTAGTTAAGTTCTTGGGGATCAAAGGGTATATGCGGATTTTTGACTACACAAGGGCCAGCACCCCCCCCCTATTGTTCAAGGGTCAGCTGTATCTCAATAAACAAGTTAGGCAAGACTTTTTGCTATTTTTCATTTTTGTTAAAGAGGGAAAACAAAATAGTTTACTAGATAGAGTAAAAAGCTATCGAATGGAATAAACATGCCAATAGTGGGGATTGGGACATTTACATTTCCCCCTTCTCTCTTTGATACTGGTTAAAATATATTTTCAGTTATTTATTGTTTAGGTATTATGACTGTGTATATATGCCACCATTTTTATAGACAACGAAGGAGTAGGGGTCATTTTTTTTAAATGGGGAAAATGTACTATAAAGTCATAACGTTGCAGAATTCTGTTGCGTCTTTCTGGTTATGTGTGTCCTGTCTGTAGTTGTGAGGGGGTCTGCTTCTGAGTCAAAGAACAGCTGATTAGGCATCTCTGGTATCCTGCTGGAACACCTCAGTTTTACCTTCTTCTCCATTTCCAGCTGCATGAATGTGTTCGTTCGTTTGATTAGGTAACCATTAACACACAATCTGATTTTCCTCATTGAAAAGTTAAATCCTTAATAGGCGTTCTTTAATTTATCGAGTGAGGCTCCGTCTTGTACTGCCACCTTCAGATAATTATGACCATTATTTTTCACCTTAACTCCTTCCCAGGAGTTTTCATTGGTCCCCCCTTCACATGGAGGTGCTAGGCTACCACAGAAGGAACACAGATCCCACCAGGAAGGGTGGGAACGAGACTTGGATCATTTTTAAACCAAAGGTCTGAGCTTTTAAGTAGAATGTGTATCATCTGCAGTTTTTTTTTTAATTATCTTTCAATAACGACTAGTGAGTGGACACTAGTAAACAAGATATTTGGATTGATTTCCGACACTAAAAAATAGTTAAATGTTTAGATGTTGGAAAAGCAACGAGACAAATCCATGAGTATCTGACACTTTTTCTTCTTCTTAGTGATAAACACATCATTTTATACTATGCATATGGTGGTAGAATTTTGTTCGAATGTAATATATGATATCAGGGTTACAGAGACCTCTTTCCTTTTCAATTCTGTGTTGGTATTTTCCGTGATTATTTATATTTTATCAATGTCATTGAAATTTCCCCCAAAGAGAAATTCCTCGTGCCGGAATTGATGATATGTTGGATGAGAGATTGGTTTTCTTTAATGAAATTATTTTCTTCTGCTGCTGTCTGTTGGCTAGTTATGGGACTTTCTTTCTTATTCCTACGATATGTAATTTTTTCTAAGTTAAGTGAAAACAGCTCTGCAAAGAAACTTGCAGAGCATTTCAGGCATTGAGAGTTCCTCTAACCTAGAGTAAATTTTGCGGCATTAGGAACGGCACATTTTACCTGGTCTGAAATAGGAAGGTATTTCTATATTATAGGATAAATTTGGTTGAGTATTAAAGAAATACTATTCTGATAAGAAATAGAATCATAATATAAAAATAATCACCCCCCCACCCAAAGTTCTAACCTTGTTGAGTTTTGCTACTCTCAGCTGTCTCCTGCACTTTTGTTTCCGTGTAAGCTCAGTGTCTGAACCTGTTACTGACTCCCATCTCTCCATCTGAAATTTTCGATACAAACCAAGAGGAACCATTGTTCTGGAAAACAAATTAGGCTTCATGTTGAAGGGGATTGACCATGGGTTTGAAGGGGGGGAAAAAAGTAGAGTTTTCCTAATAATTTTACATACATAAAGATTTTTTATAAATACATATATAAAGATTCCTCATATATGTTTTCTATGTAATATGTTATATTTATAACAAAAAAGAAATATGACTTTTTGAAATTTAATTCAAAGGAAATCTGATTTAAGATTTTTTTTTTCAATCCAGGTAACATTTTTTCTTCACATTAGTATTTCATATGCCTGTTGGGAAATTTTATAAGTTCCAAAAAGGTCTTATGATTTATTTGACTTTCATGACATCAAGGGTATTCATGTAATACTTAAATTTATATATTTGTAGCTCTTTTCTGTTTAAATAAACTCAGTGTGAAAATGCATATTTTAAAATAGAAGGTGATTGCTGAAGAATCAGTCTGGCTGATTTTAAACATGAATTATTCACAAAAATATGAATTGGTTTTAGTTTCACATGCCACTTTGATACATAAGGCACAGCTGAGTATGCATTAAAATATTCTTCATTTATACTGTATTAGACTTACATGATTAAAATGCTAGTGTGTTAAAAATCGTTGCTCCTTGTTTCTGCAAACTTAAAAGAATTCCTACTTTCTTTTTCTCTAACAGATATAAGCTTACCAAAGTCGGCAACTATATGCTACACAGCTGCCTTGCTCAAAGCAAGAGCTGTCTCTGACAAGTAAGTGAATGATAACTGTGCAGTACTAAGTGCCCGACCCCACGCGAGAAGATGTGTGGCCTCGGAGGATTTCTTTGGAAGTTTCTTGTAGTCTCTCAGACCTCTGCTTATGAGCATGCGTTTTCCAAAATCTGCTGACCTTTTCTTTCACTACTAGAATGAGGGAATGCATATCCTCAGATATTGTGTCTGTGGGTCCCTAAAGAGGGATTGATTTGAAATTCCATGCCTCTGAGGTGACTTTTTTTTTTTTCTTTTGGCCAGATAATAGATACTGAAAGGCCTGCTTGGGATTTCACAAAATGCCTTCCTTTTATCCATTTTTTTTTTTTTTTTGCATATTCCTTTTCATTCAGCAGTCCGAGACTGGGTAGCGGTCATAACAAACATGTAACGTGACAGAAGGGATGGCCATCTCCCATTCTTTGCCTCATCAGTTCCGAACTAACTCCCACCCAGGGTCCATTTACTTTGAGTCGCCTTCTCAGTGGGACATTGGCCTACTTTACTCAGGCAGGTGGCTATGACATAGAGAATTTCCACAAACATCCAATACGACTGGCAGGTGAAAGAGCATAGACGGCTTAACTGTTTTTGAGTTCAGAAACGCTCACACTTCCCCGACACCACTCCTCTGTAGCGTTGAAAAGCAGATACAAGGGAAAGGAAACAGCCTCTGCTATGTCAGACAGGTTTGCTGTTAAGTGTGTGTGCACTTCAAGACCGAAGTAATTTTCTTTCGTTCTTTTTTATCCTGTAGATCGCCAGTACCTACTGCAACATCTTTTCTCCCTACACAGCGACTCCAGCTTGGGAGGGCAGGGCCAGGGTTGTCACAGCTTCCCCTGTGGTGTCTGCCTGCCAAGCACAGCTCTGGAGTTAGCCCTGGGTGTGAGGTGAGAAAGAGATTGCATGGTCTGGTTTTTTTTCCATTCACTTGGGCAGGTGTCTTGCCCGCAGTTTGGGCATGCACACTCCCCTGCCTGAACAGCCCAAGCAGGCTCCCCTGCTGCTGAAGCTGCCACAACTTAACTCTCTGTGGCAGCGCTGACACTGGGTCGGGAGCCTCCCTTAAAATTCTCCCCAGTTCTGTTTTTAACCAAGGGCGCTCTTCTGCCAAGTAGTGGTCTCTTTTCCGACACTGCCCCCCCTCATCAGCCCCGTCCCCTGCCCTGGCCTCAGCAGGTCCCCTGTAGAAACCTCAGATTAGCCGTTTAGACAGACAGATCTGACAGCCGAACCGAACTCCTGCCGCGATCACATGCAAGCACGCTTTCTGCCGCCGCGGGGGTTTTTGCTGGCCTCGGTCTGAGGGGTCGCTCAGAGGTCTTGTGCAGTGAAGGTTTGGAGAGGCCGTGCCACTGCGGCGCCGTGGTTGGACGGGCCCTTGACGCGGTGTAGATGCCGTTCTGGGTGGATGCCCCAGCAGCAGTCCCAGCGGGATGGCGTCTGTCTTTCTGCTTTGCAGGTTTTCTCCAGAGGCTGCATCCCGGCGCGGGCTGAGCACAGCAGAGATGAACGCGGTGGAGGCCATTCACAGGGCAGTGGAGTTCAACCCTCACGTGCCGAAGGTGAGCCTGTGGGATCCGGGCTGGAATAGGAACGGTCACAGACAGCGCACTGCAACCAGCCAGTGTCGCGGGGCCTGCGTGACCTGGCCTTCCCAGCCTCTCGTCTAAGCAGAAGCCCCGTTCGAGAGGCGCTGGGGCCAGGTTCCAGGCTCTGTTCAGTGCGGGCAGATTGACAGACCTGGCTGGGAAGGCCAGGTCAGGAGGTCCGAGGGCGTGGATGTATTCCCAGGAGTTGCACCCCAGTTACAATCTTAACACGGACCCATCTCAGGGAACGAGCCCTGTGAATAAAAGCGGTAAGAAGAGGCTGACCAATGTGACATTCTGTGTGTCACGTAAGTAAATGAGAGTTTATCAACATTGGCAGTAAAATAATCGGGAAAAGCTCAAAGTATGAAGTATTTGTTTTTGGCTGCTGAGTGCCATTTTAGCGGGTATATGCGGTAGGAAGTATTTTTCTTAATTATTCTGTTAGCCACATGATTGACCACCTGATAACTACCCATTAATAAATGTTGATTTATAATATTTTTAATATATTTTTCTGAATTTAATTCTAAGGGTATCAGATCATGATAGAGGCGATTTCTGAAATCTTTTGTCCAGGAGACAGGTGTATATTTATGATTTACCGGTATTTGTGATAGCACATCCCTGAGGAACATTTTCAGTTTCTCGATATTCTAAAACAGTTTGATCTGAAGGAAACCATTTTTATAGTTCATATCAGGTACTACAGGGTATCATTTTCCTGGCAAAATGTCTGATGAAGACTTTCATTGGTCAAAAATGACAAAAGAAGGCTATTTTCTTTTTTCTTGTTTTGTTACAGTTTTGTATCAAAAGGGTGGTGGTAGTGTGTGTGTGTGTGTGTGTACGAGTGTGACCTACTTTATTTATTGATACCCGTAGTGACAGAGATAAATTCCTTAATATCATTTCTGAGGTTTTAATCAGGTCATGGTCACCTTTTCACAAAACAGGAAACTGACAGTGGTGCCCAGCGCCACAGCTGCAGAAGGACGTATTTATCCCCCCCAGTGCTAGTGGATAATGACCAACGTAGGACTATAGATCTAGGTGTTGTGCGTAGAGTGGTATAAAAATATATCTCTTTATTTCATATTTGTTCCGCTAAGTTAAAAGTGTTCATTCGGGTTTGATTAAAATTTAAAGCTAATCATGAAAATTGTGCCCTGAATTTCAGCAAACTTAAGTAATCAATTAATATTTATTGAATGCCTTCTCCAACCCAACCGCTATTATTCTACGAGCATAAGTAAGGCTCTTTGAGAAGTGATACTGGGCAATAAGAGTCATAGATTCTGAGACGAAGACTTGAGTTCAAGTTCTGGCTCTGTCCTTTATTAGCCGTGGGATCTTGGGCTTTGCATCTCTAAACTCAAAGTTTTATCCTTTGAATAAAGATAAAAATGTAAGCCGCATCTTCTGTGATAAAGCGCAGGTGAGATAATACAGGCAAAGGTTTTTGAAAATACTTGAGCACTATATGTTTGTAAATTATCAACATTATTAACATTTGACTTGCTTGTGGCCCCTTAAATCGAGGAACCTGGTCTTATCTTTTCCAATAATTCCTTATAATCCTGGGGACAAGATAGGAAACTTGTTGGTTGGATATGTTAATAGAAGCTGGCATTTCATTTTTGATAATTGTCTTAATGGTTGATTGAAACTCTAGAAGAGTTAAAAACCATAAGAAATAGTCTAAGGCTACCATGAAAGGATTGACTCAGCGAACTAGCACTATCCCTGCAAAACAGAATTCTTCTAAAAGTGGAAACGTTTCAAATACTTTATTTCACTCTTCTTTCTAATCATTAAATGGGGAAAGGATAGGGTATGTAGTAAACTGATTCTTCACCACTTTGCTTTGTTGGTGATTGTGCTGAGAGGAAATCTGTTGCCGAATCTTCTTCTCCTGACATTCCCATGGGGAAAAGGCCACGTGAGTCACCGGCCTCATATGTTGAGAATTAACCACAAAGCTTTGGTTTATGTGTGCTGTGTGCAGGCTGTTACAAACATCGTTTAGGTCCTGCTGTTTTGCAGACTGCTTGCTAAACACACACACAAGCATGCACACTGGTCCCTTTTCAGGGAGAGAATAGCCTCAACTTTAATGAGATATCAAGGAAGAATATCAACTCTTAGACTCTTGGCATAAGAAGGGGCCTTAACGATTAGCTAGGACAGCAGTCCCCGACATTTCTGGCACCAGGGACCAGTGCTCCTATGAGATTCTAACACCTGATGATCTGAGGGGGACCTGAGGCAGTGATGCTCGCTCTGGGGAGTGGCTGCCAGTACAGATGAAGCTTCACTAGCTTGCCCAGCACTCACCTCCTGCTGTGCAGCCAGCCCCGTTCCTAACAGGCCACGGACCCTTACCAATCCACAGCCCAGGGGCTGGGGACCCCTGATCTCGGATACTTTCCTATCCTTAGTTGGAATCTCGCCTTATAGTGATAGTATGGTAGTTATTTTATGATTGGTTTCTGCCGAATGTTTACTGTGTGCCAAGCCGCACACAAGCCATCTCGTTTATTTTTCATAACAACATTGTGAGTTATAAATTATCATCCCTGCTACCTAGATGGGGGTGCTGCAGGTTTGGAGAGGTTAAGTAACCTGTTTATGGTCACACAGCAAGTCAGTGAAAGAGCCTCAACAGATCCTGGCTTCTCTGGCTCTTAAGCATCACCCTCCGCTGGTGGCAGACCAGTCCAGGCATGAACACTTCAGATGGCGGCAAGCTCATCCCTTCCTAGGGAACTGAGTCCCTGAGGGCAATTCCGATTTCTTCAAGATATTATCATATCTTAAACGCTTTGACGGCTTCTTTTTCTCTATCATAGGAAGTTGTGGTAGGTAGCCCACCACAGGGCTTTCCAGTATCTATATGCCGTTTTACCCAGTTGTGGTCTGCTCAGGAGAAGAAAAAATACTGAATATAATAGCTGAGGACTGCCTTCCACAAATTTCCAGCTTAGTTCCATCATCCCAGTAAGCAAAGGTACATAGTTAATATTTCAGAATCCAGTGAAAGATATGATTTACTCCAGGAGCATTACTCTTTGAAACACTCTTCACCTGCAAACACGAGGAGTAGGAGTGTCTCTCTTAAGTGTCACACAGCAGGACTGGGAAATAAATAAAAGTAGTAAAAAGCCACAGGTCTTTATTCTGAAAGCGAGCCTCCGAAGTGAACACTGAGCATTCTGAAGCTTTAGTTTGCAGCAGGTTGTAAGGAGAAATCAGCACCTCGACTCCTGTTATGAATCCGGTTGTGTTACTCCCCTGCAGCTGTGTCCCCAGACAAATGGGACAAGATACAAACTTCCTGGGTAGTTCTTCGGACCCTTCATAATCTGACCAAACTTGTTTTTCATTTTTTTTTTTCCAGCTCCTTCTCACAAGTCTGTTCATTGTTCCAGAAACATTCTCCTCCCCTTCCCTCTTTGCTTCTTCTAAGGAAATCCTACTCACCCTTCGCCCCACCACCAAGTCACTACCAGGAAGCCTGTACCTCTTCATCCCAAATCAATCTCTCCCCTTTGTGGTTTCGCATCACAGGGCATTGATTGCGTACTTGGCATTTACTCCTTTTTGAGGATGGCCAAGAGTGTTAAGATCTTACTGATGCTAGTGATTTTCAGGAACTGGGTACACAATTCAAAAAGACAACGAAACCTCTAAACCCTTAGAGGGTGATTTCTATTTAATGGGATTAAAAGAGGAGCTTTAAATTTCGAGGAGTATCCTCCATTTTTGAAGAAAATTACTCTCGTGGTTCTGGATAAATGAAGAGCTACACTCATCTCAGTTTGATACCTTCAGATTTCTTATATTTTATTGGATTTTTTGCTTTAGCTTTCTATTTTGCTTTCCTTGAAAATATGCTTTCCCACCCACCCTGCTATGCTCCTGAGCAGTGCTGAGATTTCCATGGAGGGGACACCCTTCTCTCAGTGATTCACCACCGCACAGATCTGAGTTTTCACTTGCAGCATGTACTCCTAGTATGCTACATGCGCGTCACAGGCTTTCCCTGTGGACAGACACATTTTCATTTAGAGGACTTTACATTAGCCTTTCAGGGTGCTAAAGATAAATTTTCATTTTCCGCCATATTTTCAAAAGAAAAGAGAAAGACTGAATTATTGGTTTGTTAACTCCCAGTATAAGTCCTCCCCCACCCCTGTAGTTATATAATAAAAATAAATTCTTTTTTAAATTAGATAAAAGTATAAAGGAATCCTTCATAATCTCATCTTCTAGTCATATTTAAGACTTTCCTTCTCGCCTTTTTTCTGTACATTTTTAATATTTATTATTCATAGTCATAGTATATCCATATTTAAAAAAATACATGGGGTTGTTAACTTGAAGTTTATGGTTGGCTTTGAGGGGTATATTTGTTCTTTCTTGGGGGAATCATCAACTTTTCATGATTCTTTGACCTTAAAAAGGCTATCCTTTACCTTAATATTAAAATCCAAGTCTTTAGCCGTGTGCCTTCAAACGCTTTTAAAGAGTCTCAGTAACTGTTTTCTGGATGGCATAAGAAACACATATTATGAAATCCACCCTCTTAACAAGTTTTTAAGTTCACAGTATTGTTAGCTACGTGCACATTGTTGTGCAGCAGAGCCCAGAGCCTTTTCCTCGTGCACGTCTGAGACTGGCCACTGAGCAGCAGCTCTCTTTCTCTCTTCCTCTAGCTTCCATAGCCACCGTCTGACTTTCTGCTTTTGTGAGCTGGCTACTTCAGATACCTCCCGGAGGTGGGATCCTGCAGCGTTCGCCCTGCGACTGGCTTTTTTCACTTAGCGTCATGTCCTCGAGGTTCATTCATGCCGTAGCACAGGACAGGATTTTCTACTTTTTTAAGCCGGAATAGTGTCTGTGTGTGTGTGTGTGTGTGTGAGATTTTCTTTTATCCGTTGATGGAAATTGAAATTGTTTCCACATTTTAGCTATTGTGAATAATGCTGCAGTAAACATCAGAGTGAAAATATCTCTTCGAGATCTTTTTTAGTTCAGTTCTTTTGGAGGAATAGCGAGAAATGGGATGCTGCATCATATGGTAGTGCTGTTTTTAATTTTTTGAGGAAACTCCATACTTCTTTCCATAATGACTACATTTTACAGTACGCAGGATTTCCAGTGTCTCCGCTTCCTTGCTAACACTTGTTATAGTTTGCTTCTTTCTATTAGAGGCCACCCTAACATATGTGAGGCGGTATATCACTGTGGTCTTGATTTTCATTCGTCGTTAGTGATGCTGAGCGTCTTTTCATGTACCTGTTGGCCAGAGAAATGGCTGTTCAAGTCCTTTGCGCATTTTTTAATTAGGTCATTTGAGGTTTCTTTGCTATTGAATTACAGGAGTTCCTTTTACATTTTGTATATTAACCCCTTATATATCATGTAACTCTTTATATGATACATAAATACAGTTTTTATTTTATATATAATTTTTAACCTCTTCTATTGTATATACGTAAGATATGCACATGTATATCTGTCTGTCTGTCTGTCTGTCTAAATAAATAGATAAAGAGGGTTTGCAAATATTTTCTCCCATTGGGCTGCCTTTTCACTCTGCTGACTGTTTCTCTCTGTTGATTATTTTAGCTGCACAGAAACTTTGTACTTTGATGTAGTCCTACTCGTCTATTTCTGCATTTGTTGCCTGTGCGATATGCAGGAAGTTACTGTCAAGACCAATGTTGTGAAGTTTTTATCCTCATGCTTTATTTTAGGAACTTTATGATTTCAGGCCTTACGTTTAAGTCGTTAATGTATTTTGAGTTGGTTTTTGTGTATGGTATAGATAAAGGTCCAATTTTTTTCTTTTGCATGTGGATATTCAATTTTTCCAGCACTCTTTGTTGAAGAGGATGATTTAATTCTCGTGTCTTCTAGTGTAGACGTCAGGTTGTGCTGAACTCCACTATTGAACCTCCTTGAGCATAGAGTTTTTTTTAGTCTTTAGGATCATTTCCTTGGGATAAATGCACAGAATGGGAAGTACTGAGTAACATTTATAAGCACTTTAGCACTCTTGATACTTATTGCCAGATTCCTTACCAGAAAAGATTGTAAGTTTTCACTCCCATCAGCATGTGACTACTTTACCATTTGAATACATGCTCTGCTCACCAACATTGAACAGTTTGTTTAAATCAGAAAAGAGAAAAGAAAGAAGGAAAACAAAAACATTGATGATTTTATTGGGTGCAGGTGGAATTCTGTCAGTTTGCATTTCTGCCACTACTATAAGCAAATGCGCACACTGTGTGTTGTGGAAAAGCACATTCATTATAATGATGGGGGAGGGTAGCAACAGAAACTCAGGCAGGTCAGTGACAGATTATTGCAAAGTATGGGAAAGACGGACTCCCACTACCTCCTGTCCATGGGCCAGGGGAGCTATGGGAAGGGGGTTTAATTAGCTCCTCGCCTATGTCCTTTTTGATAAAATGGGGATAAAAATGAAAGGTTCACAGGCCTGATGAAAAGTAGGTGAATTATATTGTGTAATTCATCCAGTTCACAGTAGGTACTCAATACCTGCTGGCCCCTTCATCATCTCTTTTCTTGTGCCTTCAGCCCTATTTCTGCACTTGTGGGCTAGAGGCTGCCTAGAAACATGCATTAACTGGTATTTCTTGGATTATCCAAGTCAGAAGGATAACCAGAGAGTGTAACAGTGGCACTATAATGCCCTCGACCCTGAGTATCCGCAGGGTCCATTCAGGCCTCCAGATTTGAAAGAAGCCTCTCACGTGTTCTAGCTGCAGCTCTGGTCTTCAGGAATAACCAGAACTGTTTGCTAAGTCTTTTGCTTGTGGCTGATTAATTTCCAACCTCCCTCTTGTATTCCTGTTTCAGCACAGCTCTCCCAGCTCCCTGTCGAAAAAACAAAAACAAATAAAAAACTAGCTAATAATGATTTGTTACTCTTATTTAAGCAATAAACATTTTTGCCTCCGAACACAATCTTCTGTGAAACCTTAATGAACAAAAGTAGAACTGCTGTGGCTGAAACTGGGATGGGAAGGCAGACGGCCCCGTAACCCCGAGGCCACTTTGCATTCCAGTTTAGAAAATAACAGAAACCTGTAGTTGGCATGGCCACCACGGGACACCCCAAGCTTGAGAGGCCCCAGCCGTAGAACAGGAGATCCCACACGCACTCGGAGCAGCAGCAGGGGGCTGGGAGTGCCCCAACCGCCTGGGAGGCGCGGGTGCTATGGATAGAGCTGTTGAGGGAAACAAATCAAGAAAAATCACCAGCACCAACGGGGGAAAGCTTTCGTCTTCATCTTGCCTAAAATCCCATGGGCTTTTCTTGCTGGGCCCACCTTGGGCAGTCCCGTAGGGTGCTTGGGAAAAGGGGATCACCATGCTCCTGAAGCTCATTTCACCAACAGGGCAGCGTGAACTTGACAAAATATTGAAGTGAGGACCCTCTAACGGATATTTAGTTTTTAAGTTATACGTCTGGGAGTGCAGAAAGTCATGACAAAAGAAAGAGGAAAGAATGTGAACTGCTATGACAGAAATGCATTCCCATTAAAAAAATAACCTCATATAATGTTAATCTAGAAACTAATTTCAGGGGGATGACAAGAGTCCTGTGGGGGAAGACATCCTGGTGACTGCATATGCTGATGGAGTATCCACTGGACCTCGTTAGAGTGACGCAAATTCTCTTTCGTGCAAACACTAATGCAATCCCCTCTTTACATGTTAGTAAAGCTGATTGACAGAGTATAAAATTGCTTTTTAATCCAATTTAGGACACAAAACGTGTAGTAGGTTTTAGCATTTAAAAATGCTTGAAGCATGGAAGTGAAGACTCAAAATACCCTGGCAGATTGTATATGATATTTTATATCAATCATATGTTTCAAAAAAAATATTATTTCAATATAAGTTTCTTTGAATTGAGTCATATTTTGTTCCAAAGCTTTTTTGGATTAGAGTAAGGAGAATGTCTTGTGGAAACATGACCCAGAGGAAAGAGACAGAAACCAGTTTTTAGTGACATTTCTCAAAAACAGAACATTTCTAAGAGGTCTGTAGCTGTCCCCACCAAGGCCACTGCCACAAAGGCCACCCCATCTCAGTCACCAGGTCCTTTGGCCTCTTTCCAAACCTTATCTTATTTCATCTCCTCAGCGTTTGCTCGCACTGACCGCTTTTCTGTCTTGAGGCCATGTCGGCCCCCCACCACCTTTTCTCTCTGTGTCACTCCTCCATCTCTGCGTACTCTCCTCGTACGTAATTTCCTCCAGAGCGCGTCCTTCGGGTTGGCTCTCTGGGCAGCGGCACTGCTTGATTATCTCCTGGGAGATCCCATGTGCTCCCACGGCTTCAGCTTCTGCCTTTCCTAGCGCGCCCCAGTCTACGTCTCCAGCTTCTCTCCCGGGCCCTAGACCTGCACAGCCAGCTGCCTTCAGGCCTCCGTTCCAGGGATGCTTTCAGGCACTTCATCTGTTTCAGGAACCTTCCCACTGCCAAGCGTCTTCCTCCTCGGGTATCTTTGTCTTCACTAATGATCTCACATTATTCCAGTTTCTAAACCAGAGATTTCATAGTTGCCCTCGATTCCTTCTCTCACACTCACATTCAGCCAGGCACTCCATTCTGGGCAAGTGCCTCTCCTGGCTTTGTCACCCCCTCATCCGGACCGTGACAGGAGCTTTCTAAAATGTTGCTGAACAATCCAGCCTCTTCCCTGGCCAGGGGTCCTACGCACGACTGGCCCATTGCTTTCAAAACCGCAGACTGTACCAGCTCACTTCCCAACTGCCAGCCGCAGTGGTTTCCGAAGCAGCCACAAGGATTGCTCAGACCTCTGCTGGGTCCCCACCCAGGGGTCCCTCACAGCTTGGTTTTACATCAGTTTCACCGCCTCTGTCTTAAGTTTGTTTTCTCTTTGAACAAATTTTTCTGTGTCTCAGAGTTTGAAAAGCCCAGACTCAAGGTCAGTGTCACATTCTAAGCATGTCGTCAAAGTCCTTTTGCAGCCTCCTTTTTCCGCTCCACTCCCTTGACAAGCAGCACAAAACCTGGCTTCCAGCACGGATTCTGTAACTCGCGGCTCTTCCAGCCCCGGGAGAGCTGCTTAGGTCCCCAAAGCCTCCATTTTTCCATCCGTGAAACGGGAGCAATAATCTGCCTTGCTCACGGAGTTATTGAAAGTGCCTGAGGACACATTTGACACGGGTCAGTGCTCAGCCAGCATTGGCAGTTACTGTCACGCTGGTGCTCACGTGGCTCAAGACCGCAAGCACGTCGCTGTCGCTGTCGCTGTCGCTGGAAGCCGTGGTTCGGCTGCACAGCCGGCCCTGCAGCCCCTTCTGCGAGCCCTTCCCTGGGCTTGTCTGTTAATGAGACCGGCTCATGTTTTCCTTTCTGTGGCGCTGTCCCGGAGGTGGTCCCCCCGTCCGCTCCCTGAGTAGAGTGCACACCCCCTCACCAGGCGGCCATCATGTTGCACCCCCGTCTCGTCGTCCGCACACTCCTCCACTCCTGCAGAGGTGCGGGATGGCGAGGGCCCTGGACGTGAACTGTGCATGCTGCTGTATCTGCGCCCTTGGGGTTCGCTGTGACACTCCCATACCTTTCCCTGGCGACCCCGTGGGCACTCCCATGGTTTTGAATGAAGCGGAGTCACTGATAAATAGGTGACTGAACAGCAGGGAGCGTCATCCTGTGAAGGGGACCCTGATGGGGACTGCGCATCCCTGGGTGCAGTTTTGCTTCGTGTCCGAGCCCATGTAGGTCAGTTTGTGGCCCCGGGGAGCCAGTTCTCTGCAGCCAGTCTGCCACGACTGCTGCTTACCTGGAAACGACTCGGTTCTCTGTGGGACACACAGACAGGAGAAACCTTACCTTGACTGTGATGTGAACACTTCACTTCGTTGTCAGCAAAACAGCTCCTGAGTAGTGAACGTTTACATGTGCAGTGCTGCGTGAACGCTTCACGTCTGTGGTCCCATAGAATCTTCAGGCATCAGAACCAGCAAGCTGTGTGTTTTCGTTCTGTTCTAACAGCTAAGCAAGCGGAGGTGGAAAGAAACTAAATACCTTGCCCAGGGTCTCACAGCGGTGCAGTCGAGCGGTCCAGAGTGGCAGAGGGCAGACTCGGGGCGTGGAGGAAGGGGCCACGCTTTTGTGCACCTCGTTCCCTGTTACAGTGAGACCCGAGCGAGCCATAGTTTTGTCCTACTCGGTGTGTTTCTTACTGAGGCCAAGGAGTAGGCAGGACTGAAACTCAGAATATGTAGCCTGTCTTCCAACGAGCCCTAGTTTTGCTTTCCGAACACTTCACTGATCTCTTTAAAATATCCTTTCTGAGCTGAGAGCCTCTTTCAGAGCCAGTCGCACCAGAGCACCATAGCAGACAAAAAATTGCAGTCTCTGGTTATCTCGTTTTGTTTGGTTCACTTCTTTTAAATTTTGATTTGAATTTCTTCTTCAGTTACAGCTGACAAACTATTTTATATTAGTCCCTGGTGCACAGCACAGTGATTAGACATGTATAGAACTTACAAAGAGGTCACCCCAATCAATCTAGGGCCATCTGACACTGTCCATAGTTATTACAGCATTATTGACTGTATTCCCTATGCTGTGCTTTACATCCCATGGCTACTTTTATATCTGTAAATTTATAATCACTTTCACCTTTTTTCTGTGGGGTTTGCTTTTTGTTTTTTTGACACAAGTCTAGAAAACAGGTTTGTATTACATGTTTTATATGTATAAATAAAGAGAGAAAAATAAAAAATGCTTACTACAGAAAACTTGGAAAGCACAGAAAAAGCACAGATATTCATCTCCCATAAAATTAAACAGTTAGCTACCGTTAACATTTAATCTGTGACTTTCCAATGTTTTTAATGCCAAGTACGTGTTTGTATTACCAAAAGCATAATCTGTATGGTACACTGTTTAAAATTTATTGATATGTGGTGAACATTTTCCTCATGCTAATAAATATTCTACTACCTAACTTTTTGGTAGCAACTTGATAGCCATCATCGAAATGTGCTGTAATTGAACTCACCCATACTTAATTCTCATTTGTTCATTTGCATATTTTTTGCTAATGATTTTCATATGACTTCTGCTATTTTTGATATTGAAAATCCAAAACTCGGGTATGAATTAAATTTTTGGCATTAATCTCTCTGTGAAGGATGACTTTGGGATGATTTTCACCAAATTATTATAGAATTTTCAGACCTTAACAGAAAAGACCTGAACAGTCACCTGGGGTGGCCTCTGATGGGTCAAAATCTCACCTGCTCTGCTCACATCCTCCATGAGTAGGTACTTTTCAGCTCTTCTCTATATGTTCTAAATTTATGTCATTATATTGGGCATGAGGAACTAGAATCTGACAAACAAATTTTGAAAAGTTGCTTCCGAATCCTTTAGAATCCTACACTTGAAGATCAGTGTCATTTGAGAATCTGGGAAGGAGGTTAGAGGCAGGAAGGATGGCAGGCAAGATGGCACAGAACGTTGGCGTAGCTAATAGAAGCCAAATAATCACTACAGACGGGCAGAGAGTGTGCTCTGATTTGCCAGCTACAGCTGTGCTAACTGATCTCTGCATACTTGTGGATAGGGACCTGCCCTCTTCCACTTATTTTCCTCTTGCCAAGTAAGGTGTGAAATGTTGTTCCATGCCTTTCTAATCTAACTGTTGCACATGTTGAGACCTGGTCTTGCCAGCCACTTTGAGCCTGGCCTAAACATAACACGTCGTCGATGTTAGCCTCCATCATTTGGTCAGAGCCAGCATTGCATTTGGAACTGTATGGGAGTATAAATCTCCTTTGCGGGCATAGCCTGCTTCTGCCACAAAGTGGATGCGACGAGAAGGCAGCTACATTTGTCAGCCTCATGAGGCTGATTAGGCCAGGGATGTGCCTCCTGAAGGATACCTGGGAAGTGAGATACGTGCTCTTGAGGACCTTCCGACTATGCTGAGGGGAAAGACATGGACGACTAATGTAAGGTGGCGTATGCTAAGTACACATGCCCAGAGATCAGAGGGCACCTCATGGAGAAACAGGACCTTACCCCGCAGCCTGCATTTGGGGCTGGGAACGGAGTCCTTGAAGCCATGTGCGCACGTTCAGCCTGAGGCTGAGCAAGCCATCTGTCTCAACACGTGGACTGCAGTTTTCCAAATACACGTAGAAGCCCTGGTGCCAACAGTGTTTTTAAGTGAATTGTTCTTGTACCACACTTATTGTAGCTTTGTGCCATATCGTATATTTTCAGTAAATAGATACCAATAATTCCTATCTTGGGTGTCTAAGAAGTTTTTTCACGTTAGCAGTGGTTTCAGGTACTTGAAGATGAGAAACATCCATTGTCAGCAGCTGCACTGCTCAGCAGTGCTAAGGGAAACGTCTCTGCACCGTCCAGTTCGGCAGCCCTTGGGGCCTTGAAACGTGGCGAGCAGAACCCAGGGACCGAATTTTAAATTTTATTTGATTTTAATTGCTTTCAATTTAAATAGCCAGATGTGGTAGAAGTTACCATGGTGGACAGCACAGGCCTATTTAGCCCTTTGTAGATAATCTTCTAAAACTGTCCCCCACCAAGTTTCCTCAGCCCTACCTCCTCCTAGTTTGCTTCAGTTCTCCCCACCAGCATGAGTGGCTCCACTGCTTCTCAGGGCCCCTATTCGTGAAGGTTCTGTAGGCCAAGAAAAGAGTTTTCTCAAAGATGCTTAAATGACTGAAAGTTTTTCCTAATCATAGAAACAAAAGGACTGTAGTTCAGACTTTTCCTTCAGCGGCCATCCGATTCTCAGGGCCGCGAGATTTCCGTGTACTTGGGACACATGAGCTAGTGGGTTTTTATGTTTCGTTTGTTTCAAAGTTCATACGGCATGATCCTTTAAAAATTAACTATTTGGGAGGCAAGGTGGCTATAAAAAGAGAACTCAGAAGTCAAAATCGTATTCCAGGGCTCTCATTTAGGCAAGAAACTTTCCTTCCCTTTGTTCTCCTGATCATTATTAAGAGGAACAAAATAGTCTTCCTTCTCTAACTTACTCTGAAACAGTACAGTTCATAGCACTCTACAAGTTTTATATCTTTCTTATGACTTTAAGCTTTGGGGGTTTAAGGTCATTGTGGACAGTCTAATGGTTGTCACGTATATTCTCATGGCTTCTGAGGTAACAAACTCACAAGAGGATGACCAGATATCTCTGGATGTAGCATTCACTTTTGTATTTATATTGTGATTGGTATTCATTAGGAATATATTGCTAGTTGGATTACTAGAGAATTCAAAATTGTTATTTTTTTTCCCAAAAGATTTTTCCCTGTGCTGTTTTAAAACAGGATGGAGGAGGAAGGCAGTAACTTGTAGAATTCAAAAAGGCTTATGACCAACAAATCCCTTTAGAACTCGTGCTAGCGGAGTTCCCATCAAAATAATGAACACCTTTCATGGACTGGCCTGGGAAGGCGTCTTTCAACGAAGAAAGCCTCCTCTCCCGACCGTCCCCCCAAATGTGGTGGCCATATCCCTGTTTCATACTGTCCTGGGGTGAGCTCTCTCACTTTCTCACTCTTCCCTCCTTGAGGCCTGAGGCTTGGAGGTTTCTTCAAATATCAGACCCAGAGCAAAGACGGTTTCATTTGCTGAACCAAGAGGACAGAATGTGTCCTCCCAACTCCTCTGGGCAATATACCCTGACAACACGTGCGCCAACAGTAGAGGAAGCTGTGCCCAGAGCACACAGATGCACAGTGACAAGATGGTGAAACGCTGACAGGTGTATCACACTCTCCATTCTGTATGTCAGCTTTCTTCCATTTTTCACCCTCTTCCGTAAATTCTGACTGATAGTTAAATCCACAGTTGTTTGTGATGTTAAAATTATTGAACATCAATCCTCATAGCAATTTCGTTTGCTGTGTTTGTCCCATTTTAATTAAATACCCCCCCCCCATCATCTGCAGATCTTCGTCTTAGAGGAGAGGCCTGGGTGGTTGTGATGGTGGTCAGGGGTGGTGTTTGGGAACGCGTACTGGGGAAGGACCAGGAGGGGAGATGGTGAGTAGCAGAGCACAGGGAGCGTGCCAGCCAGCAAGGAGAAGTTAACATTTGCAAATATAAAATACTCTCCTAAATGTGTTTTCTTTTCTGTTTTATGGTAAACACAAAAGAATGCAAATGTAAACTTAGTCTTCTCTGAGCCCCAGGAAGAATATCCAGCCTTGCTCTGTACTCCCATCTCCCTTGCAGACGATAGGAATGAAGGGGCACAAGCTGAAAACCCTCCAGTCTTTGGGAAATGATCTAAAGAACATTGCAGTTTAGGGTATGCACTGCTCTCCACTTGTGCCTTCCTGTGGTCAGGTTGCTACCCCTCTTCCTTCCCGCATCTGAGCAGCAATGGCTGGCTGCCCAAGACGAGGTTCTTCTTCTTGATCGAGCTATGTAGGTAAAAATAATGGGTGATGCCAGTCAATCTCAGGTCTCCCTAGTGCAGTTGGTTTAGTCATGTGACTTCTTAGCTTTTATGTGCCTGTTTCATGTATTTTCATTCTAATTACAAAATTATAGCAAATTATTATGTCTTCTATATTTTCCTTTTTTGCTGCCTGAGTCCATACTTATTTCTTTGTTTAGGGTATTTTAGCCTGAAAGTCTCTGATCTTCACAGGCTACTCATCGGTCTGAAAGCTGGATTGCTGGGTGTTTTAGTAGCTGGTTTCAAATGTAGAAACAGGGTTGTGGGTTCCATGACATGCGTATGCATCAAGGCTTTAGGGAAACGTGCCTCTCTGTTTTCAATACTGAATTCCAGATCCACTGTATTAACACGTCTGTCTCCTGCCTTTTTTATTTCAGTACCTACTAGAAATGAAAAGCTTAATCCTACCCCCAGAGCATATCCTGAAGAGAGGAGACAGCGAAGCCATAGCATATGCATTCTTTCATCTGGCACACTGGAAGAGGGTGGAAGGGGCTTTGAATCTTTTGCACTGTACATGGGAAGGCAGTAAGTAATTTTCTTTCTTTGAAATACTTTTTAAGAGCATGAAACTAATGGTATTGAAAGTCAACTGTAACTAAATTGTTTTAAATTAAAAATTAAAGGGAAAGCATGAGTGTACATGAGTAATGAAGATCTGCACGTCTACAGCTGTTCCTTCTGTGATACTTCATCACTGAGAGATGGCTAATTGCGTGGGCTCTCCAGTGCCCCAGTGGTGGTGGCTGTTGCTGCAGTGACGCCACCACCGTAGCCAAAATGCAAGTTTGTCCAGTAGATGGGATCGATCTGGACCATGCTGGCAGAGGAGCCCTCCACACCTGGAGCGCCCTCTTTGGAGACCTGGACAGCCCTTTGGCATCGTGGGAATTTTTGGCCTGGCGGGAAGCCTTGTGCTGGGTTCCGATTACCATCTCTGGATGGTCTCCCAGGGAGGATTGGCTCAAGAGCCACAGTTATCCTTTCTGGAACCAGGTCGGCCAAACACAGACGAGCAGCAGTTATGCTTCAGAGCAAGAGCAGTGACCGCTGGCCCCTCGTGTTTGTTGACAGGTGTGGCATTCACATGCTGATGACTAAATGCATGTTAGATGGCTGCAGAGATGGATCGATATCCATCTGCGTTTGTTGTAGGTACCATCATTCTGTGTAAGGAGAAGCGACTCTCGTCACCCGGGGAGACAGGCCCCCTGCCCTAGAGAAGTGCCTCGTCTAGTTGGGAGGAGTAACCAGCAGCGTATAGCAGCTGCCCAGTGGCTTTTCAGAAGGGAGAGGTTTCTGGGGCAGAGAGGTCATGTGTAACCTTAGAGGATTTAAGCCAAGTTCTTGGAGAACTAGGACAGTATTATGAACAAGGACACTATATGAAGGATGCTCAGTGAGGTGGTGCCGTTTGGGAGGATGTAAATGAAGGAAAAAGGCCCAAGACTGGATTGATGGATAACATGTGCATTGACACTCTGTCGTAATTAATTGAAGCAAAACAAGTACATCGTGTAGCCTGGGTGGTTGTTTTCTTCCTCCCCTCTCACGGGGAAACAAACAAATATCAGAGCGCCTTCTGATAATTTTTTCTTAGTTCCTCCCCACTCCGATCACCCTCACAAATGAATGTCTTTTTGATCGCTTTCACGTGGTACATCTTTGCTGTTTCCATTTTCATTTTGATAATCTTTTGCTCTTCCCTTTTCCTGTCCTTCGCTAACCCAGCAGGAATCCAATCTGGTATAGGGAGGGGGTTGGGCAGCCAAGTGGGAGGGGGTAAAAGTTAACAAAGATAGGACTCAAGTTTCTCATTTAGCTGTTTGGAAAATATTTCTTTAGAGAATTAATACTAGGTCTACTTAAATCATTTACTATTTATAACTTGAGGGATGTTGACTTGGTCCGTGCTTCTCCTCCACTCTGTAAGTGCGTTAACATGCTCCAGGTGTCCTGGTCCTGGAATGCGGATGAGTTAGGGCCGCACACTGTGCACAGGGTGTGTGTGGGCACATGCACAGTCTCCTCTGGCTTGGGTCTATTATTGTTGCATTTAAGGTGTTCTATCCAGATGAGTCATAAGGAATTTTTATTTAAACATGAGAAAAAGACAGAAAAATCTCAGCAAGACTGAACATGAAAGACATCACCTGTCGTTAGTTGTGGAAAACTTAAATGGACAGATTGACTTACCAAACAGGAATTAATGATCGTGGGCATCTTGGAAACATAGTAACAGAAGCTCATCAGTTGAATCTCATAAGTTACCAGTCCTACAGAAAGGATCCAAAGGGGCTGCATGGGGGCAAGAACTGATAGAGACACAATGTTAGGAATGACATAACCATTAAAAAAAAAAGTCATCTCTTGAGGAATAACTTGAAATTCTGTTTGGAAATTACTTACCTATATAATCAGATAACAATGGAGAGATGCTCTGGATCAGCTGGAAGGACAGTGACATTCTGAGGAATGTGAAGTAACATAGTGAGCTCCAAAATCAAGCAGGGCAGTAAGTTGGGGAAATGTAATGACCTCAGATTAGATGGGTGAACACTGTATCAGAATAGAAAGAGGAGATGAATTTTTAGACAGAAAACAGTATAGCAAGGCAATCGGGAAAGGGAAATTCTGCACTTAATTCTTACAGATACATAAAAACCACTCCAAGGAAGTTCCACTGCTGTTCAGTTTCAAAAAGAAACCATGAGAATGCTTACTAGGTACTAAGTACCTTGGGGAGTACCAAGGACCTTGGAGAGTGTTGATAACTGGGTAATTTAGAGCGGCTTTGCATTTCCACCGTTCCATGTACTCTGCCTGATAATGTTCTAAGGCAGGACAGAGGTGTCCATCTCAGTTGTTCAAGAGAGAAACAGATTCATTGAGATGAGAGACTTGTTGAGTGTCATTTAGCCATGGTTGGTAGAGCCAGGATGTAAAGCCATGTTCACTCTCTCTTCACTCCTCTTTTCTGTAATACCAGCTATTTAGGCCTTTCTGGAATAGAATAAAGATAAAAGGACCAGCCTTCTCTGAAGCGTTTACTTGGAAGTTCTCAACTTGCATAACTACTTACAGGCTAGGGTGTACTTATGTCCTTCCTACTGTTTATAAAAGTTAATCATTCTATGTAAAACCATATTTTTATTGTTGAATAGTAAACATTTTAGATGTAGAATAAGCTCAATTTTATAAAAAGTAAATTCTATGTGTAAACAAAGCAAAGAGACTAGAAAATACAATTTTTAAATGGATTTTAAGTAATTTCTATTTTCTTTGTATTTTTCAAATTTTCTGCAAGCATATATATGTGTATATATGGATATGTGTGTCTAAATGTATATACATCCATTTGGAAAAATATTCTTTCATTACAAACACTTCTGGGCCTTTTTAAAAACAAAGTTACAAGTCTGTTGTACAATTTAGATAAAAGAATAACCACTCCATCTTCAGAAGATCGTGTGCAACCTTTTGTCACTGCTTCTAGGTCTGTGTCCATTTCAAGTGGGAGAATCAGAGCTCTGAGGTTTATTTGATTTTTTTACTGAGTTATAATTGACGTTTAGCATTATGTGAGTTTCGGGTGTACAATGTGACAGTTCAGCCTTTGTACATGTTTAACGTCTCCTCTCTCAGCGACTCCGAAGCATGCAGTGTCGCCACCGCGCTGTGCACTGCATCCCTGGGGCTGACTTACCTTATGACTGGAGTTTGGGCTTTTCCGTCCCCTCCAGCCGTGCCGCCAGGTGCTTTCTGTGCTCATGGTGAGCCCTGGCTTTGAAATCAGAGGCCTGGGACTAGGGTGCTGACTTGGCCGCTCGCCCCGTTGGGAGCACTGCGAGGCGCGGCGATGCCGGCGGCGGCGGTGCCCGCCCAGGTGGCAGGTGCGCGGGCTGCGGGGCCGCACCGCCTCCGGCGCGCCGCGTGGGGGCGCCCCCCGCCGTCCCCGGCGTCGCTTCTCTGGTCTGAAGCCCGAGGCCGGGGAGCACCCCCTTCCCAGCTCGCCCTTTTCACGTGGAAGAGAATTCATAGAGGAAGGTCATCTCACGGGGTCCCACGTTTGACTTTAATATTTTCGTCAGTTTACCTTTTGGAGATTAAAACTTTTTTTCCTGCCAGAAGTGCTGGGTAGGTGTGAGGATGGAGGTCTGTTTGGCTTTGCTTTTTAATGAGTTTTTTTTTTTCTGTGGGAACGTGAGTCATTTTGTGGAATCAAATGAGTTTCTCACCCATCAGGATGAAATAACTCACATTTTTGATAAAACCTCCAAGTCCAGCTGATGCACCGCAGAGATTGTTTGGGTTTGAGACATATGGTGGTTTTCAAAAAAAAAATGAGTTCTCAGCCGCAAATACATCAGCATTTCAAAGGTTTCCAAAATGTTTGATTCATCAGTGTCTCAGCCCCTGAAATTACACAATATGTTCCTCAAAGGCAAGATAATTAAGGAAGGAGAAAGCCTTTGACTTACAAGATTTGAAAATATGTTTCTTTGTTTATTACACGGCACCGCCTTATCTGAATCATACTCATTTCAAGCAGCGTAAGTTCTGGTTGTACCTATACACGCACACGCACACACACCACTGCAAGTGTGAATGGAGTATAAAAAGCATATACGAATGAAGGATTTCATGTGGACTTATTTACAATGGTATTATACCTCATGAGGCCCGATTTTAAATGACACATCTTCTGTTTTACCTGGATTAAATCCTGCTGTGGCCATATCTCGTACCGAGATCCTATCAAAGGCTCTATTTTGGCAATATTTATTTTATAAAGCTGGATAGTCTGCTGGCTTCAACTGTGAGCTTTAAGATTTCATTCTCTAGTTCTATATATCAGAAAACTGACATGCCATCGGTTAAATCACTGAGCTATTCTTTGTTTTCACTTTTTTCCACTTGACCAAGTAAGACTCTTTATTTTCTTTTTGGAGGTTTTTCCCCAAAGAATTCACTAAATAATGTATAAGATTTGAAGGGGGTGTTTTTTAAGGGGGCTAAGGCAGAGTATTTCCTTTGAGAAGAGAAAATAGCCCATTGTTGAAGCATAGGATGAAATTCCGATTCTAATTTATTCTCTTTGAACCTAATGGTAAGAGCTACTTGCTGTAAGATGTGGTCCTTAGGGCATTTCCTCCAACTAAGCCTTTACTCCAAAAGGCTGGCACCTTTTGGGCTGCTAAAGAAAGCTCTCAGCCCCGCCCCATCACCCTGTGCAGCTGAGTTTTTGTTCCTGGGAGAAAGCGGCGGTCAGCTAATGTTCCTGGCGACAGCTAGTGTTTGCTAATTGCCAGCCTGCAGATGTTGGAGGATGCTTTCCCGCCAACTTACTTCTCTCATTTATTCAGTATTGGTGACTGACCACGGTTGGGATCTACCTGAGTTTATAAAGGGAAAAATTCTGTCTCTTCCTGATTGTGCATTATTTTTTGTTCATTCCTTTACTCAGCAAACATTTACTGAGTCCCTCCTTTGTGCCAGGCATTGTGTCGGGGGTCTCAAGGGGAACAAGGCTCTGAAATGCCGTGGTGGAAACACTGATCTGTGTGTGATGTGTGTACAGATATACCCACGTACACATGCACACACGTACATGGACTGTCCGATGGAAGCATCAGTGCTGTCACAGGAGTCGGAGCAGTGTTAGAGTGTTGAAGGTCACTAACAAGTTCTGAATCTGCTGTCAACTCTAGAATTTCTCCTCCGAGTTGGAATGGAGCATCATTTAATCTAATCAAGGAAGAGTGATTTTTCCCAAGGCCACATAACTGCGCGCTGACAGAACGTAGATCAGAACCCAGGCTTTGACTTTTGTGCTTTCTTTACTGTTGTGCCCAAATGCCTCACAAAACAGATAGCCTACGTGGGTGGTTTCCCACAATGCAGTAGAAACGACAGCATTCAATTTTTATTTTGGTGATAATTTTCTGCACTACCGTTTCTGCTTTGAATTGCTTACAAACAAGCAGCATTTTTATTTATAAGCTAGAATGTGGCCTAATAGAGAAAGTAAGAATTTTAGGGTTAGTAGAAAGGGAAAGTAAAGAGAAAACGGACTTTTACCAAGCAGTTAGGCACTGTGTTTAGACACCTTGACCTCTTGCTGTCACAAGTAGTCCTTTTAACAGCCTCACAAGGGCCGTGGTATCCTCATTTTTACAAACGAAGAGACACAGATTAATGACCCCCACCCTCAGGACATGAGGTGTTAGCCTGGTCAACTTCACCTCACCCTTTAGCTGTCACCTCCACTATGCCCCCATTGGACATGCACAACCTCACAGATCTCTCTTTCCAAGAGCTGTGGAGGTGGGGACTTTCACGTGTATTTCCATGCTTACGGGATCATCAGTTTTCTGCCCTGGGATGTGAGCTCTGTCGGCGCAGGGACTATGTGTGCTTGGCTCACCTTTCTGTCCTTGGAGCATGAGGAAGACACTCATATTTTGAGGAGGTCGAGCTGGGATTCACAATGGGTTCTCTTTACTACAAGTAAAAGTTCCCTGAGATCCTCTTTGAAAAGACAACATAGACGAACAAAGTATCAAACCTTCTCTCTTTGTCTGGTTAGTGGATAGGAAAAGGTCCTTAGAAGTCATTGGGAAAATGAGGAGTTAACTTGTTTATGTATCCATCCTCCTGTCCATTCTTTGGTTCTATTGACTCTTTCTCCTATATTGGTGGAAAGCGTGCTGTGCAGAGCACTTTCTAGGATCAGAGCCTGGAAATTGTGTCTGGTCAGGGAAAGAAGGCAGAAGTGTAACACCTCAGATCTTACTACGGAGCCCAATGTGTTCATTAATTAGTTCCCAGTTTCACTCCACACCCCCCAACAAAGGCACAGCAGAAATCAAGGTAGGGGAAGTGGTGGCACACAAAGGAAAATGTGGAAGTGTCATCTGTGTGCTGTGTCTTAACTCCGAGTGGCCTGGCTTTTCTGTTTTGTTTTTAACCAAGCACATTTATATTTTTCATTGCTCTGGAGTGTATGTTTTCTCAGATAAGATCTTTAGGAGGTTTGTGATCACTCATGCAATAGATTAAATAGATCAAATTCATAAACGAGATCAAATAACACACTGCCAAATCAGTGTGTTGATACTTTCTCTTGCAGAACTTCTGGACATTCGGCTAAAGCCACAAGGTTCTTGTCGAGCAATCACATACACATCTTTGTGGTGAAAGGGTCTGGGAGTTGGGAGGTGAAACTGGCGAGGCATATACAGTGCCTCTTCCCACTCTCTCCACTGCTTATCTCACCCTTTGCTGGACCGTGCACAGCAGAGTCTGTGGAGGATAGAATTGCAAACAGAAATTGTATTTGCTTTTGTTTAGTGAAGCCAAAAATCTTAATATTTTTTTATGAACTCAATGTAGATGACAACTGACATGAGAAGAGAGCGATTTTTAAGAGCACTGGAAGCATCTTTACAATTATAGGGGTAGAGGGGAGGACAATACAGGAAATGTGTGTGTATTCTTTTCTAAGTTGTATGTAATCAATGTTTTCTACTCTTTCCAAAAAGACCAGATGATTAGAAGAAGAAAAAGATTAACTTGATGCACAAAATTCTCTGTGCATGCCAAATACTAGAGTAGAAAAACATTTGGCATCTGACTGAAAAGACAGCAACCAACCATTTGATGTCTACGGTTGAACACTCAAGATCTTGCACTCCTACATTTTATTTAAAATATTGCTCCCTGAGGTGCAAACTGACTTCAATTTTTGAATAAAATCTAACGTTCAGATTCATAGCCACTTTGAAAATGGAGGGTTTATTTCTATCATATAAACCTGAACGGATTCAGATTCTTAATTATAGCAGTCTTGTTGCACTTCTCCATGGGTTTTCCCACATTTTTGAGATGCTTTCATAGGAGCCATCATTGATGGGAAACGATCTTAAAATCCTGCCACACTGCAGTTTAAATGTAAATGCACTGCTTCCCAGAAGAGATTTGAGTGTATCCTATAAATGCACTAAAAGGATTTCTTGGAGTTTGTAGTGTTTTTCTCCTTTTGCAAGCACAGTTCTACTGAGAGAGATGCTGGTCTCTTCAAGTGACCTTTGGCATGTTAACAACCTGTGCAAGGAGCAACGCTCTTGGCTTGCTGAAGTGGGCAAAAGTCATCTTTGTTTGCATGAAAGCTAAGGTCTGATTGAACTAGGATGAGCCTTTCATTTTAAGAAGAGTTCAAGATTGGGGTGTTTTTAATGTTTTAATCTCTGTTTAAGAGGTTTCTGTTACGAGAGGAAAATTGATAACATTTTCACCTCAGCAAACTGCCAGCAAACTGGCTCTGCTCTAACCCCACGTTCACAGTGATTTACATTCTCCACGGCGATGTGCTGTAACCTCAGAATGATACCACCGTGGTGTAGACTGACTGCATTCCAAGCGCTGGAATCACATACATAATGTTTTTACTTTTAAATAATATTCAGACACCAGAATAAATACCATATGTGCACCGACACTGGTTACAATGGAACCTTGTCATTTCTTATGAGGGAGAACATTCTTTGTTTCTGATTCCTGTTTGAAATAAGTATGCAAAAGATAAACATGTACATTGACAGCATTTTAAGAAGGCTTAGATAATTACACAGCTAAGGATATAGCTACGAGTCTTTGAAATGTTGCGTTTAAAGCTAAAAAGAATTCTGAGTTGCCACCACCCGCTATGAGACACATGAAGGCGAGGATTGTTATCCAGCACTCCCGGTGTAGGGTGTAGTTTTTGTATTTTACATCTATAGTGTGATGTAGTTAAAAGACATCTGGGGAAGAAAAATTACCTCCTTGAGCACCGTTCATAGGAACGGTGAGACTACCATGCTGATGACATGGTAACGGAGTAGCACCCGTGACAATGGGGACGGATGGATTGATTGGAAAGCCATAATTTAGTGTGAGACCTAATGTTATCTGATGCCTCAAAAGCAGAATTTAGGTGGCCTCACATCATCAGAATACAGATAATCAGTGTCCCCTAATCCATGTTTTCCCATATGATCTTGAAGATTTAAAGGTTTCTTAAAGCTTCGAAATACTTCCCAAATCATGCACTTTTGGATTTTTGTTTTTATCCATCTTGATTGGAATTCTAACCCACCTAGACATCTTTTTTAAGTAGACATGGTAGAATGCCTTTCATATTTGCACATCTGTAACAGGCTCCAACAAGCAGTCCACATTTGCTTCTCGGGGAAGCATTTCTATCCACGTTTGTGCTATTACCATCAGTTGAGCTATGTTGCATTAGTGTTTATGACATTTTAATAATATTTTGTAGATGAGGAAACCCTGGGCATTGGGACTGATGGCTTCCCTACTCCCCTGCACCCCCATCCCCACCCAGTTCTGTGAGGTTTGCCCAGAATATACAGTGTGAGATTCATGCGTGAGTCATACATCATAATGCACCTCTGACGGTTTGTCTGGCCCGTGACTCGGAGTTTGGGGAAGCCTTGCGTCCTTTCTGAGAGTTACTTGTAGAAGTGTTCCTCCTTACAAAAATGCTCGAAAGGCCCTCTTTAGAAATTGAGAAGTTATGAGACAAATTTGAACCTCTGACATATTGTCTTTTTTTTTTTTTTCCAGCTTTTCGGATGATCCCATACCCCTTGGAAAAGGGGCATCTGTTTTATCCTTACCCGATCTGTACAGAAACAGCAGACCGAGAACTGCTCCCTTGTAAGTCTCGCCTCTCTCTGTTTCGCCCTCCACCCGTGGGGGAGTGTGGCTGAGTGGGGGCGGGGAGAGGTGGGAGTGATGAATGTCTGTAACGGGCCTTGTCTTCTGTTACTCTCCTGCCAAACTCTGTCCTCGTGGGGTAGCGCATCCATTCATGTGAGTTCTGTGGGTGGGTTTGGCCTCTTGCCCCTCCGAGTCTCTGCAGAGCCGTCAGAGGGAGAGACCCCAGAGGACCCGAGTTTAGATGAAGAGCGTCCTGTGGGCCTGAGCGCAGAGGGCCCAGCGCGGGGCCGGGGTTGGGTGTCGACGGGGCGGGCCCAGCAGGCCGGGTGCTGCCCGCGCTCACCAGGGGGGGAAGCGCTGGCTTCAGGGGGCGCAGCCGATGGGTCGGGGATGGGAGGGCCGCCCCGGGGCTCCGGCGTGGCTGCCAGAGGCTGAGTCGCGGGGCGGCGGGTGTGCGCCGCGGGGAGGCCGAGCGCCGGGCCGGGGAGGCCCTGCGGGGAGGCCATGACCGTCGCAGGGCCCGGGAGGTCCCACGGGGGTGGCCGTGACCGTCGCAGGGCCGGGGAGGTCCCACGGGGGTGGCCGTGACCGTCGCAGGGCCCGGGAGGTCCCACAGGGGAGGCCGTGACCGTCGCAGGGCGGCCCGGGGGGGCTGGCACCGCGTGCAGCGCGCACCTGCGGCCTCGGCCTGCGCGGGGCGGGCCCTGCCCTCGGGCCCGGCCGCCTGGGGCGGAGGCCCCGCTCGTGCCCGGGCCGAGGCGGCTTTCCTGGGCCCCAAGCTCGGGCGAGCCCGGCAGCCAGCGACCTGGGCTACGGGGTCGCGCCGCGCGCGGGGCGTGGGTCCGGGCTCTCGGGCCCTGGCGGGGACGCGTGTTCTCCCTCCCATGACAAGCCCCACAGTCTGGCTGTTCTCCCCCCGTCCTTCCTCCGCCACCCCTCCCTTCGACCGGCCTCAGCTGCACCGTAGGTCGCAGCCACGACGCACTTGGATGCTCGGCCCAGGGGACTAGCGCCCTCGGAGCCCGGAGCGCAGGGCACCCAGCGCCAGCGGTTCTGAGCCGGACGTGCCCCCCGCGCGCTGGCGCCTGGGTGCGGGTGAGCGCTGTCTGCAGCCCCGTGCAGGAGGTGGCCCTCCGGTCCCTCTCTGGCCGCCCCAGTGCGGGCTGGCCTCTCGGGGAGCCGGGAGGTCGTGGTGGCATGCGGCCGCTCCTCGCTGTCCAGTCTGGTGTCCCACACTGCATGAGATTTGACTTCAGACACCCCAGTTATGGGCCCATCCTTTACCTTTGACTCCGCCTTCAGGGAGATCCTTGTCAAAGTTTCAGCTTTCTGGTAAGAAAGACAGTTTTCTGAAAAAACACACTGTTTTAAATGTTTTCGTTGAGTCCAGTGAAGTTTCTATGGGGATAGGTTCGCTATCAGAATAAGACTACAGTTCTTAAAAGAAACTTTCCAGGAATAGTCTTTGGAAGCCTGAAGTAGAAATTTATGGACTAATTTAGTTGAACGTGGTGGTCCAAGTCTGATCCCCTCAAAGTCTTTTGGGGGGCCGGTTTCGAGGGTGAGGATTTGCACGGGGTTGGCTGTCTTAAGTACTTCCCACACTTTCCACGTTAAATCATCGTTGTCACTGCAGTGGCCCTGAGTGGACCTCCACCCTATGCTTGAACCCCAGCAGGTTGCCTTTCCCGACGGCTTGTGCTTTGCCCCTCCCTCCCGGCCACCCTCCACCTTCACTCTCAGCAGAGTGGATTCCTAATGTTTAGGGATCTAAGTCATGAGAGCGAGTGGCTGAGGAAAAGCCTTTGGATCTTGGATTGTCTGAGGAAAGTGGGGCGCTGGATCCTTTCAGTCCGAGTGGCAGCGTCGCCCACATGCGTTTCCAGCGCCTTCGTCAGGGCCTCTGGTGGCTGCGTCTCTTTCCCAGGCCCCTAGTCAGCGCCCTGGCTGGCCAGGTCAGGCAGCCGCCAGCCTCAAAGAGCAGGGACCTCGATTTTCTCAGCTCTGGTCCCACAGCCTTTGGGTTTCCCGAACTCAGTGTTTGAAATGTAAAAGTTGTGAAAGGTACTGAAAAGAGCACCAGTCATTTATTTCATTTTATTTTATATTTTATTTTATTTGGTGGTGGTTAGAAGTGTATTTATCGAGAGCCTCCTACAGTCATTCCAGGTGACCGTCACAGCCTTCTCCCCAGCCCTTGCAAACTGAACAGGCCGGCATCTGAGGTCCTCGCTGAATATCTCTCCATCTGGGTGGCCCCCTCCATCAGTATACATAGTGTGCGTCAGGAAAAAATACAAGATAAACTAATATCACCTCATTATACTGATTAAAGATTAATTATAGGAAGCTGAAAATCTAGAATGGATTTCTTTTCAGTGTACTTGATTTTGGATTTCCCAGGTTTTGTGCCGTGAACATGTGTTCTATAATTTAAATGACATTTTGTTTGTGTTTTGAGAAAGGAATATTATGTATTAGGCATAAATGGTGTTACTGTCCTTGCCCATGAATGTGTAACATCCCACATTAGCCTTATGATGGGTGTAGATAGGGCACTAAAGCTTTGAACATGGACTTGGGAGAAGCGGGAAGCCAAAGGCTCCGATTGGACTCTGGTTTCTTCAAGTGCCCTGCCTTTTTCATTTGTAACAGGCTTCATCCCAAGCCCTGAAGAGTCCATCCCACATATAGAAATTCCCTAAGAACACGTTTTGTTTCAGCCCTAACATGGCCCTTTTATCTTCTCCACAGCTTTCCATGAAGTCTCAGTTTACCCAAAGAAGGAGCTCCCCTTCTTTATTCTTTTTACTGCTGGATTGTGTTCCTTTACAGCCATGCTGGCCCTCCTGACACATCAGTTCCCAGAACTTATGGGCGTCTTCGCAAAAGCTGTGAGTACTTGTCAAGACTGAGGCCCCAGAGAAGGGGCAGGAAAAGCAAGAGAAATGCTGTTAAAGAAGTGGGGATATGTTGTAAGGAAATGAACATGCCAGTATTTACTGTTTGCTCACTGTTTAATTTTCATTATCAGTGGAATCAAAGGGTTGAGGGTCAAATGAGAAAGCGTAGTTTGTTAATACACGCTTTGCCTTTTTTCACACACAACAAAAGTTCTCAACAGTTCCCCCAAAATGCATGAGGTCTAAAAGGATTGAATGAATAATTAAGGGAATCCTAGGAAATATTATTTCTAATCTTTAGATATTGTGGGTCTTTTTCATAAAAGATGAGATTTACATTTCCAAAGTGATTTAAATAAAAAACTTTTAATCATCACAAACCTGTGGCTTATTGGAGAAATGAAGTGAGAGGCTTGGAGCAGTAAGAAGTACACAGATAGGACATTTAGCAATATGGAAATCCATGTAGGCCCTAGAGGAGGGTTTTAGACGAGAGCGTTCATCGGGAGAGCCATCCGCACTGACAGCTGAGAACCATGGTGTCTGTGCTGAGAGCTACACGTGCAGTGAGGATGCGTTTACTGAATTGGCCACAGATGAGTTTCAAACAGAAGGAATAAAGAAAAGGGTATTCGTTGTTTCCCGAAACTTCATTCTGATTTCAAGGCTAGTGGAGTCAGAAAAGATGATTTCTAACTTGCTGGGCCGATCTACTCCCTTTCCAGATTGGCATTTTCTGCTCGGCAGAGTTCAGGGACTGGAGTTGCAGGAGTGTTTTCACCGGGGTTGAAGATGAACTGGAAATCCCACCAGCACCTCAATCTCAGCATTTCCCAAACTGAACTCGTTACTCCCCTTCCCCCTCGCCCTCACCACCACTCCTCCTGTAGTCCTCACCTCTACTGGTGGCACTGCCACCTACTCAGTTACTCAAGCCAGAAACTCAGCTACCCTCCCGAACTCCCCTCTCTCACTCCCACATCCCATCTGTCCCAGCCTCCCCAGTCCGTGGGGTCTAACCTCCTAGCCAGTAGACATCCAGTCTGTGTGATGCATCTCTTCTTCCCTCCTCCTCCCGTAACCTCTCTCTTACTTTAGGTCTTTATTTCTTGCCTGGACTCCTGCAAAAGTCTTAACTGGTCTTCCAGTCTTATCCTCTGCGAGGTTTTCTTTTTGTGCCGACACAAAAGTGATCTTTCTACATTACAAGCCTATGCATGTCACTTCCCAGCTTGAATTTTTCCAGTGATTTCCCACAATCTCCAGGATAAAGTCCCAGGTCTTCAGCATGGCATGCAAGGTCCTTTATGATCTGGCCCTTGCTTGCTTCTTAAGACTCATCTCTCTCAGCTCTTGCCCAGACACTGCTCTTGGGCCATGGTAAATTTCCTACCATTCCTAGATGTACCAGGCTATTATACACCCCAGTGCCTTTGCACGTGCAACTTGCTCTGTATGGAATGTTCTTCCTCTTCACCACCCCAACTTGTCCACTGTGCTAATGCCTCTTTATTCTTTTATACTCAGCTTTCTTTCTAATTTTCTGTTTTAGCTGAGTTAGAACTCTCTGTGACCCCACAGTAGCCGATGGGTACCTGAGTTATCACTTCTGTTGTGCTGTGTTATAGTTGTAGAAAATTTGTCCATCCCCCTCATAGAGTGGGAGCTCTTTGAGAGCAGGACCGTGTGTCGTCCTCATCTCTGTATCCCCAAAGCTTTGCACAGCGACTTGCACGTGGTAGATTTTCAATAAATGATTATTAGATAAGTGAGAGTGGTTTCTGCAGAAAGAATCAATGTGAAACTCAGCTACAACGTAGCATTTCTTCTCTTCTCTTATACTTGTAATCACAGACTCTTACAGATTACCTCGAACAATGACATGATGGAGGTTATCTAGACGCCCCTTGAATACTTTCAGCAACAGGGAGCTCACCGGCTTAACATAGAAGCCCATTTCATACTGGATCTCTCAGAACTTTTCTTTATCTGGATAAAAGCTGTCTTCCTTCAACTTCCACGATTATTCCTATTCTGCCCTCTGAAGCCACCAGCTCTAAGTGACCACCTCCTCTTTTCTCTGGGCAGAAGACCTTGAATTTCCTTACGTCTTCTTTACACACAGTTCTAAACCCAGCATCCTCCAAGTTTCTCCTTGGATATTCTCTAGTTTATGGCCTGTGCTGTTTGTTTTTTCCTTCTGATCCCGAGCCAACCTGTGAATAAAAGTAGTTGCCAGACTTCTGAGTAAATTAGAGTACGGCCTAGTAGAATTTTAAATGAGAATATATTTACAGCATTAGGCAATGTTCCTCCTTTTCTGTTCCTCTCTTAAACATTTTTTAAAACGTATTTGCAAAAGGATGTCACTGGCCCAGTGTTCTTTCTTAAACTAAAAAGTAGCACCTTGTGGGAATTTTGGATTAGAACAGAGATTCTCGGCCTCTAGCGTGCATAAAACCCGGCACCAGAAATTCAGGATTGTGAGCATGAGCACCCAGGAATTCGTGTTTTTGAGAAGGGCCCCAGCAGATTTGGAGGATGCGTTGAGGACCATGTTTTCTTCCAGGAACATGTGCGGGGCTGTGGCGTGCTGGCAGAGCTGTTGGGGTGAACGCTTTCTAGGATTCAGTGGTTTCGCCCTGGCTGCACCTTGGAATCGTCTCAGGAGCTTAACAATAACAATTACTGTTGCCCGCCCTCTCCCCACTACCCCGTGGCCCCCTTGGGGGTCTAACTTGACTGGCCTAGGGGGCAGCATGAGCGTCTGCATTGCCGACTCTGCAGGCGATTTGGGCGTGGAACCAGGGCTGCGAGAACCACTGCCCTGAAATGACTGACTCCCTGACACTGCTTTGACTGGGAGCAGGTCGGGAGGCGGAGAGGAGAGTACACGGAAAACGACTGGGCGTTCTCTAGGAAAGGCTGTGCAGCCTCCAGAATATCAGAGATGCGTTCACTATGGGTGTTAGACAAGGGGCCACTCTGCTCGTTTAATGTTTCCAAGTTTTGGTTCTGAGTCTAAGATCAAATGATTGGATAAAACGTGTTTGCCTTTACGAGCCTCATGTTTTATGCTCCACCAAGGTGTGGTCATTGGTCAGCTGCTTATAAAGTCCCAGGGTGGCGTAGGTCAGTTTGCTTTTAAACCTCTGTCGGGACGATCATATTCATCTCGCCCTTCGTTAGATTTAGTCGTTTCCAAAACGTCTGGAGAGACTTTGTGGGGAAGGAAGATGGATGGCCTGAAGGAGACGAGCCCCATTACCCTCCTCCTCCCCAGGCCGCCCCCAGAGTCTTCTCCACATTCTCACCCTGGTCACTCATAGGCCCCTCCTGAAGTCCCCACAGGTTATCACGGATGCCCCATCGGCTGCCTGCAGCCTTTTTCAGCTTGTGAAAATGATTTTCCCAGCCCTCGCCTGAGATAATGGCCCTGGGATCATGACTATAGTGGGTGCAGGGAGATTGCACTGCCGCCTGGGGACTCCCCAGCACGTCTCCGGGCTGATAGGCAGCCAGTAGGAAGCCCACAGCGAAGAATGAGCCCCTGGAAAACAGTAAAATGGGAGGCTTCAGCTGCTCCCCCCCTAATCTAATCTACCTCGATGATTTAGGATTAACTCTCCCTAGAATGTTTGGTCGCCGAGATAAGGTCGCTCGTGTAAGTAAGTGATGTTCTAAACCCAGTCCCTCAGAGGACGTGAGAAGGTCAGCACCCTGACCCCTTCTGCTTTCATGGCCTGTCTCGTCTCCCCTGGCCTCCCTCCTTCCTCCCCGACACTCAGCCCCCTGACTCTGACTCTCATGCCCACCTATAGGCCCTGACCTCCTTGGAGTCTGATACCAATTACAGCGAAACTTTGCTTGGCCCTTGCAGAGGGGCACCTGGAACTTATTCAGATAAGCAGAGGTGTTTCTAATGGTAATGAAGCATGCTGGGAGCCATGACCTTCTTCTAAACGATGGTGTTCCGGGAAAAAGAGGACCAGGCGATTGAAGTGTCACTCTCTCCCTTTTAGTAGTTTAGTTGCTTTTTCTCACCATACGACGCTGATTGAATTACGGTGCGTTTTGGACTGTACCTACGCCCTCTGGGCAGACGTTTTGGACACAGCTGAGCTTTTCCAGGGTTCCCTGGTGTTGCTCATTCAGACTTAACTGTTCATGCAGTAAATTGCTCGAGACTGTGAGTAAAACTGCTGTTTATCTGTGTGCATTGATTGAGTCTGTAGCCAAAAAAAAAAAGAAAATGGACTGACTTTCAGACACGCAAAACAGTGTAAATGAGCATCCCAAGCAAGGCAGGTTCCACCACATTTTTTTTTTAAATGCCTCCTGATGAAAGCCACTGACCTTTGTTTTGTTCCTAAATGAAAGGGCTCAGCAGCTTTGGACACCTCGTTACATTGTCTGCTTCTCCCCGAGGGTGACAGAGGGGGAGAGAATGCAGGGCGGGGTGCTAAGGAAGTAAGCAGCTTAGTTACAAAGGGTGCACATCTCAGCTGATGCTGCAAGAGACTTAAAGTCTCTGCGAAGAAGAGGGTCAAGGGATTCTTTTCTCAATCTTTCCGGATAGAACATCCTAGATGTGAGGGAAAGCAGTAAATTATCACACACACTGCAGGTCTGGGGACTCGTTCTCTTGTGAAACCTTGTTGAGGGGGCAGGCGTAGTCCTGGGAACAGTGTGGGGAAAGGGGCGGCCGTGGGCACAGACGGGGTGAGGCTCACCCCGTGGTTCCAGGGGCCTTCCCTTTAGCATTTTTAAGTCTAAGTCAGGTCGGCACCCAAAGCAAACAAACAAACAGGCCTAAATCTGTTTTGGATCAAGTCTTTAGGATGCGATCATTTCACAGCAATGCTGCTTTGTTCATGGAGCCCCATTTTCCAGCCCCTGTTCATCTGGACCGTTTTAGCACCTCGCTCCCCTTTGTGTTGCTGAGTGTCATAGGCAAATGCTGTGTTTCATCAAGGCGTGATGGTCTCTGAACACAAATAAGTTAACAAATAGGTGTGTGTGTGTGTGTGTGTTTCATTTCACAATGTGTTCATGTTGGGTTAATGCAATCAGTAGACTTGTTCCATGTTCTCCTCTCACAACCAGGATTTTACAAGCTTTTTCAGAGGCAGCTTGGGAGATTATTACTCATTCCTGGGCCCAGTGTCTCCCACGATGCCTTACACCTGCATTCAGCTCTAAACTGGAAAGGGGTGGGGAGCCCAGGCTGTAGGGTGAGCATCCCGGGTGGTTCTGTGCATTTGACAGAGGATCCCTTCAGGAGGTACGGACATTGCCACGTGTCTACCAGCCGCCGAGGAAAGAAAGGGCCATCCTCCTTTGCTCAAGTACTGACACGACCGCTCTTTCCTAACTGCAAGCCCAGCCTGGCACTCAAGACCCTGCCCAGCATGCGTCTAGCTGCTTTCGAGCTCTATCTCTAACTCTCCTAGCTAAGCTAAACTCCTTACTGTCTTCTGATCATACCATTCGTTTACCAAGTTGTTCAAATTGTTTAGTGAGCCTGGCGGGTCCTCCTGCTCATATTTCTTTGCTTATCATCTTTACCCCATCGCTGTCTTTTGATGTCCAGCTATCCATGGGGTCTATTTCAGTTGCCTCATTTGAGGTTTTTTTCTGATCCTTTCAACAGAGTGGATCCTTTCCCTTTTCTGAATCCTCCCGGTGCTTGTGTTCTGTCATGGTCTGTCCGGTGTTACCACTTTTCTGTGTGAAGGTCCTAGTGCCCTCCCTGCTTGAGGTGCCCGATGGTACGAGTTTTGTCCTAGTCTCCTTTATAACTCATCCAACACCCAAGTGCTTCACTGAGTAAATATGTTTATTTGATGTAAAAGATACAAGGTCGAGAAGTTTTCCAAATCTTATACTATCTTGAGTTTTCTGGACACAACTCTCCCACATGATGATCTGGCTATGACGTGTTTCAGGCCTTACCAGTTTGTATTCTACTGTTTCCTAAAAGAGAAAAGGAAAAAGAAAGAAAGATTCTGGGGTCAAGTGACTTTGGGGAACTTGCCTACCATACCCCTTCTTGAAGACCCACAATTCCTGCAACACGTGACAAGTCGTCTGTTTTAACTTGATTAAACGCACAATCTACTAGTTTGTTTGACCGCAGAACCGTGTTCCACCCTCTGCACATATACTCATCCTATGCACCCTGCTTCCGTGGGAAATTCTGGGTGGTGTAGACAATGCTGTGCGATGGACAAGGGCTTAGGACGAGGGAGTCTATAGTGCACGAACTAGGTTTTGAACCTTAGTGAGATGATTCCTGGGATCTGAAGACAGAGCAAGCAAGGGAGTCATCCAGCCACCCCTCACGTGCGTGGCTGGGTTAGGGTTCTTCTTCTGCCGAACACCGGATGGTCTGTGAAGCGAAGCCGATTGTTCACAAGAACATCATCAGAACAGATTCGATGTTACGTTAGACGCGTCTCAGGAGTCACTGAGGTTTCTCAAAAGGCATGGCTAACGGGCTAAATTATCTCTACATGTAAAACAGAAATGGGTTTGGTAACCAGATGCAGTAGGTCCCAGAGTTTTCCTCAGGGCATCACCTTTTCCACAGGACGTGTCATCCACAGACAGGCCAGTTTGCTGCCCACCCCAGGCCCCCGTGACGCCCACTACAAGGGCCTGTAGTTTAGAAGCAAAAGGGTGGGCTGCACAGCTGACTGGAAGACAGTGAGACCCCAAAGCAGTTTATAACCACGCAACAAATTTGACTTTAAAAATTGCCTTTTCGCTTAAAGTGAATTCTGTACCCAGGTAGACAAGCAGACGGTCTACGTTGTCGCCATTTTTTAACTCTTCTGCTCACTCGCCAGTCCTTCTTGATGGCACTGGCCATCGGCACAAGCAGTCGGCATACCCTGAAGTCTAGGTGGAAGGCCTCAGAAACGTGGGGCAGCTGTCAGAGGGGCAAGGGGCTGCCGGCAGAAACTTCTCCCCTTTATCTCTCACAGCTGGGGGGGGGGGCTAGAATGCAGGTTTTCTGGTAATTTAAGTAGGAAACTGTAGCCTTTTGAGACTTTGCTGATGCGGAGACTTAAGATGCAATAAGAGTTGGAAAGCTTCATCTTATAGTCTTGGGTGAGATCCCTCCTGACCTCTATGCCTTTCTGGTTTCCTTGCAGTTCCTCAGCACTTTGTTTGCTCCCTTAAACTTCGTGATGGAGAAAGTGGAGAGCATCCTCCCATCCAGCCTGTGGCACCAGCTGACGCGAATCTAGGGCAGCCCGTCCGTCCTTGCACTCGCCTCCCCAAGCGGGCCGCCACCGTCTTTGCCGTGCCAATGCCTCTCGGACCGCAAGAAAGCGTAACTTTGACAAAGGGAAGCCATTCCAAGGTTTTAATCATTTGTGGACTGTCTATTCCATATTAAAAGCTGTTTTTGTTGTACAAAATTTGTTGATGTTCATTTCTATCATATTTTGCCTTCAGAAAAGAAAAAAGTTAAAAATAAACTTTTGTGTATTGCAGCAACCAGTTGTTGTCTTGTGTTTCTTCTAACCCTAAGAGTGTTGGTGTCCCGAATAAACCTGCGGGTTTACATAACTTACTAGGGACCCTTATCTGCTGAATGCCACACTGGCTTTCTTTGCTGCTAGAACCCATCTCAGTGGGCCCTTAGAACCCCACGGCCAGTGGCTTGGAAAAGGGCAGCTCCTTTGCCTCAAAAGTCACATCTTTCTCAGCTCCGAACTGAATGTCTTCCTAAGACAAATGCACCAAAAACAAAAAACAAACAAAAAAAAACTTCCAACATGAATGACAGGGAACGTGAATGAACGACACAAAGTATGTGCCATGACAGGTTGCTCCACTTCAGAGACTTTGCTTATTGAATAGGACTCAACACTGCAATTCTAGAAAGCATTTTGGTTTTGCTTCCTGACAATTGGCTGTGAGAAGAAAACTTGAGGCAGACTCACCAGTCTGTTGCAGAAGCTGAGCGCTGTACCAACATGGCCATTTAAAAACGTCTTTTCAGAAGGGCACGCCTTTGAATGTCCTGTTTACATCGCTGGGAGTGCACGCATTCGGTGAGCATTTTTGTGATCTGAACCAAAATGATCGCTTGTCCTCACCACCTTTAAAGGCCTACGTGATTCACACCTGCCAAGCATCTGGTCTTCCTTAAGCAAAAGAAGAAAATCCTTAACGTTGAATCCTCTATCTGGAGTGAAAAGTACTTCTATTGAAAACCTTAATTCAGTGCTTAGGAAAAGAGAGCTGCCCTGTACAGAGACTGTTCTCCCTGTTATCTAGAATCTGACTCTGTCCCCGGGGCACTAAGGTAGGAGGCTGGGAAGTGCCAGGCCACAGCTTCATGGCTGACCTCCTGCTGGCTCCCGTGGTCTCCGTCCAAGAGCAAAGTCAAGCGGGGCGGCAGTGCTGAGGTGCCCCAGGGCTTTTTGCTCTGGGCATGTCCTGTTTGCACCTCCTTGGTGCAGAGCCCCATGGGCCCCTGCTCTTAGGAATTGTCTCAGAAGATGAACCCCTATGTCTACCCCGTAGTCAGCCATGTTTGCCTTTTTGCTCCTTTCCCTGACACAACTCGACCCAGAGTGGATGCTCACACGGTTTGTGGAGTGAATCGGTGCAGGGTCTCACAGGCACAGATACACTCCTGTGTGTGATCAGAGGACAGAGATGGTTCCGGCAGAGACGGACCAAGGAAGGCACAGAATTGTAATTTTGAAGGACAAAGTAGTTATCAGTACCGTCGTCTGATTCGGTTGCTGGGAAACCGAAGTCCACAGGGAGGGATGCTGACCTGCCCGAGCCAGGAGCCCAGACTGCAGGGAGCGGGGGGCGGTGGCAGGTGGGAGCAGCCCCGTGTGAGCGGCGGGCAGTGGGGACACTGGTTCCAGGGGGTTTCAAAGTGCGAGTTTCACGGGACTGTGGGGGGGTGTCATGAAGAGCAGAGGCAGAGCCGAGACTCTGAGGGATGAGGGGAAGAAGGGGGGAGGTGACGGGGGGTGGGAAATGGGGATGGGATGAAAGCACCAGGGAGGACACCGGGAACTGCTGAAGGACACGAGTCCACGGTCCCCAAGAGGAGCTAATCCCGTGAGGAGGGACACGTCCTCCTGAACTCGTGTCGGCTGAGTAGCTCTTCCACCTTACAGCCCAGAGTCCCTCTCCGGACAGAGACCGTGGCCCCGGCGTCCCCTTGCCTCCTCCTCCAGCCGCTCTGCTTCGCAGGGTGCGGGCAGCCCTGCCTCACCCTGGCGGCGGGACCCCCGGGCCTGGGCACCTGGGAGGTGCTGTCTTGCCAGCTCCTGCCGTGCTGAGCTGCTGGCGAGGACGGGCATTCAGGTCCCTTTCGTTTTGAGACTTTTACCCATGGCCGTGGAGAGGCCGAGCCAGAGCAACAAATGTAACACAAGCTTTGAAAGATGATCATGTCCATGGGGTTTTGACACGAGCGCCCCATGTCCACTGCTCCTGATTAGAGATGACAGCCGGGACCCAGGTGCGCTTCCGTCTTCTGATCCTATTTCTACATGAGGGGACATCGGAATCCACTCTGACGGGCTTTCCTCCACGAAGACCCCTGCAGGACAGTAGTGTCCTCTGATGTCCACTTGGCGTGGTCGCTGGAATGCAAATGCAAACATCCTAAAACAGCAGCAACCCGGAGCTCGCGATGTGTGCACGAAATAGCCCAGTACGACCAAGTGTGAACAAACATAGGGTTTTTGGTTTTGCTTTCTTGTCAGCACTTAGTATCAAAGGCATGATGCCTTTTTAACAAGAACTGGAGAGCTCTCTGTATGTCCCAGAAAAATGAAACACGGAAATAGTTTGCTTTCCGAGGATTAGAAGAAACTCAGACCTGAAACATCTGATTTGTGCTTCATTAATAGCAGGTCTTTAATCGTGCTTTTACTATCTGATATGGTGGTGATTCTACACAAATATTTTTATGTTTAGATTGTATCTTTTATAGGACATGATCATTTTCTTGATGCATTCAAGTGTGTTACCTGAGTTTCGTTGGCATATAATTTATATCACTTGTTTAATCTCTTCTGTATCTGTCTTCCCCCCTTTAGTCGGCCTAACAAAATTTATCTAATTTATTCTTTCGAAGAAACAAGTATTAGATATACTGATGGATTCATCAGACTTTTTGCTTTACATTTTATTATTTTCAGCTTTTACCTTTTTTTGATTTCTTCCTGCTTTTTCTTATCTATAAGAATCATAATTTTTCTAATTTTCTTAGATAAGTACTTGGTTCACTTTGAAGAAAAAAGGTATTCAAGGCTGTTCATTTTCTCTGTGCATCTTTCTTGTCCCAAAGATTTTGCTATGAAGTCTCCTCTTTTTCTAAAAGTTTCTCTTTTGGTTTCTTCTTACCTTGGAGTGCTCTCTTTGAGTCATTTCCCAATAATTGGTTCCCCGTTATTGCCTTCGAGGAATTTATTTTTAATGTTACTTTGCAATATCTAAGGAAAACATCAAATATGTTCAACTACCCGCCCCAAAGACAGTAAACCCCGACACCTCACATTCATGGATACTGGTACGTACACTCCGATCCCTCTTTCCACCATTTAAAACAAACAATGCATCTTCAACTTGAACCTTCAGGAGCAAAGTTAAAATGTTCAAAACATGTCTGTGTTCCTCCCACTGTTCATATTGTTTTTCTCCTTGTCCCGTGACCACTTCACCCAGGTAAAGCAAACTTGTGTGCTGAGGCGACATAGGTAAGCGGAACCCCAAATAAGCGCTGAAAATGAGGAGGAAGGGATGCCTCTGCGACCTCTGCATCGCCTGTCGGGCGTCTGCTCCGCAGTGGCGACAGCTCAGGCTGTGCTAAGAACTGACATTTGGAGGGCGGTGGGGGCTAGAAGGGGCTTGAAAGGACTGGTCTGGCAGTTCTTTCAGCCTTTTGAGGGTCAACAATGGCTGCGGTCGAACAGACAAAAATGGCTGGAAAATGTCCAAACAGAGGTGGATTGGCCCTCTATCTGGAAAGCTCTGGAATGCTTCAGGGAGTTCGGGGACAGACGACCTTCAGGCAATGTCTATATTTCCTTCCTAGTAACATCCGTGGTTCTCGAACAGGAGCAAAGGGGGCAGAAAGCATGCAGTTTCTCCTTCTCCGGCCCGTCTTGTGTCCAGCTTCGTTTGATTTCGGTCTCTAGGCTCCTCACCTTGAAGCTTGTGTGTGACCAGCCTTAGGCAGAAATTTTTAGAATGGAAAACCTCAGCCGACCACCATCAAACGGCAAGAAAACCTGAAGTTATTGTGTGTTTGTCCAAGGAAGGGGCAATAAGTTACAATTTTAAAGGGTCTGCACGGAACATAATTAAATTTTTTCTAACCACACACTCCTGCTCTGAGCCCCCATCCCCCAAACCCGTGTCCTGCTTGCCTGTGACAGCGTCAGTATCCAAGCCCAGTGTCCTCTGCTCCTGGTGGTCTCTGCTCCTGGGCGCACACAGGCTACAGGCCCTGAGGTCCCACCTGTGCCAGGCTCTCCCCGCGTGTATCTAAGCCGCCCTGCCCGAGATCAGGATGCTGCTTGTGGGCTCATGTCTGCCCTTTAATGCCTCCCAGCGTCTCCCCCCTCCCTCCTGCACACCCCGCAGCCCTGCGGTGCCAGCGGGCCCTTCCAAACACAGGCTCCTGGGGGCTGCTTCCCTCCCAGTTGTCTGGGGCAAAGAACTGCAAAATCTGGACTCCTGCTAGAAATGATGAAAGGGAAACTGCGGGGAGAAAGTATGAATTAGCAGCACAAAGATTCTGGCCTGTAAATCAGAGAAAACCTTCACATCAGTATAATTTACATCAATTTATTCCCTCACGCTGGGACTTGGTTGAAATTTGCGGGGACCCGCTGCATCTAGGGGTACAGCGTCGTGTTGTCCCTGTCGCACCTTGACCTGCAGCACTCAGCAGGCTGTTTTGCTTGCACATTTGCCCAGCTCCCCCGCCCACGGGACCCAGGGGATCCGGGCTCCACGTAAGGGGGCTCATCTTCATGCCTCAGGACTCAGGACTAGGCATTCTGTACTCTAGAACAGTAAAGTTCGAAAACTGTTGGCAGGGAAGGACAGACGGGGGGAGGAAAGGATGGTGCCGACACAGCAGCGAGCACCATTTCACAGATGTGGAGGGAAAGTACTGAACTGAAATAAAGTTTGCTCATTCCCTTCTCAGACAGCAGCTGGAGGAGGAGCTTTAGTAAAATCCGCCAAATTTTCGTTTTATCTGAGACACGTTTTTCCTTCCTATCTCACTACCCCATGATCATTGCTGCCCTTGGTCAAGCATCAGGCGCTCCCTGTGCCTGGGCTCTAGGTGACTGAAGGCGCGGGGGGCGGTGGCCGCTCACGGGGCTGGGAGCTGAGGGGCTGGGCCTGAGGCCCCCGGCGCCTGGGCACTGGCCCTGCACGCGCGTCTCTACCTCCCGCTGGCCTGGTCTGGGCTGCAGCAGAGGGCTCCTCAGCTGGTCTGCGGCCCCGTGGAGGGCCCACAGGGGACACCGCCCCCAGACGCCCTGGCCAGGGACAGAGCCTGAGCGGCTCTGGGAGGCGAGGCGGACTTCAGGCTTTTCTTCAGCAGGGGAGCTGCGGTAGGGGCTGGGGAATGCAGTGTCCCTTGACCAGACGACAGCTGACAACCCGTCGGAAAGCCTTGTCTGCACACGGGCCAGGACGAGGGGCTCTAACGAATCCAGACCGGGGGTTTCCGACTGTGGGTTTGGGGTCCCCTGGTCCAGAGAAATGCCTTTTAGGGAAACAGAGCAGCCTTTGCTATCCTCGTGGAAGTCACAGTGCCAGGAGGCCCCGAGAAGTCCGACAGGGAAACCCGTGTGACCCAGCACTTGCAGTGAGATCGTAGGACACCTCCCCTTTTGCGAGGAACAGCTCACTTAGGAACGTTGGTTTGGGGCGAGACCAATGGCTGAATGAAGAGGAGGGTGCGCTCCTTCTGAGCATCTCATCCCTCCCAGCCAGGTGGATGCCAGACAAGACTCCGACAGGAGACCACGGGTGCAGGCTGTGACATGATGCCATGTGTCCACGCCTGGCCTGCCTGCGCTGCCCCCTTGGTGCTGGCCGTGGACTCCGAGGAGGGTCTTCGGGCCTTTTAACTGCCCACGGATACCCACACAGCTGAATAAAGTGGAGGAATTAAAGCCGGGGCAGTGGTCATAATTCAAGTGCTCTGTTTTCTCTCCGGTCATCCAAGAAAAACCCAACGAGGGTACCTGAGAGAGCCTGCCAAGGCTTGCTTTTCTGGCCATGGTGACCCATTAATAATTATTACTCTCCTGGGGGCCCCGCCAAGTGGGTTTTTTCCACCAACCCCAAGGCCTATGGGTCTCGTAGCTAACAAATTATATTTTACATTATTTTTTCTAAAGCCAGTTAGTGACAACTCAGATGGTCCCTCTGCAATGAGAATCTGATGTCAGAGTGAGAAAATCCCTTGCTCACTGGGAACTCCCACGTCACTCATCCTGTGCTCAGGGCGTTTATTCTCCCTCATTGTTTTCTTCTTAAAAAATGGCTCCCCTGGTTGCAGTGTTATGTTAAGCATATTACATGTTGCTCCAAAGTCAGTTCATATATTACAGCTCGTTACACTCCTGGGCATACGTTCCTGAATAGCTCTCACTCCACAGTTCCAGGCCCACGTTAAATATGGGCTGCCGCGAGCGAGCCTGAGGGGGCTGTCGGCTCCCTCCTGGCTCCTTGCTTCTCCTGGAAGTCCTCTTGCCCCGCTGCGTTCTCCTCCTCGGGGAAGATGTGGCCTCCTGAAGAAAAGTCTGTCTGGAGACGGTGAAAAGCATTTTTCTCTCGAGGTTTCTGCTGGAGTGGGGAAGGGGGACTTAGAAAGTGGGGCTCTTTGGAGCAGAGTGCGTGGGGCCTTCTGTGGAGACTGGTGACAGCCTGGAACCCGAGCGGGCCGCGCTGGCCAGAGGAGGCAGGACGCGGGGGTGCTGGAACCCATCACGACTCCTGACAAAAAAGCCGCAACATCTTTCCTTCTGCAGCATTAGCCTCAGCATGAGCTTTTGTCTCCTTCAGCTACTGGCGAACATGCTCGTAAGCATCTGGGTCGTGGCATTATTTCCGAATAGACAGTTTGGGGGATTTCACATGATGTGATCATTTCAGTCACTTCAGGAAAACCCACAATGACAACATATTTCTAATTATGTCTGTGTCAGGATCCGAGTGCAAAGTTCTAACGAGCCACCAGCTTCTGTCTTTGTTTCATTCATTCATTCATTCATTCATTCAATATTTACTATTCTCTGAGTTCCATCAATGAACAAGAAAAAATTCAATTTGCTCATGTTTGTGGCCTCAGGTGAGGGCCATTGTCCTCTGGGGAAAAAGTCTTGATATGCAGTCCCTGGGTGGAGGTTCTCACGTGGAACCTGATGCCAGACAACACCAATGCACTTTCCCTCTGGTGTGATTCTTCTAAGTCACGAAGAAACAAAACTGGACAGCCAGCACGTCATACCCAAGAGCCTTATACAATTATTCTCAGAGGGCCCCGCAGGCTCTCAAAAGGTGAACAAGTCAAGAGCCACTTTTCTCTCACGTAGCTTTGCCAGCTCTGTCCTCTCCACATGCCTTCTTTCAAACTATCTTCGCCGCTGCCCAATGCAGTGTGACAAGTGCCAGGCACCTCTCTTCTTCAAGATAAGGGGGAATCTTCAGAGGAAAAGTGACTGCCACAGGGCCACGGCACGAGAGCCTCTGGAGCTCACCGCTGTCTCCCTCGTCTGCAAAGGCCAAGGCCTAAGACTCTTGAGAAATAAGAATCAGATTGTGTCCAAAATACATCTCAGCCTCTTGGGGCTGTCCATGGCCATATAAGGAGCTGGTCAACAGCGATTATCAGAAAGGTTCTTGAGGGCAAAGAGAACCTGCAGGGCACTTACTTCAATTAGCTGAGCAGTCCCGGGATCAGCTTTCACATGCCTGCAGCTGTCACCAGGAGGGATATCGGCTATTCAAATGGCACTGCTGTTGCGATTTCATCTGCACGGGCTGAAAAGGGCCCCTTCCTCTCTCCTCAACTCCTTTGAGCATCTCTGTCCATATTTGCACAGGGTCTTGGACTCCAGGAAATGTTAGCCTAAAAATAGCCAAGCTATCGGCAAGTAGGTGTTTTAATCGCCTACTTTAATCAAAGCGTCAAAAGATATTATCCGACAATCCCGGGTCATCGCAGCCAAAGATGTATCTTACAAAGGTCATTCAGGTAATCCACCTGCTTTGTTTCGGCCAGATCCAAATAAGGACAGAGAATGTGAGTCGGGACAGCTGCCCCAGGCTCAATTCCCCTGTCTTGTTCCACTGGGATGATAACCACTGACAGCCTCAAACCCAAGGGGTCCTGTGGCATCCATGCCAAAACTAACAAGTTCTGCTTGAGTCTCCGTAAGAAATGTTTTTATTCATGTATATTTTCAGGACTCATCCGTATATTTGCCTGCAAAACTATCTCTCGATGTCTTTTAGTTCAGCAAGATCTCCTGATACTTAAAGCACACTGTATTTTCAAAAATTAGGAGATCCACATATCTCACAGCCAGTGTTCCGCCTCAGAGAGAACTGAACCAAACTTTGAGATGTTTATTTCAGTTTCTGTTTTCTCCATCTCTCCTATGCAATATCTGAGTCCTGATTGGATTTGCCTAGTCACGTACAGCAGCGGTCCCAATCGTTTCTGGCATCAGAGACCAGGGCTCCTACGAGAACCTAATCCCTGGTGAGCCGAGGTGGAGCTGAGGCAGTGATGCTGCTGCTGGGGAGTGGCTGCAGATGCAGATGAAGATTTGCTCGCTTGCCTAGCACTTACCTCCTGCTGTGCAGACCAGTTCCTAACAGGCCATGGCCCACTACTGCTCTGCAGCCCAGGGCCTGAGGACCCCTGATGTAAAGGGAGCGTTTTCAAAAATCCTCTCTCTGGTGATACCATTATGACAGCACTTAGAACTTCATATTCTAATGCCCCTCTCTCTCCTCCTATCAGATTATGAACTTATTCGTCTTTGTATTCCCAGTGTTTAGCACAGTGTTTGCCTTAGTGGTGGTCAATGCTGAGCAGAAGGAAGGGGGAAGGAGAGAGGGAAAGACGGGGTGGTTAAAGTCCTAGAAGTGTCATCCTTCCGAGCTGTGTGTGAGAGGCTCGTGGCTTGGGCTTCGGTGCCCTCGTACGATGTAGTTTGGTAGTTGAAATTGAAATATTTCGTCAGATATGTTCTGAACCAATTTATAGTAGTCACCTGAAAATTTTCTCCGGGTGTGAGTGATAAAGACAAGACCAGCCCAAAGAAAGGTGTGAGGCTGGGACTCTTGAGAAACCCCAGCCCGTAGCCCATATCCCACTCTAAACCACAGACTTCTGGAACTGGAAGACATATCAGTTTTCTGGAAGGCTAGCAATGAACTACCCAAAGAAAAAATTTAGAAAATAATCCCACTTACCAAAAACAATAAAATACATAGGAATAAATCTAACCAAGGAGATGAAGACTTGTGCACTGAGAATTACAAAATATTGATGGAAAAGTTAATAAACAAATGCACATGGATTGGAAGGCTTAATATTGTTAAAATGCTCATACTACCCAAAGTGATCTACAGATTGATTCAATGCAATTTTTATCAAAATCCCAATAACATTTTTTACAAACATTAAAAAAAATCTTATAATTCATATACAATCACAAAGGACCCAAATAGGCAAAACAATCTTGAGAAAGAACAATGCTGGAGGCATAACACTTCCTGATTTCCAAATATATTACAAAGTGCAGTAATTAAAACAGGATGGTCCTGACATAAAGACAGACACTTGACCAACTGAACTGAATAAAGAGCCCAGAAATCAACCCATAAATATACAATCAACTGCCATGCTACTCCGAACAAACCTGAACTCGTTTGATCTTGGAAGCTAAGCAGGGTCGAGTCTGGTTAGTACTTGGATGGGAGACCACCTAGGAAGACCAGGTGCTGTAGGTGTAAAAACTAAAAAAAAAATAAGGAATTGCAAGCTGACAAGGTCCTAGCAATCTGTGAGGTCACCTAAGGGTCGCTTCACTTAAAAAAAAAAAAAAAATATATATATATATATATATATATATATATATATATACACACACACACACAATCAAACGATCCTCTACAGGGGCGCCAAGCATAAAGAATGAGGAAAGAATAGTCTCTTCTAAATTTGTTGGAAAAGCTGTACATACACATGTAAAAGAATGAAATTGGACCTTTATCTTCACTGGACACAATTATCAATTCAAGATGAATTAAAGACTTGAAAGAAGACTTAAAACTGCAAAACTCCTAGAAGAAAACATAGGGAAACCTTTATGACGTTGGTCTTGGCAATGAGTTTTTAGATATGATACCAAAAGCCTGAGCAACAAAACCAGAAATAGACAAGTGGGACTACATGAAACTGAAAAGCTTTCTTTCTTCAAAGTAAGCAATCAACATAATGAAAAGGTAACCAATGGAATGGGAGAAAACATTTGCAAACCATATAACTGATAAGGGGTTAATATCCAAAATATATAAGGAATTCATACAACTCAGTAGCAAAAAAAAAAAAAAAAGGACATAATTTGGTTTTAAAATGGGCAAAGGACTTGAATAGAAACTCTCTAAAGAAGACAGAAATGGCCAACAGGTATATTAAAAGATGTTCAATATCATCATGGAAATGCAATCCAAAACCAATGAAACAAACAAACAAACCAATAATAAATAAATAAATAGATAGATAGATAAACAGATAAACAGATAAATAAATAAATAAATAAATAAATAAATAAATAAATAAATAAATAAATCCCACAACAAGATATCATCTCACACTTGTTAGGATAACAATTGTGAAAGAAAGAAAGAAAAAGAAAGAAAGAAAGAGAGAGAGAGAGAAAGAAAAAGAAAGAAAGAAAGAAAGAAAGAAAGAAAGAAAGAAAGAAAGAAAGAAAGAAAGAAAGAAAGAAAGAAAGAAAGAAAGAAAGAAAGAAAGAAAGAAAGAAAGAAAAAAAGAAAGAGAAATAACACATGTTGTCAAGGATGTGGAGAAATTGGGATCTTTGTACACAGTTGGTGGGAATGTGAAATGGTACAGCCTCCGTGGAAAAGAGTTTTAAAAAATTAACAGCAGTACTACCAGTACTACCATATGGTCCAACAATCTCACTTTTGTTCACCCAGAAGAATTGGAATTACATCTTAAAGAGGTATCTGCCCTCTCACGTTCACTGCGGCATTACTCACAGGAGGGGCAGAAACAACCTAAGTGCCCATCTGCAGATGAATGGGGAATGTGTTCTGTACAAATAATAGACTATTATTCAGCCTTAAAAAAAAGACATTCTGTCTATGGGACAATGCGGAGGACGTTACGCTAAGTGAAATAAGCTGGTGTTAGAATGATCCCACTTTAGGAATTATCCAAAGTAGTCAAATCACAGAAGCAGAAAGTAGAATGAGAGTTCCAGGGGATCAAAGGGGGGAACAGGGGGTTACTATGCAAAGAGTGTGAAGTTTCAGTTGTGCAAGGTGCACAAATTCTAGAGATCTGCTATACAAACTGTGCTTATAGTTAACAATCCTATATTGTGCATTAAAAAATCTGTCAAGAGAATACACTGGCTATTACTCGTCCTTACCACAGCAAAAAATAAACAGTCCAGAAAGGTTGGGGAATGCCCCCCTCCTTCCCCTGTTCCTACCCGGACAGAGAATGTGAGTATTCTCTTTAGAGCAAAACAGAAAGTTGTTCTGGAACGAGGCTTCTCATCCTTATTCCTATGGCATTTTAGACCAGAGAATTCTTTGTGGCGAGGGATCGTCCTGTGCATTAGAGAATATTTAGCAGCACCCCCAGCCTCTGCTTATTTGATCACAGCAGCAACCTCTGCCCCATGATTATGACAACCAAAAATGTGTCCAGAAATTGTGAAATGTCCTCTTGGGGCCCCAAATCACTCCTGGTTGAGAACCACTGCCTTAGGAAAAATCCCAACGAGCCTAGAGCTTTGGCATCCAACGTGTCAATGGTGAAAGCCGAATGCAGTATTTGGTGTTGTCGTGACCTGGTAAATTCTCTTTTTCAGGAGAGCAACATGCCACATTGAGAGGGCGAATGTCCCCATTCTGGTTTAGGGGACGGAATTGGGGAGGACATGCAAAGCATGGCTTGCTTTCGGTCTTTAGTTTTCTGTTACCAACAAAAAGAGGAGAGAAGGGTACTCTTATTAGTTCCCTACGGCTGCCGTAACAAATCATCAGATTGAGAGGCTTAAAACAATAGAAATGTATTCTCTCCCAGCTGGGAAGGCCAGAAGTTGAGAATCAAAGTGTTGGCAGGGCCATGTTCCCTCCAGAGACTCTAGGCGTGAGGATTTTCTTGTCATTTCCCATTTATGGTGGATCTAGGCCGTCCTTGGCTTGTACCTACATCACTCCAATCTGTGCCTTCATCTTCACATGTCTTTCCTTTGTATGTCTTCATTTAGGACGCTTGTCATTCGTTTAGGACCCACCCGGGTAATCTAGGGTGTCCTCACCCTGAGATCCTTATTTAATCACATCTGTAAACTCTTTTTCTAAATCAGGTCAGGTTACAGGTTCCAGGATGTGGATATCCTTTGTCAGGGGCCCAGTTCACCCATTGTATACTATGAAACAAAGTCCATTTGTTTAACTGTAGAAACTGATATTTTTCTATTTTATCTTTTTGAAGCATTTGAAACAAACAAAAATGTACAGAAAAGCTCTAGGAATAATTCAAAAACGCTGTTTTTGAGATGTAGTTGCTGACATGATGCCCCATCACCCCAAATACTTCGGAGCGCATTTCCTGCAAACAAAGGCATCCTTGTATGCAACCACAGAGCAAGTGGCAACCCAGGAAACCGACGCTGATGCAGAACGACCGCACTCCCCATGGCAACAGTTCCATTCGGTCCCTCCGACTGTCCTCGTCCCGTTTTTGCAGCACAGGGGCTGCTTCTGAACCGCGCCTGGTGTTTAGCTGTCCCGTCCCTGCAGCTTTCTCCCCTCTGAAACGGGGCCTCGGGCTTTCCTCAGGTTTGGATTCTCGAACGCTTTAGAAGACTGAGGGCCATGAACTGACTTGGTAGAACGTCCTTCAGTCTGGGCTTGTCGGATGTTTCCTCACGATTGGGCTCAGGATGTGTGTCTCTCTCAGGACTGTTGCATCAGGTAACATATGTTTTCGATTTGTAGAATGACTGGCAGTGAAGGCTTTAATCAGTTGATTAAGGAGGATCTGCCAGGCAATTCTTCCCCCAGCCCCCTTGTAATTAAGCATTTTGTAGAGAGAACTTTGACATTGTAAATATCCTATTCCTCACTTTTAATTTATTAGTGGATTTATTTGTATCTGAAAAGAACTCATGGATTCTTATTTGATTCAATAGGTTATAGTCTGTTACGATCATTATTTATTTTCATGTTCAAATTGTGCCATGCTGTCTGGAAGGAGCCCCTTCGTTCTGGATCTGTGCTTTTTTGTTTTTTGTTTTGTTTCGCTTTGGGTTTTTTTTTTTTGTTTTTTTTTGTTTTTTTTTTTGACATGTTCTTTTCATTCTTTGATTACTCCCTTGCTTTCTGGCACAAAAAGACATTCTAAATTTACTTTGTACTTTCTTTGCCCCTAGAAGGAGCTCTGGGTTCCTTTTAGTGGAAAATGGAGTGTTTTGATAACACAGGGTGTTTGCTCTTATGTGTTTTCCAGGCTGTTGTGACCGTTTCCCTCTGCTGCTTCTCCTTCATCCCTTCCACCAGCACGCCTCTCCCGCTCTGTCTTATCTCCACCCCCACACATCCCATTCTGTTTCGATGTCGATATTTGGAGGCACCAGCTCAATGGAACAAACAGCCACACAATCAGCAGCGCATGCCATGAGCAAGGCTGGCCCGTTAGCAGGCATGCAGGGCAACCAACAGGCCACAGCTGAGACATCTGTGTGTGCAAACTCAGTGACCTCAAACCCTTGACTACGTGTGAGTCTTGCCGAACACCAGCGAGGATCTGGACAATGGCTGACTTAACATTTTACGTGGCGAGAATGACTGCCTTCTGGTCTTGTGCTTCTTCAGCTTTTCCCAGGATTCATTTCCCAAATTCTGAATTTTGCGGGTCGGTGCCAGATCTTCCCTTCCTAGCATTCTTTTTTCCCTAAGAATGAAAATTTGAAAGGCCTAAGTAATCCAGCCATCCTAGCTTCTGCTCAGCTGGAGGACTTTCACCCAAACTGTGCCCTGGGGTGGGCCCGTTGGTTCTACCAAGCTTTGTGAACCAGCTTAGGGGCTAACAAGAGCTAGCACCCCTACCCTTCACCCTGATCATCCAGTCTGCAGCCCAGCTCCTGTATCCCTGGTCTGCCATGACAATCTGAGATGTAGCCCCCGCCATTCACATATTTCATCCCCATACTTGGGCTTTTAGTCCTCTGTCAGCCTTCCCTTAGGTCTTTTTCACTATGGATTTCTTTTTTCCTTTTCTTTTCTTTTCTTTTAATGCCAGTTTATTTTTTTCATATCACATATATATAATTTTTAAACATTTTTTTTTATTTTTTCCTCCTCTGGTAACCACTAATCCACTGTACATGTTCATGAATCTCTGTCCTGTTCATTTGTTGCCTTTAGGTTTATTTACTACATATAAGTGATATCATATGATTTTCAACTTTTTCTGTCTGGCCTATTTCACTGAGCTTGATTATCTCGAGGTCCACCCATGTTGTCTCAAATGGCAGAATTTCATCTCTTCCTATGGCTGAGTCATATTCCATTGTATATATGTACCACAGCTTCTTTATTCAATCATCTATCATAGGACACTTCAGATGCTTCCATGTCCTGGCCACTGTGGATAATGCTGCTATGAACATCAGTGTGCAAATATCTTTTCTTATATGGGTTTTCAAGTCTTTGGGGTAAATAAATACCCAGTAGAGGGATCACTAGATCATATGCTAGTTTTTTAGGAAACTTCATACTGTTTTTCATAGTGGCTCTACCAGTTTGCAGTCCCACCAGCAGTGCATGAGGGTTTCTTTTTCTCTGCATCCTCTCCATTATTTATTATTACATGCCCTGTTGATTATAGCTATTCTAACAGGTGTGAGATGGTATCTCATTGTGGTTTTGATTTGCATTTCCCTAGTAGCTAGCGATGTTGAGCATCTTTTTAAATATTTGTTGACCATTTGTATGTCCTCTAGGGAGAAGTGTCTATTCAGGTCCTCTTTCCATTTTTTGACTGGATCATTTATTTTGTTGTTGTTGTTGTTATTGAGTTGTATGAGTTCTTTGTATATTTTGGATATTAGGCCCTTATCAGAGGTGTTTCTTGCAAATATATTTTCCCATTCGGATGTTCTCCATTTAACTTGTTGGTGGTTTCTTTTGCTGAGCAGAAGCTTTTTAGTTTGATGTAGTCCCATTCATTTATTTTTGCTTTTACTTTCCTTGCTTTTGAGGTCAAATTCATAAAATTCTCTCTAAGTCCAAGGTCCTTGAATTTAGTTCCTATGTTTTCTTCTATGCATTTCATTGTTTCAGGTCTTAGATTCAGGTCCTTAATCCATTTTGAGTTAATGTTGGTGTGTGGTGATAGACAAGAGTCTAGTTTCATTCTTTTGCAGGTGGCTTTCCATTTTTCCCAGCACCATTTATTGAAGAGGCTTTTCTTTCTCCACTGTATGTTTTTGGCTTTTTTGTCGAAAATTATTTGCCCATATAAATATGGATTTACTTCTGGACTCTCAATTCTGTTCCACTGGTCCATGCATCTGTTCTGTTGCCAATACCATGCTGTTTTGATTACTGTCACTTTGTAGTATAATTTGAAGTTGGGCAGAGTGATGCCTCCCGCCTCATTCTTTTTTCTCAGGATGGCTTTGGCAATTCAGGGTCTTTTGTGTTTCCATAAAAATCTGATGCTTTTGTTCTATTTCTTTAGAAAAAAAAACTGATTGGATTTTAATGGAGATTGCATTAAATCTGTATAACACTTTAGGCAGTAAGGTCACTTTATGTTGATTCTTTCAATCCAAGAACATGGAATATCTTTCCATTTATTTGTATCTTCTTTGATTTCTTTTAATAGGGTCTTATAGTTTTCATTATATAGGTCCTTCACTTGTTTAGTTAGATTTATTTCTAGGTATTTTAGTCTTTTTGTTGCAATTGCAAAAAGAGGTATTTTTTCCACTTCTTTTTCTGACACATTGTTATTAGAGCTTAGGAATGCTATGGATTTTTGGAGGTTGATTTTGTATCCAGAAAATGTACTGTATTTGCTCATTGTTTCTAGCAGTGTTCTTGTGGAGTATTTAGGGTTTCCTATCTAGAAAATCATGTCATCCGCAAACAGTGACAGTTTGACTTCTTCGTTTCCTATTTGGATGCCTTTTATATCTTTCTCTTGCCTGATTGCACTCGGTAGGACCTCCAATGTTATGTTGAATAACTGTGGCAATAGTGGACAACCTTGCCTTGTTCCTGATTTTAGAGGGAAGGTATTTAGCTTTTCACCGTTAAGTATAATGTTGGCTGGGGACTTGTCATATATGGCCTTTATCATATTAAGAAGTTTTCCTTCCATACCAATTTTCTTAAGTGTTTTGATCATAAATAGATGCTGTATCTTGTCGAAGGCTCTTTCTGCATTTATTGATATGATCAAATGATTCTTATTTTTTAATTTGTTTAATGTGATGTATCACATAAATCAATTTGCATATGTCGAACCATTTCTGTGCCCCTGGGATGAAGCCCACTTGACTGTGATGTATAATCTTTTTAATATGCTGCTGTGTTCAGTTCCCTAGTATCTTATTTAGGATTTTTTCATCTGTGTTCACTGGAGATAATCGTCCCTAGTTTTCTTTTTTTGTGTGATCTCGACCACTTTTTGGTATCAGGGTGATATTGGCCTCATAAAATAAGTTGAGAAGTATTGCTTCTTCCTTTATTTTTTGGAAGAGTTTGAGGAGAATAGGTATAAAATCTTCTTTGAATGTTTGGTAGAAGCCATCTGGTCCTGGACTTTTACTTTTTGGTAGGTTTTGATGATCATTTCAATTTCCATACTGCTGATCAGTCTATTTAGATTTTCCAGGTCTTCTTGAGTCAGTCTAGGGAGGCTGTATTTTTCTAAGTCCTGGTCCATTTCTTCTAGGTTATTTAATTTGGTGTTATATACTTTTTCATAGTGTTCTTGTAGGATCCTTTGTATTTCTGCAGTGTCAGTTGTAATTTCCCCTCTTTCATCATGATTTTTTTATTTCCTTTCTCTTTTCTTTAGTGTGTTTAGCCAGAAGTTTGTCAATTTATTAACCTTCTCTAAGAACCAACTCTTCGTTGCATTTATTTTTTCTATCATTTTGTTTGTTTGTTTGTTTGTTTCCAATTTCATTTATTTCTGCTCTAATTTTGATTATTTCTTTCTGCTGACTTTAGGTTTTATTCATTCTTCCTTTTCTAGTTTTTAAAAAAGAAATGTTCAGCTGATTTTTGGAGCTTGATTTTATTTTTGGAGGTAGGCATGTAACGATATGAACTTTCCTCTTATGACTGCTTTTGCCATGTCCCAAACGTTTTGACATGTTTTACTATCATTATCATTCATTTCTATGAATCTCTTGATCTCTCTTTTTATTTCTTCTCTGACCCAGTTATTCTTCAGTAGCATGTTGTTTAGTCTCCATGTATTTGTGGTTCTTCATGATTTCTTTTTGCAGTTGATCTCTAGTCTCAAAGCATTGTGATCAGAGAATTTGATTGGTATGATTTCAACCCTCTTACATTTGTTGAGGCTATGTCTCTGTGTTTCAATATGTGGTCGATCCTTGAGAATGTTCCATGTGCACTAGGGAAGAATGTATAAGCAGCTGTGTTGGGATGGAAGGCTCTGTAAATGTCAATTATGTCCAGTTGGTCTAATGTGTCATTTAAGCATGTTATTTCCTTACTGATTTTCTGTTTGGATGATCTGTCCTTATCTGACAATGGGTATTTAGGTCCCAAACTATGATAGTGTTTTGGTCTGTTTCTCTTTAGTTCTGTTAGTAGTTGCTTTATATATTTTGGGGCTCCGTGATTGGGAGCATAGATATTCATAAGTGTTATGTCTTCTTGGTGCATAATTCCCTTTATCATTATGAATTGTCCCTCAGTATCTTTCTTTACCTTTTTGATCTTGAAGTCTATTTCATCTGATATTAGTACCAATATTCCCACTTTTCTCTGTATGACATTTGCTTGAAATATCATTTTCCACCCTTTTACTCTGAGTCTATATTTGTCTTTGGAGCTGAGACATGTCTCCTGGAGGCAGCATATGGTAACGTTTTGTTTTTTGATGCCATCTGCAACTCTGTGCCTTTTCATTGGTGAGTTCGGTCCATTAAATTTAAGGTGATTATAGAAATATGAGGTCTTCCTATAACCATTTTATTTTTTGCTTTCTGATAGCTTGGTATTTCCATTGCTTCCTTGTCCTGTGTTTCTATTTTCTTTATTTTGGTTGGCTTTTGTGGGTTTTGCCTCTATTCTTTTTTTACGTTATATACTTCAGTTCAGACTCTTTGGCCTATGGCTACCATTACAAATATGAAAAGGATAGTTGTATATATATAGTCATCCCTTTTCTTCTATGTGTGCCTATCTCCATTCCACTTTGCGAATTTGGATCTTTGAATCCTCCTCTTTTCAGTCACTGTTGTCTCAATTTGTCCTTACGTATGCTGAACTTTCATTACTATCTTGCTATAGCAAATCTCTTCTTATTTTAGGCTTATAATGCCCTGTTTCTACTAAGGGTTGCACTCTTCTGCTTTTATCAGCTTGCTAGTCACCTTACTCCTAATGAAGTTTTTTTGTTGTCATTGTTTTTTTGTCATTTTGTTTTAAGTGAACTGACCCCTTTCAGTATTTCCTGTAGTGCAGGCCTCATAGTGGAGAATTCTCTCAAATTTTGTGTGTCTGGGAAGGTCTTAATTTCTCCTTCTTATCTAAAAGAGTTCTTAGCTGGATACATTATTGTTGGATGGTAGTTCCTTTAATTTAATTGTTTGAATATTTGATTCCACTCTTTTCTTGCTCGTAAGGTTTGTGCTGAGAAGTTCAATGATAATCTAATGGATTTTCCTTTATTGGTTACCATCTTCTTTTCCCTGGCTGTCCTGAGAATTCTCTTTCTCACTGATTTTTGATAATTTTAATATGATGTATTTCATGAAGACCTTTTTGGGTTCAGATCATTGGGTGTTCTATTGACATCTTGAATTTCAAGCTCCAGCTCATTTCTTAGATTTGGTAAATTCTCGTCAACTCTTTGTCTGAAAATGCTTTCTAGTCCCTGCTTCTTTTCCTCCCCTTCGAGAATTCCCATTATTCTTATGTTTCTTTTCCTGATGGCATCTGCTAGTTCTTGTATTTATCTTTCATTATTTTTCATTCTTTGGTTTCTTTTTTCTTCCTTCTGATTTATTTCCAAATTATTGTCTTTGAAATCACTGATCCTTTCCTCCATTTGGTCGACTCTAATTCCCAAGCTTGTTATTTCATTTTTTAACTCTTGCAGTATGTTCTTTATTTCCAGAAGGTCTATTCAGTTCTTTTTGAGGGTTTCAATCTTCTTGCTCATCTAGTTGTTTTTTCAGTTCCTGAAATTATTGCCATGATTCATTTTGGATCTCACTGAGTTTTTTCAGAAGTACCACCCTAAATTCTCTGTTATTTAAGTCTCATATTTCTATGTCTGTAAGCTTATTTTCTGGAGGTTTTTCTCTTTCTTTTTGAGATGCTTTGCCGCCTTGGTTGTTCATGATATTTAATGAACTGTTTCTCCACCTGAGCATTAATGGAAATGTATTCTGCATTTTTTTCCAGCAATATTTATTATATGAAGGTCTCTCTTTAGCCTGCTGCAAAGAAGGCACTTTTCTTTTGGTTTCCGGTAGGTGGTGTCTAAGCCTCTTGGATCCCTGCTTTATAAAAAGCCTTAAAAATGCCTTTTTATTATCTTAAAGACATTTAATCATGCTTTCTACTGTCAGTTTCAGTCCCTGTCAGTGTTAGCAACAGTTTTGGTAGCATTTGCTCAGTTTCCCCTGTGGCCCGTGGTGTTTGGTCCCAGAGGGTATGGAGGGAGTGCCTCTTGGTTTGGGGGATGGAGGCTGCAGCTCAGCCTGTTTGGCAACTGCAGCTGGTAAAATTCAACTGTTGTTTTTCTGTTGCCCTGCTTCTCTGTTGTCCTGCTTCTCTGCTTTCTCCCTGATGACTGGGCCCTGCCACCAGCCATGGGGAGCTCACAACTCTCCTAGGCAGGGCTGTTCAGGGAACTCCTCGCAGGGACTCACCACACTTTCTCCTGTACCCCTTCCCCTACAGCTAGTTTAAGTGCCTGCGAGAGGCAGCCTCCTTATTTCTCCCAGTCCACCACCCGACACCCGGGCTTCTGACCTGTGGTAGCTTTTATGCACAGATCCCACGCTCAGACATGCTGGTGTGCAGTTTGGATATTTTTTGTTGTTGTTGAATTATAGATGTTCAGCTTATAGTTGTTTCAAGGGGACTGATCTGGGAGTGTCTCTCATGCCACCATGTTTAATCCAATCTCTTCACTATGGATTTTTTTTTTTTTTAGATGAGGCAAACCGTGGTTGACCTCATGAATTTCAAGGAATTTCAAAATTCCTTATTTTTTTATTTTTTATTTTTCACACTTACAGCACCTTGTCTTCTTAGGTGGTCTCCCATCCAAGTACTAACCAGGGCTAACACTGCTTCGCTTACAATATCAGATGAGATTGGACTTGTTCAGGGTGGCATCGCCATAGACCACTATGGGTTTCTTAAGCATGATTTCTCATATTCCCTCCACTCATGTATTTAGGGAAGTCTTGACCTTCCTCTTAACTTACAGATACCCAACATTTCCATTCTTTACTCTAGTCTCTCCTGTGTGAACTTGAACCCTACAGAGCTCCCAGTAAGGAGATCTCTGGGCAACTAATCCAGAGGTGGCAAGAAGCCCTTGACATACCTGGTGAGAAGGGCTTATTTTCTTTCTCTCATTTAACTAGAAGAGAGAGAAGAGAGAGGATGTGGGAAATTTGAGGTCATGATAAAGAATTGGAGCCAGCAGTCATGTTGGGCCACATGAAATTTTGAAAGTGAAGGAAGAGGTTAAGAAAGAGGAAGAGACAACTGAACTTACAGAGAAAGGAAGAGGGGCCATCAGCATGAATGAAAAGTGAAGAGTAGCTACGTTGGTCTCCAACATCTTTCTTGAAACAAATCTTAGCTCATTTGAAGTCCTTTGCTTCCTGTCTGGGAATTCTGTCAGATCTCTATATTCTTACAACATTCTGTTGTTTTTGTGCTATTGTGAGGGAATTTCTGTTTATTGCCACTTAAAGAGCTTTTCTTGAACATTCGTGATGATTACATTACCTTCAAGATCTATCAAGTGGAAACTGTTCTCCCATGACCAGGGAGTAGTCCCCACAGTGTTGCTTCCCAGATGTTCCTGTAACTCCTTTGTTTAACAAACCATCCTTCTATTAAGGTCCATCTCCAACACTAATCTTTTCCTTGTCATTCATTGATATCTGGACACTTTTCCACGTTCCCTAATAAACATATAAGGTTCCCTTCTCCTTTTTTCTCTTGCCATCATCCTGGGCAACCTCAGTTGGTTGAATCAACACATGGATGATTCATGTACCAGGTAAGTCCTAGAGTTCCTTGATTCAACTACTCCAAAAATAATGAAAATAATATATAAAAAGTGATTTGTATTGTATAACTTAGGACATTTTCCTGGTAATAATCTCTTTCTGATTTGATTTTTGAATTTCACTACCAAAGCCAAACCATAGACTCATCTCCTTATAATGGCTTCATTTCCAAATCCTGGTGTCTCTTTTTTTTTTTCCAGGCGAAGCAACCCTTGGTTGACCTCACAGATTGCAAGGACCTTGTCAGCTTACAATCCCTTATTATTATTATTATTTTACATCTACAGCACCTAGCCTTTCTAGGTGGTCTCCCATCCAAGTACTAACCAGTACTAACTGACGCTACTTAGCTTCTGAGATCAGATGGGATTGGGCTTGTTCAGGGTGGCATGGCCATAGACTAAAACCTGGTGTCTTAATTGTCCTTCCACAAAGACAATTTCTTTGGTTCCTATTTTTCTCTTTGTTTCTCCCATAACCCTTCTCTTAGAATTCATTAACACCCTAACTATGCATGGTGTCAGAAAGATACTAGAGTTATGGGGGATCACTTCGTTAGTTATATAAACGTCAAACACTATGCTGCACACCTGAAACTAACATAATATTGAATGTCAACTATAATTGAAATGTTTTTGAAATTAAAATTTTAAAAAGTCCCTTTGTCTTTAACTTTATCTAATCTCATAGGATCCCAGCTCCCTTCGAGTCCTGCCCCAGTTCAGCCAGGATTCCATGGTTGGCCTTTGAAATGTTTCTCTCATCCAGTGGTCTCCGCTGCACTCACCTCATAGATCTTTAAGGCTGGCTTATTACAAACACCTGCTCTTGCTGCTCAGCTTCTGATCATTCAGGTATATCATTCTCTCTCTTCTCCCCATCCCTCTCTCTCTCCCTCTTCCTCTCCCTCTTCTTCTCTCAGCAGGGCTCTCACTGCCATCTAAAAATATTTTATTAATTCTTTAACTCCTGATCTTTATTTTCTTCTCCCAAGTCTAAGTTCTTCTACCCACACTCCTACTCTCCTCACTCTATCTCCTCCAGGGTATTAGATCTGTGTTTCCCTCTCTTTGTCTACTGTCTTCCTTTCAAGTCCCTTTTACATTGACCTAAGCAAATGGTCAAATATTTTTATAGGAACCAACCTATCTTCAATCTTGCTTCTCCTTGAAGCTACCATTCAGTATCTTTCCTAACTCTTCTTTAGAATTTATACTTAACACTCTATCTCTGGAGCTCTTCCCACATTTTTCTTCAACCCTCCAAACTCTGTCAGACAGAACTAGCTTTTTCAGAGGAAAACAAGGACTGCCTGATTCTTCATTCCAATTTACCAAAAAGTCATAGGACCTCTTCTCATTTGGCTTTCAGGACACTCTTTTCTTCAGATTCCCCTTGAAACTCTCTGATCTATGTTTTTTTGTTTGTTTGTTTTGTTCTTTCTTGTCAGCATTTCATGGGCCTCTCCCAAAGTTCTCATTTTGTCCTGGAGGGCCTTCTTACTTTGCTTCTGTCCCAGGGCTGTCTCATTCTCTCTCAGCTTTATCCATAATCTCCTGCTCACTTTGACTCCACCCCATCTCTTCTGAGCACCTGACCTACATTTCCACTGTTAACGGGATATCTCACTTCAAATTCGGCATGTCTCAAACTGAATTCAGTGTCTTCCCCCTAATAATCTCCTATCTTATGTAAATAACACCACAACCAGCCACACACATAGAAACACTGAAGGGTAAATTCCCACAGTTAATCAGTAGCTCGTAGTGCCAGGTAGCCATAGAGTTTTGTGCCCATTCTGTAATTTAGGGCCTACCTCCCCCTCCTCAACCAGCTGCCATGACACTCTATGCCAGTCTCCAAATGCCTCTCTTTTCAAGCTTAAAACATGGGTTTAGTGACAGAATTTCTGCCTCAGAGGTAGCACTGACCCCTCACTGAGTGCAGGGAAAGGCTCAGACTCTCCAGAATGGCATTCAGGCCCTCCATGGCCTGAGACATCCCCCATTCTCCGTGCCCCTCACTCCTGCTGCACCACTCTCTGTGCTGATCCCTGAACCTGCTATTCTTTATCTTATTCCTGCACTTGCTATTCCTTCAGTTAGGAAGATACTGATTTTCATTTTCTGCCAATCCCAACCCTCCCATAAGTCAAAGCTCAGTCATTGGCCATTTCTTTGGCGGAGACTCTGATCTTCCTGGGACATTACTTTTAGCACTTAATTAACTCTGCCTTTAATTACATTTGGTTATTTTTATTTCTATGAGTTTTTTTTTAATAACAACTATTTATTGAGTAACAGGGACTCTATCATCTCATTTCATAAGTGGTATTGGTACATCCCTTTGCCAAGGAGGTAATAGGGGCTCAAAGAGGTTACAGTTCTTCTTAAGGTTGCACAGCTGGTAAATGGAAGAATCAGAACATGAACCTGTGTCTGGTTTACTCCAAAGCTCAGTCTTTTTCTTAAACCCATTGTTTCCAACCTTCACTGTACATTGAAATCACTTGGGAAATGTAAGAAACTATTGATAAACTCAAACATTCTGATTGTTTGGTGTGGGGTTGAACATGAACATCATTTTTTTTTTTAATTTTTAAGTTGTCCAGGTGATTCTAATATGCAAAGTTTGGGAACCACTGTTCTAGGCTATTCAGTGCTGGAACATAGTGCATTCAATACATGTTTGCACTAAATCTTTTCTCCATATGCCTTCCTGGTCCACTGGATGACTTCTTCCTAAATTCCAAGGTTAAAAATCCAAAAGCAAAAACAAGCAGAGAAAGAAATTGTCTTGCTAATACGAGTCCCAAATTTATTTCCAATAAAATTTCCCAAATCAATATAAAAAAATTAGAAAGCACAGGTCAAAGTTAAATTTTAACTAATGGATCCACGACTGCCTTCTTTGGTAAGAATAACCTGCCTCCTTGCATCCTCCAGTCCCTCCTCGTTTTTATCATTCTGGAAGCTACAGGCTGACATGACTTGTCTCTACAGATTGGTCTTGAGGCAGAGCCTACCTTCTTTGAAGAGAAGCTGAGGTTCTCAGGGAAAGCATGTATGGAAGGTGTGGACCCTGTCAACAATCCAGTCACACTCTGAGCCCTCAATGCTGTTCCCACGGCAAGCTGTCACAGCCATGCACAGCCCTGGAAATTGCTGGAAAAACCAAATCCCATGGGATCAGTCACTCCCCATGCTGCATTTACTCTCTCCTTTTCATGTTTAGAGGTTATTTTATTGCAGCAAAATTTATGGAAGAAAGTTTGAAAACTAGTCTACCTCTTTAAAATGTTTTGTCCCATCAAGACTTTTATAACTTTTAGAGTTAAATTACATCAATGAGGAAGCATCACCTGATAAAACTGTGCTATAAGTTTACATGAACTTCCTTTCTAATGGGTAGGAGGATATACATCCTTATAAAATTCTATTAAAGCTTCTGTTTTGGTGAATCTAAGGAGGAAACAACTCATAAGACCTTTCAGCACCTCGGAAGACTAGGAAACTACTCTTCCCAGATGTTAATAGATTCAGATGCTGGTCATTGCTAGCAATAATTTAGAATATGAGAGGCATGTTCAAAGTTCTGAATTAATTAAATAATTTATTCAGTAAACGTTGTTTGGAGTCCTCCCAGCATATTCACACATATACAGTGTAATACCAGGCCACACACTATTCAGCACCCAGTGACTCACACAGTAGTGTTCTGCTATAACGATGCCTAAACCTAAGTTAAACGGTGTCAGTTAAATGATATTCCAAGGCAGTAATTATAGATTCTGTGGACCTCACATGACTGAGGGCTGAGTGAATAGTCTAGGCGGGTGGTTTATTGAAGGCAGGCAGGAGACCCAGGTGGAGGTCCTGCCTTTAACAAACGTTTGAACCTCAGCTTTTTCAATGGCAAGACAAGAGAGTCATGTCAGAAATTTATTTCCAAGGTCATTCGAGCTCTAGCCTGTGGTGAGTCTAAGGGTCTATAAGGGTTCATAGGATGGGATGGCCATGGAGGCCTTTTTGCAGTGAGGTGTGTATTCCATTTGGGAAGAAGGAAAATGTTGGAAGGGATATCAGCCAGGGTCCAGTGAGGAATCACACAATACACCAGTTATATTAACAGAGAATTTAAAATACAGAACTAGTAGCTGGGTTATAGAGAACATAAAGGAAACTATTACAGAGGTGTTACAGAGATGGAAAATGCAGGAAGCTGCTACTACCCCTGGGGGTGGAGGAACAAAGGAGATAGTTTGGGATTATTAGAAATTAGAAACTCAGAGACGAGGTCCTGGAGCTAAAGCAGGGGTCCTACCCAGCTGGTGCAGGTGTCTCTTAGAGCCACAGTGAAGATGGTTCTGGAGTGTGGGGAAAACCTGTAGACTGAGCCACCCGTTGTTGCGAGAAGAATTGCTGCTGGAATAACACCCACGGGAACATCCAATAAAAAGACAGTGTCCCTTCTTCCTCTGGCCTTTCAGGCTCCCTCTAGCACCTCTTTCTGGAAGAGTTTATCGAGGAGCAGCTGGCAAAGCAGAAATGGGGTTTGCAGCCTCAGTCCTGCAGCCCAACCTGAGCTTAGAAAGTAGGTTTGGAGCCTAGAGCCAACAGTTTAATAATCAGCCCTTGGAGAAATGGGAATGCGGCAGCTACAGAGAAATCGATTAAGCAAAGTAGTAATAATATCCACCATGTCCAAGGGTCTACCTTGTATCATTGCATCTGTTGACTTGTTACTCTTCAGAACAACCTTATGAAGTCAGTATTGCTATCCACCTATGACAAAGGAAGAGCTATAGCTCAGAGAGGTTAAATAACCTCCCCATGCTTACCCAGCAAGTCATGCACAGAACAGGGATCCGAACACAGAAACATCTGATGGTAAAGCTTTTCCCTTCATAGGATGTAGTGTTTACTGAAAGGCTACTTGGTACATTTAAGCAGCCATGAGCCATTTGACTAGCAGGGTGGGAAATAGATTTGGAAAGGTCAGTTTCGGATAATTTGTCAAGGGATAAAGGATTTTGGCTTTTTAGGCAATGAGAACCAGTGAAGATTTTGGAAAATAGCAGTAAACATGATGGAAACATGTTCTAAGAAATTTATTTGAAAAGAGTAAGATGAATTGAAGAGAGAGGAGGCTGGTGCCAGAGAGCCTTCTCGTGAATTAATTATAATAATTTAGAGATGAGGTGACAAGAGCTTTAGTACAGGTGGTGACAACAAGAAAGAAGGGAAAGACATGTTTGGAAGAATAAATGGTTGGGCAAAGACGTATGAAAAGTAGGACTCAAACAGCAACCAAGGCTCAACTACAAAAGGAGAGCACACACAACCCACTCTAGGGGCACACTTAGAGCACCCAGCTCAGGTGACCAGGGAGATTGTGCTACTGACCGCCACAGCACACCTACTACATGAGGCCACTCTACCGAAACCAAGAGATGTAGCTACTTTACCTAAAATGGAAACACACAGAGGAAGCCAAACTGGGGAGACAAAGAAACATGTCCCAAATGAAAGAACAAGACATAATTCCAGGAAAAAAAAAATGGAGGCAAGCTACCTACCGATGCAGAGTTCAAAACACTGGTTATAAGGATGCTCAATGACCTCAGCAAGAACTTCAACAAAAAGATAGGAAACATAAATATAGGGATAGGAAACATAAAAAAGAGCCAGTTAGAGATTTAAAATGTGATAACTGAAATGAGAAATACATTAGAGTGAATCAACAGAAGATTAGATGAAGCAGAGGATCAAATCAGTGATTTGTAAATAAGGCACCAGAAAACACCCAAACAAAACAGCAACAAGTAAAAAGGATTCCAAAAAATGAGGATAGTTTTAGAGGCATGTGAAACAACATCAAGTGTACCAACATTTGCATCACTGGGGTACCAGAAGGAGAAGAGAGAGACCAAGGAATTGAAAACCTATTTAAAGAAATAAGGTTAAAAACTTCCCTGACTTGGGGAAGGAAATCAACATACGAGTCCAGGAAGTACAGATAGTCCCAAACAAGATGAACCCGGAGAGGTCCACACTCAAACACATCATAATTAAAACACCAAAGATTAGAGACAAAGAGAAAATCTTAAAAGCCACAAAAGAAAAGCAGTTAGTTACCTACAAGGGAGCTCCCATAAAACTGTCAGCTGATTTCTCAACAGAAACTTTGCAGGCCAGAAGGGATTGGCACAAAACACTCAAAGTGATAAAAAGCAAGGACTTACAACCAAGATCATTCTACAAAGCAAAGCTATCATTTAGAATCAAAGGAGACATAAAAAGCTTCTCAGACAAGAAAAAGCTAGAGGCGTTCATCATTACTAGCCAGAAGAAAAAGAAGGGAAAAGAAATAAAGATAAAAAATATTAACAATAAAATGGCAGTAACTACATATCTAGCAACAATTACTTTAAAGTAAATGGATTAAATGTTTCCATCAAAAGATGGTGGTAGAATGGATAAGAAAATATGACCCTTACATATGCTGTCTACAAGGACTCACTTCAGATGAAAAGATACACCGAAGGTACAGAGATAGAAAAAGTTATTTCGTTAAAATGGAAACAAACAAACAAACAAACAAAATCTGGGACAGCAATACTTATACCAGACAAAACAGACTAAAACAAAGGCTATAACAAGAGATGAAGAGAGACCCAGTAATACCACTTCTGCGTATTTATTCAAAGAAACTCAAAACACTGCTTTGAAGGCATGTGCATCTATTTGTTCACTGCAGCGTTATTTACAATAACTAAGATATGGTGGCAATGTGGGTGTCCATCCATGGAATAGTACTCAGCCACGATAAAGAATGAAATCTTGCCATCTGCCACAACATGGAAGGATCTAAAGGGTTTGAAAAGTGAAATAAGTCAGACAAAGAGAAAGGCCATATGATTTCACTTACATGTGGAATCTAGAGAAAAAAAAATAAACAACAACAAAAAAAACAGAAACAAACTCATAGATACAGAGAACATTTTGATGGTTACCAGATGGGAGGGAAGTTGGGGGATGGGTTAAAAAAAGGAGAGGTATTAAGAAGTACAAATTGGTAGTTACAGAATTGTCATGGAGATATAAATTATCCTATAGGAATATAGTCAATAATGTTGTAACAACTATGTATAGTGTGAAACAGGTACTAGATTTATCAGAGTTATCACTTCGTAAATTCTAGAAACGTCTACTCATTATGCTGTACACCTAACACTGATATAGTATTGCATGTTAATTATAACTGAAAAATAAAAAATTACTTAAAAAAAAGATATAGGAGATCTCTGCTCGCACTGTTCTCTGCTCTCCCTGCTCAACAGTTTTTCCACTAGTGTTGAAACAAGTTCTTTATTCTTCCCTTAGGCCTTAAGGAATGGCTGGTTTGTGTTTTAAAGGGTTGGTATTGTGTACCTAAAGATAATCTGTGCTCTAAAATTCACACCTGGAGGGCTGAGACGCTCAAATTGAGAGAGGCCGTGGCCCAGAGGCAAGGAGGCCGAGCGAAGGAAGAGCTATCAGAATAGGAGGCTGGGCCCGCTCGGGCCTACCACATTTTGCCTGAAAGCAAAGGGCACAGGTTAGATTTTGAAGCTCGTGTGTCTTGGTGCTGTAACTACGAGGCGTAGAAATAAAGACACAGATTAGTTTGGAGCAGAATTTCATTCCAAGGGGAATAATTCTGTGCCCAGTCTTGGTTATGCTAATATAAGGGCACCAGACTCTCTTTGCCCAGGGAGAACATGTCACAGAATCTTTTTTAAATTGCTGTGGCTGATGAGTTTGCAAAAGCGGCCCCGGAGGCTTCTGATAGGGAATGAGTGTGAGACTTCAGACTCTTCTTCCTGAGAAGCCAAATTAGAAAAACCTGTTTTTCAGCGTGTGGTCCTAACAAATATCCGCTAGCATTAGCGGATAGCAAGGGCCCCGAAGCAGATTCTTTAGAACAGAATCTCCTGGCGACACGTGCTGCACAGAAAAAGAAGCTCCAGCTAGAGGTGCAGGTGAGGCTGAGGGACCTCTGGACCCAACCATCAAGATACGCTGTCACTTTTTGAGGACAATGGCTGCCCAGAAAGTGAAAACATAATAGGCTACGCCCTTGGAGCCTAAGCGTGAGCATCAGGTTGTCTAGCGATCTGGCCCAGAAAGGTACATTTTTCACTTATGCTGTGTGGAAGCACTGACCAACCTAGGTTCTGTGGGTTCCTGGGATTCTTGAACAATTCTAAGCAGGAGCCCTTAATGAGAAATTCTAGATATCCGCTCAGGATCCATAGATGAATAAGCAATAAATTAGGGAAAGATGTAAACTCGTGATTACCACCATACCCACCAACACCATGGCTGCCACCAAGGCCATCACAACCACTGACCAGGCCCCTTGACCAAAGCTGTCCTTCCCTCTAAAACAACCTCCACAACCCCTGCCAAAGTTTTCAAAACAGTATTTGGCCGAAGCATCAGCCATCTCTTGCTTATCTATAGTTCTCCTTACTTTACAGGGGTAGCTGCTCACAGTGTGGGATTCCTGAATGACAGTCTTCTCTGTGGAGCTATAGTCACCAAAGGTTCCAAAAGCAAAGCTGCTCTTTGTCGCTGCCTTAGTCATTAATGATTTCAATCACCTCAATCTTCCTATACTAATCAAAATAATCTCTTACATGATGTTCTTCAGTGTCTTTTTTAACAAGTCACGGCATACTTGGTCTTGAAAGAGCCCTCTTTGGTTCCACACTCTTCTAGCCGCCTTGAGTGGCCTTGCAGTCATGACTATCTCTGCCTGCACCACAGCGGCGTATGTGACAATCCCGAAGTTCCTGGAGTGCTTGGCATTTGAATTTTTCATTACCCCATGATCTGTGAGGGTTCTCCCTGGCTCAAAATGACCCTCAGTCTCTCCTTCATTATGCTAAAGTTCAAACCTGTGGTGAAGCGTCTCTGAAGCTCTTTGGCTCTTTGGGAGACTCCGAATCAGACATTACAGCAACAGGAGGGAAGACTTGAACATTTCTTTAGCTGTGGTCACAGGCAGAAACCCACGAAATTTCTAATACCAGTAGCTATCATTTTAATTTACGTATATTCTTTTAATTTTTTCAAATATATTTTACCTTAATTTTTTTCTTCAGGTATTAAATATCTTATCCATGTTTATTATTCATTTTAGTTTTCTTTTATAATTTCTAGATTTATTTTATAGTCTAAGTATAAAAATTATACTATCTAATATTCTTGACAGTCTAAGTCTGTGGTTTGATGTTTCTGCACCTCTTGATTTTTGGTGTGTTTTGTAATTTTAGATTATGAACTCAGGTTTGGTGAGGGTGTATCTGTGAAAATCCCCCGCAGCCTGGTTGAAAATGTGCCCCCCAAAGAAATTTTGTATTTGCATATGCTAGGTACTTTAGTCTAAAACTCTTTTGTTTCATTTTGTCTTGTTTTTTAAGGTTAATTTCTTGGGTAGGCAATTTCTGGAACATATGATTATGTAAATTCTAACATCAAACTAAGGTGAAAAGAGGTTGGTAGTTGTAAATGGTCAGAGCTGTAAATTTATTTTAACAAATTTATCTTTTCCTACCTTAATCTCATTTCATAACAAGCTAGTCCCCAGTTTATTCCCTATGCTGGTGGTTGGATTTTTTATTTACTGAATGTATAGCACTCTGGAGGTTCTGACTTTATGGAAGAAGGGCTGGGATGTTGCATCCTAATTCCAATTCCTCACTTCAAGAGGGCCTGAGACCTTGTTTTCTTAATTGGCATGGTCTTTAAAACCCAATGTGCTAGAGAGGTAGATTAGTAAGCCTTCACAGGAGTACCAAAGTTTGAGTTTTAAGCTTCCTCTTCACTTTTTGGCCTTTGGACCTTTTCTATATTTGAAAGTAGGGGTGGATAGAGTTTACTTATATATTTCAAAGGATGCTTATTTTACTTGCTGCCAAATTTCTACTGCATTTTACAGTAGGATACCTCTTTCTGGTATATTTAGTCTGCCATATTTTCAGAAATAGAAGTCCCGTATCTTTCCTGTACCTTATTCAATGCTGTTTCCCCAACACTGGGGAAAATATATGATAGGTGATAAATTGTGCCAGATATTCTTTAAATAAATAATTGTTAAATTGAGGAATAAAACTGAATAACATTCTTGCATTTTAAAAGAAAATTTCCTAAAATAGGTTTTTCATCCTCAGGCAGCATTAGCAAGGGTGAGAATTTTAGGTTTCATTTAAGGACAAGTGAAAGAAAAATGACATTTAGGGTTGAGTTCTTCCCCTTCATGGTTGTCAGTATTATCTACCTAGGGATCTGATTCTGCTCTAGTTGCTTTTATGTCCAAGAAATAGAAAATTGATTTTGGACGTCACCTCACTCTATTTATTGCTCCAAAAGAATGAATTACATTCTAGGCAGGATTACACTCCCTGGATTTTATTTATTTGCTTATTTTAAGCACCACCTTCTCCATAATCTCACATTTCTTAGAAGCTTTCTCACAAATTAAAATGCATATCTAGGGACAGTTTTTCTTTTTTCATCATGAATAAACATGAGTGTAAATCTATTCCATACACTTCTAGAGAAATTATAATAAAAACTTTTTCCTCTCTCCTCTGACCTATTGTCTAAGATTCCATTTAAGACAACATTTCTCTCTTACTCGCTTACATGCCTCAGATATTGATGCAAGGACTTATTGCTGGTTCCTTTATATTCTGAAGAGACTTTCCTTCTGCCGATTTGGCCACCATCAGCAACAAGCCCAACTACAAGACTGGACTCAGTCAATCAGAGGTCAGTTAAAGGTCAGTGCCAGAACATGTCCTGCAGGACTGGTTTTAGATCAGAAGGTAGAGGGGGGATCACCTGTTGTTCCAGAAATATGACCTAATATTCTAGGATTGCACAAATCTTCTCAGTTTGCTTTATGGAAAAAAATACCATCCATATTTATGTTAAACAAGGTGGAAATATTAATATTGCTAATAAATGCTCGTATCATATTTATATATACTTTGTACCTTCAAAAATATTTTAAAATACATTGTTACGTTTGGATACAATTCTGAAAAAATAATTTTTGTGCATTATTGGTAAGAAAATTTTAACTGTCTCCCTTCTTCAGAGAAAGAGGGCAAAACTTATGAAAAATATTTTTTAAAATTATTGACATGTTAATTCAACCTTGATAATCAAGCAATTAGGTAGAAGTCTGGGGAAAACTTAATAAATAAATCATGATGCATACCACGTTTGAGTTGAATCATAATATTTTTGAACCATCTTCAACTGTAGATTGAAGTAGATTTCTTATGACCAGGGGTCTCAGATTTTTTTAGGAGAATCTTTAAATTATTTTATTTTAAATAAAAGTACTTTGTTAAATAAGTAATTAAAAGTCACTTGCTTTCTGGTGGAATTTTGTTAACTGTATCTACATATAATTTGCTATCTGGATTGCAATTAATGAAATCAGAAATCACTGAACTCTTTTGGAAATCCATACATTCTCTATTTTTTTTTGTTTTGAGGATATTGTCATGGAGTCAACTGAGTAATTTTCAACAGCCCATTGGACAGAAAGAATGCTTCTCATGTAATGTTAATCAGAGGGAGCTCTGGTATACTGGAAAAGATGCTGGAATGAACTTTAGGAAATAAATATTTGAGTCCAGGCTCAGCCTCTTACAATGTTTTTTTCATGACCTTGGGCAAATTATTAAATCTCTCTGAAGCTTGCCTCACTTCAAAGAGAAAGATAATTATATTTATTTCTTAGGTGGTTCTAAGGAGTAAAGGACTTGTGAAAGGACTTGTAAAGTAAGAAGTGAAGTGGGCTGTGTTACACGTTAGCGCTCCCAGGAGGCCCTGAGCAAAGGCACTTCTGTGCCAGTCACGATTACATCTCCAGGATGCAGCACAGTGGTTGACTCACGGGAGATTCTCAGTACAGACAGACTGAGTGAATAACAACTGTCCTTCCCTGAAGATGATTCAGAGTGTCTTGTTTACATCACGATCCAAACCATAAAATTTCTTTTGTTTTCCCAGGAATAAGATGAAGAGGTTAGAATAACTGATGTGCACTGTTCCTTCCAAATGTGACATTTTTGTGATTCCATGAATCCTCACTTTCAGGATCCTGGGAGTGTCACAGAACCTCACTGCCCTGTTGAAGTCCCATATTCATGTGACAGAACAACATAATTTTCAGAAACTTTAATTATATGTCTACAATATGCGACCCAGAGAGATCATCGTTATTCATTTGGTTAAAAAAAAAAAGATAAAAACAAAAAGAAAAGAAAATCACAGTGAATGAATGGTTAACAGCCAGAGAAGTATTCAAATTCATTTGTCTATATAGACAGTCTACTGAGTAATTCTTACTCCGGTGACTAAATCCTGTAGAAGAGGGAAATTTCTCATCTGTGAATCATGGTTCTAAGAAATTCTCTAAGGGCTGGTGTAAATACTTTAAAAAATACTAGTGCTTATTATTCCATGAGAGTTGCCGAGAAGATAGGACATTGTTTATAGTTACAGCAATATATAGGAAAATTAATCCCGTGCTTCCTTATTTTTTTAGTTGCATTCTTAGGCTGAGAAGATGTCTTGATTGATCACAATTCAACAATGACGACTCAGAGTTCACAGTCTTTCACGAAGTCTTCCTTGCTGTTGAGAATAACGATGAAGGAGCAGATGCCAACGTTTACATGGGAGGGTAGACTTTGAGAGACTTCAATTCAGATTGTGTTCGTTTGGCTGGTGTGCGACCTCCACCTGTAACGTGAAGCCCCTAAACATTTGCAGATGGGTTTGCCAGGCGCCCCAGCCTCTGCTAACGTAACCAGCGTGAGCAACCCAGCTGAGTAGATCCTGGATGCGTTTTCATCATTTATTACTTGAATAGAGTTTATGGGCAGTGATGTGATTTTTCTCATCTGTGGAACTTGGGAAAACTTGTGATGCCGTGAAAATAGGATTGGGTGGACTGCCTGGGGAAATCAAGAGCTTGTGATTCAATGACAGGGGCTTTCACAGAGTCAGATGCTACTTGGAAATTACACAATCAAGTTAAGAGTCGGAAAACAGTCCGAGTGGTCAGTTGATCGTGTTGATCAGTTTTTAATCATGCTGTATTATTTAGAACTAGAGAATAGCATGGAGGCACAGATAAACAGTTATTTATTGATCCAAGTAATTCTCCTCTGCTCTTCACTTCCTTGGGAAGCCTAAAATATAAATTCAGTTTTGCTCAAGAAAGTTTGTGAAGCAAAAGAAGACAGGCTTTCTTCCTCCTTCTTTCAGCCAGTTTTCTGTCCCAAATTCTTTAGTCAGTTACATTACCCTTTGTTTTGTCCATCTTCCAGACCTCTTTCTCTCCCCCCTCTACCCCATCTGTGTCTAGCCTGTGCTGTCCCTTTCTACCTTCGTTGGCACATGTTGGACAGCACTCAGATCCTTTCACACCACTAAAATACCACCCATACAAGGCTAGGGTTACGTGTGTGTGTGTGTGTGTGTGTACGTGGGGGTGGGGCTTTCAATGAACACCCAAGAGATTACCCCTACTGGTCTTAAACTGGAAAGTCTCACTATGTCTTTGCTTGAAACTCAGACTTAATCCGTGTCACGATACCCCCTCTTTAGTATTACCCACCCATCTGTCCTGAGCAACTCAAAATTACTCAACTAGTGTAGTCCGAGCTAGATCGTTCCCACTCCTCCACCTCCAGGACAGGTTTTGAGCTTTTTCTATCTTTCTTTCTTTCTTTCTTTTTTTTTCTCCCACTGAGTGTTGTGAAACTGAGGGTTTCCTAAGAGAAATTCCGCTGCCAGCTTCCAAAACCACATTATTGTTTCTCTTTGCTAAACTTCCAACCTTCATTTGATTCCCATCCTCAGAAACCCAGGAGCCTCATGCTTCCCCATCATCTGGGGACCTGCAGTGTGGCCTAAGTGGGCTTCAGGTCTCAGCCTGTCTCTTCTGCCCACGACCTGAGGGCTTCTCAGACCCTTTCCAAAAGATTCCTTCCCAGCTGATCTGATGCACTAACACTGAGAACTCATCTCCTTAAACTAATATTCCCAGTGAGGTGTTTCTAAGTGAAAAAGGCAGGGATTTAGATGACTTGCATTTGAATAGAGGACTTAACTCCAGTGCTTCTCAGTAGGAATAGTTTTAAGCTCTCCTCCTGCTGCCTCCTCCCCTCCCCAAGGACACTTGGCAATGTCTGGAGATACTTTTGGTTGCCACACCAGGAATCAGGCATTTAGTGGGGAGAGGCCAGAATTGCCTCTAAAGATCCCACAAGGCACAGAAAACCCACTCACCCAAAGGGTTGGGTAACAGGGACATTTCATTGACAATGTTTGGGCAAAAATATTTGGGGGAGATGCCCTTTGCCAGACACACAGACACATGTGATACCACCTCTTCTTCAGATCATCCAGCGTGGGGGTTTCTGGAAAGAACAATGGAATCCTAGAGGAACAACCCTATAGAAGCTGACTGTAGAACCGCTAGGTGCAGAGCCAGCACCTTGCTTAGTCAGGTTACCCCAAAACGCAGTTCATCAGAGAGAAGAAAGTAGGGGTGGAGCTCCTTTGCCGGGGAAGAGTTTCCTTCCATGTTTTGAACTTCCACTGCTTGTATATAAGCAGCACACGATTAGGGTGCACAGATCTCAATAAAAGGGTGCGGGGCCTTGTATGCGTTTAATCGAGCTGAGAAAATACCATTTCAGCCCAGAGCAAGCACTCACTTGAAAAGCAGTAATTCAGAGAAGTCATCCGGTGGGGAAAGACCAAGAGGGGTGCTGGGACTTACACGGCAACCACAGGAGAGCACAGGGTGGAGATCTGGAATGTAAGTATTACCCATTAACTCGCAGGTGTAGTTATCAGCGAGCTAAGTCAATGGCCTTTCCTGAAGATCTTTACACACTTAAGCTAGTTGCGTTAAGCATGATCCTGAAAAAAGAGAAGGGGACATTTCCCACAACCTGCAGGGACTGCATTTCAGCAGAGGAACTGGCAAGATGATCACGAGTTTAAAATAACAGAGTCAACACTGAAAATTCACTTTATTATGTTGGGATTGTACAGAAAATGGAGACTTGTAAATGACAATAGTTCTTTGTAACGATCTGCATGACACTTTTATTAGCTTGTGGAGGAGGTTTGGTTAAACAGGAATCCAAGTGCATATCGGGGGGGGGAATCTTAGGGTTAGAATAACTATGATTTAGAACAATAACGATCATGTTGGGCTGTGCAAACCACCTGCCACCTTGCTGACTTACAGAACATTCTCGTGGGTGAGTGCACGTTTTCTCCGCCTGGCTAAGGACAGGGTCAGGATCAGCAGGCCCGAGCTGTCGCCTCCACCCGAGCACTGCCTTCCAGAGGGTCGGCTCCGACCCGACAACAGCGACTTAGCAGCTGGGGAAATGGCGAGAACAGCTCTTGCTCTTAAGATAAGGAAACCCAGGCGGCGGTGCAGTAAATAGACACAGAGGATGGTTCTGGTCCGCGGGACGCCTCGCTGAGCACTGATTTTGAGAGCGGGCACCAGGTGAGATCTGAGCGAGACAACGCCGGCCCCGGCCGCCTGCAGTGACTGCGAAGTAACAACAAAACCCGGGCCTGAAGGGCCCTGAGCATCGCGCAGGCACAGTCATGTCAGCTACTCCTGAGAGGGAGGCGGCTTCCTGTAGGTCTCCTGGAACCTCAACGAGTCAGCAAGGACAAGAAGTGGCAATGTCAGGTTAGATCTTCCGACTTTAAAGCTACGGTCTTTGAAAAAGGAATGCAATACCTGGTGTCCTCAGTAAAGAGGAATGTGGCTGTGAGCATGGAAAACACATCTCGAAATTAACGTTGGCAGCCTCTAGCTGCGTCACAGGCGTGGAGGATCTGGGCCAGGGCCGGAGGCCCTGAACCAGGTACCAGAGGGGGCCGGGAAGCAACAGCGGCAGGAAGGATGGAAGTCATCGACAAGAGCTGAAAAGGCCTCTCTCCGCCATCGCCAAGCTCAGCAGGGCCCGTGGGGAAAGCCACCCAACTTCTTCCCTCTCACTCACCCTCCCCAGGGTAGTGGCTCCAGGCTCTACATTGCCACTGGACAGATCTTTCTGAGATGCTCGTTTCCATCCGCGGACACCCGTCTAAGACTATCAGTGTCTGGGGTGCCCTGTGCCCCTTCCACTTCCACCCTGAAGCCTCTGTGGTTCACATCCCAGGGCCCCCATCCCAGAAGGGCACAGAGCCAGAGCCAAGTGCGATCGTGGCACTGGGTGGTTTTGTGCTCGAGCTTAAGCCGTTTGCGGGGTACACTGGTCGCTTAAGGCAGGCATTAATGTTTTCAGAGCATGAAGAGCCACCCAGGAGGCTGTAACTAGTGACAAGTGTGTTCACAGAATACAGACCAAGAGCAGTTGGCACCGCAGACTAGTTTAGGGAGGCAAACCTCCTGAGGAAAACATTTGCTAAGTCTCAGAGTCATGTGCAGATTTTATCTTTATTGAAGAAAACTCCAGCGGATTAGTCAAGATCTATTGTGCGGAACTTTCTTGGATATTGCGTAAAATTAATGAGTTTCATCTCGGGCCTAAAAACTTCATTTTATAACGAGACTTTTATTGGAAGGGAATTTATAAGGGGATTTGACCTAAATGGATTCTCTCATTTTATTTTGGGTAATTCATGCCATGCATTCCCTTAAAGGCCTCAGGTCATAACAAGTTTGGTATATTTTAGTATCATGGAATATCCATCTTCCTCCAACCCCTAGAAAATTGAGTTTGAAATTATCCTCACCATTTTCTCCCGTTTTTTTTTTCAAATAATGGAGATTTCCTCTTTCGGAAGTAAAAGAAGATAAAAATGTTCACTCTCTTATTGTGCTTCCCACAACAGCCACATCCACTGCCACTTGAGATGGGTGCCAATCTTCCTTACAAATTAACAATTTATGCAGCTTTCTACATGGATGGGCCTTGTCCCCTTGCTCCTTACCAGGAAGGATGCATTTCAGAGTAAAAAGAAAGTCAGAGCTAAACATCCTAGGAATGAAATAAATGGACATTGCCTGTGGATGCTAATGTTATTTAGAATCCCCCAAGCTGACTCTGAGACAAACTAGTTTCATTTAATAAAGTGCTTGCTTTTCTTGAATATTCTTGGAGTGTGGTCTTGTTTGTGATGAAACACTGGGGTAACTGCTATTTGCAAAGACCCCTTCACCTCTCTTGGTCTCAGTTTCCCCAGATACAAACTGAGGGGAGCTGAGATGTCCTCCAAGGTCCTTTCCCTGTGTAAATATGCCCATAGTTTATAATTTCACAGTTCATCCAATAGGCCTCCAGGGAGGGAGGAGGGGCTTCTGTGGAAAAAATAAATGCCTTGAAACACATGCAACCCGATGGTTTAGGGACCCCACGAAAGTCCCTTTGTCCTCCCAGAAAGGCATCCACAGCAAGCTTCAGTGTAACTAAGACCGAGCCTGTTTGTCCAGCCTTCCCACTCCCTGCTGGCCCACACTGAGCTCAGAGCAGCCACCGTTACACAGCACTGGTCCCACCCACGGAAAGAGGGAAGAGAAAAAATCAGACAACTAATTTTGGGGTTTGGGAATGAGGGCAAAGAGATGAACGCTGTCATCTTTAAGAGGGCTAGGAGGCAAAGCTCAGTTACGACAAAGTAATCCAGCAGGTTGTTTTCCACACGCCTCAGTCTAAATGTCTTGCTGTCAACCAAGGAGAGAGAAACGAAAGCCCAAAGCAATAAAAAGTAATAATAATAAGCATGAGTACTTTGACATCAGATACACGTAACGAAACATCCTGTAGGTCAACGGAGCTCTGCGAAGAGATCACATTTCAAACAAGAACTAACTGTAGGAGCGGATGAGCAGTAGCTTCACATATTTGACCTTCCTTTTGCGTAACATACAGAAGGGGACAGGCAGCCTCTCCATTTCCCTTGGATGTCATCGTTTGCTCACGGTAGAAACCAACCACAACTTGCATATTGATGTTTCCATAACTATAGCCAGGTCCCTTAAACACAGTCTCTGCGGCATAGCATACGAGGATTACCGACTTTGTAACAAGGCCGTGTGTCATGTGTTTCAGGCTATGGTACTGTCATCGTGTAAGCACAAATGAACACAAGAGCACATGACAGTTCTTTAGAAGGTGCTCGCAGGGTGCTAGGTTCTAGCTGACACTTCTCTGCACACGTGGCCAACTTCCTCTGGGAGCTGCTCTTGGTAGAGGCTGTCTAGGCCTGACTTAGCTCTGAAAATCTCTCTGTCGGCATGTTGGTTCCCTTCTCTTGTCATCTCAAAAGTCTTCATCCTCAAAGCTGTTTCAGCTATAAAATCCCATAGGCCTCGTGCATCATACCAGATGGGAATTTTGTCTCTCCCTCCCTTCTCCTTATCTGTACAGACATATTCTCTGATATGCCACTCCCTAAGTTATTTTCCTCCATCTTCACCCAATAGTTACAGAGTACTGCCAGTCTGTCAACCTTCTTTTTAATTCCCTTCAGATCCTGGGTGTGAAAGAAGTCTCATGACTTAAAGGTTCTTTACATCAAGGGGGCAGTTATGCAAAGCAGTCACTTTCTGAGGCTTTTGCTATTGCTATACCAAAGGACAACAGTCCCACCTTGTCCCATCAGATTTTAATATGGCCATAGATGCCTTGAGATATATGCATTTTAAACCTAAAGTTTAAACCACCATCCTCCAGGTGATTACCAGTTAGCCCTGGCCGTAGTGGCTGTAGAAGTCACGTGATCGGGCAAAAGCCTTGCTTGGTCTTTTCAAAAATTAAAGTTAATTCAGTTGTAGTCGATTCTGCATTCTTTACGTAACCCTCCAGAGAGAAGTATGGGATTTCACTTTATCATTTGTTGGAAAACAGAGAAAGTTCATTTGAGACACTCCTCCCTCCGGCTAAATGCTCGCAAAGAGGAATCCTTTAGGTGGGTGGAGACAGTGAGCTGGGCCCACCCCCACCCTCCCCTCTACTGGCCCCAGAGTGCTGGAGTGAAGACAGTAGGGCCTGCTCTACGTGCAGCATGTGGCCCAGTCCCGGGGCCTCCAGGGAGGAAAGAAGAGCTTCTGTTGAGACAAAGGCCACATGCCATAGGAAACATCTCCCCGAGAGAACCCAAAGGCCCAGTGTCCTGCAGATCCAGTGGAGTCCTCGAGGGAGGGAAGGCGGACGCTGACCTCCGCTGTGGTCATGTGGTAGCCGCCCAGTCGGCACTCTTAGGGGCCTTGCATGTGTGCACATCCAGGGCCTCCAGGCAGTCCTGACAGCGGACGGCACAGCACCAGTGGAACTTACACTCACACTTGGTCATTCTTGTGACATGGGAGGTGTCGTAGCCTCTCCCGCAGCACATGACTTCACAGCTGTCCATGCCTCTGGAGGTCAGGTTGCACACACGTCCTGCTGTACCCAGGGAGCCTGGAAGATAAGCCAGGGATATGTCACTAAAAAAGTACAGGTGGAATGCGACATGCCTCTGGAGAAGAGTTATGTAGTCACACCCCAGGGCAAGGCTCTGACCTCACTTCACCACAGCCCGGGACTGTACCACCAATTCTGGGGGCCCGTGTAGCGTGGGTCAGCACTGGGGGCCAACTGGGAGTGTTGTGGTGCTTAGAGAGCCAAGCCCAGGGCAGATGGATGTCAGTGAAGCTCTGGGGAACCTGATCCAGAATTTTCACTTCTGAGGCAGATAAATTTTCGGATTTTTCTTACCTAGCCTTGGAATAATGGATCACTGGATGGGCAAGGTCAGATCAGAATGAAAAAAGGATCTATCTTAGTCCCTCTCTGCTGATCTCAAACCGCACTAAGGAAGCAGTGGCCAAAGTTCTCTCTCTCTCGAAATTTCTTAGGGTGTGTTGGGGATTCTGTGTCCCCAGACCTGGTTACACTGACTTCTTAGGAAGAAGAGAGAGTTCTGGCTGCTGCAGAGGAGGTGCTGGTATCATTCCTGTGAGACCTTGAGCAGGGAGCAACACCCAGCCGGGCTTATCTTTCGTGCTACGGTCTCACAGGCCAGGATTCTAGGCCTTTGATAAACAAAATTAGCGAGAAAAAAAATACTGTTAAAAATGACCAGAGGAACATCATCCTAGCTCATTAGGGTGATATTTGCTAAATGGCAATTCATATTTATGTATTTATTTTTGATAAAGAATCTCCAAGATAGAAAGCCTCTTAATCTGCGCCATTTCCGAGGAAACACCCGGAATTCTTTCCCAAAGACATTATCAGACAACAGAAGCAAGACTAGTGGACCTTTCTGGAGAGTCTGCTCAGCTTACAACAATTCTTCCTGCTTCTTCCTCTTGAACAGATATGGGTGCCTGGCAGCCGCAGCTGAACAGCATGACCCTGCTCTGCTGGTGCCAGGCGGTGAGACCGGGGTGGGCACCCGACTGGAACTGGGCCAATCAGGTATGCCTTCCTGCAGATCAGTCTTGCCAACTATAAACTCAGTCGCCAATGGCAGCCGTGTACCACGTCGGGGTCTGTGGAGTAGGAGGTCCACAGAGAGACAAGAAGAAGGCAGATACACAGACAACAAGGGTGAGATCTGAAAAGAGGACACTGCCCAGACCCTGGGCTATTTTCTAGCCCTCCTTCCATCTGTCACTGAGGCCTGGCTGTATTCCAAGTTTGGGGTTTCTAGAGCCTCTGTACCCTGATTATAAATTCCCCCTTTCAGCTTCTACCACTCCAGTTTCTATTACGTGCAGTTGACAATCCTAAATAGCTGATAGACCTAGAAAAGCTAAATTCTCTATTTAAAAAAAAAAAAATTTTTATCAGGATGAAAAAGACAGTGACTGAATTTATTTTCCATTCCTCCATCATTTAACTAGGCATTTCTCCCTCTCCAGAGCTCCTGCAGTGCCTCATGAGTCTCTGTGTTTATCGCAATCTGCACTGTGTTCCAATTATCTACATAAATGTCATGCTGCCCTGACTGTCAAGAATGACCAGGGAAGCAGCCAGGTTCAAGCAGGGCGTGGGGTCAAGAAAAAGAGAGGGCAGGAAGGTCTGGCTTTGCGTGATCAAGCCACTGACAGCAGGAAGACCAGCAGGGGAATGTCATGAGGACAGGAAGGATGGCAAAGGGCTGGGGTCAGGGTGGTGGGCGGGTCAGCGAGGGATGGCCCTGAGCCTACATGCGCCGGAGAAGCAAAGGGTTAGAAGAGGCAGCAGCTGGGCCTGAAGAGGACAGTGCTCAAAACTACTGATTGTGCAAAAAGGACTCTGCCAAACACTGCCTCTCAGCAGCATGCTCATTTATTTAATTGCATAAACATTTAGTGAACGCAAGTATGTGTAAGACGCGATGCTGGCTGTTTGGAGGCTGTGGTCGTGCTGGTGGGGAAATGAAATAACGAGTATTCCCTTCCTATTCTCAGAGAATTCATAATATGATGAAGAAACAAACATGTCCAGCCGTATTTTCAGTACTTCCAGATAAAGGTCCATTTGCTGAAAACCTGCTGTGACCTACAGGATTGTTTTGTGCAAAGCACCATGGTAGACAAAGCTCAAGGGTGGTGGAAGGAGATTATTTAGGGCCTAAACAGATCAGCGGTCAAGTCCTAGCTTTGTCATGTACCAATGGTGTGGACTTGGGCAAGTTACTTAATCTCATTAAGCTTCAGTTTCCCCCCGTGCAAGATTGGGATAGATACAGTTTCTTCCACACCAGGCTGTAGTGAGGATGAAACGAGTTCATGTGAAAATGCCTGGCATCATAAGTGCTCAGCGAATGTCAACCATCCATTCTCTTAGCAAATGTTTTCTGAACGCCTGCTACATGTGAGATAGTTCTGGGCGCTCAGGATAAACCAATGAACAAAACAAAGATCCTCCTCTGAGAAGCACATGTTCTAGGGGAACAGGGCCAAGTATCTCATAATATTTATCAGCATCAATATTAGTAGTAGCAAACAGGATCAGAAGGGGAGCTGCTAACAGCACGGTTTTATGGGGGGAGGTAGCATTAGAGACGGGACGTGAAGAATGAATAGATTTGCAGGGAAAATAGGCTGACAGGCATCCCAGGCAAGAGAGACTCTCCCAGCAGAACTCAGAGGGCAAGTGCACGAGATGACGGATTCTGTGTGGCCAAGGCACAGGTGTGTGTTAGGCAAAGAGCAGGGGAAGGAGAGGGAGGTTGGGGCATTAGATGAAAGAAGTTCCTGCCATGGCGCCTGGTGAACTAGTTCAGATTCTTAGTCAAGGGAAACCGTATCAGAATGGTAAGTCTGCAAGAGTGGCTTAAGGTTTAGTCCAGGCAAGAGGTCACGAGTGGAAATAGAAATAACGTAAATACACAACGGGTTAAAGAGAGAGAATTATTAGGATTTGGTGACTCACTGAATTCGGGGGTGGGAGAGGGTGTCAGGTAGGAAAAGACAGAAACAATGTTCATTTGGTTCAACAGCAAGGACGTAACTGGTGCCCTTTGATGAGAGCAACTTCCGTGGAAGGACCCACACGGATGCAGCGAACTGAAGGGCAAATGGGCAGAGGGACAGGTGGACACTGAGTGGAGGCAGTTTTTAGGAAGCTTAGTGATGAAGCAGGTGATAGAGCGTGGCTGCAGGGGCGAGGCTGAAGAGGGGACTTTTAGGTTGTTTTAGGCCATTTAAGTTTGCTGGCATCTTGTTACACAGCAAGAGATATCTGACACAATTCTGGAGGTGTTCATTCGTATAAGTCAAAAAGGGGGAAAAACTAGTCTATGCTGTTGGAAGTCAGGGTAGCGGTTTCTCTTGGGGTCAGTGAAGAGAGGCATGAAAGAGGCTTTTGGAACACTGGCCCCTCAGGTCTTGGTCTGGGCACATATTATGTGGGTGGCTCAGTTGAGACAATTCTCTGAGCTATTCGCGTGTGATGTGTGCACTTGACATTGCATATTGCAATGACAAGAAGGAGGAGGAGCTGGTAGAAGGTGGCCACGTTGGCGAAGACCTGTAAATATGTGAAGAGCAAAAACCTGCTAAACGTGGCTGGAATGTAGCATTCAAAGGGAGGAGGGAAAAGAGGTGGGCTGGAGGGGCCGTAGAAGCTGCTCTGTGCAGGCCCTGTGTGACAGAGGAGGGGTTAAATTTTAACCCAGGCCGGTGAAGGCCACTGAGAGTTTTCGCACAAAAAGGCAACATGACTTGTGATTCAGATGAATCACTCTAGGTGCTGGGGTCAATGGATTGAAAAGGGCCAGAGTGAGGGCAGGGAGACAAGTTAGAGACCAATAAAGGGCTCTGGGTGAGACGTGATGTGGCCTGGACGGAGACGGTGGAAGTGGGGAGAGGAGATGTGAACGGACTTCGGAGAAGGCGAGGTGGCAGCATTTCAGGATGCGGTTACTGACTGGACGGTGGGCTGAGAGGATGTGAGGAGTCAGCAGCACTCCCAGGTTTCTGGCTTGAGTGGCTGAGTCTGCGCTGGTGCCGTTCCCAGAGGTGGGGACCACCTAGGGAGGGCCAGGCTTTGAGAAACAACAATTAGTTTAGTTTTCAACATGCTATGACCGTGGGTGCTCCACGTGGAAGAGCTCACTGGAAATGCTGAGACTCGGAGAGAGGTCAGGATGGAGATGCAGCTTAGGAGAGCGTTTGCCCAGAGGCGGTGACTGAAGCCATCGTGTGAATGAGAGCCCTGGTGAAGGTTACCAGCACTCCGACCTGCCATCCAGCAGGTGACTCTGAATTTTTTCTTTCTAGAGTTTTGTTCTTCAGTTCTTCACACCAGTAAATGTTGTTCACTTCTGAAGAAATGCATTTATCAAAATGTGAATACATTGTCCTGCAATTGTATGTCCTTCTCCCCCATGGGGCTGGGAGACCAGGGGGTCAGGATAGATGGGAAGTCTCATTCCTGAATGAGGCTGCAGACCTCTTACTGCCACTGAGCTCAGTGGTTTCTCCCCAGTGGCTTGAAGCCGGAGGCGTTCTGAGCTGATGGCCCAGCTCAGCCTTGAGTACTGATCATGGTGGCTTTTGCCCCCCAAGTGCAGAAAGCTGAAGTAGACTCTCTGAACAGAAGAGCTGCTCAGTGAAGCGACCTCCCCCCCCCATCAAAACTGAGCAGAGCAGACAAAGCAGCGGCAACCAAGAGCCTGACCCAGAAGCAGCTCCAGTGAGGGGACGAGGCAGCAGCAGGGGGCTCAGGCAGAGGACGCTGGAAAGGGGGACTGACCTGAACAAAGCGCTCTCCACTGGCCACCCTAACAGAGCCAGCGAGGGCCCAGAAGCAGGGGAGGACGAGGGGGGTTTGAAGTCTGAGAGCCACGATGGAGAAGGGTGGCTCTGGGGAGAGAAGGCTGCAAAGCGATAGACTGCAAATTGACCCGCTCTGGGGTGGGCACCTGGTCAGATCTAACGAGCGATTGCAGGGCCGAGGGCAGTTTCGACACGAGCTGTCGTTCGAGAGGAACAGAAAGCCATTTCGCCAAACTCCGCTGCTAGAGCGCAGGGCCGTGCGCAGATGGCGGGCATCGCCGTCCCTTCCCGGGACGATCATCAGCAATCAGGTCATGCGGCCTCCGCAGCCTCCCATCCGCCTCTCCAAACTCAGTGTCCTCATTATTCGTAAAATAAAAGACCAGACTCAAGACCACGCGCTCGTCGTGTGTGTGTGAGTGTGTGTCCGTGTGCACAGGCCCTTATGAAAGGGAGCCACTGCGTTTTGCGACCTGCCTACTTGTTTGGTTCTGAATATTTGGGACATGTATTTTTAGACTTTTTTTTCCTAAATAATAGAGCAACTTCTTGATGCGTCACTCACCCCTGCCTGGGCCACGAGAGCTCATGGGGCAAGAAAGCCAGCTCGTTGCACCTACTATCAGCCTGGAGCCCGGAGGGGACAGTTTACACATTTTCAAGGCCATATTGAGCTGAGGTTCATCCACCCTTTCTTTTCACATCTTTTTTCCCCCTGATTCTTCTCCTTTCTTCCTTCTCTACCTTCTTTTTTTTATCTTCGTCTCCTCCTTTCTGTTCTTAACGGGGACCAGCATGTTCACAGTACATGGGCAAGGCCCTATAGTGAGCACCTGCTCACGTTATCTTATTTAATTCTCGTAAGCTGATAAAGCAGGTACTATTTCCATCACCATTTTGGAAGAGAGGACATGGAGGGTCAGAGAGCGTAAGCAACTTGCCAAGGATCACACAGCCAGAAGGTGGCAGGGTCAGGTTTGAAGCCAGGCTTGTCGGACTCTGCAGCTCCCGACCTTTGCGATATTTGGCGTCTCAGCAGAGAGCTTCATCCGGATGGACGCCCTGGCCGGCCCCGGAAAGCAGGCTCGCGTGTAACACGACACAGTCAGCCCACTAGCTTGTTTCCTGCTCTCTCCCTTCATTCGTTCATCAAATGAAGAACTTGGAAAGGTCATGAGATGCAACTCTGTTAGAGGGGAGCTTTTCTCCAGCACATGATATGCCATAGCCAATGAAGACACCTAAAATTACGTTAGACACTGAACAAGGAGAGTTAACATGGTGTTAGCAGCTTCCACTGCTTATTTCCTGTCCTTATCTTCCTGCCGCCTTTTCGAGAAATGAGATTCATTCATTTGCAACATCAAGGTGACATCTCCAAAACACGCACGCCTTCAAGGTGGTTTCATCGTGTGTCACTGACGCCACAGCTGAAGACAAAAGTTCGACTGGCACAGGAAGAACCCTCTCTAGGCAGAACTTTCTGGTTCTGAAAGCCCACAGCATCGATCTGCATCCCACCCAGAATGGAGGACATAGCCTGGCCGCTTACCTAACCTTCATTCTAAGATTCTCTGAACTTCCCAAAACCAAACCAACCTTTATAAGTCAAATATCTGCAGCATACAATATCTACAGAAGCACATGTGGCTGGCTCAAACAATATTTTGAGGATGAAATTTTAAAAATATTTTTTGAGTAACGGCCAAAATTAGTCCCCCAAATTGATGTTAAAAGGATAAATGTGTAGTTAGAAGCTTCACATTTAACATGTTTATTTAAACAATCATTTAATATGGCTTAAATATGTCACCTCTTACTGCATTTTGATGTACTCAATTCGCTTAGGAGAAGTGACAAGCTGGAAGCTCATTTCCAAGACTTCCCTTTGCTTTATGCTGGTGAGCTGTGCCCAGCTGTGTGGCCTGCCTGGGCACACAGCCCAGTCCCCAGACAGCGAGGCAGATGCAGGCTCAGCGAGCCCAACTTTCTTCCGCTGTCTTTACACACCCCACTGTCGTGAGGTCTGCCCAGGTTCAGTGTCTGTAAGACCCAGGCAGACTGTAAGGTCTATGCCGTGGAGGTGTGGGCTCCAGCCACATCCACCCTTCTCCCCTTAGGCACTGTCCTCACCTTGACTGACACAAGAGCTCGTACATAGGGAAGAAGATGAAGAATCAGAGTTCCTAAATCACGTAAATCTGGGACCACGTAATGCACTTTCTGTAGGCGATGCTGAGGGAACTTTACAGAATAAAGCATCCCATCCCCAGAGCTATAAAATTAATAATGGAGTCAGGGTTCCCAGGGCAAAAGCGTTTCTGTCTCCACCAACATGCATCTTCCTGACAGCAGAGCAGGATGGAGGGCTTTTGCTAATAGTTCCCAGACCCACACCTCGGGGACCTGGAGGAAGGGCGCTCTCTCATGCTCTCACTCTGTGGATGGGCCTGTGTCTTTGGAAATTCCTGCCACTCCAGGCTGACAGAAGCCCATATGTTGACCATTAGGGTGTAAAGCAAGATTCACTTAAGCCCGTCATCCAATAGGCTGTTTCTCCTCTGGTTGACTTACACGTTGTCACTAACGACACAGATTTATTGGGGGAAGAAAAGAATGTTAGAGAGCAAATGTTAGAGACCTCACATTTGTACTTGCAAGGCTTACGTCTTCCTTGCATTAAGAATCACAAAGCTAAAGCTAGGAAAGACGATGTCTCCACTTATCTCAGGTGAGTTTATTCAATGTTTGCATAAGAGCTAGGAAAAGTGACTGGCACAGGAAAGCATGTCCCATGAAGTTAGCAAATCCCGTCGTGAATTAAAGTTGCTGAGAGGAGACTCTTCAAGGCTTTTCACATCTGACACTAACTAGCCTACCCGAGCTTATTTCCCATCCCTTCTCACCTGCACCCTCTAGTCAGGCTACCTTCTCACTGGCCCTGTATACTGTTGGCTCACAAGAGTTACCCTTATCTGTTGCTCTGGGCTCCTCTCTCCCTCTTTTAGATTAAGGGTCTTCCCGTCCTTCAAGGCTCAGGCCTACTTCTGTACCTTTCACAGAGCTCTCTCTGCTCCAAGCCCAGCTGACCTCCTTCCTAAATCATGCAATAGGGCTCATACACTGTTGTGAAATGTTTGATGAGTTCTCACATATCTTGTCTTCCCAAGGACTGGGTTAGGCTTTATATTTCTTCTACATACCGCATAAAGCTCAGGTGGCCAGCATATATTTTCTGATTTATTGAATATTAAATTTAAAATAATTTCTTAGAAATTAACATCAGTCATCCCTCTCTAAATGAGAGCACACTTCTCCAGGGCGCAGTCACCTAGTCCTGGGGCACTGCACTGAGAGAAGACTAGCTAAAAGCCTGTTTCTATTCAAATCACCACATCTGAACGCAGAGAACATGTACAAAAACTGTGGCACATTTTTGCATGGTAGAAATTCAAAATGACGCCTTAGAGTTTGTGGCATCAAGTTCAGGTTCTGTATTCGCAAACAGAGTAAAATTAATTAACAATTAATTATTCATTTTTGACTCATCAGAACCTCAGGAATTTCTAGGAGAGGCACATATCTAAGCCATTGACACACACCTGCAGAGAATTTGTCAACGGCTACCCCGTCAGGAATCAGTAGAAGGAGCAATAGGCAGCAAAAGGTAGCCCCAGAGTCTCCTACTCCACAGTAGAGGCTTTGTCCCCAAGAGTGAGAAATATGATTACTTTTAGGAGGAGGCTTATCACACCGGCACAAAATCGTTTCATGGAGAAAGCTTAGAATTAAGTAGATGCATTATTTTAAAGTGCTTTAACGTCACATCATTCTTTTGTTTGTAACACAATCATATGGTAGTTGGAAATTAATGTTTCTCTATTTTCACACACAAAAAAGACATCTATTTGGTAAATTCTTTGTCAGCAGTTGAAATTACGTCAAAGACTTCACAACCAAAAAAAATAAAATAAAATCATTTCTGGAAATTTGTTTCCTGAAATTTTCTTTGTATTTTCATAAATTGGATTGCCACTGTCAATTATTTGAAATCAGGGCGCTTTATAGTATGCCCTCGAAGTACAGTGATTTTAGAAAGTCTATGTTCTGCAAATTAATGCAGATTTACAGATCATGTCTACCACAGAATGAAATCGGTTATGAAAAATATTTTTGCTCAGATTGACAATGAAAATAGACGAACTACCCAGTAATCCCATTGAGAATAGTCATGGTCAAAGAAAACGGCCCCCAAAGAGTAAAAGACTTAGTGGCAGTTGAACGTGGTAGATAAAGTCTGCCACGGCACTGGAGACTGTTCGTCTCATCCAGGAAAATGGGCGGCCAGTAGCATCTTCCGCTCTGCAAAGACTCCACTGATGCATTTGCACATGAGAGGAAAGTCCCCTTAACACTTAAACTAAGATTAAATAGGAATTTTCCTAAGCTGCGTATTACGAAGTAATCCATCAGTGACGAGTGAGTTCGTGGTTAGTAACCACCCGCTGGAGAAAGCAAGTTCTCTTCAAGCGATGACACGGAACCAGCATAACTAAGAATTCAGCTCACACAATGAACACATTTTATGCTGCTTATGTCTTGCCATTCAGTTCAGTTCAACACATGCTTACTTAGTAGGTGCTGGGGACCCGGTGGAGAACAGATGGGTGCCGTTCTTGCCATCACAGAATCAGAGTCTAGTGGAACAGGCAGGTAACAAACAAATACCTAAACAAGTTAACCCAAATTGGTGGCATGGGCTGTGATGAGAACAAGGCCTTCCAAAATGGAGAAGCAGGTAGATCCTTGATACCAGACAGACCTGCTGACGGAGCAGATGTGGAAATGAGGAGGTGGGGTAACAACCGACTTCCAGGTATGTGGCCCGACCGACGAGGGGGTGGATGTCTGTGTGATTTTCCGAGAAGGGGGAGCCTGAGGAAAACAGGCTTTGGGAAGAGAGAGGACACAGATGAGGACTTAAATAGTTAAATGAAGGAGGCCACCCCGGGAGAAGGTACAGAGCGAAGAAAAGGGGGCTGGGAAGGAACCCTGATCTCCAAATTTTAGAAAGTGGCGGAGAAGGAACCAGCAACCGAAACTGCGAAAGACCAGCTGTTGGGGCAGGAGGAAAACCAGGAGGATGTGGTGTTACAGAAGACAAGGAAACGGAGTGTTTTAGGAAGGAGAGACCGGCTAAGGGCATTACATGCCACTTAGGGTTTGAAAAGATGGCCCACTGGATAATAACTAATATTAACTACCCAACTTAACCAATTAATTGCCTGTGAAAACGGTGACTTAAAAGCCTCACAAGTACATTTTTCACATTGCTCTCCTCTGGGCTAGCTATCTTAGGAAATTTTAGATATTAATTCATGAAGGCCTATAATAAGCCTCAAAGCAGAAAGGAGTAAATCACTTCTTCAGAATGGCAAACAATAGGAAAGATCCTGTAACAGAGCAATGGAGTAAGGGCTGAAACCTACGCAACGCCACTTTTCTGTCCGGACTCAAGGGCCGTGTCCCACCCCTTGCCAACCCGGGACTGGGGCCTGTGAGGCCACGAGGTCACAGACCGAGCTTGTCTGCCTCAGCTTTGCATACCTGGGGCTTAGCATCGTGTCTGGCGTATGGAAGGGGCTCAACAAACCCTTATTCCGCGAAGAAGCAAGGGCCTTAACAAGAGCTGGTGGGAACTGTACCTTTAGTATCAAAATAAGGTCCAGCCCTTGCCATTTGCTTACATGCCGCTCCCTTGTTTTTCATCAAGTCAAAGTCCCAGCGTTCAGAGGTCCTGCGAGGCTGACCACACACTACAAGATGCGTCTAGAACCCCGATCCCTGTAAACCACGGTCGAGATTGTGTTCCTATGGATTCTGAGCTGTTTACCAAACACGATTTACTTGGAAATAAACCATGATATCTGAGCGCTGACACCACGCACAGCCTACAGCTGTCAGCCAGATAGTGGGCTTTCTGCAGGCAACAAGTTAAACAACTGCTGGGCCGCGTTCGCTTTCTGAACTTGACTGGCGAAGGGCTGGAGAGTTGCTTGTTTCTTCTAGCTGATGAGGAGACCTCAGGGTGACCTCTGGCCTAGGTCAGGGCTTTTACATCAGAACCAGGGAAAGTGGCCTGTGATTAGGTGCAGACGCTTCTCTGGAGGGGACAGCAGCATTCCTGAGTCGGAGATGAACCTATCTCTCACTTAAGGGCTTCTTTGATTTATGGCTGCCTGGAGCAATAACCAGAGTAGATAACCACAGGTCGCCAGAATACCCACCCCAGAAAGCCTGGCTCCCTGGATTTAGCCTCCAGTTTGGCCTGCAGAATGTCATGTGCACAGCATCACATGGTTGTGTGCACTCTTTGAATCTGAGGGGAGTATTTATAGTTGAAGATTAGTGGAATAGACTTTTGTTGTTGTTGTTGTTGTTGTTGGAAGAATTTCTTCCATAATTGCCTTTGGAGCTTATCGTCTCTTAGGAACAATGAGCATCATTAACACTCTTGAAACCTTGAAGGGCTTGTAACTGACCGGGGGGTCAAGGCAACCCGAGCCAAGCCTGGGTGAGTGGACCCTGACCACTTTCTACCTCCCCACTTTGCAGGTACCGCATCATCCGACTGTGTTCCCACGACCCTAGGCTGCCTCCGCATCACACAGATCTCCCCTTCCCTCTCAAATTTCAGGACGTCAAGTGGTATGGTGAGAACAGAATAGATTTCTCTGTTGAGTTTTATTTATTTTATTTTGTTTACCACTTGCAGGCCACAAAGTCTTAGGCAAGTTAAGCAGCTTTTCAGAGCCTCGGGTTTCTTCTCTCTAAAGAGAGGACACTGCTGTGCAGATTAAGAGAAAATGCATGTAGGCGTGTAGCACAGGGCCTGGCTCTTAGCAGGAATTCATCCAACGTTCCCATAACCCTTCCCCACCTGAAGTCTAGCTGAAATCATTTTAATGTGCTTACAGTAAAAAAGGTTGTTAAAAATGCAGGACTTAAATGTGAAGGAATACCCTCTCATTCTGGGCAAGCCAGTGCGGGGGATATTTTGGGGATGACATTTATTTAGAAATCCTCAAATAAAGAACTTGGTAAGAGATCAGATATCCCTCTCACCCCCCAAAATAATAATTTCTCCCTGGATTTCTTCCCAGCTAATACTTATAGAAAAATCGGGATGCATGGTTTACCTAAACCATTGATTTTTCAAATCCTGATGTGCTGAAGTTTGAAACACATACGAAATCTCAGGAACAACCCCCTGAGATTTTGACTCAATAGGTCTCTGAAGAGGCCCTCGTTTCGGCAAGCACTAGACTAGACCTACAGATCTGTTCACTCCGCAAATTGAATTGACAACACAAGCCAGTTCACTCCAGTCAAATCCCAGTTAACTGGAGCAGGAAACAGATGCTGACCAGCAAGAGCAAAGGCGGTCACTTCCAAGAATCTATTACCTGACAATGTTCCACCTGCCCACCAGCATTGCTTTTCTCGTGCTGGAAAGTAGCAGGGGCCTAATAAGTCGAATATTAAATGTGTGTGATATTTTAAAAAAGAAAAAGGAAACAACGTGAGCATCATAAAGCAGATTGCATGGTACAAGAGGTACTCCAGGGAAAGGTTCCATTAATTTTTGTAGAGAAAAGCAAAAGATTATAGACACACACACACACACACACACACACACACCCATCGTTCGCTTTAAATTTTACTGCAAACTTCTGACTGGTTTTACAGCCTGGATACCTATGGTGGTAACCCATTTTGAACACGTGGGAGTTCCATTTACCAGAAAACAAGCCGTTCCGAACGTGGTATGATTCTAGCGAGAGAAGGGTCCCTCAGGGATGTGCTCTGTCAGTGGCACCCGCATGCTGCGAGGACGTCAGCATCTGCCCCACACCTGCGTTTCTGAGGCGGGGGCAGAGCTCGGAGAAGGAATGCCAGTGTGAGCCAGACGCAGAAATCTCCCCTCCTTGCAGACCCGTCCCATCTCCCTGCCTCCGCAAGCAGAAGGCAGGGGCTACTCCAGGATGTTTCTGAACCACACACCTCCACGGCTGTTCGGACTGACCTGATCAAGTGCGCGCTCTGGCTAGGGCACAGCCTCGTCTTTAGAGGGTCATCAATGACACGGAGAGGTATGCAGCCTGCGAGGCTGAGGCTTTCCCAGGGAGACATGTGGCTTGCTATCCGTACGTGCCTCCAAGCATGAACAATAGAAGATACCCTCTGCCACCGATCTGAACTTTCACTTACATGATGTCAAATACCCTGAATCCTATTCTCACTAAAGCAGTCATCTGACGATCAGCGGAATTTAAAAAATATTGCAAGGTCTGCATGAAGGACTTCGGCGTTTTCTTAGGCTCAGCTAAAGGGGCCTTACAGATGGTTCAGGTAATTTATGAATAGTCTAGGACTCTCAGTAGAAATCTGAGCTAATATATTAAAACAGGTCACTTGAAAAACAAAAGAATGACAGGGTGGCTCCTGGTTAATCCCCACCAGCCATTCACATCTTCTCAAGCTAAAATAAGCCTAAGGGAGAAGGTAAGTAAATTAAGAGCATGGACAGATGACACAGATTCCCCCAGAAGGCCACACCAGCGGCAGTGTGACTTGCGGCTGGCACTTCTGGAGGCAGAGTAAACTGATGAAAAGAACGGATGGATTCACATTCACCTCCCTGCTCTGCCTCTTACCAGTTGAAAGTCCTTGGGCAAAGTCCACAACCCGTCTGTCAGAGCCTCAGCTTCCTCTCCCATAAAATGGGATAATAACATACCCACCAACAGGCTTCCCGTGAAAACCAAGGAGAGCATGTAAGTCAAGCCATGCCACGTGGCAGGTGCCACAGAATCATGTTCTGCTACAGGGCGTAGAGAAATCAAAGTGTGCGAGAGCAGCTTAGTATCCTGACAGTACATCAGGGGTTTCAGATCTCTTCTGTGGGAAGAGAAAGTGAGGTCTTTATTTCACTGAATATCCAGGAGGCAGTTAAATGATTGACCATCAAGCATAATTGTTCGTTGCCCTGTTTAAACTGCTTCAATCCAACAAACAAACAAACAAAAACAAGAAAAGAGGTTTCAGGGAAGCAGGTCCTCTTACATTTGTAACGAGGTCTGTACTTCACCAGGCCTCTTCACGTATGTGCTCTGGGAGATAGGCAGGGACTGTCATAGCGTAAGGGTCAAGAGCACAGGTCATGGGGTCGGACAGCCAGACATCTGTCCCCTCCAGGACCAATGAGACGTGGAGCTGATCATTCACTTTTCTCACCCACACAGTTGGGACGATGACATCCAGGCCTGCTTATCTGACTTTAAAACAGAAGATGCAAATTTGGTCCTTGCTTGATATCGATCAACCAGGGACCACCCTCTTCCCCCGTCCCCCCCCCCCCCCGTATCCAATTCTAATGCACTGATATCATAGGGCGGCTTGAAGGATTAAATAAAACCATGTGTGCAGTGATCTTAGCCCAGTGCCTGGCACACAGGAGTCAGCACGCAGCTCCTAAAATGGTTCTGATATCATTGTTTCCATGTCCTGTCTGAGGAGGCCGAGGGTGATTTAAGCAGCTAGCTAACGACAGAAAGGGACCCGAGCCTCTGGGACAATGCTGTGTCAAAAAGTACAGGTTTCACAGGGGTTCTGCCAAAGCTTGGCCCGACAAAAAGGATGACTTGTCAGAGGTCCCAAAGCACGTCAGGAATGCAGCAGGGCGCAGAATCTGGCCCTGCCCCTCGGTAGCTAGTCCAGACACTGCGTGTACAAACCTGCTCGAGGGCCGCAAAGAGCTACCTCATCAATCGTGAAGGAAATTCTGCTCTTGGGACAGAAACTAGGCTTTGGGCTTCTGGTCCTGCCTCTTGGTCAGTCTGAGGTAGGGAGCCGGCTGCCATCGGCACTGTTTTATTGGTCCTTGGCAATGACTTTGGAATGAAAAGTCAAGTCCGAATTTCTATTTGGGGATGTTTTCCTGATAATGAATTCCTTTGCTTTCTACTGAGTGAGAAGCTGGCGTGAACCAGTGCTGCTGGGGGCTTCCCCTCGGCCCCCTGCCCTGAGACCCGTCCTCATTCTCGTTTGTGTCAGTCTTTGCGAGGCCTGCGCTGCGCCTGGAGCTCGGCGCTGACCAGGAAGGCTGAGGGGTGAGGAATAGCACGAGTAGAAGCAGCCGTGTGGAGGCTGAAGGAGATGCTGGGGGTGGGGTTCAGGATGGAGGAGCCGCTCGTGCCAGGGACGGGTGCGGATTTAGTACGTGAAGTGCTCCTTGCACAGCCCTCGCCCCCTGCCCAGCAGCCCCCAACCCAGTGAGCATGCATCCTTGCTTTTCTAAGGTTTGGCGACTTCTGAGCGTCTTGGAGAGAGCAAGGGGGTGGGAAGTCGGGCAGATGCTAAGAAAGGCGAACTCCGAAGCCTCAGGGCCCTCCTCCCTAGGCACAGAGTGGGGCTGTGCAGGGGGAGGCGCCTGCAAAGCTCCTCGGGTTCACAGCCGCAGGAGGGCCTGGCCCAGGCTGCAGGACTCTGCTCAGGGGCATCTTTGGACTTTTGCAGTGAGCTCCCCGCTGGGTCCCCCGGGGTCCCCGAGGCACTCTGGGCACTGTCCACACGGACCTCCGGGCTGGCATCCGGGCCGCGCCCACCCTGGGGTGCTGCGGGCCGGCGCCGGGACTTACCCGCATCCCGGTCCCTGACGCAGTAGTCTGGAGAGTTCTCGAAATACACCAGGTCGCTCTTCGTCGGCTTCTTGAACCTCTTGTTGGCCACGGAGAAGCCGGTGCCGTCCTGGTCCATGACGACCTGCACGGCGCCGCCGTACCTGCTCCAGAGGCAGTCGCCCGTCTTCCTGAAGTCGCCCATGGCCAGCCAGCAGGTCCGCAGCGTGCACGAGCCGCTCACGCCGTGGCACTTGCACTCCTGCTGCAGGAACCGCTTGACGGCCTGTGGGCGAGACGGGCAAGGTCAGCCTCGAGCTGCGACATGTGCTACGGCCCTCAGATGGAGCGAAACAGGACAGAAGGCGCGCGGCCCAGGCCTGGGAGCTGCCCAGGTCACCGCTGGGCACTCCAAGCCAGGGTCACCGCTGGGCACTCCAGCCAGGGTCACCGCTGGGCACTGCAGCCACCCTGCCCGCCTGCAGCACCTGGGGTGGGGGAGAGCCCCGGGGCCAGCAGCACGTGGGAAAGCTCAGCATCCTACTCGAACAGGGCCCGAGGCCAGTGTGAAGCGCAGCTTCATGGTGTCCACCCTCAGCCACCCTGCCCGCCCCATCACCTCCCCTCTCCACAGTCCTCTGCTTACTCCAGCCGGGACTGGTCCCCAGCCCAGCCCTGACAGCTCGCCTCCCTGCTGTGGCCCACGATCTCACAGAGGCCATGTCTCCCCTCTCGCTTTGTCCCTCTATTCCTCCGCTGCAGCCCCTTCTTGGGTAACTCCTTCAAGGTGCACAGGGGACGCATTTCCTGAATCCTTGCCTATCTAAGATGTCTTTATTTAACCCTCACATTTGATGAATACTTGGGCTGTGTATAGAATTCTGGGTTGAAAATAATTTTCCTTGAAAACCCTGGAGGTGTTGCCCCCCAGGTTTGGCCACTAGCGTTATGGTCAGGAGGCTGATGTCTGGCTGATTCTCTGGCAATTGATTTTTGCTTTCATTTCACTTTGTATTTTTTTCTCCTACTTAAAAGGTTCTAGAAATGTCCCACTCTCCTTCGTGTTCTGAAACATCACAATAATCTATTTAGGATTTTTTTTAAAATTAATCCTGCTCATCAGTCAGTAGGCCCTTTCAATCTGGAAACTCCGGTCCCTCAGCACTGAGATGTTCTCTTATTATTTTCCTCCCTTCACTTTTTTTAGCCTCTCTTTATGGCAGTCTAATTACTCAGTTGCTGAGCCTTCTGAATCCATCATCCATGTATCTCATATTTTTCTCTTTAATATTTAATACTTTCTGGTTTAATGAGGAAGAAATTCCATTAGAGTAATACTCAGGGGCAGGGCTTGAGAGCTTCTGAGCTCTTTGTCTCTGGGCATCTGCCAGGCTGAGGAGATGATGAGTTAAAATCAGCAACTACCTCCAGCCAGGGGCTCCCCTGCATAGGCCCCAGCACCGAGCCAGTGACAGGGTGGGTAAGGCTGCCTGCCCTGTGCAGGGGTGAAATGCTAGGAAGCACTTCATAGCTTAGAAGCTACGTCCTCAGTGCCACTTTCTCAGTCGTGCGGCAGACGTGTTCACTCCACCTAGCTGCCTCCCTTCTTCATTTTTCAGCTGGTTTCAAATTCAGTTGGGAAAGTTAGGTGCTATTTATGGATCTCCTTAGAATCCACTTGTCTTTTTGGGGGGCTTCTTGTTTTGTTTTCTGGGAGATTTCTTTGGCTTTCTCTTTCAGGTTCTTTCCTGTTCTCTGCTTGCCACTTCTGCAAAGCATCCATCCTTGTTGTTTATGGAGGTTACTATCTTCTTGAATCTCCATGAGGAGAATAGTTAAGCTTTTAAAAAATTATCTTTTCATCCCTGATGTATTGATTTTTCTTCTTGGGGCCATTTTTTCCTGCAATGTTGGTCTTTTTCTTTCATGGGGCTGAATTTAATCAAATATATGATAATCCCTGGACGGCCTCTTCATTTCAGAGAATGAAGTCATGAGGAACTCTGGTTGTATGGGTGGGGCTTCCAGGGCAGAGAGGTTTGTTTTCTGGTGAGTAAGTAAGATGTTGGTTATTATGCTGGGTTCTTACTAACTCCGGAAGGCCCGACTTCCAGATCTGCTCAGGGGAGGAGAGGAGGGGATGGCGTTTGGAATTACATTTTCCAGTTAACCCCAGTCTCAGGCCTCTGCTTCTCTCCAGTGCTCATTTGCATATGAAATTTTCTCAGGGCATCTCGGTTCCCACTTTGGCTATTGCTTCATCTGCTTTTTCTTTTCCACAATCTGCTGTAGTTTCTCCATTCCTATCAGTTACAATTTCGTTTCCTTTCCACTCTCTAGAAATTTGTTGAGTGCTCTCATTTCTTTGACCATTCTCTTTGTCGTTAATTTAAACCATTTTTACCCCATCACTATGGCTTTACCGAGGTTTGGAGAAGGAAGAGGTAAAACAAAGTATGTCCCTACAGTCTTGAGTCCGTTTGCACTATGAAATGTTCTGGAAGGAGACAAGGATCGCGAGGGGAGGAAATGTTCCTATTTTATGATATACTTCGGCACGGCTCGACTTGTTATTTTTGTTTGTGCAAGTACTGTTTTTACCACAGAAAGAAAAAACATGAGAAAAAACCCATTACAATGACTTGCTGCCTCTCTCCAATGACTAATGCTGACTGCTTTTTCCAGAAACATAGGCCACAGCCCCCAGACACAGTTAAGTCTTATTTTCTGTTTTGTCTCTTAAATCTTTTCTAAAGGGTCTCTTATTCTTCTTTCTTTTTCTTTGATTTTTAAAATAGGCTGCTTTCAAGATTCCGTTTTCAGCCTTCTCTCATGCTCCTCTTCACATATTCACAGCCCTCATGGCTTCTTTAAATAATTTATTTATTGGGCGACAGTGGTTAAGAAAATTATATAGATTTCAAGTATACGATTTTATAATACATCATCTGTATATTGCATGTGTGTTCACCACCCAAAGTCAAGTCTCCTTCAGTCAAGTCTCCTTCTGTCACCAGTATATTTGACCCCCTTTACCCTTTTGTACTTCCCCCAACACCCTTCCCTCTGGTAACCACCACACTACTGTTTGTGTCTATGAGTTTTGTCTGTAGGTCTTGTTTGTTCATTTGTTGCTTTCCGTTTTGTATCCTACATATGAGTGAAATCATGGTTCTTGACTTTTTCCATTTAACTTATTTTGCTAAGCATGATATTCTCAAGATCCATCTATGTTGTTGTAAATGGCAGTACCTCAGGGTTGTTTATGTCACCATCTTGGTCAGCACAATCCTTCATCAACAATTGTCCCCTCACCAATTGCTTGATCCCATTTAATGTTTACTCTGTGGCATACTGTCCGTAAAAACTTGCTTATTGGACATGACTACTTTTAAAAAGGCAAGTAAACTTGACTGCTAAGGACTCCTTGGTGGTTAGCCTTGTGGAAATGAGTTTAATTTAATGAATAACTTTTATCAATAAAAAAATCTTCAATGAGCTCATAATTGCTTAAGTGATAAAATCTTAGATTTTTGATGGCCCTTGAATCTTTAAACTTGAGCATTTAAGTCTTCAGGTCTGCAGAGGCTATTCTCTACTCTTAGAATTTTAGAAACTTGTAAATGCTAGCATTTTATACCACAGAGACAGAAGTCTGAATTTAAAAAAAGAAAGGAAAAAGCTTTGGAAGGAGGAAATACATGCACTGTCCAGGCTAGAACAACCCTGTTTTATATTTATCTGCTCCAAGTTATTGCCAGACCATAATAATGAGGCACAACATTCATTAGTCTCTTGTCATACGTCAAACCTTGCTAAGCACTTGATGTTCGTTACTTACTTAGTCCACACAAGCATGTAAGGTGTATATTACTTTTGTCCCACCTTACAGATGAGCGTATTCAGACACCCTGAGGCTGAGGACCTTGCCCTCAGTCTAACAGACCATGTGGCTGGGGCAGGAGGTAACCCAAGCCCGTCACCACCTCGAATCACTCTGTGAGCGTTTGTCATTCTGGGGTTCACCAATGCCCAGGGGTTCCCGTTCTCGGGGTTCAATGGGTCCTACAAAAGTTTTTACACTTAGTATTTGCATATCTAATTAGTCTACAAAGAATTATCTCGCCGGTTCTAAAAACAAACTTCTCCTATGGAGAATGGAATTTTGGTTTCCTAAGTCAGCTTTTCTGAAGACTGAGCCAAAGCAGCACCAGGATGTCTTTGTAAAATTTTTAAATGAGAATTCTTTTAAGGACCTGCATTTTGCTAAGTTTATGACCCCTCTATGTGCCATATGGAGTCTCTTCTTATCAGAAAAAGGGCATTCTGCATCTGCAAAGGGCATGCCCCAGTCTCCAATTCAACAGCCTCACCTGCCCTAGAAACCCTACTTAGAATTTATTTAGGTTCTTACATGCTGTGTTTTAACTAACTGATTTACTTAACTTGAGCATTCAAAGAAGTGCTAGTACTTGACTTTTTAGTTGGGCGTATGCCATAAAACAACTAACATATTTCTGGTCCTATATCAGTTTTCCTGAGAGCAGCACATTAAAAACATATTATTTAATTTTCAAATGCTGGCTTAAAGCCAAGTACATTTATAAACAATTAACTCTTTTGACATGTCCACGTCTCTAAGAGTTACTGAAAGTCAGACCAACTTACATCTTTCAAACATACATGTTCTGGAACTAGGAAAACAAGGAATATTTATTAGAAGACTGCCGTTAACTTGCTCATGCAGTCTTTTATTAACTTAAATAAGACATTGTGATTTCTTGAGCCCTGCCATTCTTTAAAAACAGAGACTATGGGTGGGCTTAGCTAGGAAATATAAGGTGTGGAATTTATATTTGTGGAATTCAAGAACATTACTGTTGACTAAACCATACATCTAATAATTCTTGTTGACTAATGAGGCCAGTCTAAAAGACATTTTTGTATGAATAATAGAACGTTATATGGAACTGTAACAATTTTTTAAGAGTTATTCTCTGCTTTGGGAATTTAATTCTGGTTGGTTTTTGGTTCATGTGCTATATAAAGATCTACAGTATCAGGCATATACTACTTGAGTTGAGGCTGGCAAAGCTGATCTAATTTTTCAAAATGCATTTCATTTTATAAACAAAGGAGACCAATCAGAAAGCATATTTACTAAGTGAAGGTTGTGCCTCACGAGGACGCTGAACAGTATGTATAAGAGGGTTAGTATGAGCAGGAATTTAAAGCAATCTGGCTCCATAGTTCCCTTCAGCTTTATCATTTTCTTTTCTGTTGATATCCCTTACTTTCCGAGAGTGATTTCTTTTGAATCCTACCCAGTCCTCTTGGTTCAGACCTATTTATTACTTATCTTAAGTGGCATCACAGGATCTATTCTTGGAGGCCTTCATTAGGCCCTAGATTTACTCGCCTCTAAGGTTGTGTTTACATCCTGACAATATCCATTCCTGCTGACTTCGGTGGTATTTCCTGTGGACAGAACTTAGACGCACCCGCTTTGCCTGGGCACCCCAGTGCTCCGCAGCACTGACTCGAGTGGTGCTGGTTTGGGCAGGGCATGGAACTAGAAACTCTGGATCCCTCCACCCTCTGAGCTTCTCCCGTATAAAATACAGCATGTCAAGTAAAACTTAAATTTCAGCTACCAAATAAATTCAGTTTGTTTTGTTAGTTCTGAACACCCTGTTATAGACCTTCGTCTCATCATTCCTCAACTCAGATATTATTTCTGTTCCTGTGTGTTTCTTGGTCTTGTAGTCTCTTTATCATAGAAAGCATTTCTCCTATCTCAATGGAAAATATCTCCAGCTCAAACGCCCAGTTGTTTTATAACATAACCTTTCTCTCCTTAACTAACTGGCCCTTTGGCTAATTTTCTTATATATCACCTAGCATAGACCTTGTCTCACAGTTACATTTCACTTGTCTCCCTGACTAACATTTACTTTCTTGTGCTCATGGGATTTGTCTTATTTTTTTCCACATATACCCCCAAAAACAGTGCTTTTCCCAAAGTAACTCCATAAAAAATTATCTGTTGAAACAAATTTAGCTCAACAACACGTAGGAATAGTGTTCTCAAACTTACAGTGCTATTAGGTAAAATTTTGTGAATTCAACAAAAAGACTAAGTTGCTTTGGGCTGCTTTCAATGACTAGCAATTATGTTCCTGACATTAAAAATGTTTTTCCTGTTGTTTTTAAAATAATACCTATTCTTTTTAGAAAACTTGTAAAATAAAGAGGCCCATTAGAAAACTACTTTCCAAGGGTGGTGGCTGCTGCTGCTGTTTTGAATAAGGAAAGCGTGTGTGTGTGTGTGTGTGTGTGTGTGTGTGTGTGTGTGTGTGTGAGAAATTCTCAACAGAGGCAACATGGAAAGGTCGATAAGGACATAAAGGTGAAGACGACTAGGTTTGCTCCTCCAAGCCCAGTACTTCATCATTGTGTGACCTTGGGTTGGTCACGTCATCCCTCTGAGGACCAGTTTCTCATTTGAAAAACAGAAATACAAATACTGTGTTTTATTCCTACATGGGTTTTTGGAAGATCAAATTACAAAATTTTTGACAGCATTTTACACATAAGCAAATTATTATATGTCTGCTTTTTATTAGCATGTTCAACTGTACCAAAGGTGAGCATATGGATACAGAGAGTGATCAGAGTGAATCCGAAGTAACAATTCAGACTGAATTTGTGCCTGGCTCTATTAGCTGACTTACAAATAACGGTCACTTCACGAAAGGGAAAGAAGCTGATTTTTACTGAACACCTACTCTATGCCAGGTTCTCTGCTATTTGCCTTACATTTGTCTTCCCACGGCACCCTTTTCCATATGACAGAACCTAAAAGTCAGTGAGCAAAGCCACTGGTATTGCAAATAAAACTACAGTGGGTCTTATTGCAAATCCCATGTCCTAGCTTTACCTTTTGGAGAAAGTATTATTTTGAAATTCCTTATTGTGGAAATGTCCAGTGATTGGGGCAGTATTTCACTGCATACATGGATTATTTGGATACAGATTCTCTTAGGAAAGAAGTTGCAATTATTCACCAAGAAGAAAGGGTGGACTCATTTAAAAGTCATTTTTAACCTCCTGAAAGGGAATAAACGGTGGATATCGTCCATGTATTTTTGCTTATAATTTACCTAAACATATCTCAAAATGTAATTTAGAAGGTTGACAGTATGGCTTCTTTAGATGTAAAAAGAACTGCTAAGAGAAGCTGTGGAATATCTTTCTTGATAGAAAGTTTGTGTTGAACAAGTAGATTGATATGTTTAGGAATTATTAATAGTCCTATTTCAAGGTAGAAAACTAGACTCAATCAAGAATGAGTTTCAAGTAAACGTGAAAGAAACATCACAAATTCTGCTGAAGCCCTGATTAAAACAAAGGGATATAACTGCACACGAGATCTAAAATGATATTACCGTACAGGGACACATGAGGGTGCTCTAACCAGCTGCTATAATAAATGAATTAAACTGCTCAGACATTGGGGGGAAATTAAGGTCTTTTTGTGAATGGCAGCGCTGAATTCTTGTTGTTGTTGTTTTTAATGCATTGGTTCCCCCACCACTACCACCATTTAAAGGAGTAGATGTTCATTGTGGACAATTTGGGAGATACTGAAAAGCACAAAGAAGAAACAAAAATGCGCTGCTGCTGCTATCATTCTGGGAGGCCGGGGTTTTCGAGAGCCAGGCCAGCCGAAGGATTAGCTCAGGAGGCCTGCCTCCGACCATGAGCGCAGCCTGTTCTCATTTTGATTCCACAGACCTTCTGCTCATACGAAGGGGGAGTGGAGACTGGGGGTCTAATGACCGCAAAAAGAGAATTAGAGACGCATGTTTATCTCAATACATTCGCTCTCATTAAAGTTCATATTCACTGACATCATGCATCTCCTTGAAAAAGCCTGCCCACCCACCATTAATTAAAGCCACATTTTAAAAAGTCAGTGTGTGCACTTTTATCCCAATCAAAAGTAGCCTCAGTTTTGCAGAGTAGGCAGGAGGATCTGAGGCCTGACAGCTGTTCACCTCGACACAGTGGGGAGTCACGTGACTTACGTAAAAAGTCATGTTTATTCAAAGCCTACGAGATAATAGCTAAGATCTGTTGTCCTCGACAGTGGAAACATTCGATATCTAATGACCTACTAAGAAAAAGTTAACATTTATTTTGCTGAGTCAGCATTCTTTTGGCTACAGCGTGTGACTATAGGCCTTCATCTTTACAAATAATCTACCCATATTTCCTGCTTGAATAATTAAGCAGCACAATTCTATCAAAGACACCACACTTTACAACTTATACACGCAATATCGATGTCAAAACAAAGGTCAACGTAAATTTTCCTTTATCCTACGTGTTGCACAAACAATAATTACCAACAGTTAGAAGATTGCACAACCATAGTTTATATTCTTGGCAGTCGTCACTATAAATTCATAAATTCATGGAAATAAGGAATGTTGATTTTTAAAGTTCAAGAAAGTTACTATTTGTAAACAGTTCAGGTCACACTCATCTTACTCCATGTGCTAAGCAATAGTTCTTTCCTTCCAACTTCCGTTAATTGAGATTTGGTCTCTCCATGAGCCTAGTAAAAGTTTCATCCAAACAAATCTGCATTTTTCCCTATTCTTTGTCATATTAAAGCCCTCCTCCCCTGGGACCTTTCAACTTTACGTTGATCTTCCTTTACACAATAATAGCAAGCATGTTTTAATTTTGTGTTGACAATAGACAAATTATGGTTACCACTTCTGACTGGCAATTAGATAATTTTAGAATCATTTCAACTCAATGTTTGATTAGCCGAGCCATTTTATGCTTTTTCCAAAAGCACAAAACGCAGCATTCAGAGTCTTTAGTTATTCTGGTCACGCAGAGATGTGGCTCATCGATGGATCTGAACACTGTCATTGAAATACTCCTAGGCCACAAAGCCTCTGGGCTAGTAGTTGAGACCTGAGTTCTAGTTCTGACTTTTCTACTGATTCTCCATGTGACCTGGAACACCCGAGGGTCTATTTTCTCATATAAAAAATGTGAAAGGGATAGGGAGTGAATACTGACCCGCCATCCACAGCCCAGGACGTTAGGACTAGAGGATAAGAAAGAGGCTAGAGTACTGCGCTCAGGCCATGTCTTCCCCTGGGACTTACTCACTCATCCAGTACCAGAAACTCCAAGGTGGTCTGGTTCTAAAAAGAGCACCTCTGACTCTAGAAGAAGCCAGTAAGCGGTGCCTGGTAGGTTGCTTTTGTGATAAGTTTGAGAGAAGGTGCTCTGGGTCTTGCTATCCCTTAGCTACAAGCATTCAATGTTTCCTTGGTATGTGGGATGAAGCACTAGCCTCACCCACAGATTATATCTTCTGTCTAGATGATACGGTCTCCGGGGGAACCGTAAAACACAGGACTCTACGCTGTGCCAAAAGCAATGGGTGGATTCCCTCAGCTCAGCTGTGGGAAGGAAGGTGGAGTGTGGGTGGGGATATTTCAACCCAGTTGGTGGTATTCTTCAGAACAAGAGCTCTGGGCTGGGGGACAGTGGGAAGTTGTGACTACATAGCATTTTATCGACGCTAGGAAAGTCTAAGATAAACTCAACTCAGGCCATGCAGGCTATGCACCATTGCAGTCCATACCTTCCTGCCAGCTCGGTTGTTGTGCAGGTTCATCAGGGCTCTGGCGTCCTTCCCTTTCCTTTCCTTGGCGTCCACGAAGGCTCGAGCAAATTTGATCCCATAGTCAATGTTATCACTGCAGCCACCCCAGTCGAAAGTGCCCTTGCTGTCCTTGGCAGTTCCCTTCTTCTTTGGATCACAGGAACAGGATTTTAACTCTCCTTGGCTACAGGCCCTGGTGATGGCAAATACAACTCCAGCTGAGGAGATGGCGTAAACAAAGGCAGATTCCCGACTACCTGAAACAAAAATGCTTTTCTTAAAAGTGGTCTGGAGTTTCTGGTTGGGAACGACTTTTGCCTGACGGCTGGTCAATACTTCCTCTGCCTCTGACATGCTTCAGAAAGGTAGTGGTATTCTTGAAGGATTCCTCTCTAGAGGAATTCTTTAATATGCATCATCACCATCTAATATAAGCCACTGTCAATAGATAATCAGTATGACAAGTACCCTTAGAGTAAAGCGAATATTTCTAAAAATACAACAAAAGCCTGCCTTGCCCAGCTCCTGGCTTCACATTAGTCTCAGACACAAGCTTGCTTTATTCTAGAATCCTAAATGTCCTAGAAGAGAGGAGTGTAACATCTCTGGGCCTTTCTTTCTTCATCTGTAACAGACAGCCTGAATTCGCCAGTTGTATTATTTCATAATATGCTTTGGCATTAAAGCTACTGCATCTCCCCTCGAGAAAAATCTCCCAAACCTCCAGGCATTACTGAGGACACTCGTGCGTATTCAGACGGTGGAGACTGAAACACTGAACTCAAAGCAATCTCGGCGCTGAGGTGGGAAGAGAATTGGAGGCAGCAGCCAGCCCCCCGCGCTCACACTGGAGAGCTTTGGCCTGGCATCAACTTTCACAAGTAATTGAGAGATTGTTGAAGGCAATATGCAATATCCTAGAGTTACGCACTGCGTCTGACTATTAAGGTGAATTTACTTTCTTCTGGAACACCTGCACTAATCACCGGCATTGGTAAAAGACAGTGAAAAGCTTTTCTTTGGTTTTTCTGGAAGGAAACAAATTTACCGCCTATAATTAGACTGCGGTAAGAGCCCTTTGGGGTGCTCTCTTAGAATTGTTCTTTATTCGTGCACAGGCTACTTTCACTTACAGGCTGAAAGGTACATATTTCAGAGCAATAACTACCTTAAATTATTTTAATAATCTGTAGTAACTCATAACACGGTGTTGTGGTGCAGTGACAGATATAAGGCTCTTTAGGGTACAGGCGCACCTCATTTTTCAAGTGGAGCTGTATTTCATTGTTATTAGCATAGCTTTTTATTCATGATTGCTGCAGCAAATATATTAACACTCAAAATACAAGCTGAACAATCTCATGCCAAAGCAAGGCCGAGAACGGAGACCCATTTGGTGATTCAGTATGTCAAGATGAGTGTGACTTTTTGAACCACGCAGCTGAGAGAACAAACCACTTTTTTGCACTGAAGCCCTGCTTGGTTCTATTCGTCATTCAGAGCTAAAATTTATTATATGCCCCTTGCAATATTTGCTCTGCTAGTCTCATTATTAAAAATCAGGAAATCATATCGACACCGTATTAAGTGGCACTTACCTCAGCCTTCAGAAAATATCTCCCTGAAACCTCTAACCATTGTGAAAAGGAACCGGTCATGCCTTGTAGTTAGGTAAAATCAATTGGATGAATATTTGCCATCGCAGCAGGTAGCACTCTCCCGAGAGAAATGTGATGGGCATGGGGGCTGTTTTAGAGTCTCAGATGATAAGGATCACAGATTTTCTAAGTGGAATTGAGATGTTTTCTAAAAGACAGTGACTAATAGATACTAATGTGGCTTAGATACATGAGATATTGTATCTATTTGCAGTTTAGGAAAATACTTTGTCCGTCGTTACTCCCTGAGGCTGCTAAAGTCTGGTTTTGGATTTGGAGTTCAGCATTGACATTTAGAAATATCACATAGTGGGAAAATTCACAAGTGCTTAATGTACTTAGAACTAGTCTTATTTTTTAAAGAGAAAGAAATCTTACGAGGTGGTCTTTTAGGGGGGAGATATGGAAAATGTGAATGGTAGATGCCAGCGTTAGTAGTCGGAAAGTAGTACAGGAATGAATTGTCTAGGCAAAGCACTCATTCTGGCTTAGCTTGCAAACAATTACATTGAGTTGCTGGCTTAAAGAAAAAAATCACTCAAAATCTGCTACATTTTAGAGATAGTTTCCAAAGCAAAAATAAGGCCTTTCTAAATATTTGTCACTTATTACTCAAACACATTATTAAATAGCTAGATATCTATTTAAATAAAAAATTAGCACAAGGACTGACTTTTCACTTTACATCCAGCTGTTTTGGTATCATGTAGATGCTGCCTTAAGATGTTTTCAGTTAAATGTCTTAGATGAATCACCAAAATGCTATGTGTGAAATAGGAGCACATTTCACGAGTGGGTTTTGTAACAAAACAAATTTTGATCTTAGAAAAATGAATTCTTTTTAAAGCTATCACAATATAAAACAAAATCAAAAACTAACTAGTGATATTTACACTTCCTGATGTGTTACTGTTGAACCTTCTCTAATTTTTGCATTGACAGAAGTCAAGCAATGTCTACTAAGTGTGTAGGGATGATTTTTGATCTGGGAGGGCAGAACACTAGAAGGTAAGTGTATGGGTTGTTCAGGTCTTTTAAAATGTTTGATTTCTTTCTTTCTTTCTTTCTTTCTTTCTTTCTTTCTTTCTTTCTTTCTTTCTTTCTTTCTTTCTTTCTTTCAACAGTTATAAGAATAAGACCTAATCACTTTCCGTTTAAGGCTTAATCTAGAATTCTAGAGTATATTCTTGCAAATACTTGTGAGTTTAAGTTTTTCTGCCTGCGACGGATGGCAGTCTACTGAACAAGGGAATTACAAACGTTCTGAAAACTCATTCTGTCTTCCTTGGAGCAAAACAGGCAAATGTACTTCATGTCTCTGTGACTTCACCTAGATTAGCTCACCAGTGAGTCAATTAAAGTGCCGGACCTTGTCAGAGAGTTTGCAAGTATCTGGCACAGAACATCATTGGGTATATTATATATATGCTCTGTAGTTAAGATGCATCAAGGTTTTTCCTTTTCAAAGTGCTCACAACCATCATTCAATGACTACAAATTAAAAGTGCTTCTCATTTATAAAGTGATTGCCTCTAAATTCCGTCTAGGGGACTATGGGGTATTTTGTGATTTTTCGGTTCTCCCTTTACCTTCCTAGTCACCTGTAAAGACATCTAGTTTTCCAAAGAAGCGTTCTTCACAACGCTAAGATGTGAATTTCCCTCCAAGCAATTAGTTGTAAAAGTTTTTGGATAGCTTCACTGGAATTTCATGATTATTTCCAGGATAAGCTACCATAGGCCAAATTTGGCCCTTCCAGAACCAACACAGAATTGTCACTGACAGTCACAGGAGTTTACATAAATGTCCAGGAAGAAATCTGGCTGCCTGTGAAGAATGAAAAGAAATTATGTAGCATGTGTGTTTCAAGTTTTGGGTCTTTAGCAAAGCATTCAGCTTTATCTGAAGGAACTCTGAGGAAAGTACAGGTTAGAATCTCTTGTTTACCTGTGGCCTTAGACTAAGTCAAACTAGTTCCAACCTCTTCCTTCTCAGCAACTCTGTAGCTTTGAAGAAACAAACATTGCCAAGATTGAGTTAAAGAATTTTATGAGTGAATCCCCGGCTTTAGCAGATCTTTAGGATCGGTGGTCAAAATAACTTTCTTTAATTTATAATCTAAAGGGTTTTTTTTTTCAATATGTAGACATCTTAATTTTCATAAACAGAATTTTGAGGCAATCACTTTATAAATGAGAAGCACATGTAATTTGTAGTCATTGAAAAACGGTTGTGAGCACCATGGAAAGGAAAAACCTTGATGCATCTTAACTGCAGAGCCTGTACCCAACGATGTCTTATGCCAGATATTTGCACTCTCTGACGAGGTCCGACACTTTAACTGACTCACTGGTGAGCTAATCTAGGTGAAGTCTGAAAATTCCATGCTGCTGAAATTTACTATTAACCTTTCAAAAATCTGCGATGTCATATCGAAACTCCAAAAGGAATGCAGAAGAATATAGTTCTTAAACGAGAGAATAAAACTGCAGAACATGGCAGTAAATTCACTTAAGGGATACACTTCGAGTGAGTGCACTACGCCCTTGGGGGATTTCAGAGACATTCAGTTATGCATTTGGCCTCATAAAACCCTAGGGCTGTAATGATTACATGATAGAAACACCCTCTGTTAAGCATTACCAAGTGTACAGCCTGGATGATTTTCTTAGGAATGGAGGGGTGGGCAAAAACAAGTGTAAAGTTTTCTGTTTCTGGGGTTCACACACAAGCTGTTGTGTTTTCAGTCAGATTTCCCAGTAGCAAATGGGCCATGCTATTTCTTGGAGAATGCTAATAATGCTAGGTTGAGAGATAGATATTTTTTTGAAATGAAATCTGTTTTTCAGTTCATTTTCTCTCATTTACACCAGCTCGTGAGCTACTCTTCCCATTAAGAACTTTTACAACATTTATCATGTAATTAGATGTTTAATGCTCCTTCTAAGAAAACAACAACAACAAAAGTAACTATGTATTCATGGTTCACACCCCCACCTGCCTGAAATGCACCTGGAAAATAACAGGCCTTCACTACAGGTTCATTCATTCGTTCGCTTGACCATTCAATGAATGAATGGTGCCTGCAACACACAAGACACCAAGTGAGGTGCAAGGAAGCCAGGCTAGACCCTGTTTTATAGAATTCACAGTCTGCTGAAAAAAATATTTAGACCCAGTGTGACCCAAAGTTGAGTGGCCGAATGGAAGGTCAAAGGTGATGTGCAGAGAAGCGTCTCTCCTTCTCAATAATGTTATGTATAATTGACAAAATCTGAACCCAGAGGGACAGGCATGGCTGTGACATGACATAGATGGACAGAGCAAAGAATGAAAAGATACCAGCCTGGGGTATACATACTAATAGGTGACTGGCCTCCAATGAAACTGTAGGCAAGTTCCTTGGTTTCTCAAGTCCTTATCTGTAATGCTCCCTCTGCCCCCCAACAGAAGAAGCTTCTGGCTGAATAAAATGCAAGAAAAAATGAGCAGAGACTTTGGAGACCAACTATGAGGAGGTGGTGTGCAAGTCAAGCCCACGGAGCTGCCCGCAGGCAGGAAGGAGACTTACTTCGGAGCAGAACTCTGCCAAAGAGGCTGTGGTCCCTGTCCAGGGTGTTGCAGTTCCAGCGGTGCTGGCGGAACTGGTGCTGGCACTCGGCCGTCCACTCGGCCACGCCCAGGCCAATGGCACGCATCACATCGGGGTGTCGGTGGCACAGCTGCCGCTGGCGGCTCACCAATCCTGGCACATTGTCGCACATCACCCTGGAGGAGCCGCCCGTAGCTTTCATGTACCTGGCAAGGACCAAGACAGAGGCGAGAACCCTGAACTGTGAGGCTCTGAGCAGTGTTTCCTGGGAGACTAACGAGCTCAAAGAACGTTTCAAATATGAATTCCTTATGCTTTGGGAAGTATTAGAAAGCAAAGGCTGTTGAATTTTAGCTCTGTGGAGAAGCATCATGGCAGGCAGGGAGAGTGATGTGGCTGAAGCCACCCCCAAGAAGGCTCTCATCTTAAGGACATGAAATGTCTGGACCTGGCTTCGGGGGAGCCGACCTTTGGAAGTTTCTCTCTCCCATTTGTTTGACCTAATGTCTAAGTGTGTTGAGAAACTGTCTGTATCTGTCTAATCGACACCTACCGGTATCTGATGTTACACTCTCTTCCCAGACATGCCGTTCTTTCCTTACTAAAGAATCCTTTAACCATGTCCACTTTCCAGCCCTTCTTGGCTTTTATAGAGAACCTTTGGAAAAAATGCTTTCTATTGTTATTAAGGACACTAAATGTTTGGAAGAATCAAATGGTGTTATAGCTCCATAAAATACGTTTGAAAAGAAACTTTAACAAAAAATTACATCATCATCTCTGCCCAGATGTTCTCTATTAGTTGTGAAATGTTTAGAAAGGTACCTTTTATATAACCCAAGCTGCCATAGGTGTCTTTTGAAGCGATCAAACAAGGAGAATGTCTTTTTCTTGTATTTTCATTATTTTATATGATCATAAAATTGTTACAGCTGTGACTCCCAAAATATATATTTAAGTGACAGCTGAGAGACAATGTGACAAAAGCCTGGGCAATAAATCATGTTTATACACCCATGGAAACAGAAGTAGTCATTTTATTGAAAAATGGTCATTCTGATAAATCAATCTTTGATCCTGTGTCAGCAATGTCAAGGCTAAGCGCCTTCCTGTTCAAAGTGGCTTAAGAAGGAATTGAACTCCTCTTGCCATCAACGTCTCTGCTTTGCCCCTGTGAAGAGCTCCAGTGTCTTCTCTGCTCTGGTTTTTCATTTGACTAAGACTCCGTACTTTTGCGAGATTCTTGAAAAACGCCCCACTGTAACAGGTCTTTCTGAATTCGTATTTTAACATCGGTGGGGAAACTTGTAGGTGCAAGGACGTTGAGGAGTTTCCCGGTCCCTCTTTTCAAGACCATCAAGTGGGGAGATGCAGAAGAGTCCTGCATAGGGAGAGAATCTCCCTTTGGCACATGTACTGATGCTAAGATCTGTAACGTCGACTGTGCACAATACCTAAGTCGCTGATCGACGTACAAAGAACAGCAGCAAAGTTACCCTTTGGGCGGGCGGAGGGGGGGTGCTGACTGTGGTTTTGAACAGGGTAGTTGAACAGGGCAGCATCTTAAAGCCCCCACCCAGCTCCTGGGCTGCGCATAAAGAGGTCGTCTCTACCTGGAGGCAGCGCCCCACGGGGGCGAGGCACTGGGAGTGTGGACGGACGGGGATAACGCAAAATCGCTCCCGAGTGACTGAATCGGCCCCTCGGTTTACCCTGAGGTTTCTGTGGCGGGCGGGGGGGTTGGTAATGGCGGGGGTACACACACACACGCACACGCACACACACACACACACACACACGCACACGCACACGCGTCTGAGCTGGAGACCAGCTCGCGCGTCCCAGCGGATCCCGCGGTCGCTCGGCTGGATCCAGATGGACCAAACGTCAGCTGTCTCACTTGGGGGGGATGCAGGCTGTTTCTTCTCCCCTTTGCAGTTATCAAAGCCGGGACAGGCTTCCGAGGGAAAGCGAAGGGCCCAGGACCGGGCTGCGGGGGCGGGCGGCGGCCGGGGCTGGGGTCCGCCGCCGCCGCCGCCGCGGGGACGGGCTCGCAGCCCGCGCGGTGCCCCTTCCACCCCGAAAGCCGCCGCGTGCACTTACCACCATGAGGAGCTGACCTCGGGGCAGAGCCAGGTCAAGAGCAGCGGGAGCCAGGGCCAGATCCCACCGACGGGGCTGTTCATATTAACCCCCTTGCGTCCGCATCAGGTCACACGCCGTGTGCGGGCGCCATCCGAGCCCGGCGCAGAGCGCTCAGCGCCTGCGGCGCCTCGTCACGGTCGCCGCGCCCCCGCCCCCGCCCCTCCCGGTCCGCGGCGGGAGGCGAGACTCGCGGGTGAAGTTGCAAACGACCCGCGGGGCGAGCGCCGAAGGCCAGCCCGGGCCGCCCAGCCCGGAGCCCGACTCCCCAGGCGCGGCGCGCGCGGGCCGCGGGGGAGCCCCGCGCGCCCCCCGCGCAGCCGGGGGAGGGGTGCGGGGTTCAGACGCGGGGGGACGAAATCGTGGCGAGAGGTGCGTGCGGCGAGGTGAGGCGGGCGAGGGGCACAGCCCGGCGTGACCGCGAGCGCCCGCGGACGCAGGCACCGCCCGGGAGCATCCGCGGACCCCGGCCACAGGGACGCGCGCCCGGACAAGCGAGGCTCCCCCCCCCCCACGCAGACCCAAGTCCCGCAGCGCGCGACGTGCGGGCGGGCGAGAGCGGGGATCCGGAGCTAGCTGGGCCCGGGGGCAGGAACCGCAGAGCTTCAGCTGATCGCTCCGCTTCCCTCTCGGACGCCGAGAGGAAGAGCGCGCACTCGGGGACTCGGAGGGCAAGGCTGCGGAGGGCGGGCCGGGCCTCGGTGGCCCGGGGCTGGGATCACGTGCGAGCTCGCAGGCGGGGGAGTCGAGAGGGTCCCTGACCCTCTGGACCTCACGCCGCCGTCCTCGGCCAAAGCGCCCGAGGAAGATGCGGGTCTGACGCACGCGGCGCCTCCCCAGCGCCGTGGGGCGCGAGGATCGCGGAGGGAGGCACCGGGGCGGCCGACAGCCGCCGTGGGTCGCGCCTCCCGCCGCCCTGGCTCTCAGCCTCTGCGCTTCGCGCAGGCAAAGGGACCTTCTGCGTCCTGGATCTGGGCCCCCGCGGAGCGGAGAGAGAGAAGGGAGAGAGGGGGGCTCGGGCCCGCGGGTGGAGCATCTTGAGCTCAGTTGGCGCGGAGCCCCGCCGTTTATCACCGGAAAGGCAGGAAGACCAGCAGCGCGCGGCGGCCGTGAACTGCTCCCCTGCCCTTTTCCGAGGGCGGGGAGCCCGCCTGGGAAGCACGCCTCGGGGACCCCGAAATGTGTGTGCGCACTGGGGGCGGGGATGCGGGCGGGCGCCGCGTCCCGTGCAGAGCCTGGCGAGGTGGCGGTCCAGCTGGGAGGACCCGCGCTCCCTCCACCCCATCCTCCGGCGAGAGCCGTGCGAGGCTGGACGCGGCGGAGCTCAGAAACGCCAAAAACCTGAAAGATGCTGTCATCGCCACCCCCTTTCCCCCCGCCGGTCCCGGGCAGGTCCGGCCCCTCCCAGGCTGACCCAGATACATCCCCGTTTGGGTCCGGAAAGGGAGGGGAGGGAAACTAGCACCGCGCCACCCACGACTCGGGAAGAGCAGGGCTCCGCGCCAGGGCCGCTCCGTATCGCTGGGCCACGACCCAGGGGAAGTTCTGGTCGGTCCGCGCCGGTCGCGAGGGAGGGGCACTGCGTTTCTGCTCAGTGGGTGTGCACACACCGGTGGGGGCGGTAGGGGCCGGGGCGTGATGGATAGGCAGCAAAGAGCAGCAAATATCTCCTTTACTTCTATGCTCTGCTCACAGCCCTCCTCCGGGTGAAGCAGAAGCAGCGAGCATTTCATTTCACCCTCCTTTGTCCACGGTCTCCTGCAGTAAATCCAGACACTTGGGATATGTACAGGAGATGGGTGGCCCCAGAGGAACCGTAAGTTGCCAAAATTCCACTTCTACCAGTGAATAATGGAGGGGTGTGAATGTGTATATTGGAAAGGTAGGCAGTTGTATGTTTCTCTCTCAAAGAGACCCGAAACTACCTAAAAAACTCCTTAACTCAAAGGTCCACCCACCTCAGCACATCGTGTTCTCACAGCCACAGGGAGTTAGAGATACATGAAGTGTGACCATCAGCTTAGAGGTCCTTTCTCTCTGCCCAGGGAATTGTGGATGGAGCGGCCAGGAGGTCTGCCCTGATGTTGATGTGGCCAAGGGAGAGACTTAAACCTGAAATAGATCTGGGGGGGGGGGGGGAAGGATGATCCCCCAGATGAAATCTACCCAAAGACTTCATTCTGGGGCAGGAGGAAAAGAACCACACCACCTGCAGAGAAGTCAGGCTTGGTGAGAGGCAAACAGCTGAAAAAGTTCAAAAGGAGCTAACAAGGCCCACCCAAACACCCCTTCTCTACCTGTCTAGAAGCTGCCTAAACCAGATGACTTGTCTCGTCACATCTGTGATTCCACTGCCCTCTCATTCTCCACCCTTGACCGTGCATGGTCATTAACAGCCCTGTGAAACCTCTTCCCGACAGGTCTGACTTCCCTCTCTCCTCTGTACCTGTTCTTTTCATGGACATCTTCACTTTGAAGACAGAGTGCTCACTTCCAGCAGGAGTTCAGAAATGCTCAGGAAAATTAGTAGGAAAGAAGGTTGTCGCAAGCCTCATTTCTCTCGCAATAAAAATCCTAAAGAAGAGTTAATAAATAATGAAGTAAATTGCATATGACTTCAGTCTTGCTATAGCTCATGATGAGGTAAGGAAAGACAGGGTTCAGAGTGCCTTTAGATCTCGGAATTTCATGTCTTAATTTGGGTTTCTTCAATGAGAAGTCTCAGAATTGGCTGTAAAACTCAGTTACAGTATGCAGGATCCAATTCTCTTTCTGGAGATTAATGATAGTTTGCTTGTAACTTCAGTAGAGCATTGTAGCCAAATGAGTCAGTCTATTTTCTTAGTTAGATCCATTGTTTGTCTAATCTCCCAGGGCAGAGAGAGAGAGAGAACTAATTTACTACCAAACCATCTCCACCCTTTAAAAATGGAGAGTTACTTCTAAACCAAATAGCCATTTGCCGTTCAGTCTGAACTGGCTTCTTCCTAAGGTAGTGTCTTCTAATTTAGCTACTCACTAACCAACGATTTAAAGGTTGAGTATCTCCAACTTAGATTCAATGACCTTAAGAGAAAATGTTGTGTACTAACAGCACAGGCCAAGAATGGGAAATAAAAATATATGTATTTTCTTTACTTTCTAAATCTATGAGTATTATATACATAACAATATAGGTTACATATCAAATAACATTAGAACTCTCTTATTTACTAAATCTATTCAACTAAGAATATCATAGGTTAAATTTGAAATTTGAAGTTTGCCTGCAATGCCCTTAAAAGATTACTCCCTTTTCCCTTTAGTCACTCCCCAAATTTTTACTTATTTGCCTACTTTTTTTGTCAGAAATTGCTTTAAGGAAAAGTTTTAATATCTGTGATTTAAATCTCAGTGTGCATTTAAATTAATGTGCACCAAAAACTTGCTTTCAGCCATGAGAGAGTAATAGGTACCTAATTTATTCTCCTGCTAAAAACAAACAAACAAACAAATAAACTCTAAGACTAGGCAAAACTAGATGGGGCAAATGTTTTTCAGGGACTGAACAATAGGCAGCACACAGCTGTGACCCTTGAGAGAAGGGAAATACATGAAGCTTTTTCTACTGAAGGGCACTTTTTCTGGGGTGCAAGGAAGTGTAACACAAGCAGGGCAATAGACTCAGTTAAGGGGGAAAGAATAGAGTTTTGCACTGTCGAAGCAGCTGAAATGGGCAAGTTAGCATATATGAAAGTAGGTATCTGTGAAAAGGGGGATCCCACATGTCTACATGGAGATTCCCCATGGTCCTTGGCCAAGAGCTGAACTAAATGTAGATGTGATGACACTCTGCAAGGTCTAGCAGAGGGAGCCTGTGGCGTGTCATGCGGTATTGACATAGGATTTCCAACTTAGCAGGATGTAGAGACTTCATAGTACTTCAGACATCCAGCTGAGTTGCTAGAAAGGACATTCTCTTAAAGAAAGGGTCATGCCTTAATGTAAAGAGCATGTCTTAGGGGGAAAAAAAATTCAAAATTTTGTTTCCCCATATCAAAAGTTCTAACAAAGACTGAAAACAGACAAGCCAATGGGGAATTTATCAGAATAAAACCAACATTCATTACAGGAAAACAAAATTGCATACTTTGTAATCTTAAGAATACACTAAAAAAAGAATAGGCAAGTGCAAAACCTGAGAAATGTGACCCATACTTGAGAGAACACAGTCAAAAAGAACTGACTCTTAGATGGCCCCCATGTAGGAGCTGGTAGAAAGGAAATTTTAAAATAGCTCTTAAAAACTGAATATACCTAGGTTCAAGTAAAGAAAAATATGGTCACAAGGAACAAATAGATGCAGAATCAGTAAAGAAATAGAAGCCGTAAGAAACAAAGACAAGGAGAAAATACTAAAGCTACAAAAAAAAAACAGACACCATAGTTTCATGGGAGAAACCATAAGATGTGGCTGACTTTTAGACAGAAACTATTGAAATCAGAAGACAGCAGAATACTGTGTTTAAAGTGGGGGTGGCGGGACTGCTAAAATGGAATTTCATAATCATTGTAAAGCTCTTTAAAAAATGAAGACAAAATAAAGATGCTTTCAAACAAAAGCTAAGAAAATAAGTATTAAGCCAGTTCTTTAGGCTGAAGAAAGATTATACCAGATGGTATTATGAAATTGCAGAAAGTAATGAACACTGGGGAGGGGTAAATTTGTGGGAAAACATAAAACAATACTGAGTGCTAAAATCATGATTATCATATCTTGTGAGTTTTAAAACTTATAGAAGGAAAATATACGAAACCATTAGCACAAAAAGCCGGAGAGTACTGAGTCCAGGTAAAATGGAGTAATACGTTTGACCCTCTCTCTCTCCCTGAATATAGTCATGCATCTTGGAATGAATGCATGGAAAAGCTATTTGAGGACTCTGAAAAGTAAATGAAAACAGGTGAGTTGAGAAAGACCAAAATTTTAAGAACGACTAAATGACAGTGAGTTTCTTATGTTGTATCTCCTCTGGTACACTAAAGCCTGGATCCAAGGCAGCCCAAACTTGAAGTGGGGACCTTTCCTGGACAAAAAGACCTACAGGAGAAGTCTCCAGAGAAGCCATCTCATTTTGATTCAAGAAGCATGAGAGGGACTCGACATCTTCAGAGCAGCAGAAATCCCCTTGGTTCTGCCGCCTCTCCATTTCTCTTATATCCCAGTCCCCTGGGAAGTCCTGTGTTGATGTTGGCAGTAGTGACAGAGGCAGCAGTGAGAGCCCACATATGTCTAAAACTTTTGAGAAATGGTAAAAATTATTTCCAAACAGAAAAACTGAGGTCCCAAGAAGATGGGATAAAAATCCATTTTTTTTTCTTTTTTTTCCTCTTTCTCTTCTGCTATGTGGCTCCAGACATGAGTGAAGTCACAGAAAGTGTATGGCAGAATGAGATAACTAAAGCCACATTTTCTAGCCAGAGTACCATAAAGGGGAGTTCTTGGGAACTAGAAAGCATCTGAAAAGTCATGAAAAATGAAGAGCTTGAGAAAGTGATCTCCCCAAAGCCACATGTGAACTGCTTTTCTTACCCCCGCCCCCCACAGCTGTGCACATGTAGATCTGACCCTGAAGAGCACGCCAAAGATTCTGAGGACTGAACGATGAGGCAGACCATCCCCAGATCCCAGACGAACCCCTGGGTTTACACATGCGAGGCAGGTATGACTAGCATCGCAAAGGCTTCAGAAACCGAAATAACATCAGAACACGAACCCATGGAAATCTAGTCAGAATCTTTGGCCTGACTGGGTTGATCACGTGCTCAAATAAGAACACCATAAGATTTAAACAAGACCCAGAATCTCTTAACATTCTACTTAAAATGTCCAAGATAGAACCAAAATTACCTTGCTTGCAAAGAACCAGGATAATTCCAACTTATATAGGAAAAGACAATCTACAGACACTAAGTCCTAGATGACACAGATGTTGAAATGACTAAACACTTTTAAAGCATATATTTTGAAAATGCTCCAAGAAATAAGAGTGAATGATTTTGAAATACACGAACAACAGAAAATACCAGCAAAGACACATAATATGGAAAGAACTACATAGAAGTTTTAAAGCTAAAAAGGCATGTACTACCTTCACAGTGAGATAGTGAAATATTTATCTCACTGGCTAAGGCCAATATTGACAAAGAGATGACAGAGGAAAGTATGAGTGAAATTGAAGATAGATCAATGGAAATAATCCAGTCCTGACAACAGAAGGAAAAAAAAAGATTAAAAGGAAGTGAGCAAAGCTTCATAGATCTAATCTCTGAAACAATTTTATAAAGTATAACATTGTCTCATGGAATCCTAGAAAAAGAGGAGAAAAAGTCCATTGCAACAAAAAATATTTACAGAAATAATTGCTAAAAACTTTCTAAATTGGTCTAAGGTATGAACCTAGAGATGCTAAAAGTTCAGCAAATTTCAAACCTTAAGAAATCTATGTAAGGTACATCACAATAAACCTGCTGAAAGCTGAAGGTAAAGACAAAGTCTTAGCACAGACAGATGATATATTACTTATGAGAAACATAGGAGAATGATGATTTGAATAACTATAGATTTCTCAACAGAAATTATGAAACTAGAAGGAAAAGAGTAGGTATGTTTAAAGCTCTCAAAAAAAGAACGCTCAGCCTAGAATTCTATATCCAGTGAAAACATTCATCAGTGAAAGTGAAATAAAGACACTCTTAAGTGAAGGCTAAGAAAGAGAATTCATTGTTAGCAGCTCAGGTCTAAAATAAATGGTAAAAGAAGTTTTTAAGACAAAAGGGAAATGACACAAGAAGGAAAGTAGGAAAATCCGGAATGAAGGAAAAGCAAGGTAAATGGTAAATATTATTAACTTCCACTTCTCTCCAGTTATATAAAATATGTTTGATGTTTGAAGGCAAAAATAGTAACACTGTCTGATAGTGTTTTCATTGTATGTAGAGGTAATACATAGAAACTATATCAAACGGGGGATAAAGGGAACTTATATGATGATAGCTTTCTACATTCCACTTGAAGTCGTAAAATGATTCTAAGTGCACTAAAAAAGGTATGTGTACATAACATAACAAAATCTATATTTCACCACTAAAAAAACTATACAAAGAAATATAGCAAAAAAACCCATAATACATTAAAATAAAAAAATGTTCAAATAGTCCAGAAAAAGGCAAGAAAGAGGAATTAGAAGAATGGAAAACAGAACAAACAGGAAACAAAACAAAAAATTAAATGTCAGACATAAATCAAAACATATCAATAATTATATTAAAATAAATAAATATATATACAGTCCCAACACAAAAATTTTAAAACAATGATTGTCTGAATGAACAAAAATATAAGACCCAACCATGTGCTGCCTACCAGAAACTGACTTCAAATATAACAAAGGTAGGTGAAAAGAGGATAGAAAAAGATAAATTATGCAAACAATTTTTAAAAAGCCAAAGTAGATATATGAATATCAAAATTTGTATTTGATCAAAAATATTCACCTGAAATGAGACACATGACAATAATAATAGGGTCAACTCACCAAGAAAAAACACAGTTTAAATGTGTCTGCACCAAACAAAATATAGGGAGCATAAATGGACAGAATTGAAATTAAAACCAATATTCAATTATAGTTGGAGATGTCAACACTCCACTTTCAGAAGCTGGAAGAATGAACAAACCAAACGAAGAAGATGTAGAACTCAACAGCACCATCAGAAGCTGGATTTAGTTGACACTTATAAAATAAGTCACTCTACAGCAGCAAATATACATTTTTTCCCAAGTGAGCATGAAACATCTACTGAACTAGATAACATGCTGGGTAATGCAATAAACCTTAATAAGTTAAAAGAATTAAAATCATAAAAGTATGCTCCCTGCTCATAATGGAATTAAGTGGAAATCAATAGGAGAAATCAAGAAAATCTCCCAAATCTTGAAAATTATGCAACATGCCTCTAAATAATCAACGAACCTGAGAAGTCTCAAGAGCCATTCTAGAATATGTTTAACTGGATGCATTATTACCAAGCCGTATTTGATAGATGCTGTAACTGTCAGATTAGCCGCTAAAGAAATGGCACAGTAAGTCTTCCAGTCATTTATTGTTGTGTAATCAACCCCCTAAAAGCACAGCTTTTTAAAGCTTCAGGTGTAATTGAGTTTCAGGTGCACAGCGCACAGGCCTACCTCAGAGAGTCCGAGGGCTTGGCTCCAGACCGCTCCGTAGATAACATAACAGCAAAGCGAGTCACACCAACCTTCCGGTTTTCCGGGGCATGCGAAAGTCATACTCTACTGCAGTCTGTGAAGTGTGCAGGGCCGTTGTGTCTAAAAAGTTAACGTGCGGACTTCCGTTAAAAAATACTTTCTTGCTAAAAAGTGCTGACCATCATCCGAGCCTCCCGCAGGCTGAGATTGGGGGTCTTGCTTCGATTTTGAAGGCTGCTGACTGGTCAGAGTGGTGGGTGCTGAACTGAGGAGGCTGTGGCAATCGCTTAAAGGAAGACAGCGCCGAAGTCTGCCTCCTTGGCTGAGCTGTCCCTCACAGACGATGTCTCCAAAGCACGCAATGCTCATGGACAGAATGGTGCCCACAGCAGCTTCCTTCCTCTCCAACGCTGTGGCTGCTTTATCGATGAGTTTCATGATCTGAGCTCGTTGCTGTCATTTCAACAGTCTTCGCAGCAGATTCCATCTGAACAAAGCGCTTTCTTTGCTCAGCCTCGTCTGTCAAGTTTTATTCTCAAAGTGCAGCAATTCGGTCAATCTTTAGGCTCTACTTACAGTTCTGGTTCTCGTGCTGCTTCCACCACATCTGCAGTTATGTCTTCCCCTGAAGTCTTCTACCCCCTTAATGTCCCCTAGGAGAGTTGGAATCAGCTTTTCCCCAACTGCTGCTAATGTTGATATGTTAACCTCTTACCAAGGAATCTCGAATGTTCGTAGGGCATCTAGACAAGTTCTTTCCAGAAGGTTTTCCAGCAGGCGCAAGGTTGCCACAGACCTTAAATTTGTAAAAAAATGAACTGTCTGTGAAGCATAATAAAAGCAAGTGCAATGAAACAAAGCAAGCCTGTAGTGATCTGATACATGTGCATATTGTGAAACGATGACCACAATCAGTTAACATCCATCATTGTGCAGTTATGCTTTTTTCCTTTCTTGTAATGAGAACTTTTAAGATTTATTATATCAGCAACTTTAAAATATACAATACAGTTGACTGTAACCGCCATGCTATACATTACATCCCCAGGACTTATATACCGTATAACTGAAAGTTTGTACCCATTTCGTCCACTTCCCATCTACCTCCACTGGAAACCACCAATTTATTCTCTGTATGTATGAGTTTGTTTTTTTAGGTTCTACACTTAATGATCACACAGAATTTATCTTTCTCTGCCTGACTCACTTCACTTGGCAAAATGCCCTCGAGGTCCATCCATGTTGTCACAAAAAACAGAATTTCCTTTTTTTTGGCTAAATAATATTTGTGTGTGTGTGTGTGTGTGTGTGTGTGTGTGTGTGTGTGAGCAAAGAGAGAGAGAGAGAGAGAGACATTTTCTGTATCCATCCATCTGTCAATAAACACTTATTTTCATGTCTTTACCATTGTGAACAGTGCTGCAATGCATGATGGGGGAAGGGTTGCAGGTATCTTTTTCAGACAGTGATTTCCTTTCTGTCAGATAAACACCTCGAAATGGAACCACTCGATCATCCGGTAGTTCTAGCTTTAATATTTTGAGGAACTTTTACACTGTTTTCCATAGTCGTCTCATCAATTTACATTCTAACCCAAGGTACCCAAAGTTCTCTTTTCTCTACGTCCTCACCAACACTTGTTAGTTATTGTCTTTTTGATGACAGCTATTCCAACGGATGTGAGGTGATGCCTCATTGTGATTTTAACTTGCATTTTCCTGATTAATGATGTTAATAAACTTTTCCCATACGTTGGCCATTTGGAAAAACGGCTATCGGTCTTCTTTGGAAAAATGACTGTTCAGGTACTTTCCCCATATATTAGTCAGATTTTTTTTTCTATTGAGTTGTACGAATTCTTTATGTCTTTAGAGTATTAACCCCTTATCAGATAAGGAGTTAATATATTTTCTTTCATTGCATAAGTTCTCTTTTCACTTTCTTCATGGTTTCCTTTGCTATACAGAATCTCTGTTTGGTGTAATGCCCTTTGTTTATTTTTGTTTTTGCTGTTTTTGCTTTTGGTATAAAATCTTCCCCAACTCCCTCACCAAGTCATTGACAATACTTATGTCCAGGAGCTCACTACATATGTTTTCTTCCATAAGTTTCATGATGTTAGGTCTTACTTTTATGTCGTTATCCATTTACTGATTTTAGTGAAAGGTGTAAAACAGTGGTCCAGTTTCATTCTTTCGCAGGTTGATACCCATTTTTCCCAACAACATTTACTGAAGAGACTATACTTTCCCCATTGTATATCCTTGGCTCCTTTGTCATAAATTAATTGACTATGTACGTGTGGGTTTATTTTGAGCTGTGTATTCTGTTTCAATGATCTATATGTCTTTTTTTATGCCAATACCAGATTGTTTTGATTGCTCTAGCTTTGTAATATAATTTGAAATCAGGAAGTGTGATGCCTCAGCTTTGCTATTCTTTCTCAAGGTTGCTTTGTGGTTCCATACTAATTAAAACCTGTTCTATTTCTGTGAAAAATGCCATTAGAATTTTTATAGGAATTGCATTGAATTTGTAGATTTAGGCAGCATGGACTTTTCAGCAATGTTAATTTTTCCAGTTCATGAGCGTGGAGAATCTCTCCATTTATTTCTGTCTTATTCAGTTAGTTCACTAACGGCTTATAGTTTTGTGTCTTGGTCTTAATTAAATTTATTATCAGTGTACAGAAATGCAACTGATTTTCATTTACTGATTTTTGTATCTTGAACGTTTACTGAATTTATTTGTTAGTTCTAAAGGTTTATTGGTGGACTCTTTAGTAGGGTTTTCTATATATTATATTATGTCATCTCCAAATGGAGACAGTTTTACTTCTTCCGTTCCAATTTGGATGCCTTTCTTCCCCCCAGTACTATGTTCAATAAAAGTGGCAAGAGTGGGTATTCTTGTCTTATTCCTAATCTTAGAGGTAAAACTTTCAGCTTTTCATCATTGAATATATATTGTCAACTGTGGATTTGTCACATGTGGCCTTTATTGTGTTGAGGTACATTCCCTCCATACCCACTTTGTTGAAAGTTTTTATTAGGAGTAGGTGCTGGATTTTGTTAAATGCTTCTTCTGTATCTATTGAAATGATTATATGATTTTTATCATTTGTTTTGTTAATGTGATGTATCATTGTTTGATTTGCAGATGTTGACCCACCCTTTCATCCTTGGGATAAGTCTCAATTAATTGTGGTATAAGATCCTTTTAATGTATTGTTGAATTCAATTAGTTAATATTTTGTCAAAAAAAATTTGTTTCCATGTTCATCAGAGATATTGCCCTGTAATTTCTTTTCTTGTGTTATTCTTGTCTCCTTTTGGTATAAGAGTAATGCTGGCCTTGTAAATTAATTCAGAAATTTTTGCTTCTTTGCTATTTTTTGGAAGAGTTTGAGAAGAATTGGTATTGATTTTTTAAATATTGGTAGAATTCACCAGTGAAGCTACCTGGTCCTGATTTTTTCCTTCCTTCCTTCCTTCCTTCCTTCCTTCCTTCCTTCCTTCCTTCCTTCCTTCCTTCCTCCCTCCCTCCCTCCCCTTTTTCTTTCTCTTTTTTTCTTTTCTTTTCTTTCTTTCTTTCTTTCTTTCTTTCTTTCTTTCTTTCTTTCTTTCTTTCTTTCTTTCTTTCTTTCTTTCTCTTTCTCTCTCTCTCTCTCTCTCTCTCTCTCTCTCTCTCTCTCTCTCTCTCTCTCTCTCTCTCTTTCTTCTCTCTCTCTCTCTCTTTTTCTTTCTTTCTTTTTTTTTTCAATTACTATTTTAACGTCCTTCTTAGTAATAGGTTTGTTCAGATTTTCTACTTCTTTATAATTTAGTCTTCATGGTCTATATGTTTCTAGGAATTTTATCCAGTCTTTATAGGTTGTTCCTTTGTTGGTATGTAATTTTTCATAGTAGTCTCTTGTAATCCTTTGTATTTCTGGTATCATTTATAAAATCTTCTTTTCATTTCTGATTTTGAGTCCCTGCTCTTTTTTCTTGGTGAGACTAGCTAAAGGTTTGTAAATTTTGTTTATCTTTTCAGAGAACCAGTTCTTAGTTTCATTGGCTTTTCTATTGTCTTTTTTAGTTTCTATTTTATTTATCACTTATTTCCGCTTTAACATTTGTTATTTCCTTCCTTCTACTAAGTTTGAGCTTAGTTTATTCTTTTTCTAGTTTCTTAAGGTGTGAATTTAGGTTGTTTATTTGAGGTATTTCTGGTTTCGTTTTTTTTTTTTTTCAATTTTATTTTATTATTAGTTTCAAGTATATAGTACATCAGTTAGACATTTATTTAGTTTATAAAATGATCCCCCTAATTGCTCTTTCTCTCTGGCTCTCCACCTAGCCATTACTTTAATACTAACTGTATTCCCTATGCTACGCTTCCCCATGATCATTTATCAACTACTGATTTGTACTTCTTTAACTCTTCACCCCTTTCTTCCAGGCCCCCAAAACTCCCTCCCATCTGGCTGTCACCAGATTGTCCTCTACATTTGTGAATCTGTTTTTGATTAGTTTGTTCTTTTTGTTCCTGAGATTCCACATATTAGTGAAATCGCGTGGCATTTGTCTTTCTCTGTCTGACTTATTTCACTCAGAGTAATAAATTCTAGGTCCATTCATGTCATTGCAAATAGTAGGATTTTATTTATTTTTAATGACTGAGTAATATTCCATTCTGTATATGAACCATAATTTCTTTATGTAATAGTCTGTTGATGAGGATTTAGGTTTCTTCCATATCTTGGCTATTGGGAATAGAGCTGCAGTGAACATAGGGATTCATGGATCTGTATGAATTATTGTTTTGGTTTTCTTTGGATAAATACCCAGAAGTGCAATTGCTGGGTCAAAAGGTATATTTAATTTTTAATCTTCTGAGAAACTTCTGGACTTTTTTCCAGCATGGCTGTACCAGTTTGCAATCCCACCAACAATGTATGAAGATTCCCTTTTCTCTACATCCTCACCAACACTTCTTGTTCTTTGATTTATTGATGACAGCCATTCTGACAGGTATGAAGTGATATGTCATTGTAGTTTTAATTTGCATTTCTCTCATGATTAGTGACCTTGAGCATCTATTCATATATCTATGGGCGAAATATCTATTTAGGTCTCCTGCCCATCTTTTAATCAGATTGGTTTTTTGTTGTTGTTGAGTTGTATGAGTTCTTTAGATATTTTGGATATTAACCTTTTCTCAGATGTATCATATGCAAATATCTTCTCTCACTCGGTTGTCTTTTTGTTTTTGATAATTTCCTTTACTGCACAAAAACTTTTTAGTTTGATGTAGTCCCATTTGTTTATTTTTTCTTTTGTTTCCCTTGCTCAAGTAGATATGTCTAAAAATAAGTTACTGTTAGCAATATCAGAGAAATTACTGCCTATGTTTTCTTTTAGAAGTTTTATGGTTTGGGGTCTTACATTTAAGTCTTTAATCCATTTTGAGTCTATTCTTGTATATGAAGTAAAAAAGTGGTCCAGTTTCTTTCCTTTGCATCATTTATTGAAGAGACTGTCTTTACCCTGTTGTATATTCTCGCCTCCTTTGTCATATATTAAGTGAGCATATAGGTGTAGATTTCTGGGCTCTCTGTTCCATATCAATGTATCTGTTTTTATGTCAGTACCATTCTGTTCGATTACTGTAGCCTTGTAGTATAGTTTGATATCAGGTAATGCAATACCTCCAACTTTGTTCTTTCTCAAGATTGCCCTGGCTATTCAGGGTGCTTTATGGTTCCATATAAGTTTTAAGATGATTTGTTCTAGCTCTCTGAAAAATGCCTTTGGATTTTAATAGGGATTGCATTTGAATGTATAGATTGCTTTGAGTAGTATGGCCATTTTTATGATGTTGATTCTTCCTACCCATGAGCACAGTGTATGCTTCCATGTATTTGTATCTTCTTCAGTTTGTTTTTCAATGACTTATAATTTTCTGAGAACAGGTCTTTACCTCTTTGGTTAATTTGATTCCCAGGTATTTCATTGTTTCCAATGCACTTGTAAATGGGATTGTTTTCTTAATTTCTCTTTCTGAAAGTTCAGCATTGGTGTATAAAAATGTGTATTCATTAACAAATTATTGAAGTTATAATTATCCTTGCTACTTTTATCTTTCAACCTTCATACTAGATTTGTAAATCCACAACCATTATGCTAGAGTATTCTGAATTTAACTGTATATTTACCTTTTCCAGTGATATTTATACTTTCAGATGTTTTTCTGTTACTAATTAGCACCCCTCCATTTCAGCTTAAAGACGTCCTTTTGACATTTCTTATATGACCCATCTAGTGGTGCTGAATTCCTTCAGCTTTTGTTTTTCTAGAAAATCTTGGTTCTCTTCCAATTCTGAAGAACAGTTTTGCTGGATATAGTATTCTTGGTTAGTGGTGTTCTTTTCTTCAGCACTCTGAATATATTGTGTCACTCCCTTTTGGCCTGCAAAGTTTCTGCTTAATATTTTTCTTATAGTCTTATGGGAGCTCCCTTATATGTAACACATTATTTTTCTCTTGTTGATTTTGAGATTCTCTCCTTGTCTTTAACTACTGACAATTTAATAATATGTCTTGGTGTGAGTGTCTTTGTATAAGGTGGATGTCTGCTTTCTTCCCCACCTTAGGGAAGTTTTCAGAAAATATTTCTCTAAAAATCCTTCTGCCCCCTTCTCTCTCTCTTCTTTTTCTCAGACCCCTATAATGAAAATATTGGCCCCCTTGATGTTGTCCCATAAGTCCCTTAAGCTATCTTTTTCATTCTTTTTTCCCCCTTTATACTCCTCTGATTAGATGAATTAGAAGCCTACCCTCAAGGCCGAATCTTTTAAGATAAGTAAATAACTCTCTTTTAGGGAAAGAATGAGTATTTCAATCTGCTGTCTCTGTTCTGGGTTTTGAGGGGTTAACCATGATGAGTCCACATGAGCCCTTTAAGAACTAACTCTTAGAAAGATAAATGCCATATGATTTCACTTATATATGGAATTTAAAAAAACATAATAAACAAACTAAGAAAACAGAAACAAACTCATAGACACAGAACAAACTGATGATTGCCAGGTGGAAGGGAGGTTTGGGGAGCTGGGTGAAAGGGTGAAGAGATTAAGAAATACAAATTGACAGTTACAAAATAGTCACAGAGATACAAAGTATAGATCATGGAACATAATCAATGATATTGTAATAACTATATATGGTATCAAGGGGGTACTAGACTTATAGAAAGGATCTCTTCATGCATTATATAAATGTCTAACCACTATGTTGTAAAAAAAGTTATTTTTAATTATCCTTAAAAAAATAAAAAGAACTGTTGGCTTTTAAAGCTAGATGTTTTGGGGGCCCATCTCTTGGGTAGAAGCCTCCATATATGGGCTCCTTAGGGAGAAGTTCAGAGTCTTAGTTACATCCTGGCTGTGTGTTGCTGCATCAGTGATGGGGTTTATGATGAGATTGTGTGTCAGCCTGTCCTACCTATTTCAGTGTGACTTTTTTTCTCACTGACTGATTGCTTGCTCAGCTAGTGTTTGAATTTCTTTCAGAAGGAATTGTTCTGTAGGTAGCTTTAGATTCAGTGTGCTTTTGGGAGGAGGTGAGTTAAGGAGGATCTTACAATACCATCTTGAATCTGAACCTGTCTAAAACATAGTACTTTAAAACACCAATTTAGGTCCCATGTGATCTCAGAAACTAAGTAGGGTCAGGCCTGGTTAGTGCTTGGATGGGAGACCACCCAGGAAGACCAGGTACTGTAGGCATAAAAAGTAAAAAATAAAACATAAGGGGTTGTAAGTTGACAAGGTCCTTGTAATCTGTGAGGTCAACCAAGGGTTGCCTTGCCTAAAAAAAAATAAAAATGAAAAATAAATAAAAAATAAAACATCAATTTATTATTATCTTTCACAGTTCTGTGGGTTGACTGGACTTAGGCCAGTGATTCTTGCTTGGGACATTTCATATAGTCAGACACCATCTGGGACTGGATTTATCTAAAAGATTGAAAGATTGACTGGGAATAAAGTCCCATATGGCTTTTAACTCACATGTCTAACAGCTCTGTGATTTCTCTGTGTGGACTGGACTTCTTACATGATGGCTTAGGGCTCCAAGTCAGAAGAACTAAAAGTTGCCAGATCAGTTAAGGGCTTCCCAGGTCTCATCAAAATCACAGGACCTCTCCAGATTCAAGACTATGAGAAGTAGATTCTACTTCTTAGTAGGACAATAACAAGGTAATAATACAGGATCGCCCCAAAATAAATGGAAAAAATTTTGATAAAATCCAACACTTGACATCAATTATATTGAAAAACTTTTTATGCAAGAGCAATAGGAGAAAATTTTCTTAACTAATTGAAAGAACTCTATTAGATCTAGCAAGTATATCACATTTAATAATGAAATAGTGGCAGTAGTCTCCAAAGTAACAAAACAACAGCATCCATTATCACCACTATTATTAACTATGAGATTGAGGTCCAAAAATATTCTGCTAAGAGAAGGAAATAAAAAGAATAGGAAATGTGGGGGAAAAAAGTGAAATTTTCATTATTTGTAAATTTACATAGAAAACCTAAAACTATCAATGGACAAAACTACTAGAATGAATAGACAGTTAAACAGTTCAGAACGTTGAGCTGTATTCAAGATCAAATACAGAATTAACTTACATTTGTAAGCCAGCAACAAACAAATTAAAATGTAATAGTAAATTACTATTATGCTACTAGATATTAAGACAACTTAGAAAGTCTTAGTGTTTAAAACAGTGTGGCATTAGCAGCAAACAGATAAATGGAACTGGACATAAAACTCATATCTGTAAGATCATTAGAAATTAGGCATGGAAATATGCTGCATTTAGAATCAAAAAGGAAAAGATATTGTTCAATAATGGTGCTATGAAAATTGGTTCACTATAAGGAAAGAAATGCTATTAGATTCCTATTTTACACTGTGAACAAAAACAATTTTCAGATATATTAAAGACAAAAATATGAGAAGTGAAACTGTAATACAGAAGAAAATGTAGGTAGATTTTAAATACTTGGGCAACAATGAACAGTAGAGACAAAAGGATCGTAGTAGATATGATAGTCGATCATGTTACAGATAAAGGATTAATATTTTTAATATTTAAAAGACTGAATCAACAAGAAAATGATGATACAGTAGAAAAATAGAAAAATGATAGTAAAAAACAATTTATAAGGAGAAAAAAATGGGCTATAAACATAAAGAGATACTCAACTTCACTACTGACCAGAGAAATACAAAATAAAATAAAAACAAACAACTCTATTAAATCCATCAAATAAGAGAAAATGTAAGCCAGTTAACATTAATCGCTGCTATGGCTGTGGGGTAAAGAATACCCATGTACTGCTTGCTGATAGGTCTGTAAGTTAATATAGGCTCCTCGAAGAGCAGGGTAGCAGCGATGCAGTCAGGCAGTAACCTGGGAAAAAATGGCAGGTTAATTCAAGAAAGGCTGATTTACAGAGATTATTTTTTAAGGTATGGGTGAGGCAGCTGTTACTGCTCCCAGGCTGGATGGGACAGGAGGAATGAAGGTTCCTGGAACCTAGGAGTGAATCTTGCAGAGGTTGTCTTGAGAAGAGCAGTGTCCCTCAGTTTAGGGACACAGATACCAATCTTGCAGGGAGGAGAGCGGGCTGAATAAATACCTGGACCTCACTCTCCCTCATATATTTTGCTCGGGTTCCCGATTGGGTAAATCTGATCAGGAACTGAAGGGTCCGTTGATATAGTTCATAGATTCAATTTCCGGGCAAGGATTGGGTGGAGAGAGGATTTGGAGGGCAAAAAGAAATATCTAGCAATCTCAATGGTTAATGAAATTGAAAATATTTGTATCTTACAACTAGCTATTCCACTGACAAATATACTTAAATTTTGTCACATGTACATGAAGACACATGTAAAAGTATGTACAATGCAATGTTATTGACAAGAGTATGTCAGAAATAATTCAAAATTTTACCAGTGGCAGAATAGGTAGGTAAAATGTTGGATGGACAGATGATGGAATATTATAGAGCAGTTAAAAGGAATTAATTACATGTTTACTTTTTAATGTGGATGCATCTGAAAATGATGTTGGTGGAAAGGGCAAATTGTAGACTGAGGCAATGTAAGTATAATTCTGTATTAGTTGGAAATGGCTTTGGCACCATAAACGGAAAACCCAACTACAGGGGTTTAAAAGAAATAGGGATTTATTTTTCTCACAATGCAGAGTTAGACCATCCAGAGCCAGTGCAGCCACTCCAGGGTACACACAAGCAGGATTCTTTCACTGTGCATTGCTAAATGACAACTGAATTACTTCAGGTTATTTAGCAATTCACTTAACCTGGACTTTCCATCCATGCCTTTAGTATTAGTTTTCAAGTAAACATGAAGTGGGTCAATATTTTTAAAATCACATGAGTTTAACAAACAAAAAGCTGGTGGATAAACTCTGGTGCCCCTCCTGTTGTGTAAAACATTTTAGGGAGATTACAAACTCTCTTGCGACTTGCTTGAGGTGAGGGTATGAGGGTAGGTTATCAAGTAGACAGTCTGACCAAGACTGAGTCACACACCTCCTCACACTGCCACCAGTCTTCGTCTACAGAATGAGAATGCAAACTCTAGCTCTCTCCACTATCCCAGGAGGGTCTAATAAGTTTGCCTTTTAAACAGCTGGTTTCTGCTTCTAACCTGTAACTGACTGCTCATCTTTGCATTTGAGTATACTACATCTGTTAAAAATAAGGGAGAGAGAAAACGGGGGAAATTTCAGCAGATATTTATCAGTGGTGGGCCTATTAACTCTTATCTTGTGGATTGTGAATACATGTGTTAGTTTAGAGAAATTAGGTATTTTAAATTATGTCCCTATGTGATAGAAAAAATTTTCTCAAACTAAAATATGGTTCTGGAAATTAGAAAAATCTGAGTATTTTTTTAATCATGTAGAGTATTATTTTGGGTGCAAGGCAATGTAATAAATGCTTTATGATAAACAACAACAATAGAAATTGTACCAGCTACCATTTATTCAACGTATACCATATACCAGGCATTGTAGAAAACCAATTATATGCCTCAGCTCACTTAATCTTTGTAACAACTTTATAGGTTTGATTAAATTGGTTTATTAAAATATAGGTTTAGCTGAACTAGCTAAATGACTGGTATATAGTAAATGTCCAACTAAAGATAATTATTTTTAGTATGATTACCATTGTTATTCTCATAATATAGATGAAGAGGCAGAGACTTGGAGTACTTAGGTCGAAAGCTGCACAATTAATAAGGGGCAGAGCTAAAATTAGACTTGGGTCTGTCAGGCCACAAGTCTGCACTAATTATAAAACTACAACAATATCCACGTCATTACATTTAACACTCTATGAGCCAAGCTCAGAATGATTTTCATTTTTCAGATTAGGAGACTAAGAGAGAAAATAAGTATTAATAATTGTATATTTCACGGCTTTGCAAGGCACTGCTGGTCAGTGGAAGAATTAGCTCCCCTGGGAAGCAAATCCTGAGGTGGAGATAAGCTACAGGGCGTTTGTTAGGGAGTGCTCTGGAGAGCAACGCCTGTGGGAGGGAAGTGGACAGGACTGGGTGGGGGGAGAAGACGGGCTGTGATGCAGTCTCAGTGAGGGTCTTAGCCAGCCCCGCGGGGAGCTCGGAAGAAGGGTCGTCAGAGTAACCTGAGTTGGTAGGAGGGCCCCTGAAACTGGGGCCTGTCAGTCCCTATGTTGACTCGTCATTCCCGTGAATAGGACATGCTTTTAGGAAAGCAGCTTTCTTTAGCAGAGAAAACTCACAAAGAGGGCTGTTTGCTGCATTTCCAAAAGCTGGAGGGAGAAGTCCTTTATTCCTAAGGTGGGTCTGGGAGCCACATCACAGCATCCACTTCAGGGTACAAAACCTGACGAAGAACAAAATCCAATTTTAATTTCATTCTCTGATGTTATACTCCACTAGCTGCATCTTTACAGCAACACTGCTGAGTTCCAGGTGTCTTATTTTTATTCTGGACACTGGAAGCCGGGGAAATTGTATATGTGCAACTCACAAAAAATTGGTTTAACACTAATAAAATTCTTATATTTACTACAAGGTTGCTTTAAAATTGGTCTAAATCTCTTCTAAAAAATGTCCCACATTAGGAACTTGGTTGATTTCTCCTTCGTAGCTGTTTTTTGTTTGTTTGTTTGTTTCTGTAGGAGGGCACTGGTTGAGGTTGAGCTCTGTCCCCCTCCCCAGGAAATATAAATGAATCGATTACCGCACTCTCAACTGTGGAAATTTTAAAAAATGTTCAACCACGCCCTTTCCTATGAAGTATTACAAAGTAGTTTCTTAAAAAAAAAAAATTTACATCCTTAAAAAAAAGGAATCCCATTCTCTCTCTTAATGGTAGTAAAAATATTTAGTTTTCTGATCTCATATAAAATATGTAATGTCTGGGTATAGTCTCTTCTTTTAATAATTAAAAAAATTGAATTAGTTGGCATACAAGTTTCAGGTGTGAAACATCATGATTAGACATTTATATAATTTATGAAGTGATCACCCCAACAAATCTAGTACCCGTCTGACACCATACATAGCTATCACAATATTGACTATATTCTTTATGCTATACTTTACATCTCCATGACTATTTTGTGACTACCAGGTTGTGTCTATTAATCCCTTCCTCCTTTTAACCCACTCTCTCAAACCCCCTTCCATCTAGACCCTCAAAATATTCTCTATATCTATGAGTTTGTTTCTGTTTTGTTCTTTGGATTTCACATGTAAAATCGTATAGCATTTGTCTTTCTCTCTTACTTCACTCAGCACAATACCCTTTAGGTTCATCCATGTTGTTGCAGATGGCAAGATGTCGTGCTTTTTTATGGAAGAGCAGTATCCATTGCATATGATACCTAATGATATAACTAAATGATAGCTGTGCTAGATAATCTTGGTTGTAGGTCCTCTCTTTTCATCACTTTAAATATTTCATATTAATCCCTTCTGATCTGCAAAGTTTCTGATGAGAAATCAGCTGACAGTCTTATGGGAGCTCCCTTGTAGGTAAGTAACTGCCTTTTTCTTGCTGCTTTTATAATTTTCTCTTCTGCCTTTAACCTGTGGCATTTTAATTTTGATATGTCTCAATGTGGGCTTCTTTTAGTTTAGGTTTATCTTGTTTGGGACTCGCTGAGCTTCCTGGGGTTGCATGTCTATTTACTTCACCAGGTTAGGGGAGTTTTCCATCATTATTTCTTCAAATAGGTTTTCAATTCCTTGCTCTCTCCCTTCTCCTTCTGATACCACTATAATGCAAATGTTGGTATGCTTGATGTTGTCATGGAGGCCCCTAAAACTATCCTCATTATTTTGGATTTTTCTTTTTGCTGTTCTATTTGGGTGTTTTCTGCTACCTTATCTTGTAAATTGCTGATCTGATCCTCTGCTTCATCTGATCTGTTGATTTCCTCTAATATGTTTATCTGATATTGTAGTCTTCATTTCTGATGGTTTTTTTTTTATGTTGTCTATCTCCATTTTAATGTTTTCTATCTCTTTGTTGAAGTTCTCACTGAGTTCATCTACTCTTCCCCTAAGTTCACTGACCATCCTTATAACCAGTGTTTTGAACTCTGCATCTAGTAGATTGCTTGTCTCAATTTCGTTTTGCTCATTGCTCTGTTCTTTCATTTGGGGACATTTGTCTTCCCATTTTTCCTGCCTCCTTATGCTATTTTCCGCATATCGGGTAGGGCTGTTATGTCTCTCTTAGTAGAGTTGACTTATGTATTAGGTTTTCTGTGGGAACCAGTGGTGCAGTCTCCCTGGTCACCTGAGCTGGGTGATCCAGGTGTGTCTCTTGTGTTGTGTGTGTCCTCTTGTTGTAGTTGAGCCTTGGTTGCTGTTTTCATGTCAGTGGGAGGAATTGCCCCTCAGGCTGACTGGTTGTGAGGACTGGCTGTGGCTACAGTGGAGGAGCTATTGTGCAGGAGCTTATCTTACAGAACAGAATTTGCTTTAGCAGGGCTCTGTCGCCTTTCCAGGCTGTCCTTTGGATATGCTGCCCTGGGTGATGCTCCAGCAATCTGACTACTGGGTGTAGTGGTCCCAGGTCCCCCTTGGAGGGGACCCACTGAAGGCCAACTTCAGCTGACCTGGCATGAGCCACCAAGCAATCCTAAAATGACTGTAACCTGTGCTGAGCTTAGGGATGCCTTGAGAGACCAAACAGTGAACTGGGGCCAGCTGCTGCTTGTATCACATTTGTGAACTTTTGAGAGATTTTAGGAAAGTCCAGAGTATTAGCCAAGACAGGCCATTTGTATGGAAAAGCCAGGAGAATTGGCTTGGGAGGGCCCACAAGTTGGGTGGGGCAAGGTCTCAGGAAATCACCATAGCAGGGTGACCAGTGTTAGCCAAGTTGATGGAGACTCAGATATGGCAGTTACCTACATCTGCATGAAGGGAGGGGTAGGGCTCAACAAAGAAACAATGGATTCTGTCAGTACTTTTATCTCAGAGAAAGCTGCACTTTATTCCTGTCCCAGAAGCCAGACAATTTAGTTCCTCCCCGTATGTCCCTGGTGCTGCTCCAACACAGAAACTCAGAACAAGTGAATCCATCATTGTGTAACTCTGTGCGGGGGCCCTTTAAGATTGATGCCTGTGATTCCTGCAGCCCTCGTCTCACTTAGCTGTAACCTCCTCTAGATTTCATAATCAGAAATTGTGGGGGCTTCTCCTTCTGGCACTGGAACTCTGGGCTGAGGAGCCTGGTGTGGGGCTGGGACCCCTCGCTCCTCAGAGGGAAACTCCATAGCCAAGAAATCCCTTCTGATTTGTAACCACCACACACAGGAGTGGGACCAGCCTGCGCAGAATCTCTGCTACCAGTCTCATGGTGGCTTCTTTTATATATCCTCAGTTGTAGGACTTTTGTTCAGCTAGACTTTAAGCAATTCTCAATGATGATTGTTCTGTAGTTTAGTTGTAGTTTTGGTGTAGTTGTTGGAAGAGGCAAGCACAGAGTTTACCTACTTAGCCTTCTTGCTCAGACATTGGTTATAGTCACTTAAGCATATTAAGCAATCAATAATTGTTTAATGAAGGGTCAATACTAATGTTTCCCCAAAATACTATAAAATATTGGCAATAACTGAACATTAAGAATAAGTCTCATATCAGATCTCTTAATGAGATCAAAAGTGAAACCACTAACAAGGTATTCAACTAATATACATAAATCCCCCAAGATTTTGTTCTAATTTTAGAATTCCACATTAGCTCTATTTTAGAAGATGGCATTATTCTAATTAATTTAGTTTTAGAGATAATCTATTTTTCAGATAAGGAAACCAAACCCAAAGAATGTATACAACCTATTGACAATAAGGCTAGAGCTTAGGCTACCTTCAGCTCTGTCATTGGAGAGATAAAGGGCAGATTAGGAGTTGACAGGGAAGAGGAGACATATAACAATAGACATGGACTTCAAAAGGAAAAATAAAAAGATTAAAGCGTCATAAAGTTTCCAGGAAAAAAGTTCATAAAACAATTATGAAAGATCATTTGAGAAGGTGAATAATACTGTCTTATTGAGATAAGTCCAGAGACAGTGCCACTCCTGAAAATGTCTTTATTTATTCTCCCTCCAAAAGCGTTATGCAGTATTAGACATTTGTTCATTTCGTTTAGAATACTGATAAGATAATCTGAATGTACAGGTAGAGAAATATAATAGAGCATTGCTCAAATGGTTTAGTATTAGTGTTTCTAATAACTAACAAATGTGTCACATAAGTCCAGTATAACATTTTTATTGGCACTTGAAATAAATGTATTACTCACTAGTGGATGTGCCAAAAGGAAAAATCCCCACCCTACTTCCACCCCCACAGAGCTACAAATGATTATTAAGTAGTAACAGAGTGATTTGGAATGCAAAACAGAAATTATCATGGTTATTGGTCTTCTAAAAGATTACTTTTCACATAGTGTTAAGATCAAAGAACGACTGGGACTATAAAACTATCCCACTAAAAAACCACCCAATTTTGATTTTAGTGCTTAAAACTAGAGCTGGCTTCATTTTTCAATGACATCCTTTTAGACTTTTAAATATCCATTTAATAAATAATTAATTAAAATTAAGTATTAGCTGAAATACCTTCCACAGGAAAGTGTTCAATACTGAGAGTGGAGCCTTGATTTACCCATCATTTGTTTAGTCCCAATATACCCTGGTCAAATCTACATGGTCTTTCTTTTGCTTTCCACAGAATTTAGGTAATCTTAGCATTTCCAGCATCCTATGATATCAATCGAGAGCTAGGTAAAGCTTATATGAAAAATATTTACCTAGTGCTTCTGGCTTAAAAAAAAAAATCTTGCACACTGTACTGGGACAAGCACTATACTAAGCACATAGCAGATACCCTAGAAATATTGGTTAAGGAGTTTCACTGCCAAGATGGAAGTGTAAAAAGCTCCACAGATGTATTCCCCAGAGAAAACAAACAAAGCTAGAAAAAGCTATAAAAATGACTTTATTTAAAGTCTCTGGAAAGAGTCTTAAGGGCTCAGAACAAATGAAGAAAGAGTTTTTCAAGAAAACCTACTAACGCTGAGCCATGGCCCTGTCTCTTCCTCCACCCCCACCTCAGCTTGACAGAAGCTCTACTCTGGGTGTAATATGGCCAAGAAGATGGGGATCCCCCTCCACTCAGCTTCCAAACAGGGGTTATCACATCTCATCTGAAGGGCAAGTTGCCAGCATTTCATATCCCCTCCAACTCCAAGCTCACATGGCTAAATTCTGGTGGCTGAGATGGGGAGGGCTCCATTTCTGCACTGAGCCCCATAGGATAAAGACTACCCCAGCAATGGCAAACCAGCATGCTAGGACCCTGACCTCTATCTTGATGTAAGAAATGTCCAAACATGTAGAGAATTTTAGTAAATTTGAGCCAAACTGACAATTGCAGAGGAGTAAAATCTCAATGGATTAAGAAAATGTTCCAAAGAATGGAAGTTTTGCAGGTTGTTTTATAAATTAGAATTAAAGGAGGAGACATAAGGAAGGTTCATTGGTAGATGAAGGGGGTGGGAGAAAGCAAAGCAGGGACATCTCAGGGACTGGATAAAATGAAGGGACACATACTGCTTTTACATTGGTAGGTACAGTAGAGTTAATAATGAACATTTACAGCACAGAGATAGTATACCAGGATAAGATAACCATGAAGGATTCTGTGTTCTCTGCTGTGGCGCAGTAGGCTATGCCCCAAGAGGTCTGGAAAAAAAGGGATTACACTAACATTCCAAGGGTATATTATCTTAAATGCAAAACAAAATAAACAGGCTAAGATTGACTTGTGTCAAGGAAGATACAGACCCGGGATGTGACTACTTGCCATGATCTGCTTTTAGTTAGAAATTTTTATGTTCAGATCATCCTATGTGATTACTTTTGGTCTCTGAGTTTTAGGGTTCACCATGCTGTCCTCCCCTGAGCTTGTCACGTTTAGTATGTGGTCCTTTTATTATCCATAACCATCATCCCAACTCACTCATAGGGCACAGCTGAGAGAAGCAAACCCAGAAGAGCAGAGGCTACTACTCCACCTAGCACACACAGTGGCTCAGAGATTTTGATCAGGCGGAGAAGCAGTTCACAAGATAGGAGAGCATGAAAGTTATCCCCAAAGGAACTGATTTTATTTGAAAAAGAATGTGGAGAAATCATGACTAAGGGCACACTTAGACATAATAGCTCCTCTTAATTAGGTGCAGTAAACCATAAGTCAGCTAGTATACCTGAGAAAATCAGGGAATGAGAAAGCAAAGAAGGGCCCTCCCCTGGTCAGAATAAAACTCAAAAGGGGACTTCTAAAACTACTTTTGCCAAATTTAATTCTATCATACTGCTGAGCAATTCATGCCAAAACAATGTCAAAAACAAGAGAGTAATAAACCAGTAATTAGTGGAACCAAAGGGTTGGGTATAATACCAGATGAGGCAGACAATCTATCTGAGATCAGGGAAAGGGACAGTTAGAGGGAACCCTGTTAAAATCATAATCATCCAAGGTGACTGTGTGCTTTCCCAATAATGCATCCTCTGAGGAGTGACATCAGGGGCTTCAAACTTGAGGGGAAACACACTTTACTAAAATAGTACAGCCAAGTCATTCAGCAAACAACAAAAAATATTCCGTGGAGGTAGGGAGAAAGGAATCACTTTCCAGAATTGCTATGTTATCTAAAATATCCAAATTTTAGCAAAAACTTATAAGACATGTAAAGAAACAGGAAAGTGTGACCTACACACAAGAACAGGCAACAGAAACTGTGAGAGGCACCAGGTGTCACATTTAATAAAGACTTCATGGAAGCCATGATAAATATGCTACAAGACCTAAAGTAAACCATCTTTAAAGAAGAAAAGTGTGAAGAAAATGTCTCATCATAGAGAACATAGAAATCATAAAAAATGGAAATTCTGGAGTTGAAAAATATAACTGAAAAAAATTCATGACAGTAGCTCAACAGTAGATTTCAACTGGCAGAAGAATCACTGAACTTGAATATAGAGAAAAAAATTTTTTTAAGAAATAATGGACCTTAAAATAATCATGCTAAGAGAAATAAGTCAGACAGAAAAAGTTGAAAACTTTTTATATGTGACATAAACCTAAAAGCAACAAATAGGACAAGAAAGATTCATGAACATCAAAGACTAGTGGTTACCAGAGGGTGTGGGGGAGGGGAAGGTAAGTGGGGTAAAAGGGGTCAAATATGTGGTGACAAAATCTCACTATGGGTGGTGAACACATTATATATAGAGACTGAAAACTTCCCACATTTGATTAAAAACTTTAATCTATACATTCAAGCTCAATTAACTCCAAGTAGAATAAAATCAGGTATCCACACTCAGATGTATCATAGAAATACTGAAAGTCAAAAACAAATAAAGTTTGAAAGCAGCAAAATGACCTGTCATGTGTAAGGAAAACCGATGAGGTTTACAGCTGACCTCTCATAAAAAATATGTAGACTGGAAAGCAGTAGGATAGCAAATTCAAAGTACTGAAAGAAAAAAAATAAACTGTGAACCTAAAATCTTATATTTAGCAAAACTTGTTTTTAAAATGGAGGCAAAAAATGATTTCCACATAGCAAAAATTATAGAGAATTGCTAGTGGACTTACCTTAAAAGAAATATTAAATTAAGTTCTTTAGACAGAAAGTTAACCCAGATAGAAATCTAAAGTGACACAAAACAAAACAAAAAAAGCAGTGGTCCCCTAGGGATCAGAAGGGGAGCACAAAAAGGGAGAAGCAGAAGCACGCTCCCCACAATAAATTGGTACTTGCCGTTCCATTCTCATGTTAGCCCCTTGTGCATTCTTCCAACTGGGTGTCTCACCACCGAAACCTTCCATTCTTGATCAGCTTGGTGCTGACAAGTTTGATGCCTCCTCTTCAGGATCGCTGTAAGGATTTTTCTCTAGTTTCTCTCCACTGGGTGTTCAAATTTTCAGCTGACCCTACTGGCTACATATAAACTAATTACTTTGGGTTGTCTTTCAGCCTTGTGATTATAATTCCTTTTAGCAATTATTCTCTCAACTAAACTCAGAAATTCTTCTGGTTAACTCTTCCTAATGAGAATGTTGTAAAGTCATAAAAAAAAAAAATCCTACAATTAAATTCTCTATACACTCAAAAAAAGATAGTAGCAAGTAAGCATGCTTATCTTTGAAAGATTCTTACATCCCAACAGATGCTTATAATTATCTGAGTTCCAAAGTTGATTCCAAAGATATAGGAACACTTCTGACCAGAACTAATTCACAATTAAATACCAATTAACAACAAAAGTTTTACTACTTTTGAGAGCAGAGAATTAAAACTTGGTTTACAACATTTCCATCTGTGGTTTTAGAAAGTCCCTATAAAACATCTTTTGAGAAGAAAAATGATTTGTACTGAGCTATCTTGTGAAAGAATATTCCAGGAGCGACAGCTGCCTTGTAAAGCATTATAATCAAGTCGATCAGAAGAAGAAGAAGAAACCTATGCTAGATAAAATAATCAGTATCAAACCATTTGGAAAATTGTATTTATTCTGTTGATAGTTTACCCATGAAGAGATGATTTAATCACAATAAATGTTGCCCTACTTATTTTCAGTCTGTAATCTGAAAATTATGCCATGTCAAGGGAATAAAAATTTTTCAGAATAAGTAGATGCAATTAACAGTATTTCTTTCCTTTAAATAGCTGATTATATTTAAAGTACATTAGGATAGATCAATATTTTAAGGGATTCTGTGATGAATCCTTTCAGACAGTGAATATTTTATTAATTTACATTTTATAGTTTATCCTAATATTTGAGAGATACATATAGTTTGGTTTGGCTAGCTGAAGAAAACAGTGACCCATTTGGTCAATAGAAGAAATGTGATCACCTTGAAGACGAATTGAGGTGAAAGACTATTTTAAGTAGATAATAAGGTAGTATATCTGTCATTTTCCTAAAGTTGCTTTTTTAAGGAAAATAAAACATTTATTAAACACCTTCTATTTACCTAAGCACTGTGCTAGTAATGAGACATGATGTGTTAAAAGAAGTAACTATTCTCCTATCTATATTCTAGTTTAGTTCTAAGTCAAACTCATTTAAATGAGGGATATCAGAAAAATATATGTCTTGCTATGGCACTTAGGTTAAAATGTCACATTCTCCAAAAAGAATAATAATTTGAGTCTTGCTGCTTTGGTATAACCAAGAACAGAAATTGCTACTAATTCTCGTTCCTTATACTGTTCTTCCTTTCCAGTTTTTTCCTTTGTTTGATGTTTACTTTCCAGTACAGACACAGATCAATGGCATCTGTTCTAAACATGGTACTAAGTCAAGCAAGATTTAACTACTATAGTCTCTGCTAAATTGGATCTGACCTTTTATTAATTTCACTTTTAAAATCTGAAGATTTTGATTTTGAAAAAGAAATTATGTATTACTTCTTTAGTTTGATAAGAGAAGTTATATGCCAAATGCCATTTATTTTCATAACATCCTCGAGAATGTTACACATAGTATATGTCATATGATTCTGTAGGTACTCAAAAATTCTAATACATTTTGTTCTTTCCACACTATTCTATGAATTTTCTTCTTTTTTACTTTAAATTTAAAATATTTTCCTAGGTTTTTAATCCATAATACAAAAATTTTACATTTTATCTTTATCTTTTATGTTCTCTGGAATACTTTCAAAATTAATAATTTCCTAATAATGTTAACTAAAAAAAGTATACAGAAATTACTTAAAAGAAAGCTACCGATTTATGAACACTACAGGTTTTGCAAAGATTGATAAATGAACACACTTTTTTAAATGGCAAAGAATATTAGATAAAACATTTATTTTGAAGTGATTTAGTCATAGGACCAAACTTAAGAATCACTAACAACTTACTGCTTGATTAAAATTAACATAAAAATGTAAGAAATTATATTTTAACTCAAACTGACAACACTTTCTAAAAAAAAACTTTCTTTTCTATGCTATCATAATTTTTCTATGGTGTACTGGCAAAGGATGTAGTTACATTGTGCCATAAATGGTTAAAAGTAACATTTTTAGGTAATCTGAATAAGATATACATACATTATTCAAAACAAATACTAAGATTATTTTCTCTGGAAAGTTAGCTTGCAAATGAAAAGAAGAAACCCAAATCCGCATACTGTGAAAGCTGTCCTCTTCAAAATTCTACCATTCCACGTAGATACTTCTTCTATTAATGGTATGTGAGTTGGATCATTTTCTCTTTCATTTTGCAACTGTTATTTAGCATGGGAAAAATAAAAGAGTTAATTTACAGTGTACTAAAAATCAAAATATATTTAATTTTAAAAAATATATGTTAAAACACATGATTTAGATGTAGCCAGCGCAAGATTCTCATGGAAAATTTAAAGTGAACACATGTATCTTGAAAGACAGTAGTCTTTTTTTTTATGAGAACCTATATTACATCATCGGTTTCATAAAAATACTCTTGTAGATTACCTTTTGAGATCATGTTTTTATTTCATGAAATAAAGTTCCTTTGATGTTAGTTTCTATTTCTGCCTATAAGAAATGATGGCAATTATTTTTTCCTTCTATACCAAATATCACCTGCATTCCTACAAAAAAAGTTAACAAAAACTGGAAGATTTGATGCTAATGCTAGAAGTTTAACCCTTCATCTAAGTACAAATGCAGGAATAAATGTCAACAAAAACTTAAGTGGTTCTTTTAGTACTTCTCAGCAATAGAAGTGTATGACTCAGTTTTTCAATTCCCATACAGAGAACTTTCTTGCTAAAGAAGGTCCCCTAATTGTGTGGGGGGGGGAGGGGAGGAGGCAGTTTTGGGGGGAGGGAAGAAGAGGGAGCATGAACAGAAACCAAGAGATCTTTGAAAGGAAAAAAACAAGCAGGCATACTTACAGAGTGATATTTACTAGAAGCCTCCTGTGCTGGAATGGTGACAAATACTTTCAACATTAGCAAAAATAAATACTTCTAAAATCTACAGTGTAAATAATTTTAAAAGCCTGCAAAATTAATTTTAAATTCATAGCAGAAACCAACTTCAATGGCAATCTCATTAATACTGTATTCTTGGTCTATACTTCCAAATGGCTTCATTCAGCAACAGATTCCTTTTTGACACTGATGCTCCATTTACTGAATCCTGACACAGTCATTCCTTTTATTAACCAATTACTTAAGAATGACCCTTTCTGACAGGAGCCTGTCAGTGTGTTGGTTTGAAAGAGAGTGATGTGGTGCTAAAGTCTAGCCTTGACCTCTCCCACCCTCTCTCGGTTACCTCCATATACTTATCTATGATAATTCATATGGTTCTTTATAAAAAGAACCTTCAGTAATTGGTAAACTATAAAATATCTAAATATAATAAACTAAATATAATAAACTAAACAGGCATATTACGACTACTTCCAAATTCATAGTTCTTTAAATCAAATCTCACTATGGTGATTACCACTTGTTTAAGACTAATCCAGAAAACCAGTGTACTAACTTGCTCCAAATTCAGATATCCCTACCCAAAGAACTGCATCTACCATTATTATAAATAAATTACATAATGTATAGATTCAAGGTAAAGAAGATCACAGGAAAAAGGGTCTCCCATTTAGCTAAAGAAAGCTGAAATTTCTGCTTGCAGTACACATTTGAAATAAAAACTATGGTACCTGACTGAATTATGTTTCAGAGTCAAAGTCACCCCTGAAATGGTGTTTCTTAATTTCACCCTTTTAAGAAAACTCTGGTTTTCTTAATTCCATCTCAATCTTCCATCACCTTCCAAAATATTTTTAGTTCATCTTGAAGGAACCAAATAATTACCAATATGAGACAAAGATGTCTTAGGGAATTTCCTATACTACACATTAAAAGTTGATGCTTTTAAAGAAGTATCTTTACATATATCCTTGCAAGCTTTCCTTGGATTCCCATGAAAAGCATCATACTATGTAAAATCAATATCATTTTCCTTCAATTCTTCTAGATGATGGAGGTAAGTGAAGATGAATGGTGCTATAATTTCCATGCTGTCAGCAAGTCATGCTTTCTCTAGCCTGTGTAGCAATTTGCCTGACATACAGGCAGGCGCTCGTTTGTTGAACGAAAAAATGTCAGAGATAAGACAACTTCTAAGATGTCTCCTTCTCTGTAATGAAGTCATTTTCTATAAGAATTTTAAAATATTTTGCTCATTTGCTCTATTTAAAATGTCTTTATTCTCCTACTTTTTTGTAGAATTTGCTTCACAATTTTCTGCTTACTTTTTCAAAAGACTCCTTTGATTAAACATATGTTAATAGCTAGAAAAACAAATGACCTGGAATATGTATAAATTTATTTTGAAGAACTTTTTTTATGAAATACAATAAAAATATTAAATTATGCTAATTTAACGTAGAACGTTCTCATCATGTATTTTAAAAACTTATAATCAAACTTATTAGACAGACTTGGAGAACTCAGAACTGAGTTCTTTATTCAAGTGAAAGTACTCTCCTTTATCATCTATCTTCAAAAGACTTCCCTATTTTAGCAATTTAGATTTTGTAACAGCAAATTTTCTTAAAGGAAAACTCACCTGTCTTTAAATCCAGATATATACTTCTATATGAGTACAGAAACAAAAACCCAAAAAGCCCATAATTTTAAGAAAACTTAAAGTATAAAACATAATCTAAAAAATAAAGGGAATATTTCATACACAATCCTACTTCAGTTACAGAGCTAATAAACTTTAATTCTGGTAATTTTGTATCTGCACATTTACACGTAAGTAAAACTTACAAATATAACTTCATATCTTTAACAAGTTCGTATTTGATTTGTTATTTTTTTCAAATGGCTGCACAGCATTATAATAAATGTGTACCATAATTTATTTAATCTTTCTGCTGTACATACAATTTTAGAATCATTAAACTACTACTGAAAGATACAAATATTTTTGTGGTTTTTGGCACATCTTGCCGAACTGTTTCTGAAAAGGGTTGTGACTCCAGTCTCACATGAGACTGTGAGTTTGGCAAACTTTAACCAGAAATGGGTCAAGTAATACATTTCTCCCTGCTAATTTAAAAGAAGAAAATGATATATGACTGTTCTTTTCATATGCATTTGTCCTCTTTCCAATTGTCTAGTGGGTGCTTAAGTTGCTTTTGTCAGAATTACCTCATTGTCTAACATACAATGCTATAAACTATTTCCCCCTTTTTTGTATTAAATATATACCTTCTGAATTAAGTCTTTTAGTTTGCAGACCTCTTCACTCAAATGTTCAACATTACTAACCAGTTCTTCACAAACTGAAGTAAAATTCCGAGGAGAAGCCCATTCGAGTACTATCTGTTAATATTTTCAAAAGTTAGATTTTAAAGAATGGGAAACAACGTTCACAACTTTATATTCACAAAAATTATATAGCATTTGCAAGTGTTAAATTATTTAACTGAAGAGTATTTTTTGTTCAGGATAAATCCTAACACCAAAAAGAAGTCAGTAATGTTATATAAATAGTCAAATCAGTTTCCTGAATGCATTTACTAAATATATGTGGTATATATAACTTTAGGGAGACTAATAATATTTATGGTGAAAAAAAATTCATAAAATTTTAAGAATGACATTATTCTCATGTTAGTGTTACATAAAAATTACAGGAAAACAAGTATACTAAATTTTTTCACTATAGACAAACAGCTAAAGCCAAATCATATGAAAAACTCTACAAAATAAGTTTGCTTTTACAGGTCACTTACACTTACTGTATTTAAAATTTCCTTCATAAAAAAAACCTTATATTGATATGGTTTTTAATAACACTCAACACACTGTTTTGTTTCAACTTTCACTTGGGTCTCCTGTCACTTTATATTTTAAACAATTAAATTCTCTTAAGAACAAATGGCAAGTTCAATACACAGATCAGTTTAATTTTTAGTCTGACTTATTTTCCTTTTCTTGAGTGCTAGAAGACAAGGTTTTTCAATTAGTATGTAAAAGAGTAATATTAAATGTATTGACTTATTTAGGTCTTGTATAATTTTGTAGAAGATATAATTTTACCAGATCATGACTGTTTACTGAATTATCACTGATTTATCTAGACTGTTCTTCAGCATTCATACTTTTCACTTAATAACTTTTGTAGAATACCTTGTGAGAATTTACAGGCAACTCTGTAATGATATTCTGTACAGCTGTTATTAAATGGCCACACTGTTTATTTAATTTCAGAAGAAAGTTGAGGAACTCATCACCGCTAAAGAGAGGAAACAAACAGGAATCATTAATATGAGCAATTTACTTCTTTCTACTAGGCTAGTTACTCGGTGTGTAGTCATGACATTAGATCTCTAAAAAGTACAGAACAGCTTATATGTATTTGCAAATGAAATAGACATTGAGTATACAAAGAAACCAAATCTCCCATCTTGAGGATCTCAAAGTTCAAGATAAGAGGAAGATGTACAATTGTCTCTGCACATAGAAATATAATTACAACATTGTCACTCACAGGGGCATATGAAAAATATGAAAGTACCAATTTTGAGTATCTACTATGTGAAGGCACTGCATTAATTACATTTATTTTTCTTTTAATTCCTCCTAACAACTTCTAAAAAGTAGATGTTAATATAATCTCACAGCTGCAACATCTGAAACTCAAGAGATAATGAACTCAGTATAATGGGAATAGGGAATTGGTAATGCTTTATGAGATGATAATCTGAACTGAGTCTGGAGCTTGAGAATAAGTTCATCAGGTAATAAGAGAAGGAATTCTACATGGAGAGAGTAGGAGGTGCAAAAGTATGGGAATAGGAGGTCACCAAGGTATAACTAATGCACAATTGTGGGAAAGTAGTAAGAAAATATACAGGATATAACCATTTAAGAATTTCTGTGGCTATTGAATTAAAAATTTTATCTTTTTGATAATGTAGTACTAAAGAATTTTAAATAGGAAAGTAAAAAATCAGATTTTTGTATGAGAAAGCTTATTTGGGGAATGTGGTGTGTATTAAAAGAACACAAAAGTGGAAGTAGAGAGGATAATTAGAGGAGACTAATGGAAATATCCATCTAAGAGATGTTGAAGGAAAGCTTAAATTAAGGATCTGGCAGAACAATGTGATTGGGTGGAATGATGGTTCAAGAAACATTCAGGAGAATAAAGTGAAAAACACATGTAAAAGAAAAGAGTCTAAAATGATTCTAATTTTTTTGGTTTCAATGGAAAGTGCTGCCACCAAGCAAGAAAGTGAATCTGGGAGTGGGTAGTAGGGAAGAAAATAGGGTGAAGACAAAACTCTATGGCATAATAGTTAAGAGCTATAGACTCTAGAATCAGGGAGACTTGAGTCTGTATTCAGCTTCCACTTATGATCTTGGGCAAGCCTAATCTTCAGCCAAATGTTTCCATATCTAAAATTCAGATAACAGGACTGCCAGGAAGATTGAAGGAGATAATGTATAAAAACCACCTAGTTCACAAATGGCATTCAAACAAACTTAATCATAATGATGATGGCAGTGATATGAGACATGTAGGTGGCCAACAACTGGTAAGCAGCAGATGTCAGTATTGTAGTACTTACCCTGGGGTCCACAGATTCATGAAACTAGAAAGAATTCAGGGAGCTAGTGAACTTAGATGGGAAAAAATTACATCTTTATTTTCACTAACCTTTAACAGAAATTCAGTCTTTCCTTCAATTGTGAATGTAGGCACAAACCACGGTAGTATTAGAATCATCTGTAATTTGGTCGTTGATAGGAATCAAAACAGGGTCATGGAGAAGACCACAAAGAAAAAAGATATTATGAAAAAGGGAGAGTTGACAGGGGTAGAACAAAAAAGCTAAATCAAAGGAAAAGTATCCTGAGAAGAAGAAAATCGGGAATTAAAGTCTGTTAGGAAAGGCAATGAAGGGGATTCAAGAGCGAGGAAAGGTTAAGCGTGTTAAATAATTAGGATAAATCCACTGATTCTGGCAATGAAGAGACAGGGGTGACTACATTAGTTTCAGTGACAGAAGCTAATTTACAATAAAAGCTACACAGAAGCTTATACAACCTAATACAAAAGTGGACCAAATATGAATAGGTAATTCAGGGAAAAGATTTAAATGGATAATGAACATGAGATTACAAAAACATAAGATATTACCCTCCAGTGGAATAACAAAAATTAAGCTCGTTAAGAGTTGACAAGTATATGAAATGACATTTCTGGAAAGTCCTTTAGTAGTGCATAATAAAAATACAAAGAAAAACAACCATTATGGAACCAAAAGATACTTCTGAGTCCAAATGAAAATTTTTACAAGGTAGAAATTTTGACTACGTATTTTATAAAGTTTCTTTCATGCTCTTTCTAGGAGGAAAGGTTATAAAAAAGCAAGGTCAACCTCCAATGAAACTTATTAGCAAACTTTCCTTTAAAATACATTGCTAGGACTTATATAATATTTTAATTTAAAGCAAGTATTTTTTCTTAGTGATTAGGTTGAAAATAAAGTTTATATAAAACAGTTTAAACTTTATGAACCTACATATATAATCAAGACACCCATAATGAAAAGTGTCTGAGTGTCTGATGGTTGCTTTATAAAAGCAAATTGAAATTAAAAATTTAGATAAGCTCTTGTTCTATTTTAGCAAAGGCATTTTCAAAACAATATAATTCTTTTTCATTACATTTTCTTTATAATCTTTATTAAGTAAAGAAGAACCTGAATATATTTCTGTCAAGACAAAAGCAGTCATTACTGATATTTTGTTACCATGTAATATTTATACAAGGTACACTTCGTGCTCTTTAAATACTCTGATTTTATTTGTTATCAGTGAAAAGAATAATTACTCGAATAATTTATAAGTGCCCTGTGTATTTTTTATTTAATGAGCTTAAGGAAGTTAAGATCCATTAAAGGAATTAAGAAATGTCATTCAAAGTATCAAGTGAGAGCAGGTATATAATTCGAGATAGGCACTTCACACATATATGTGAAATATAAACTTACAAGCTCTTATTCTGAAGAAAGTTAAGACTGGTAAGTTAACAACTCAGTTCAAAGAAGCAAGTAATATTATAAACAACATTTCAGTCTTAATGACTAAAGAAAAATATATACCATTCTTGTGATGTATAATGTTCAGAGCCATTGAATATGAACAGGCAAACTATTAAAAATAACTTTATATTATGCTATTCATCATACACTACGTATAGCCCTACAAATGTACAGCATTCACCCTATAGATAGATCTTCACACAGCAGCCCTGATAATTGTGTACCTATTCCAAAAATTTAAAATAAGCAAAAATGGCATATTACAGACTATATTGTTTGATTAAGTTACCATGCATTTTCTACTGAGACAAATACTACCAGGCCTCTCTCTGCCAGAGGATTATACTTTATGTCCCAGTGACATAAGGCCTGGCCTTATGTGACTTGCTCTGGCAAATAAAATGTGACTGTTTAACTTTTGGACAGAACCATTGACCAGTTCTGCCATCTCTCTTTTTCCCTCTGCCACAACAGCAACATGTCGTGGGTGGAGCTGTTTCTCCAGTCTGTTCACAAAATAATAACAAAGAGGAAAGCCACTGGCAGGTGACCATTGATATGGGTGATCAAGAAAAAAACTGTATTAAAAAAAAAAAACTTTGTTACTAGATTTAGAAGTCATTTAGATTATTTGCTATTACAGCATACCAGTGTAAACTGACTAAAACAATAGACTAAAATTTATACTTTAAATAAAGGTATTCCAAATAAACATACTATGTGTTCATTGTCAAATATCTAAAAAAATTAAAATCACCAATACTCTTATTATCCAAATAACTATTTTCTTTCAGAATATTTTCTTAAAGTACATATTGTCTTCCAGTATTTTGTATGCATATGTACAATTTGCAATATACCTCACACTCCATTTTATATTGTGCCTTTTATACTTATGAGTATTTCCCCATGACATTAACTCTCAAAATAATTTAAGTGACAGAATAATTATATAGATGCAACTAAATTTAGCAATTCCCCTTATGTTACATATTCACTCTCCAATTTTAGAATGCTTATAAATAAAAGATGAGAATAATAAATTTTTACATAAAATTTTGTATCTTTACAGATTTTTCTTTTTGGAGGACAGTTTCCTTAATGGACATAATGATGAGATACCTTTGATACATTCAATTAGATGTCAGGTAGGCTCAAAGAAAAGATCTGGACAGAAACTGTTAAAAATGTGAAGACATGAATGAAAACTGTTGCTGCTTGAAATATTTCAAAGTAGTAATAGAATGGTTATTACTTATAAATTGCATTCTATAATTCTGCAAACACACCAAAGCTAAATGCAGAAAAAAGTAAATGTACTGTGTTTCTATAAAAAACTATTTTAGAAAATTTAACACAGAGAAAAGTATCTTAAAATAAATCAGTAGCTAAACTGTTGAAGTCACATTACCAGAAGATTATAATCAATCAGTTCAACTTTTCTTGCTGTTAGTTTTCTTATGACTTAATGACTAATTTCTTTTTTAAAGAATGACTTTGAACAAATGGGAAGTAAAACCTTTTCCATAACACAATGTAAACAAAGTCTGTGATTTAATAACTAGGTCAAATTCCTGAAATGTATGTCTGTCAGTTTTATTTTTTAAAAATTCACTAGTTTTAATAAGTGAACCATTCAGGATTCTGCACATTCTCTAAGTTTATTAAATCCTATAAAGTAAATTCATAAAGGCAACTCTGCCATCATAAGTTATGTTAAAAAATTTAATTTACAAATAAGTCATGTAGAACTTAGAATATTCCTTCATAAAAACAATAAATTAAAGAAGTAAAGAAAATGAACAAAGTGATTCAAGGTAAGCTGATTTTAAGGCCTCACAACTGAAATCCTTACAATGTCTTCAAATATGTAAGAGCTATAATATTATTTTGGAACACTGATGAGGCATTATTCTGAATATAAATCTTCTTGTTATAAGGAGATGTATTAAGAGAAAGGCAAACATTTAACTCTGCAATAAAGTTTTGTTTTTTTTTTTTTTGTTTAAAGAAATCCAGATCACCTAAATCATCTCCTGGAAGACTTCTCTAAATTTTAAAGTGGTGTAGAAATCTATTATTTATGTGTTTAATTAATGTTTATCATGGTTGCAATGTTAGTTTTAGGCAAGCTAACTAGTGGTGATACTACTGCATTTATAAGTATTATATTTTACAGACTATAATGTGGATGAAACTCAAAGAAATTAGGCTGACTGAAAAAGGCCAATCAAAAAAGAATTTATACTGTATGATTCCATTTATGTAACATTAATAAAATAAGATCATTGAAAAATGGATAAGAAATTATTAGTTGCTAGGGGTTAGAGATGAGAGAAGAGATGGGTGTGGCTATAAAGGGGCAGTATGAGAGAGCCTTGTGGTAATGGTATGTTAAGTGTATTGATTATGACAGTGATTACATGGAGCTACACATGTGATAAAATTGCATAGCTCTATACACACATATGCAAATGAGTACATGTATAACTGGTGAAATATGAATAAGCTATGTGGATTATACCAATATCAGTTTTCTGGTTTTGATATCGTACTTTAGTGATGCAAAGTATTAAAACTGAATGAGACTGGGTGAAGGGTGCATGGGCCCTCCCAGGATACATCCTTATAAAGTTCCTGTTAATCTATAACTATTTCAATTAAAAAGTTAAAACCCTTTACTACTGCATAATATATTAATAAAATCAAATGTTATTTTCAAAATAAATTTTAGGTTACTAATATTATTAACAATCACTGTTTCTTAAGTTTATAATGTTAAAAATGAACTTTATAGGTAACATAATTTCTTACAGAATAAGGCTGAAAACAGAGCCAAGCTACATGAGAAACTCTTTTTTTCCCTAAGTGAATATATCGCTACTTTGAATTTTCAATTCGACACTTTAAATGATTTAAAGAGAGTAAAGGCTATACTACGAAAAGCATAGCATCTCTTTTATAGTTCATTTAACAAAATGCAATAAAGAAATAAAACAAAAAATGAATTTATGTGAGTAAACAAGAAAGTGCTTTGTTCTGGTAAAATGACTTTTTAAAAACTGACTTTATAAAGCACCTCCCATCTTAGAACACAGTATGTTGCAAAATGAACTATCCGTTTCCCAAGGTAAATTATGGTATCCAGTAAAATGACTGAGACATTATAAAAATTAAACTATAAAAAAATAGTTGGTTCTAAACTACAGTAATGCAAACCAATAAGTCAATTTTACCTGATTTCCAACTTTGCCACTTCAGGTAATTCTCCAAATTTTACTTCTTCCACCTCTAGTTCTTTAAGAGCAGCCAGAATTTTCTGCTGATCTCTACTCGTAATTCCATTCTAAACAGAAATAATTTTAAGGTTCAATAAAGTAGTCATAATTGAATAATTTAATATTTGAAATTACTAAAGAAGTTTCTTATGTGATCAGTTTACATCTTGAAAAAAGATACATATTGAAAAATAACAAACATACTAAAAACGTGATTTGCTTATAACTTTGAAAAGGTTACATCATTAAAATATTTAGAAATATAGTAACTACAGTCAATGTTTTACAATACATAACTGCGATGGATTCTAAAAACATATTACTACATATTAATATATAGTCTTTCCAAAAAATCACAATAAAATTTTTCTTTCAAAAGATTATTTAAAATTTTTATTAGTGATTAAATGAGAACTGCCTTTAGTATTAACTAAATTCTACATCCTAGATTTAGCTAAGTAGTATGTTTATTTTGATTTTCAGTGATACTAAAGATTTCGAATTTCCAATGTGTTCATGCCAATGTGTTCCAGTACGATGAAGAAGATGACACCTTTTGAGGTATCTCTCATATTTCCCAAAGTATTTTCAAATTGCTCCTTAATAGTACTAGATGATAAAATAACAGGTCTTGATCATTCTGAGAAGCCAGCAAAAGGCAGTAATTGGATGCCACATTCATACCTACACACACACACACACACACACACACACACACACACACACACACACAATGCTCTTATTCCTAAGTAACATGTTTTCTACTGTTTTACAAATCTAATTTACATTTAGAAATGAAGCATGAGTTTTAGTTGAGATGTCATGGCTAATCTTAAAAAAAAAAAACTACTCTTAAGACTTTAAATGTTCTTGAAAAGCAGCTTAGTAATGTAACAGATTTTTGTTATGGTCATCTGTAATCATATCTAATTCAGAATCCAGCGAAAAGTCATTGACAGTCTACAGCCTTAAGATTTTTAAACTAGACGATAAAAGGCACCACAGTTTTAGACATATGAAAGATAAATAATGTCTCCAGTTTTTTGAAATTGACACTACCTTTGTAAACTCATCTTTCCTCATGGTCAAAAGATGTCTTAAAGTTATATCCCTTTCCTATAGAAAAGGGGAAAAAAAACACCACCTTTCAATAAAGATAAAACAGTAGGAGAAGCAGCCACGTGTACATAAATTAGTCGGTTATATGCTACCCTCCTAAACAACTTTCAGCGTCCCAGAAGGGATAGGATAAGAGGGTACAGAACTGTACGACTGATTAGATAAAGCATGTCATAATATGTACAACTAAAAAAGTATAAACATAGCTAGTTTTCCAGATTCAAAGAAAATGATTACAAATTACATTTCTTACATAAGAAAACCAGCTCTTATAAAAAATTTGACACAAGTTATGTTTTACATTTTAAATTTCTAAATATATCACATTAAACTATTGATAACATTTAGTTTTACTCAGCATTTCTCGAATAATGAGTTTCAAAATTATACAATGAAGTCCAATCTGATCTACCTAAACAGAACACGCATATTCCTAAGGAAAACCTATCTTAAATAGTGCTTTAATGCTTCAGTATCAGCTAATCAGATGATAACTGTTATCTACTCAAATCCTGGGATGCATACCTAAAATACTTACAACAGTACTTGGCATATGGATTTAATCTTTATAACAATCCTACACTAGGTATTATCCTTATGGAAAAAAAAAAGGAGATTTAAGTAACATATTTCAGTTAGTAACCATTAAAGCAAGAATCTGATATCAGGTTTGTTTAGTTTAAAAATTATGCATCTAACATTCTATATAGCAACTGTAAAAAAAAATGTAAAGGCTTAGATGTACCAGTAAGAGTTCTGTGAAGTTTAGGCAGTGGGTGAAAGCTGTTTAAGTCAGCTAGATTCTAATTTATGTAAATTTCTAGAATGATAAGTTTTTGAAATGCTTAATAAGTTCAAAATGGGATGTACCATGAATTATGGAGAGAAATACATATGGGACCTTTTCATAAGCATGCTAATACATATTTAATGTTATGCTTTCCAACAAATAAATATACATACTTCATTGTAGCTTATGTAATATCTTACCTTTAATAAATCTGTCATATGTTCAAGTCCAAGACCATGTAAAAATATCTCCAGATCTCCAAATGCTGTATATGAACTACATATATATATATATTTATAGCAATGTAAATTTCAGAAAAGACTATAAATGCACAAACAATAAATACACATTTATAATGCAGAGAGAGAATGAGTAAAAGTGAATCTACATAGAATATATTTTCATATTTACACACTAGACCTATGTTACGTCAAAGAATATTTATTGAGCAAAGATATAAGGAAACAGAAAATAACAACAGTAAAATGTAGCTCATCTTTCCTAAGGATGAAAATATCTGCCAACATGTATGTTCCTCGTGAGATCTCTGTTCATGAAAATCTCTTTAATTACAGGAAGTAAAAAGTTAATAATAATTTTAAATCTGGGTAAATAGACAATAATTTTGTGGTCTTAAGTGAACAAAGGTGTTCAGGGAAATTTTTAGCTTATGCAATGTCTGTTAAAAAGAATTAGAAAGCAAGATCTAGTATCATTTGAACACTAACAAAAATATAATTTCAAAACCTTTGGAAATAAATTTTATTGTGGATATTATTTAAAGTAAAAAATCAGTCTCCTTACTGTTAGTACGCATATAAATTTTTTTCTCAAATTCTGGAGAACAAAGTGCTTAAAATCCATATATTTCTAAGCGATATTTAAAAATGCTTATAAAAGTTTAAAATATCACATATTTTAAATGTCATCACATATACTAGAATAAAAACATGCACAATTTTTACTCATCTATATATATTCTGTTGAACAAAAACATTTTATGTTACCTAAATATGTGATCTTTTTCTTTATCAGAATCGGCTGTCAATAGTTTACAGATAGTCTCTTCTTTAGTTAGCTGTTGAAGCTTTCCTTCCAATGGATTTAAAGTCAAAGAAAGAAAGTTGAAGATCTGAAAAAAGTTAAGCCATTCAAATACAGTTAACACTATTAAATACTATCACTTACAGTCAGAAGAAACTAAACATGTTATTTTATGTAGAAATTTTTCCAAGGTGCAAAGGTCAGAACTTTCACAACTTACCACCCTGAGAAAAACTTTTTAAAAATGAACTTTCACAACTTACCACCCTGAGAAAACCTTTTTAAAAATCAAGTAAATATTTCCTTTATGTAAAGTAATAATCAGAAAAGAAAAAAAGTACACCTAATTCAAAATAGTAAAAGTTTTATAAAGATAGTAATTAATAAAAATTTCCCCAAGATATAAAACAAAAGTAAAAATTCCATTTTGGTAAATGACACTGATTAAATACTAAGACAGTACTTAGTAAATTAATTACAAGTCTTTAAATTTTCAAAGCCTAGAAAAACATCTATAAATTTCTTCTTGATGTTTCACAGGGCTTTAGTGATTAGCATTTATTTACTCTTGAATACTTTTGGAAATGTAGACCTGAGTTAGAAAATGATAGGTATGTTTATCTGGTTGCTCAAAAAATAGTTATTTTACTTGCAGTAGAAGTGCATATGATCAACCCTTAGTCACATGCTTTCAAATTTAGAAACTGTTTTAGAAAACTCTTGTAAGATATAACTTAGCTTTACAGTTACGCTGTAATTGACCCTTGCTTAGAAATTAAAGACCTTGGGCCAAGCGTTTTAATAATGAGAATGAAAGTTTATATCAATAAAATAATTTAATGTATGGCATTGAATTGACTTCAACATCTGAATAACAGTAGACTATATACCTAAGTATGTTATCACTTTATTATATATTATACACCTTGTAACATGTATACAAGTAAATGTAGCTTAAAAAATTTAAACTGTCTGATATGCATTAATTAAAATTTAAAAACAATATTTCAATTACATGTTCAATTTTTAAGGTTTTACTAGCTTTCTTAATACACTAATTTTTTTTTAAAATATGGATCAGTTTGAAATGTTTAAGTAAATTGTTATATTTTTATTTCTAAGGCCAGAATATGACTTTATTATCCCTTTATACAGCTTTTAAATTACCACATTATAAATACCTCTTATTTAGTAAAGGATGAATACTCCAGTAAAATAAAGTTTTCATTACCTGATGGAAAATTACATACTTAAACATTCAATAATAGCCAGATACACTATTATTACTGTTGTGAATTCTAACAAAATAATATAAAAGTTCAACAAATAACATAATTTGCCATAGAAAAATTAGTTTAATATATAGAACAATACCTCTAGATGTTTATTTCTTTTTGCAATCTCACTTGGTGTCTTTCCATCTTTAGTTTGTAGCATTTTATTAGCTCCGAGTTCAAGTAACTTCAAAACTACATTTTTGTGTCCCTGACGTGCTGCCCATGTTAAAGCCTGTAAAAGTCGGAGGAAAAGATTGTTTAAAGAGAGGGACTATATATGAGACAGAGAGAACAGTTTTATTATGGCATAATAAAAATGTGAACATGGTTGATTAATAAAATGATGCAAACTCTTCATTTCACAATATAATGTAAACATATTTTCAAAATTATAATTGCAAAGAAAACTTCCAATACTCACTGATTTTATCAAAGCAAATATTTTACATATTTGAGTGATGTTACATAATAAAAAGATTTACCTGCCAATCACTGAACTGCTTTCTATAAAAAAAAATCTACATGTATTCTAGAACCTAGGCTTTTTTGTGTGTTATAGCTTCTATGTCAAGGGTGAGGACTGAGAGAGTCAGGTAATTCCTTTTTCTACTTCAGCTGTTGCTTTATTCACCAAAGTATGATTATATCCCAGGCCTTCTGTGATTTTTACTTCTTAAAAAATTTTGTTGCTTACTACTAATAAAGAGATATCGACACTTAGAATTAAAAAGGAACATTGTATAATCGATTCTCACTGTATAACCATTCTCATCTTGGGTATTAACTTCTGCTCCATGAGCAACAAGGACAGCAACAACTTGAGGGTGACCATCTCGTGCAGCATACATGATTGGAGTCATAAGTCTCCTAAAAAAGAGGAAAAAAGAAATATTTGTGTTAATGATTCCATTAACAGTCATTCAAGTTCATGACTTTTAAGGTACACAATACCATCAGTATTGTTTGAAAAAAAAAAAAGAAATGGAAACTTTTAATATATCAGGTGATTTAAAACTCCAATCTCCCAACAAATAAGAACATGACACTGAAGTACTGCATGCTTTAGTACTGCATGCTTACACAGCACCCTCTAGTGAAGAAATGTTTCAGAAAAAAAATCACTAAACCACCTACACTTTCTAATATGAGGTTTCATTAACTTACATATTCGAGTAGAAAATATCAAAGTACCTGCACTATGCATACACTGGGAATATACTGATAAATGACACAAATAAGGTGTCTGCCCTCTCAGGATTGCTCATAATAAATGCTTATTGTATTTTATTAAGCAATTGCTGAAATAAAAATGTTTGAAACTTCCTCTTATTTTTTATGTATTCTATTATGATTCTACTTTAGTTTAGAACTGAAAGAATTTTACCCTGAGTGGAAGGCTTACTTTAAATGAGAAAGAGATTAGTCAGACTCTCAAATTATTTTCTGGGAGAGTGTAGTGATTTCTCTCTAGTGTATCATTTTCCAAAATTAAAGATTCAATCCTTCTACTCCTGAAAGTTAGTCAGCTTCTGGACCGAGTACAAAGGACACCAGAAAGATTCTGTCAGTTTTACATGGGCTAAATGTAGATTCATGGTCTGTTTAAAGGAGGTCTGGGATTCTGGGCCTAACTTCCTTAGTCACTTTAAATATCTGATTTAAATACAAAAAACTTCACAAAAGAAAAATAAAATCAGAATTCTATTTTGATTTCATTAAAGAAGTTCATCTTAGTTGCTTATACTACATACACTACCTATAAATAGACTATTTTTCTATAAGGTTTGTTAACATAAGGTATATCCCAAATATAATCACTTCACACCAATGTCTTCAGCCCAAAAAGATTCACAATTTATCTGTTTCTTCTATTTCCTAGGATATTACAATTTCAATGTTTTATGGGAAATAATATGGTATGACAGTTAGTTGTTAAGCATTGCCTCTTCTGCCTTGAGTATCTCCTTACTGAGTGGCTTCATCCAACAATTTATAAGATGAAGAGTGAAATTCCTAGATAACTTAACAGAAAATATATACAATAGAAAAAAAATCATTTGAGTCAAATATTCAAATCCTTCACTAAATCTAAATCAGACTTCTTGATGCCTCTTCACCCATACCAGCTCAAATCTGCTCCTTCCAATCTTCCCTATTTCACAAAGCTACCATTAACAACATTCTCAGGCCTAAGACTAAACATCGTTCATGACTATTCTCCATCACTCCATACACAAGTCATCAATAGCTATAACTTCATAATATATTCTGAATCTGACTTCTCACCACCTCGTTAGCTATTATAAGCAGTCTATAATCGATATTAATTGTCCTCCATGCTTCTTCTCTTGGTCATTTATAATTTATTCTCTGTAAGAGTGCCAAGTTATTTCCCTTTCAGGGACTGTGCAAGTGCTGTCCCCTCTATCTTTTCCTAAATCTTCATATTGTGCACTCCATCTTATTCAAATCCTTAGAGAAAATCGATAAAAGTGACAAGCCCATAGCCAAACTCATCACGACAAAAAGAGGACATAAATTATCATGAGTAAGAGAGGTGATGTCAGTACAGATTCTCCAGGTTTTAAAAGTATAAGAAAATATTATGAAAAAATTTATGCTAATAAATTAGACAACTTAGATTAAATAAACAAATTTCCCCAGAGTCAAACTACCAAAGCACACTCAAAAGAAATAACAATTGAATTTGTAATTAAAAACCTCCCACAAAGAAAACAACAGGCCCAGATGACTTCCTTGGTTAATCCTTTCAAACAGTTAATGGAAACAAAGCAAAACAAAACAAAAACAACCCTACATGAAGTCTTCTAGTAAACTGAAAGGAAGAATACTTCCCAATTAATTCTGAGGTAAGAAATACTCCCATAACAAAAAGCAGAGAGACATTACAGGGACAGAAAACTATAGATCAATAATCTTCGCTGAACACAGATATAAAAATTCTGAATAAATTTTGGCAAACAGAATCCAAAAATACATAAAAATAATAATGTATCATAGCCAAGTACAGTTATCTGAGGAATGCAAGGTTAGTTTGATATTTGAACTAAAAAAAAAAATAACATGATTATCTTAATAAATGCAGAATAAGCATTTTACAAAATCCAAGAACCATTTCTAATAAAAACTCTCAGTAATCTAAGAATAGAAGAGACATTCTTCAACCTGATAAGGGCATCTATGAAAACTGTACAGCTAATGTCATATTTAATGGTGAAAGAGTAAATGCTTTCCCCCTAAGATCTGGAACAAAACAAAGATGTCTGCTCTCATTACTTCTATTCAACATTGTACTAGAAGTTTAACTTGTGCAATAAAACAAGAAAAAAGGCATCTAGACTGAAAAAGAAAATTAATTGTCTTTATTCACAGATAACATGATCTTTCTGTAGAAAGCCCAATGGAACCCACAAAAGAAGTACCAGAATAAAGAATTTAACAAGGTTGTAGAATATAAGATCAATATAGAAATATCAACTGCATTTTTATATACCAAAAAACAGAGAAATCTATTGCTATTTATTAAAACCACACCCAGTATTAGCATATATACACATACGCAGTGACATATTTGTATGTATCCAACTTGCAATCATCATTCCACTAATGATTTGGATTCAGACATCTCTAGCCTAAAACACAAATCTTCAGATCTTGATTATAAGAGGAGATACAGTACAGTGGTTAAAAATATAAGTTCTGGAATCAGAATATTTTAAATCAGAATAATTTAAAATTTTAGATCTACTACTTATTATTAGCTGTGACACTGAGCAAATTAATGTTTATGCTTCAATTTCTCTACCTATAATCTGGAGATAATAATAGTATCTACTTCAAGAAGTTGTTATGAGGATTAAATAATTTAATACATAAGAAATGCCTAATGTGTTATCTTTCATTCATTCAAAACATGTTTACCAAGCACTTACACTTGACATACACTATTCTAAGGGCTGGAAGTCTTATAATATACAAAACTAAGTCACTGCCCATTTAGAACCACCACAGAACAAACATAGACCAAAGATGGTTGAACATGAAATGTTTTGCATATACTAGTTTTATGAGTTCTGTTGTAATGCTAGCATATATTAATGAGGTTTATGAAGATGTGACAAGTTATAAGACTGCCAAAATCCTGTGTTTTCATGTCATAAACTATTTTCAGCTTAAAATATTTGTCTGAATATATGATTCGGTAATACTGGCACAATCTCTCATTTTACTTGTGCATTTCTAATAACTCAGAATAGCATTTTTTTTCCATCCTGAGCAGAAAACCATCCCACTGAAATGGAATTAGAGTGATTTAAACAAGCTTACCACAACTCAGCAAGTATCTCCTATGTAATCATATATTTATTTAGTCCTAGGTTACTTTAACCTTATTATTTATCCAGAGTAACAGTGATTTGAGTTATAACTAAAATCCTAAAATGACTTTTCAAGATTTTAACATGCCTACTGCTATTGGAAAATTATTAAAATTAATTAAGTACTATATAATATCTTATGCAGTACTTAGTTGCATTCTTTTCTATCTAAAGGTTGATATCGTCTGGTGTATTTCTTATGGAGTACATACAACTTCCCAAACTCATGATGAAGTATAATTGCACAGAATTAAAAAATGAAAAAGGGTAGAACCATTTCTTTATAATTTGTGTAAATCTAGTTCATATTAGTTCAACTCATATAAAAAACAACATAAATGTAAACACCAATTTAGAAGATAAAATCATCAGAATTTTGTAACTCTAGCATTGAATGTTTATTAATTTGGAGGAGCAAGAACATTGTACTGTACAAGGTAATTATCTCATTCATTGAGCATGACAACCTTCTGAAGTAGATAGTCTTACTTTAGAGATGAAAAAAATTAGGTTTAGAAAAATAAATTTTTCCTTAAGGGTTACAGTTGGTATGTAATTAAAGATTTTTCTGAGTATCTATCCTCCAAAAGAATCTCCTATGAATTATTCTTTTTTGTAATCTATCCTGATACAGAGAAATCTAAAGTTCTCTTACTCTAAATTTTGTATTTGATAATGAAATACAGGACAAATTTCATAAACTCACTCCACAAGATGGGAAAATTAGGAACCTAAATAAAGCTGGCTGAAGTATAATTTCAAGGAGGTGACACTCTGACAGAGTATCCAAAGATGACATTAAAATGTGAGTGTTCCATTTGATTGAACCTTATACTAAAAGTTTTAGGTGACATTTTCTGAATTTGTACTAAAATCTGTTCTGAAATTGAGGTTCCTCTAAATACCAATTTCCTTTGTAATCCCAGCAGGGATATAGTTTTCTGTATGTAAATTCACATGGACATAAATGGCTTCTTACAGATGCTTATTTCCTCCTACATAAGAAAACTACACTTGTATAGTTTGCTTACTAAGAAGCTTCAGAACATTACTGAAAAACGTGTTATAGAAATGCTGCATTGGTTTCTAACTTCTAAAAAAAGTTGAATTTACTGAATGAAATAGTAAACTCCCTGTAACAGGGTCTAGAGCACCTACAAGGTGTATTACTCAGCTTCTAAGCAATTAAAGTTACTAATGCCATCAATAATGTTGCAAGACAGTTTTGAGAGGGAACAGAACAATTCCTCCAGTGGGTTTACATCTATAGGAAGTTGTAACCTCTGCAGTTTCCTGCCTGTTATAAACTAATGAAATCTAAATGAACTAAATGAACTCTTTGATCTTAAAAACTCTTCCCAATTCACGACAGTCTTATGATCTCTTTAGGAAATTTATAAATTTTCATAACTGCTCTACTCAAGTGACATGGTAATTATTTGGGCTACTGATAACTTTACTTCCAATATAAATTTCCATCTTATTTATTTCCTGAGATTTAATGTAGAAAATTCTTTAACTCCATTCTCTCTTCAAATCACTGAAATTTTATTCTCCCTGTTTTTTCTAACACAACTGCTTTGGCAAAGATCAACAATCACTGGACTCTACTTTCCTAGCATTTAAAAGTATGTATTTCAGAGGCTTCTGTCCTCAGTGCCCTTCCCTTTTCACTAAAATTCTATACACAGTACAATCTCACTCACAATATCACTGGGGCCCATGCTAAAGATAACTTTAAGTTCTTGCATATGTGAAAATATCTTTATTTTCCCTTCACTCTTCAATGATAGAATGACTAAATATAAAATCACATGTTCAAAGTTTATTTCTCAGACCATATGTCTTATTCTATATACAGTTGCTATTAAGAAGTCAGATATATATAATGTCAGATGGTCATTTTTGACAGGAATTGTCTTGATAATTATTTCTTGTATAGGTAACTTTTAGGATTTTCCCCTTTATTCTTGACATTCTGAGGTTATGATGTATCTATATTAATTTTTATATACGTTCACGTACATGTGTAAACCTTGTTTTTCACCTAGTAGATCATAAAATCATAAGAATTTGTGTGTTAGGTGGGAAAAAATGGTATAGATGATAGAGGCTCTGTTCATCCCTCTAGCTACCAAATTAAAGCAGTGACAGAAATAAGGAGCAGCAGCAAGAAAAAACTGCCTGGGATCTAGAGGAATAAGCCATACAACTAGGGAAAAATCCAGGAAATCAGACTGCAACAGCAGAAGGTAGGATGGGGCAAGGACACACGGCTGCCCAGTCTCCAGCAGCTGAGACCGAGGCTGTGGCAGAAGCAGACACCTCTTAAAGGGGCCACGTCAACAAGCGGATTTTTGCAGCAATGGACCTGCTTGTTCTGAGCAATGGTGCTAGTTCTGCTCATTCTGAGAATCAGTGCTGGTTCGGCTGAATACAGGGGGACACCATGGACTTACAGGGAAACATTGTCAAAGTGAGGGCCGAGGGTAGACACACTCTGTACAGAAGTGCCAGTGGTATCTATTGTTCCCTTTTGGGCCCTTCCACTACCAGTGCAGACACAGCACCACCATAGCTGTGACGTCATCAAACTGGATAACAGAGGTCATTCAGCCCAGAGGATTTCTGAAAAACCCTCCTCCTCCGACTCACAGCTCCACCCTAGCCATATCCAGGTGTATCCTCAGTGAGTCAGATGCTCCTTGCTGAGACTCACACTGGAGGCAGCTGGCCTCGTTTCTGTTTCTGGTGTGGCCTTTTGAAGCAACTATAAGGACAGCATCTGTGGATTGCTTGTTGAATCTTAACAGGTGGCCCCAGAAGGGTAGAAGCTTCGGCTAAATTGGCCCGCAGCTGAACCCCTCTAAAGACTGCGTCACTGGACACTCACTCCACAAATCCACACTAATAAGACTGGGAGACTTAGGAGCTTTGCTTAATACATTGAAACAGACACAGAAATGCAGCCAAAATGGGACAGTGAAGCAGAAACCACATGAGAGAACAGAACAGAGGTCCAGATATAATGGCGTCAAGTAACCTAGCAGATACAGAGTTCCAAACACTAGTTATAAAGATGCTCAATGATCTTTTGGGAAGTGTAGATAAACTCAGTGAGAACTTCAACTAAGAGATAAAAAACATAAAAATGGGAATGGAAATTATAAAAAGGGACTAGTCTGAAATGGAGAACATATTATCTGAGATGAGAAGTATATTAAAAGGAATAAACAAAAGAATAAACAAAAGTGAATAAAGAAGAAGATCCAATCCCCTATCTTGAGGACAGGGAAGCCACTGTCCAATCAGGACACTCAATCAGAATGGCAAGAATAAAGATGCCAGGACTATATAGATAATTTAAGGAGCATATGGGACACTATTAAGGCTTCAAATATTAGTCTCATTGGCATAACTGAAGAAAATCAAGATGTTGAACAGCTGTTTGAAGAAATAATGATGGAAAATTTCCCTGTACTAGTGAAGGAAATGGATAAAAAACTCCAGGAAGTTTAGAGAATTCCAAAAACCAAGGATCAAATGAGGCCCACACCAAGACTCAGCATAATTAAAATGCCAAAGATTAAATACAAAGAATATTAAAAGCAGTAAGAGAAAAACAGATAAGGAACACTCATAAGACTGGCAGCTGATTTCTCAAAAGAAACTATGCAGGACAAAAGGGCTTGGCAAAAAATATTTGACAGGATGAAGACCCAGGATATACAACCATGAATACTTTATCCAGCAACATTATCATTTAGAGTTGAAGGACAGATAACGAGCTTCCCAGAAAAAAATAAACCAAAGGAATTTATCACCACCAAGCCAGTATTCCAGGATACATTGAAGTGACTTCTTTAAAAAGAAAAAACATGTATCAAAAACAGTAATAAAAAATGGTAACAACTACATTCCTATCAATAAGTGGAAAAGAGCAAAGTGCTCCAACTAAAAGAGTGCCTGAACGGGTAAGAACACATGACCCCTACATATGAAAATGAAGGGGATGGAAATATACTGCTCTGATGGATGTAGAAGGTATTTAAGTCAGACAGAGAAAAATAAACACTATGATTTCACTAATATGTGGAATCTAAGAAATAAAAAGAACTAATCAAAAACAGACTCACAAATATAGTGGACAATTTGATGTTGCACAGAGGGGAGGGGTGTTTGGGGAGCTGGGATAATGAGCTGAAGGGCTAAAGAAGTACACATTAGTAGCTGATGGATGGTCATGGGGATGGGGAGCACAGCAGAGGGAATTAGCATTAATACAATGGGTAGGTGGAGGGTCAGGGGAGGGAGGGGACAATTAAGGGGATCGTTTTACAAACTATATAGATGTCTAACCAATCTACTGTATACTTGAAACTAAATTTAAAATTTTTTTTTTAAATCTAAAATAAGAACTATAAAACACTTCAGATGGCAAAAAAAAAAAATAGAATTTGTTTGTTCAGTTTGGGAACATTCTTAGCCATTATGTTTCAAATCTAGTCTATCTATCTTCTATTTTCTCCCTCTGGAACTCAAGAAAAAAATTTTCCAATTACATTGAGCATTCAATATTATACTAGTTTCAGGTGCATAGTGGTTAGATATTTATATAATTTACAAAGCAATCCCTCAAATAAGACGCCCACCCGACACCATATATAGTTCTTAAAACTCTATTGACCATATTCCCTAAGCTGTACTTGACACCAACATGAGTATTCTGTACCTTTCAATTTGAACTCTTAATTTTTTCTTTTTTCACTAGGCATCCAATCCCCCTCCTATCTGACATCAGTTTGTCCTCTGTATCTATGAGTTTTGATTGTTCATTTATTTGGTTTTATAGATTCCATATATAAGTGAAATCATATGGTATGTCTTTTTCTGCCTAACTTATTTCACTTAGTATTATAGATAGATCCATGTCATCATAAGTGGTAAGATTTCATTCTTTTATTTTTTAATTTTTTAAAATAAATTTATTTTTAATTAGTTTCAAGTATACAGTACATTGGTTAGACATCTACAGAGTTCATAAAATGATCCCCCTAATTGCTCCTTCTCTCAAGTTTTCCACCTAGCCATTATGTTAATGCTAACTACATTCCCTATGCTGTGCTCCCCATCCCTGTGACCATCTATCAGCTACTCATTTCTACTTCTTTAACCCTTCATCCCATTCTCCCAGCCTCTCAACTCCCCACCCCTGTCTCTCACCAAAATTTCCACTATATTTGAGTCTGTTTTTGATTAATTTGTTCTTTTTCTTCCTTAGATACTGCATATAAGTGAAATCATATGGCATCTATCTTTCTCTGACTTATTTTACTCAGCATAATAACCTTTAGGTCCACCTACATGGTTGCAAATGGTAGGATTTCATTTTTTTTAATGGCTGAGTAATATTCCATTGCATATGTGAACCATAACTCCTTTATCCAATCATCTGTTGATGGGTATTTAGTTTGCTTCCATATCTTGGCTACTGTAAATTATACCCCATGAATATTGGGGTGCACAGACCTTTATAGATTAGTCTTGAATTTCTTTGGATAAATACCCAGAAGTGCAACTGTTGTAGTTGGTGATTTCCTCATATCTATCTTATAGTCCACTAATCAGCTCTTCAGGTGAGTCTCACCTGCTACTCTTCACACATACTTATTTTTAATATTCAATAAGGTTAGTTTTTAATAATTCACTGTACTTGTTTCACAATTCCTATTTGTTACTTTGTACAGGCAAATCCCTTTTATTGCTCACAGGAATAAAGTCCTTTTTTAGATTCTTTCATTTTTTTCCACTTTCTCTAAGTTACTCTTTTTTTTTTTTAATTTGTTGTTCCTCTTTAATGATGCTTACATTCTCCAGATTTTGGCAATCTGTGGTTGTACACCCATCTTCTAGCCTGTACAGACCCCTCTGGTGGTGAAAACTCAAGCCACCAACCATGGCCTGGCCTACCAATAATGCAGTTCTCTATCAGAGATAACTGCCTTTCTGTGTCAAGTAGAACTTTTAAAAACTTTATGGATGTCTGAAATTTGCTGTGGAAGGGCAAGACTTTAGCATATTCAGTTGAGTATCTTCAAGTTATAAAACTATTTTTCAGAAAATTCCTGACCTTATTTCCATGTTTTTCTCTCAGAATTTTTAGAATCATCAAGTTAAAACAATCCCTTTGGTACTATGAATACAATGTTTAATTTTATAAACTAATTTATATAAAATTCTTTTTAATGCTGAGTCATTCTAGCCAAGAGCTTAACATGACTATTCAATCTCCTTTTATTAACTCTCTGTAGTTTTAAATTTCTCTTCATTTGAGTCCTTCACATTTCTTGTAGTTACTTTTAGATATTCATATTTTTGCTTGAGACTGGGATATATTATTTCATTGTATTCTCAAGCTTGTTATTATTTGTAAACTGGAAACCAACTGAATCTTGCATTAATATTTAAAAAAGCTACCTCATTTTATGATTACTATGTCTAAATTTCTGATTTGATTATCTAGGGCTTACCCAGCCATGTACATATAATTTAGTCCTCCCTTTCGTAATAAAAAAGGCTTAATAATTTTTTCAAAGAAAGCACAGTTCAATGGTTTAAGGGTGGGCAATTTTTTCTGTAAAGTTTTTTTCTGTAAAGTAAATCTTTTAGGCTTATGGGACATACAGGGCTATGTAATAACTACTCAACACTGCTACTGTAGCACAAAAGCAGCCTGAAACAATAAGTAAACAAATGAGCATAGCTCTGTATCAATCAAACTTAGAGATTTATAAACTCCTCATTGAGAGTATAAGTCGTATACTTCTAAGTACAAGTCAAGTCAGTCTAAGTTCAAATCTCATATTCAGCATTTATTGGCTTGTAATCTTGAGCAAGTTTCTTAAATTCTTATTGCCCAGTTTCAACAACTTTATATGGTCATAATAATAGTTTCGACATTAGTGCCATCTATTTGTGGTATCATCATCTGTGGTAATGAAGTAACTATATTCAACAATCAGAATAGACCTAGGCTCAAAATAAATGCTCTGTCATTATTAGCTATTTTTATCTTTATTTGTATCTTTTGTTTTCTTGCGTAACTGTTTGCCTTACAGATCTCAAAACAATTTTAAGACAAAAAAAGCATATAATAAAGCATCCTTGTCTTGCAAATGCTGCTAGTTTTTCTCTATTAAGTGTATGACTTGTTTTGGTTTCAGATATATTTTTATGAAATTAAAGAACTATTCATCTAATCATATTTTACTAAGGTTACGTGAATTAGATTTTAACTTTTATAAAACACCCTTTCAGCATCTATTAAATGATAATCCGTTTTAAAAAAAATATCTTTACCTATTTATAAAATTTATTTTCCTAATACTGAATCATTTTTCCATAGTTAACATGAATCCCATTTGAATTGCTAGATATTATTCATTTAATTTGCTGATAACATTCATTTTGATGATAATTCATTATGCTCTGCTCATTCATTATGCTCTGGATCTATTTAAATTATAATGATGTAATCTATTTTTTGGAAGTTTTAAAGAAGTAACCTGTTAAACTCTGAGCCCAAGACTTTTTTGGGAAGTAAGCTTTCTAACAATTTTTTTAAAAAGATAAAAATCACAACATAAAAATTAAACAAAAACAGCATAAACAAAAACAAAACAAACTAGAAATAGCATCTTCAAAACATAAAACAATAAAAAGCTAGAAGATCCAATATATGAAAAGGTCTTATAAATCAGTAAGAAACAAGTGAACAACCAAATACAAAATGGCAAAGGTCACAGTCAATTAATAGAGAAATAAATATATATGACCAACAAAAGTGTGAAAGACTAATCAATTAAGTATTACAGAAAAGCACAGAAACTAAAATGAGATATCATAATTTACAAATCAGATTGGAAAACTTAGAACATCAATAATGTCCAGTGATATCACTGTGTGAGTTCTCTTAAACACTGCTGCAGGTAGTAAAAAGCAATTTAACTTTTTCAGAAGACACTATCACACCTATCACAATTATAAATTACATGTATTTGTGTTAGCAACTCTACTCTACCTATGCTGCCAGTCACTGTAGTATTTTTTGTAATGCTTTTAAAAACCTAAAAACAATCAAAATGTTCTTCAATAAAATTTGAGAGTAAATAATGATATCACAACAATACAGTGGATTATGCAGCCATTATAAAGAACTATATCTATACATATTGACAAGTAAGTGTCCATGAAACACTGTTTAGTTAAAAAAGCCAATTGTAATAGAGTATGTAGTATATAAATCCACTTAACACAAAAGTAAAATGTCAACACATGGAAAAAGTTCTGCAAAAATATATAACAACCTGCTATAAGAAGTAAAGAAGGGAAAACAGGAGACTTCACTTTCTAACTTACACAATTAAAAAAATTTTTTAACAGGAATCTTTTATAATCAGAATTTTAAATAAAATTAAATAAAATTTTAAAACTGTCTTGTGGTACTATGGAATTAATGCTCTTCAAATTCAGGCAAATTAATGTTTTAAATTTTGAATTCATATTCCATTGCTTTGGCTAGAACAAGAGACTCTTATCTGGACCTCTTAGCTCCAATTCATCCTCATCCTGCTGTTAGAATAATCTTTATAAAATACTAATATTTTCATTCTTAAAACTGTTTAATAGCTTTCAGGATGAAATTCACCTTTTTTTATAGATTACACAGGTTATTATCTAGCCATTGTTGAATTCTCACCCATTTTCTACTCCAATATCATATGATCTGGTTATATAACTTATAATTGCCTAAATGAAACATGCTCTCTCATCCTTCTCTACCTGAACTTGCACCTATATTGAACAGTCTCTTCTCCCATCATAACTTGGCTAACTTCTACTCATTCTTCAAACCTCAGTTCCAAAAATAAACCTGCAGGAAGCTTCTTACACTTGTCATATTCATTTCTGTTAAATTCTCCTAATTTCTATTCCTAGAGACAACCACTACTACCTCTAATCTTACTGTTTTAAATGTCTAAAGTCTTGAGGCAGACTTGGTCTTCTATTTTGTATCTTCCAGTACTTAGCAGATATTGTTTAATAAAAGCCAACTGAAATGAATTTACTAGTGATATTGTTTTATTCTTCATCTACCAGATTTCCTCAAAATTATTAAGGCTCAAGAGTTAGTTAAAAAGCATAAGGTTTATGTATATTGTTACCATAATTAAACTTCTTTTTAGATGATACACAGCCTATCATTCATCTCACTTTCTTGTTATTTCAATAAAACCTCCACTAGATGGCATAAGAAAAGCAGAAACAAAACACATGGAAAAAGAATTTATCTTTATAATGATGTATTTATCATTTCTCTGTACTAAAGGTAAAATGGTTGGTTTGTTTTCATGTCACATTTTTACTGTACAGTTCAGAATTTTCCACTATTTTTAGTCTCCTTAAAACAGCTTTTAGATGGGAGAATAATGGAAAGTATTAAAAAGATTTTGATAATGATAAAATGCTATAAATTGGTCATCCATTTCCAGCTATCAGAGTACTTTTAGTAGATCAACTCTCGTACTAATGAAGGCTATAAAAGCTGATAAAACATAAAATATGTTTGAAGGCACTGCAGAAAAACCAAGGCAGACAGAAAGAACATGAGAAGCCAAGATCCTGAGAGAAAAGCAGCAAAATTCTCTGCCATTTGTTCCCTTAAGACATTTGCCAATTCCTGGGGAGCATACGCAGAAAGCTGTGGCCTGTATCCTATACCTTCCTCTGGAGCTAGAGACACTGAAACTGGAAGTCAGAACTACCAACCAAGAACTCTGAGAACTAAGAGTTTGGAATAAAGGAAGGGCAGAGAGCTAATCTTCTGTTGGGCTTTTCGCTGCAAGGCATTTGCAGATTCCTAAAATATACAAAATACTTGTGAAGAGGGAGACTTCAAACCAGGTTTTAAGAGGCTGAGAAGCTAAGAGGGGCTTACAGTACTTCCATAAAGATGAGGAGACAAATTTTGGTATTCCTGACCCGAGGAAAGAGTGAAGGTAGGGAATATATAAAATGCAGTCACTTTAACCAAGTTGCTAAAATTAACATTATAAAGGTTGAAGCATGAGGAAAGTCTCCACTCTTACTCTAGCCTGAGAACTTAAAACTTTTTTGAATTTTCCAGTCCTGCATTAATGTGTGGATATACATCTGGACCTCCAGATAACCCTCTAAATTGCCCACTGAAGATCACATATTCACGCCATCTGATAACCACCTGACATCCATTATCCAGACCACCAGACATGACCAAACCTCCTGGAGGCCATCCTCTATACTACCTGGCATCCATCATCTTGACTGCCTGACATCTGACTAACTGTCCTGTACAATCCTAGGACTAAGAATGAAGGACTGACTGTTCTCAAGAATGTACTTTTATTATAAGAACTTTTAACTTTTCTTTCTTCTTTGGAATATTTTTGTGTTTTTTATTATTTATTTTTTCTTAGTTGTGTTCAAAGTTTGCAGGCTCCAAGAACCTTGAATAAATCTTTATTATTTATTTCTTTTTCAGTTTGTCTGACAATCTTCTAAAAGAGAGTGGCTCAGGTAAACATTTCAAGTTTTAGTTAAGACCACTGAAGTCCCATTGGGACAATATACTAATCCTGAAACACCCTGAACCATTATAATCCCTAATTAAATCAAGTTTCTAACTGCTACTCAGAAGAAAATTAAGTATCTTCTGGAAGCAAACAAACCTATACAAATGTTTATCATTCCATAAAAATTACTAGGTATTCTAGGGAGACAAAACCAAGTGACCAAAAGAAAAGAGAAAGAGAAAATAAAAACAGATCTACATATATTATCAGAAATACACTTCCAAATTTAATTAAAGAACAGAGTTACTACTGGGGTTGGGGGGGGAGGAAGAGGCAATCAGAAACTCTAGAAATGAAAAACAGGATTACTAAAATTAAGATTTTAATAGATGGGTTTAATACCAGATTAGCTATAAAAGAGTAAGATAGTAACCCTGAAACATAAGCAAAAGTTGACCAAAACACAAATCACAGTAACTGACAGGACAAGCAAAGCAAAAAACTCAGTAGTCATTTCAAAGATCTGAACAGAATAAATATGGTTTAATTAATACACACAGACCATTATGTCCAATTGTTGCCAAATTACATTATTTTCTTGTGTACATGGAACATTTATAAAAACTGACCATGTGTCTGGGCCATAAAGAATGTCTCATCATATCTCAAAGATCTGAAAACTACAGAACAAGTTCTCATACCACAATGGAATTAAGCTAGAACTCAGAAACAAAAAGAAAACTATAATAAAAAAAAAAAAACCTGACATATTCAAATACTAGAATATTTATCACCAATAAAAAGAAATGAACTGATACAAAACCATGAATGTACCTTAAAAACAGTATGCTGAGTGAAAGAATTCAGACACTATGAGTACATAATGTATGAACATTACTAAACAGAACAGTAATCCAGAATAGAAAAAAAAAAGAGCTGTTGCCTCTAAGGTTCAGGAGATTGCTCAGAAGGGACCTAAGGAACTTCCCTGAGTAATAAAAACATGTTCACTACTTTGAAAGGAATGTGAGCTACTTGGTATATTTATTTCTCATATTTCAAACTGTACACTTAAGATTTGTGCATTTCAGTTTGTAAATCAGATTTTAATAAAAACTAGAATTAAAAAACATGCCAAATGACATTATACAATGTTTACAGATGAGTGGATGATTTCATATGTGTGTGTGTGTGTGTAAAATCACAAACTTAAGTAGAAAAAATACATACAAATTCAAGACTGGTTGCTTCTAGGAAAGAAAGAAACAAAGTGAGTATGACTGGGGCGGATACAAAGGAGCCTTTAACCATACTATATTATTTTATTTAAAACACATTTAAAGCAAAATTAGAATTAAGCAAAACATGGCTTTTCTTAGACTATATGAATTGTAGCTTTGATATGCAGAAGTTTTGTGTGGTTTTTCTTAATTTTTATTGCCTTTATTGACTTTAATAGGTGCCAGTGGATATTAAAAGCTAATATCTTGACAAGACTAAGATTCTTGATTAAACAAAGATTCTAATTATTGCAGTTCCACAAAGACATATCAATAGAAGATACTAAATTTTTGCAGCAAAAATGGATTCACTTCTCTGTACAGCAGCCCTCCCTTATCAGCAGAGGGTATGTTCTAAGACCCCCAGTGGATGCCTGAAACCACGAATAGTATGAAACGCTATACACACGTTTATTTTCTATGCATACATAACTACTATAGTTTAATTTGTAAATTAGGCATAGTAAGAGATTAACAACAATAATAAAATAGAACAATTACAATATGCCATAATAAAAGTTACATGAATGTGATCTCTCTCATCTCTTATGATGATGTGAGATGATACAATGCCTACATGATCAGATAATGTGAAGTGAATGGCACAGGCATTGTGATGTAGTGTTCAGCTATCTTTTGACAATACATGCTTGACCTTGGGTAACTGAAACCGAGAAAATCAAAATATGTATGTTAGTTACCACAGTAATCAAGTAGCCCAGAGTGAAATAAACACTTTTATACATGAAACCAATGAGAGAACAACACGTGAGGTGGCTAAAAATGTTGTAACCAACCTCATTCCCCACCCCAAATAGCTAGTTAATGAAAGCCCATGACACCAGTCACTCAAAACACATGCAAGAAACCATGACTTAAAATTAAAAAAAAAACAACTACCATCCATATTCTGCCTTGACTTTGGTAAATTCTGTGCTGAACAAAGCTTCCACGGGGAAGAGACCTGTGCCATTTCTTCTATTTAATTGTGATCACATGGTCACATCTAACTTCAAGGGAGTGAGGAGGCATAATCTGTGTTCACAGAATGAGAATCAGCAACATTGAGTGGACATCCCTGATGATTTGCCACCTAAACGTATTTTCTTCATGGCCACAATTATTATATTTCCTTTTTATTGTATGCTGAAGCCAATAATTAATTTTGAATTTTGAACATAAATTTATATCAAGAAAAATTGGTACTTATATCAAACTTTTTCATTCACTTTTATGAATACTTTGTATCCTCTCTGAGTTTTCAAAAGGACCAAGTAGATTTCTGGGTATATGAATAGCAATATTAATGCTATGTCCTAAACATGCAAGCTAACACTAAGATATTTAGAATTATCTGCATATATGTAAAACTGCTACCAAGATCAGCTCCTACGTACAAAGACAGGGACTGACTAGACAAGCAATTAATTTAAAAAATACAGTAAGAAAACAATCACAAAATAATAATTTCTAGTAATGTTTTCTTAATTAGCTACTTATAAAAACTCTTCCTGAAAACAACTTTGTGACTTCAGCAAAGATATGTTACTTATTTCCTTATAACTAAAAAATAAGTTAACACTGTAATTCAAAATTACACTTTAATCTACCAAAATGCCTCAGTGACATTTACAACTAAATTTATATTCTGAGAAAGAAAGCAACATTTTTCCCAGAGTATTTTCTATTTATTACAACAAGCAATAACATTGAACAAGTTAACAATCACACAATGATTAACGTCAAAACCTTGGACATTAGTTAATGTGTGCTGTTTTATCAATGGTAATAAAACATCTATTGAAATTAAAATGCTGAAACATTTTACGAAACCTTTATCTCATGACTGAGCAATCTGAATGTAACAAACTCTTCTGCCAGAAAAAACTGTCTTCTAAATAGAGAAAAAATGTTTCAGCAAACTGGGGGAAAAAACTCTAAAAACAGAAATGTTTATTATATATACTTTTTAAAGACTTGTTATTAATCTAACAATAAAAATGTCAACTCCAAATTGAAGGCTAGATTGAAGAGTTTCAAGTTCTATCATGTATCTAATAATCTAATATCAACCTTTTAGACTTTAATGATTTATAATATCATGTTACTGCATTATTATACAAAAAGAAATAAAAAAATGATAAGTCCATATTCTGGCATAGATGTTAAGTTCCAATTAAGTCTTATTTTCAAGACTAAATATGATTAAGCTGAATTAAAGTGATAGTATTTTTCTGTTCACCTACTACCCTTTGCAATCTGGACTTTTGAAATCCAAATATTCACCTACAATAATTTAGGGAAAGAGAAAAAAAAGATATAAAGGGATTTAATACAAACATGTGTTTTGCAATAATTAGAAAAGACATGCTGTTTAAACAGATTATATTGAATAATCCTAAATATAGACAAGATGGGGAAAATAAATACATCCCAATGGTAGATCCTGTTTGGGTTAAATTATTGTAAATTCTCTTATCAAACTTCTGCTACATTCAAAGGCTTAAACACATTAGTGCCAATTCTCTGTTCTGGATAAATAACAGCATCTACTTCTGAGTTGTAAGGTTTATATTATATAACACATTTAAGAGCAATTAACACAGTGACCAGTACACAGGAAACATTCAATAAATGTTTCATTTAAAAACAAAAGAAAAAAACCTCACCTCAGAAACAAATTCTAAGGCCTAAATAAGTAAATCAGTACGAATTCCCATATTTGCTAGACAGAGTACACTGTGCTAAAAGTACTGTCAGTAGCAAGATCCAAGAGAAACACAGATGTGATTTGTGTTAATTTCAAAATGGCTTTCAAGTTTTCAGTTTTTTATCAATAGTCCTTTAGGAGGAAAATAAAGAGAATTTTTAAAATTAAGAAAAAACAATAAAAGAACAAGACAGATCTATATGTACTAATATAGAAAGCTGATCATTAAATATTAAATCAATGTTCTTTTCAACAAGATGGAAAAAAGGCTGCATGGAATACAAAAAAATTAAAAGCTAACAATATATATAAGTAAAAAACAATTTTAAAAAATTAGACGATGCTGATTTCTACTTCCAGAAATGGCAAGCTAGATAATTTGCATCAAAACTGTGAAGGTATCTAAAACAGCTAGACAAAAAACTTTTTTTTATTTCTTAAAAACTGAAGAACTCTTAAGATATCGGGGAACTACTGTACCAAAATCTAGATGCAAAAACCCAAACAGCTAAATAAACTCAGCATTCCCAGTTCTTTTGCCTTGAGGGCATGCGCCAGTCCTGAGGAAACCGGTGGGAAAAATGAGCTGTGGTTTTGGTGGCACCGAACATCAAGAAGCACAAAATTCAAAGCTCTGGGCCTATACAAAGTAGAGTTTACTAAACCATATTCAAGACACATTAAGCTGGGACTCTAAGGGTTACACCATCAGAGTATGGATGAACCAGAAATAAACTAGCTCTTTAGGTTTGTATCGCCAGGATGGTCAGGGGTATTTTGATTCCCGAACTTAGATTACGTTGAGCCCTAGGCACCTTTTAGAAATACACAAAATCCTTTCTGATGGATCAACCTAGGCCTTGCATTATTCCTACGATTTTTCTAAACGCCTACAACACTTGGTATTCCTAGGTGGTCTCCCATCCAAGTACTGATGAGGCCCAACCCTTCTTAGCTTCCGAGATCAGACGAGATCGGGCACGTTCAGGGTGGCAGGCCGTAGACTATTCCTACAAATTTTAAAATCTAATGACTAGCACGCAGTCATTAGTGGGAAAGATGAGAAACTATTGCTAACAGAAACCAACCCATGAAGATTTCAGATATTGTAACTGTTTTATCTAGACTTATGTTTACCATATTAAAGAAGTTTTAATTTAGAGCTTGAAAATATTTTCAGGGAACAAGAACTATAAATAGTAACACTGTCAATTTAAAAAAGAATCAAACAGAATTCCTAGAAAAAAGTAACAGAAATTATTAATTCACCTGATGAGTTTAACAATAAATTAGAAGTGAATAAAGTGAAATTTAATTACCTAAAAGGCAGATTAGAAACTATTATCCAGAATGTGGCACAGTGAAACAAAGAAATGTAAAATAAAGAAGAAAAACATTGAAATATAGTGAGAAGGATCAGAGACCCAGAAAGAGAGGAAAGTACAGAAATAATATTTGAAGAGAAAATGAATGAGGCTCCTCCAGAACTGAGGCACTAATCCAAAATTTAGAAGATGCTTGTCATAATGATGCTTGACATGGCAGAGACAATACATGATACCACATAATGATGCCATATTAAATTGATTTTTTTTTCCAATAGCCATTTCAAGATGAAAAAGAAATGTTGGAAAAAACTAAGAAAATTTTACAAAAAAACACTGACACCTAGGGATCAAATGGTATTAACAGATTTGAAAGTCTACTGACATGCAATATTTAGGAGCAACATAAAACTTCAAAGCAGATGAAAGTTGCTCTTTTAAATAATCTTTACCTAATAAATTTGAATATTATTAAATGTTCATCATAATAATGAACTAGAATGACAAAAGAATTAAAAGCTGAAAATAATATAATATACTGATGTTCAACACACATACACAAAAGGCTTGATGAAGCAAAACAAACAACAAATGTGATTTCCCAAAAAACAATTCAGTAGGTAAAAAAAAAAAAAGTGTATAGTGATAGCTATCTGAAGAACTGACACAAGGCACTCATCTCTATTTTGCCTAACTAGGAACTCGAGCTAGAAAAGTGGGCTTTGCTCAAAGACTGTAGGCCTCAGATGCCTGGGCCAAAAGTTCACAGTCCAAAAATACACTAAATCGTACAATTAATAATGGTTAAAATGGCAAATTTTATGTTACATATTGTTTTACAATAAAAATATTTCACACACACAGGAAAAAAAAGAGGATTGGAGAGGGAGAGAAAGGAATGAGCAGAACATAATAGCTTTATTAAAATTTTGGAGGAAAAATAAGGAATCTAGGGAGGGTGTAAGAAAGGAGATGACATCACTGGGGAAGACAAGCCAAGGAACTGACTACAGGTGCTTGGATCTAATACCAGGCGCTGCTAGGGACAGAGAAACATGCACTATGTTGTCAGTACTCATGCGGACTTAGCATAGAGCTTTAACGTACTTTCAATTCTGCATACTGAAATAGTCTAACAATCATAGCATTTCAAATATTATTCTGCTTTATCTTTTAACTCCCACAGCAATCAACTTTCTGCCTTAGTGGGTCAGCTCTTTTTGTGAGGCCATAAGACTTCCTCGTCTCTCTTAAATGTATCATGTAATATACATACAATGGAACAGTACCAATAAAAGTAACAAACTACTGATACACACAACATGGATAAGATCTTTAAAACATTGTCCTCAATAAAAAAATGAGACAACACAAAATATTATATGATTCTATTTATATAACATTTAAAAATAGCAAAAGCTAATTTATAGTAGTAGAAATAAAATCCAAAACGCTGGGAAGGGGCACGAGGGAACATTCCAGGAAGACAGAAATATTGTCTTGAGTACGAGTTACACAAATACATGCATTTGTCAAAACTTATCTAACTGTAAACTGAATATCTGAATATTTCACTGTATGTAAATTATACACAAAATTTTAAACTACTACAATTTCCTCAGTACCATTCAGCAAATCTCTAAATGTATAAAATTCAACAGTTTCCTCTGAATTTTTATTCTCCTATTCACTTTTAGTGCAAACAAAACCAAGTAGTACATTTAAGCGATTCACTTCCATTATAAAAACTACAATAATCTTGCTTCTGATAAAAGTAAAACCCTCCTTTTCTTTTTTCCATTGTATATATAAAATAAGACTGTCTTTTGAATTATGTCCATAACTTATAGGAGAACTTCCATATTATTTGATATACTGAAACTGAGATTTCAGTCTCTAGCTTAGAGATTGATCTCTAAGATTTTTCTATTACTTTAACTTCTTGAAATAAGATTACTGGTATTATTTTAGTTAAAATAAAAAGTTACAGGTCAATTTTCTTTGCAACTGACAAGTATACAACCATCCAGCTTTCACAAAAACTAGCCATTTATAAGTTTTACGGCCAACTCTTTCCCTGTGCTCTTTTTCTTGAGAGGTAATTTTTCTCAGCAGGAGACTATGTCAACAGCTTACAAATAAATTCATGTAAATACATATTTCTCATTTATATCTGAATAGTAGTTTTCTCATGTGTCCCTGGCATCTTCTGACACTTTGTGAAAGAAACTAAAACTTCCAATCTTTTAACAGGTTACACTTTTTTGTCACTGCTAATGAATTATCTATAAAATTCCTTCCAATCTCATTACACACTCCATGTGTCTTGAAATTTTTTTCTTTTACATTGTCAGCATGCTACCCCCAAATGCACACTAATGTCATCCATTTTATAAAATTTTCAGCCTGAAAGTACTATTCATCATGACTTTTTCTCTTTTTAGGTCTATCAATATCCTCATTTTCTTCAGAAAAACACAATTCAATCATTTTATTGCCTTATGCTTTGAGTCTTAATATAAAAGCAGTTGAACAGTTTTTCAGGTATTTCTTACATGTGTTAATTAGATGCAAATTGCTCTTCAACTATGCTGTAAAATTCTCTTATGAATTTAAAATTTAAAATTCTCCTATGAATTTAATCTGCTAAAAATGTGTAGAAAGTTCTTTTCCTGCAATAAATTTTGTTTGTTAAATACTGATTACCTACTCAGAAAGCCTTGACTTTTCTCACACACAATTTCTCAACCTTGGCACTACTTACTGACATTTTGGGATGGGTAATTCTGTTTTGAGAGACTATTTTAGGTACTATAGGATGTTGACCTGCATGCCCAGCCTCTATCCATTGGATGCTAGTGGCTTCTCCCAGGTGTTACAATCAAAAATGTCTCCAGACATTGCCAAATGTTCATTGAAAGACACAACAGATCATGCTTCAGAACCACAGTACTAAATCAAAATCCTTCCATCTCAGGAAAGATCTGGGAATTATGTAAAGCTGTTCAGTACCTTCCAAAGCTGCTCTCCAGGTGTTACATAAACTAAACTAAATCAGAAAAAAAAAAAAACTAGAGTCAAGCATAGTTATTTCTATATAGTAGAAACCAAATCATTATTATTTGAATTAATGAATTATGAATAATTATTCTATTCATGCTATACATATTTCTGTTGGATGGGTTACTTCCCATTCTCTTCATTTTAAGAATGAAACAAAAAGAGATTTAACAGGAAAATGGAGCCAAAGATGGAAGTCAACAATAGAAATTTTAAGCAATCTGATTCAATTAAAAAAATTATTGATATTTCAAAAGATGCAAGATACATTTACTACTTATTTTCTATGCAGCTAGGCACTGCTACATATATGATATAATGTAATTAATGGGAAAAATCTTTGGAAAATGAAAACATTTTGATATATTACTTAGGATATACATCTTAGTATTTGTGTAATTGTTTAGTGAGTATTAGAAAGAACACTAATTTAAGATGTTTCACCATTATAGCTTAATCTTATTCTTTTAAGTATATTTTTAATAGGAAATAATACAGTTTACTGTCCTCCTTTCCTTTTAATTTCAAATTCTTAGCCGCTGTTCTAAAAATCAGAAGTTGAAAGACAATCTTCATCATATGCCCCTCCTTTGATAATCATATACAATTGAGACCATAACTTAGGACCTTCAAGTACATGGCTATGTAAATAAATACACATTGTTTATGATTTTGAAAAATCATGCTATCAAAATTTAACAGTATGATTATCAAATAAAAGTATTCATCATTACTAAACAAGTAGTAAGGCTCTTACCTACAACCAACATTTGGATCAGCATTTCTTGAAAGCAGTAGCTCTACACACTTCAATATCTGTTCCTCTGAGCCACGAGCAGAACATGCAGTTATCAAAATAGTTTGCTTATCTAGAGTGAATAGAAAAATGAGAACCACCCCCTCCACATCAATAAGTGCATCTAACTGACTCCTTTTACCATTCAAAAGATTCTACATATTTACTGTACGATTAAAATTCTATTCCCTAATCTCTCGCTCTTAGTAGACAACAATGTCTTCCTTCATCAAAAAAAAAATGAGATTATGGATGAACTGCCTTAATCTTCGAATTATATCTATAATTCATGTATTAATATCCTTTCCCTATTCTTATTTCTTCAAGAGACTAGGAAAATAGTTAAGAGCATGGACACTGTGTAGAGATACTGCCCAGAGTTGAACACTTTTTGGTTGATTAAAATTTGCCTTGCTGAACTCATGACTGAAAAATAATTATTAATATTCTTTGATTTCACTTCTTTACTCCTCATTTGACAATTCACTGAAATGTGGTTTATGCCCAAACTACCCTACTGAAAATGACCTAACTGCCACATCAACTGGGTTTTTTTTCAGTCCTTTTCTACTTACCTATCTGAGCCCACCCAGTTTACTAAAAATCTCTTCTCCCCTTGTCTCCTACAGCATTAGCAAAGAATAGGGTAGATTAAAAACAAAAACATTTAAGTAAGAACTGGGAAATTCAAAATAGGTAGAGGCAGCCATGGTTTACATTAGTGGTTCAATACTGATGAGATACAGAGTATAGTCCCAGTTCTGCCACTAATAAACTGTGATTACAGTGCTATCTTAATATCTCAGGAGACCTAATTTGTAGATAGGAAGCTAATATCTGCCCTCTTTGCCCAATGAGGCTATTGTTAGATGTATAGAAGAATTTATGTAAACAGTCTATGAAAAACATAAAACATTTTAACTGTAAGAAAGTCCCCTGATTACAAAAAGCAGAGAAAGAAAACTTAGTTGTTTGAGCAGAATATTTTACATACTTTCAAAAAATTCACTCCTAAATTTAGCTTTCATTGGGTGGTACTTTAAAATGACATAAAAATATTGTAACAGCAGCTAATTAAACATAAAACTGTTGATAACATGGGAATGTAAATGAGAAAAAACAGAAATAGTTTTACAAATATCTAATGTAGGCACAAATTTAATGTGAAAATTAATTCTAAAATAAAATCTATACCTGAATTATGAAATAAATTTAATTGCCTGTTGGAAACATGTTAAAAATAAGTAATCAGTAATTTAATATAATAAAGCTGGATTTGCACATATACCCTATTTTTCAAAAGCACTCAAAGCACTGAGTAAAAATTATTTAATAACAGAAAAATATAGATTTAATAAAGTACATCTGAAACATTTAAGTAACATAGTTCAGAATTAAGTTTTAAATTCCAAAGACTGATTTTCAAATAATTTTCCACAAAACTATTAGCTTTTGATGTTTTCTTTCAATGCATATTTCCTTTATAAAAATAACTCAAATCCCATAGCATAGAAGCTTAAGATACAAAATAATACCACCAGTTACAAAGATAATATAAATGGAATCTTCCTCTTTAGAAGAGTGTTTTTCAAAATTTCTAAGGTTTCTAATTTGATTTTGTCTGTTATTTACTTAATATAAGTATAAGAAGAATTTTTTTAAACTGCTTATTTCACTTTGCATAATGGCTGCTTGGGAATCAAGAAAATCACAGTAAACATAATCAGTTACATTATCAAACATATTATCCTTATTCATTTTTTTCAAGGACAAAGATTTTAAAGTGAATATATGAAAATAGAGCATGGAAAGTGTATACCATCACCCTTAAACAAAATATAATTATGCTTCTAAACAGAGAAATATACAAAGTAAATTTTCCAATATGTTAAATATGTAAAACATCTTACCCTTATCAAAGCTTGCATTAGCACCTCTGTCCAAAAGGACCCGAACCAGTTCTACATTGGAAATGCTAGCAGCATACATAAGGGGAGTCCATCCATACCGAAAGCTGGAATCTACACTAATGCCTATCAAAATAAAAACAAGCTTTTAAAAGTCTCACTACCAAAAAATAAAAAAGAAAGATCATTGTCACCTTAATATACTTAAAGTACTGGGCACTGTGTTATCACCATGTTCTTTGTAACAGGAAGGAATTTTTTGGTAATAATGGCTTCAGAAAAGTAGCAATTGTTATATCGAGACTTAAGAAAATTAGCTAACTTCACTTTCACTGCAGGTGCTATGTCTGAAGTGACGTGATCTGATAAATGTTTTATCATATATAAAATTTCTTTAACAGGTTTTACATGCTACCATTTTCTCTCTAGGGGAGTTGGAAAAGGGTTTACAGAGATAAAACATCTTTTTAATTAGAATATATTTCTATGGTGGCAAACACCACATATATTCTTAAGAGTCCCTTAACTTCCTTACCAATGCAAAACTCATCCATCGGTGACTGGTCAAACAAAAGGCTAAAAAGACAGGTTAGGGTTAGATTATAAAAGTAGTGTTAAGAAATGTCGAGTGTACTTTGTGATTCAGGCATCGATATCATTATACGTATATTATAAAGACAACAATGGTACCACCATTGAGAGTGCAACAGGAGGTTGGGAGACCTGTTATGAGGCTAGAAGCCTATGCAAAAATCAGAGCAAGGGCAGTGGAGAGAAAGAGGATAGAACATAAAAACATTTCAAAGGCAGAATCATCAGAATTTAAAAGTACTTTGAGGAGGAAAAGTGAAAGAAAAAAACAAGTCAAAAATGACCATCAGGTTCTGCCTATGAGAAATAAATGACAAGCAGTATACTAAAATAAGGAGAGGCACACTGATGAGATATCAGGCCTGAGGAGCAGGATAGTTTTAAAGTCACTGTCCAGAATGGGACAGGAAGAGCTATTGGTTAAGTAGGGATGAGAATCAGCTGACCTTAAAATCCTCAAATCATTAATAGTACAAATCCTTGGAGTCATCTAATTTTCTCCAACAGCATTGACAGCTTTGGTCATATAAAAAAGAAAAAAAACGGTTGAATTAATCTAGGTTTGGATCTAGGGCTGTGAAAGAACATAGATGTAACACAAGAGCAAGGATAAAATAAGGCAGTGAACACAACCTATTAAATTCATATAAAGCCTCTTCTATAAAGAGATCAAGATTTAAATGGTAATCTCTCCCTTCAACCTAAGAAATAGTTGCTAATGTTAAGAAAATAGACTGCTTTTGTTTCAAAGAAGGAGAACCTGTATGTGAAAATCACTTAAGACAGGCCTGCCTTTAACTCCTTTTAATTTAGTGTTTTATAGTCTATAAAGGGTTCCAATTCACAAAGATAAATGTCATATCACTGAAGCAACACAAACTTGGGTTAGGGGAGAACTCACTTTTTTCCTGCAGGGATACTAAGCTGCTGAAAGATTATGTATGTCAATTCCTAACTGTCTAATTTTAATTGATATAAGGTGCATGATAATTACTGACAGAAAACAACATAAAATCATCTTAGTACATAGATACATTGCTGGTTCAACCTGTGTAACAAATTTTCTGCTTTAAGCTGCTGCAACTGAAAGCATATGAATGAGATCAGAGAAAATACTTTTTTTCTCATTATTGTTTCCTTACAGACATTACTGTTCAAACCTTGACAGTACAGGAAAAAAAGAAAACAATGGGAAGAAAAAGATAAGCAAATGTGACACGTTAGTATAAAAATTCCTAAAAATCACCACCTCATACTCAAAAAAACATCTATTATGCTGTAGGCATAGTGTAAAAACAGTAAGTTTAAAAGAATTGACACAATATATTTATGTAAAAAAAAAATTCAAAATAACACTATATTGTTTTGGGGTATATAGAGAGTAAAAGTTTAAAGATATGCATAGGAAAGATAAATACCAACTACAGGAGAGTGGTACTCTCTTCAGGGGAAGAGAGAGACATATTTCTCCATACCTTTCTGAATATCTGAAAGTCAACAATTTGTATTTAATACATTAAAGAGAACTGAAAATATTATTACATAGCAGAATAACAAAAACTGTGACATCTTTTAACTGTTAAAAGTGGCTGACTCAAAGGGAGCTTTCATTTTTTATTAAACTTTTCAACTGATAGAGAAATAGGTGTCAAACACAAGAATGATTTTGAAAAACAAAAAATTAAAGGTATTTTTAAAAGTGTTAAATAATGACATCTGGAAAGGAACCAAAAAACACTAAAACAGAAGTGACCTATGAAAGTAAGACACCAGGGGTAATGGGGTTGAAAGTGGGGACAAAGGTATCTTTCTACTTATATCTATGTTAGTCTTTTTTAAAATGAACTTTTAAAACTTTGGTAATTAAACAATTTTAAAAGGTTGACTAAACTTCTGCTTTACCAGTAGGCTCTTCAGGAGCCCGTTACTTCGTTGCACCTTGTCCCACTACGGCTAAGGCAAGTTCTCTTTTCAAAAACAAATTTCTTCCTATTCCATCACATCCAACATGATGCACACTTCTGCATGTGTTTATATTAGGTATTAGGCCTCTCTCAATTATTCAAATCTTATCCAATTTCATTCTTCAACTACAAACTCAAGTTCCACTGTCCACAAAATCACACGGATTCTTCTTTTGTTTTAGCAGCTAATATTTACAAAATGCCTACATGTTTGAACACCTTTATTAATGTATTCTCTCACTTTAATCCCCCCCCAAAAAAAACTCCTTTGATATAACGCATGTCGATTTAAATAGGAGTGGGAGTGGGGATTGGAGATCTGGAAGGTTTGGTATAGTGGTCAAGATTACAGAGCCATCAAGTGACAAGGCTAGCAATCAAACCCAGAATTGTACTGTTTCTAAAATGATTTATTTTCCACTAACCTATGAAGCATCTCTAGTATAGCAGAAAAAACATTTTTTCTCTATACAATCTCATTTAACTATTTCGTGTGTGAACGTTTTATACCTACGAGTAGATGGTAAATGCCTGTTACTCCTTTGGATAGTTCCAATCGTTGCTATCAACTCACATTTCTCGGTCAAGGTAATTAAAAACATATAATATTTAATTTGATCCACAGATAAAAAGGTGTGGGACCCAGGACAGAATCATGTTTTACATGAAGAAATTGACGCTCTGGAAATTTAAATGACTTTCCCAAGCAAGCACACTGAATAGGCAATAAAGCTGGAACAGATGCCGGATATTGTGATTTCTACCTCAGGCCTCGTTTTATACATACACACACGAGCAGCGTGGGGGAAAGAACGTAACTAAAGCATACATCACTAGAAGGGGTGGCAACTAGCCCATCTCTCACCAGAATTTAGGAGCTCCTCGACCAGTGCAACATCTCCCGTGGTCAACGCCTTCTTAAACGTTTCATTCTTTTCTTCGGTGGGTAACGGTCCCTTTAATTTCTAAACAAAGGAAGTTTTTAAAAAAAAAAATCGTGTTATTTTGACTTTTAATACTCGGACATTTAACATTAATAATTTTTAATGCTTTCATGTCTACTGCAGCAGGAAATGATTTTTGGTTTTAGGGTTTTGTTTTGTTTTGACGGGGGCGACCTACAAAGTTTGTAGAGAATCACGTCTAGAATTATGTTTAAAGGGACCAGGTAACGACGGGTCCAAAGCCAAGGGAAGAGCAACATCGACCACCTAAGGAGGCGCGGTTGAGGGAGGAAAGCACACTGGGGAAGCCTTTGCGGGTTGGTTTCAAGTCCACAACACTGTTCAGCCCCCGGCAAATCAAGTCAGGGAAACGGGCGAAGGCGTGAGGGGTTCACGAGGCCGGGCCTCGGAGCGCCAGGGAAGGCCGATCCCGGCGCAGTGAAGACCGAGCCTCCTCTGCTACCTGGGCTGCCCGATCGAGATAGCCAATCTCCCAGCCGTCGTCCTCGCTCTCGCTGCTCTCGCCTCCGCCGGCCACGGGCAGGCCGCGGAGGGCGCCCACCGCCGTGCCCCGCGCCGTGCCCCGCGCCGTGCCCGCCGCCATGGCCGCTCGCGGCGCCCCGCCCGCACGTCTGCGCATGCGCACGCGCCCCCCAGGCCCCGCCCACCCTCTGCGCCTGCGCACTGAGGGGAGGCTGCGCCGGAAGCCGCCGCCATCCCCTCCAGCCGCCCCCCTGCCACGTGTCAGACATGTGTCCCGTGGGAGGAGAAGGACCGCCCTGGGTCAGAACGCGTCCCTAAGCAGCCCTTCCCGCACGTTCAAGAAGCCACTGGCTGGATGAGAGCCCAGGGGAGCGAGGAGAGCTCTTCCTTTAAATGTCCCGTCGTCTCAGCTTTCCCTGTAGACGCAGACACTTCGGATGATCGAAACCTTTGCCTGCCTCGGCAGCGCAGAAGGCCCGAATGCAAAAATTCGGCCAGGAAAGGAGAGCCTGGGGAAAGAGTGGATCCAAAGAACTGGGAAGAAGAAATGACTTAGACTTTCAGCGGGCACATACATACATGCTACAGACGACTCCAGGTGAAAGTGGCCCGAACCCTCTTTTCTGCATCTCACGTCCAGTGATGATTTTCGCCACCACACAAAAGTAGGTCCACTAAGGAAAGGCACACATTTATGTACATCAAGATGATTTGGAAGGAATGTGGCCGTGTATCATTCTTTGAAAGTTTTGCAATGTATTTTTTTTTTCTTAAGGAATCTTTGATGTAAGATTTTTGAAGTTTTGTACTTCAGAGACTTCCACAGATAAGTATTTTTAAGTAGTTGGGTTATTTTAGGGGCATGCCTGCTTTTCTAAATGCATTCATTCAGTAGATGTTACGGATCATGGAGCACAGCAAGGCACAGCTAGGTTTGGGGAGAAGACATCCAAGACAAACGAAGCTGCCTTGTAGAGCGCACATTTTAATAAAAAAAAAAGTCAATAAGCAAGTAAACAAATAAAACTACTGTAGATTACCGGTGACCCAAAAGAAATAGACAAGTGATCAGATTCTGGGATGAAACCATTTAAGCAAGCTGTTTCCAGGCCAAATCAAGTACTACCAGCAGTTGTGTGCCCTCAGGCAATTCACTTAGGCTCTTTTGCATCAATTTCCTTATCTGTAAAATGGAGATAATCATAGGACCCAACATATAGGGTTGCTGCAAGGACTGAATAAAGTAATGGGCTTGGAATGGGACCGGTCTCAATGTAAGATATAAATAGATCTTAGCTACTATTATTATTATGTTAGATAGGTTAGTTAGATATGAGTAGAGTCAAAAATGACAAGAAGGAGTCCGTCATTAAAAAGTGGGAGAGCAAACCTTTTCTGGCCAAGGAGATTGCTAGTACCAAGGCCTAAAGGCAGGGAAAAGCATGGACCCAGGCCTGGGGCTAGAGTAGGGCAGGTGAGGCTTCTCAAGAGCAAAATTTAAGAGGCACTCACTCTTAGGGTTCTGTAAGTTCTTACATTTTGCATCATACGTACTTTACTTACTCCACCTTTGTCCTTGCCCTGCTTGGACCAGAAAGGAGGTCTGAGACTGGAGTTTCATGAAGGAATGGGTATGTGAGGAGAGAACCTTGCAAGCCTGAAGTAAGGATTTTACCTTAAGAGCAATTAAACATTGAAATGTTTTCAAAGTGGTGAACGATATTCACCCCCCCTCTCTCTCTGTGTGTGTGTGTGTGTGTGTGTGTGTGTGTGTGTGTGTGTGTATAAACATTCAAACTCTTTTGAAGAATAATTTTGGTTTGAGCATCTAAGTAGTGATGACTTTTAATAAGGTGGGGAAATACTAGAGGACAAACTTGAAGATAAAGTGAGCCTCTGATAATTAACATATTTAAAACAGAATAATCAAGTGTAGCTGTCAAGTGGTTAGTTTGATATTCAAGTACAAGATCAGGAGAAAAGATGATCCTGGAGACATAAATATGGGAGTTATCCATACATAACTGATTTTTAAAACTTTGGGGTTTACCTGCCAAGATATTTTTGTAAATACAGATGCTATAGTCTGAATATTTGTGTCCCACCAACCCCCCCCCAAAAAAAAATTTCAAAAATGATGGTATTTGGAGGTGGAGCCTTCGGGAGCAGATTAAGTCACGAGGGCAGAGGCCTTATGAATGGGATTAATGACCTTATGAAAAGGACCCCAAAGAGCTCCCTTGCCCTCTTTCCACCATGTTGGGACACCACAAGAAGATGCCCTATGAACCAAGAAGTGAGCTATCACCAGACACCAAATCACTAGCACCTCGATCATGGACTTCTGAGCTTCCAAAACTATGAGAAATAAATTTCTGTTACTTACAAACCACCTGGTCTATTGTATTCTATTATAGCAGCCTGAATAGACTATGACAATAGATAAGATTAATCTAAAATTTATGTGGAAAGACAAAGGGACCCAATAGCTAAAACAATTCTGAGAAAGAAGAATCAAGTAGGGGGAAATCTTTTTGATATTAAGACTTATTGTGGAGCTATAGTAATCAGAATTGAGTTGTATTGGAGAAGGGGTAGATACACAGATCAATGGAACAGAACAGAGAACCTAGAAATAGACCCACATGAGTAAGGCCAAATGATTGCTGACAAAGGTGCAAGAGCAATTCAAGGGTGGAAGGATCAAATAGGTTAAAAAAAGGAACCTATTTAACCCTCATGTCTTTTCAAAAAATAGCTCAAAATGGATTACAAATACAGACAAATATTCATAACAGCATTAAATATGCTAGCCAAAAAGAGGAATCAACAAGTCCACTAATTGATGAATGGATAAACAAAATGTGGTATACCCATACCATCTATATTAGTTTTCTAGGACTAGCATAACAAATTGCCACAAACTGGTGGCTTATAACCATAGAAATTTATTCTCTCAGCATTCTGGAGGCTCGAAGTCTGAAATTAAGGTGTCAATAGCCCTATGCTCTCTCTCTGAAAATTGTAGGAGAGGATTCTTCCTTGCCTCTTCCTAAGTTTTAGTGGTTGCTAGCAATCCCTTGGCTCACAGATGCATCACTTTAATCTTTGCCTCTGTATTTTGGGCTGACCCTAATTCAGTATGACCTCATCTTAACTTGATTACATCTGCAAATACTTTATTTTCAAACAAGGTCCCATTCACAGGGTCTGAGTGAAAAAGAATTTTGTGGGGACACTGTTCAACTCTGTGCACGGTGTATGTCAATATGTTTTCAAAATCCATGTTCCAACATATATCTGTACTTTATTCCTTTATATGCTGACTAATGTGCAGTATTGATTTTAGAAGGTGATTTCAAGAGGTGGCAAGACCTAGCAAAAGGCAAATGTAATTGTGAACTGAAGAAGTGGCAGGAAAAACGGAGAGGAGAGGGTGTATTCAAAATTTATTGTAAACTAGAATCAGTAGGATTTGGTGACTCTGTATGGAGGGTGAGGGGGAGAGAGGAGTCAAAGCTCATGTGACAAGAACACAAGAAAAGGAAAATGTTTTGAGAAAATGGAGAGAAGTTTTTTTCTGCACAGAAATGTTCTGAAATGCCTGAAGAACATCTACATCCAGATAAGGTCTGGAGCTCCCCAGAGAGACCTGGGCTCTTGGTTTAACTTTAGCAATCACCTTCCTATGAGGTAATAGTGGACCTATTAAAGTGATGATATTGCCAAGGGGGAGGGATAGGATGAGGAAACCAGCAAAAGGAAGAAAACAGCCCCTTTCAGCCTGAGAAATAATGATTAAAGTAAGAGGAGACATGGAAGAGATTAACATCTCAAAAACCTTGCACTAAATTATAGCCTAAAATGATAATAATAACAATAACAATGATAGTAAATTTACCTTACAGTACTTCCTATATAATAGTTACTATTCTAAGGCCTATATTAAGTCATTTAATACTCACACAACCCTACTGAGGTAAATTCTCTCTCAATTCTACAGAAGGGGAAATGGAGACACAGAAAGATAAAGTTACTTGCCCAAGGTCACCTACCCAGCAGGGCTAGAATTCAAAGGCAGGAAACAGCACTACCGTCCATGATGCTCTTGGTCATTATTAGCTAATATTTATATAGTGCTTCCCTGTACCCTGATACTTTTCTAAGCCCTTATATCCATTAATTCACATCATATTCACTATTACTTTTTGAAGTAAGTGCTAAAATTATTATCTCCATTTTATAAATGAGAAAACTGAAGTACAGAAAGGTTATGTAAACCATCCAAGATAATACAGCTGCTAGGCGAGATGGTCAGAATTTACTTACAGGCTTTCTGGCTCTGGAGTGAGGCTCAGATTTAACGCAGAAAGTACGACACCCACAAAAGCACTCACTCTCTTAAAAGAATACTTGTTTCTCCTGTGTGTTTCATTCACTGGAGCACTGGCTCTGAAACACTCTTTTCCAATGCAGATTTCCTCTTCTGACTAGTAAACCAGACTCAGAAGAAACCTTGATTCATTTACAGGTTAATCACAAACTTCATTCCTGGGCGGATTAGAAATTGGTAATTTGGGTTCCTTTGAAGAGATTTGGGAATTCCCCCAGGAGGACTTCCTGGATCAGGTCAGAAAGCTACCTACCCACTTTGTTAATGACTATGGTGTTCTGCTTGGTTCACTGATGACAGGATAGTGGTAAAACAAAGAGGGCAAGAAACCAGTTAGATCTGGGAAATAAATATTATTCAAATTTAGGCAGCTTCTAGTACCTGGTTTTTTTTTTTTTAACCTTTAAGCTTTGACTTAGATATTAGTGATGATTAGCTAATACAGTTCATTTTACCATTACACATGGTGATGCTGTATTTCATTGGAAACTTGTTTTAAATTTAATGTTATCAGATTTTTAAATTCTTGCTTATTTTTCATAGTAATATGTATGGTTGTACTTTCTATAATTTGAAAAAATTCTGTTGGGATTCTTAATTCTTAATTCTGTCTGGGATGCAATTGGGTTAGCTGCCTCTTTTAAGATAATTTTGGAGGCATAAAAATAGTAAGTAGATTTTTTTTTTCAGTAATTAAAATTCATGTGCACAAGACAGCCAATGGGAGAGACAAGCAATTTTTTATTGTATAACATTCATTGATTCTACAAATACTGTGTTCCTACTGTATTTTCTAGGCATGGAGGATGAAGTTATAAAGACCATGTAAGATCTTTGACCTGAGAATGTTTATAGTCTAGTAAGAGAAACAAATATATAATTAAATATCAGGTTCTATAAAGAGAAATTAACCAAATGAAGAGGATAGGGAGTAAAGGGAGGAATATGGGAATCTGAAATAAGAATTTCAGAGAAGACCTCTCTGAAATGTTATTCTTAGTGTGATAGAAATTACAAGGATCTGATTTGCCATTTTAAACATCATTCTGGCTACTGTTAGGTCGGCGGGGGGAGGGGCCAGCCAGATGCCTCCCTGGAGACTCCCCAGCTTGATAACTGGAATCCAGACCTTCTGAATAGGGCCCACCCTAAAGCCCTAGGCGCCACCACCCTAATCCGGAGGCTCAATTAGAATTTGATTAATGTTCCCCACCCTAAACTTCTACCCCCACATAACCCCATTAAAGCTGCTTCCTCCCACCCCAGTGTGTGACTTCTCTGGCCCCTCTCCTCTTGGGACTAGAAAACTTCACCCAGACCTCGCCCCGGAGCCCTCTCCCAAAAAATGCTTGCTTTTAAAACTTCTCTCTGCTTGTCACACATTTACCTTACAGCTACCAGGAGAAAAGACTATAGGAGAGCAACGGTAGAATCAAGAATACCAGTTGAGAGTCCATTACAACGGTCTAGGTCCTCAAATCTGCCTGTATACTATAATCCTCTGGATATGATTCTAGTCAGCCCCAATCTAAATCAATTATATCAAAACCTCTAGGAGTAAGATCTGGGAGTTGATATTTCTCAAAGCTCCTCTAGTGATTTTAATATGTAGACAGGGTTAGAAAACGTAGAAGAAAGATGTAAGGTAGAGGTTTAGGGCAGTTATCCATATCTAGTAGAAAAGTGTAAAGACCCTGAATGTTGTGGCTAAGCTCCTAAAACAAAATAGATTCTTATCTGGATCTATTTTCTTTAAGGAATGTGGTTCGATCAGAGAATAAAAATCCTTAATCAATGAGGGGAAAAAAATCATCAGGAAATGATGAAAATGGATATTGGTTAAGAAGTCTTAACCATTATAATACCAGGAGGTAATGGTTAATGAAATGTCCATTTCTTCAAATATTCTGATATGTAGCTCAGGTTTGAAAATGATTGTAGAAGGATCTGGTAGGCTAGGTCTAGAACAGTTATCTTTGGAGGTGGCTAGGTACCGGATTCATATATTCATATATTCATAAAAATATATATATGGTTTATGGAGACAACAGATATATGGGGGGTGGGATGAGAAGAAAAGACTGGTCAGAGATGAATCCAAATTTTAGGCTTGAAAAATTTGGTGAATGGTGGTTGAATTTACTCCAGTAAGGGAAAAATGGGTAGAGAAACAATGTGTGTCTGTGGTTATTGAATTCAAGTGTGCCAGTCTACACTTCATCAGGAAGAGAATGTTAATAAACTCTGAAATGGGATGTTAAGTAGAAATTAGATGTAGGTTCACAACAGAATGATTAGTTTCCTGAAATAATTTTCTTCGATTTTATGTTTTTTGTTTGCATTAATTAGGAAATTCACTTAATTATTTACTTAACTTATACAGGCAGCCTTTCTAAATTTTTTTATTGCCCATATAATTTAATTTAGTTAATTTAATTTAATTTTATTTCACATTATTTTATTTTATTTTTCTTTCTAGACTTTTAATGCATACCCATGTAACTATTGTACTGCAGATAGGCATGGTGAAAGAGAGTGCCTTAAAAGTACGTTAACCCTAACTTCCAATAAAATGTTATAGTTGTAGACTCCTGGGAAACTGTAGAAGCTCATAAATGTCTGAAAAGTTTTGTGTTAAAAACTGCAAAAGAACTACAAGTTTAAAAAAATGAATTAAAAGGTAGCTAACAGTGAAATTCTAGAGCATCATTTTCAAAATTTCTTCTTAACTAAAGAGCACTCCTCAATAAGTAGCATATTGATGAACACCAAGAAGAGCTCAACACTTATAATGGAATCTTGATTTAAAATAAATAACAAAAAATGAACTTTTAAAGGGATTCATTGCTACAGGAAATTATTAGATTTATCATTTTTTTGAAATACAATAAATTTTAAATAATATTACAACAAAGTTGGAATTATGAAATAAGATACATCAACCAAATACATATCACAGATTGGTAAATATCAAGTTGATGACATATGACATGTGATTAACTGGAATATAATATTTAACAAATAAAATCAATTGAGCATTCACTATGGTAATAACTATTCCAAGCATTATACATGCTTTAACTCTGTATCAGAAATATTTTTAGCTGCAAGTAACAATATTCAATGCCAGTCACTTAAAAACACATGGTTCTTTTTTTTCCTTTCCTGTTAAAAGCAGTCATTTGTTCAGTTGCACAATGGTTTCTGTCAGCATCTATCTCATTTTTTTGGCCTTGTCCTCATAGTTGTAAGATTTCTCTCCCAGCTCCTTGCAGTATGTTTATACTGAAAACAAGCGAAAGAAAGAAAAAAATGGTTCCAGCTATATCTGTTCCCTTTTATCAGGGAAGCCAAAGCTTTTCTAGAAGTTCCAACAGATTTCTGCTTTTGTCTCCTCTATTGGCACTCTCACCTAGCACCCTAAATTGCAAGGGTCTTGTTTACATTAATTATAAAATCAGGTACTACATTTTTTTAGACTTTATAATGGAGCAGGATAAAGGAAAGAAGGTTGAGAATGAGTGTCGTGTTAAACAGCCAACAGTGACTGCCACAACTCCACACTACCCTTATGAAATCTCTACCAAATTGGTGTTATTGTCTTTCTCCATTTTACAAATAAGAAACTAAGACAGAGAAGTTATAAAACTTGACCAAGATTAAACAACTAAAAAATGATAGAGCCAGGAGTCAACGGAAGCAGTCTGTTTCCAGAATCCACCCTTTTTTCAGCCACTTCACTGCAGTATGGAAATAAAACCTTAGATCTAACATTGCGCCTTCTTGTGTGAGCGATATTTCATATAACTTCCTAACATTCTCATGGATGGCATGTTGTTTATTATAATTGGTAAATTATTACCTAAAAATCAAATACATGTTTACTATTGCTCTTACATTTTCTGATTTAACCAATAACAATAAATATTAGTTAACTTAAATTTGTTAAGACACCCTTTCAGAGAATTTTAAGTATTTTCACAGATATTTTTATATCTATAATTTCTTCATAAATCCTGTCAGAAATAGAGATAAGAATGATATTTTACATTTGATAACTGGGAATACTAGAATAAGGTTGTGTCAATGCTTTGAGACCTGAGACTTAAACTCAGATTTACACAGAATAAGGCCATTCTTCCTTCATTAGACATCTGCAAGAATTGACGTTTTATACTTTAGGATAATTTTTAAATAAATTTACAAAAAAATCTAAACCAGTATAATATTACAAATTTTCTCACATAGCAAAGGCTTAAAACTTTAAAATTGAGCATTTAAATGGATCTCAACAATGGTCTCAGAGGTACCATATTTCATAAAAACTAGTTCCACTGGTTACTTCAAATTTTGACTCATATTATGATTCTATTTATTATAATTTATTACCCAAGTAATTGTAAATACTATGCAGGAAATGAATTGTACACTTCAATTGTTATTGCTTGAAAGAAATTAAAAGCTCACTCATACCATTTATGTCAAGTATTTTTTCTATTGAAATCACCTTTTATTTTGTTTCTTATTAAAAAATTAAAGTTTTCCCTATTAATTTATTTATTATAATAGGCAACATTGATTTTTAAAATTTGTACAGTATTTTGTAAATAAGCAAAATCAAAGTGATTATTTTCCTTTCATTAGACAGCTTCTTTGGATACTACCATGTCAAATAGCTTTATTATTTCAATGTTGCAAGGATACGAAAAATGTCATTTAACTCTAGAAAAAGAATTGCTGCCATAGAATGCTCGTAGAACAGTTATTATGAACTTGTAGAAAATAATTCCTTGCACATATTTTTGTTTTTAAAAAGTTTAGATTTATTTATATGTAACAATAATTTAAGGTAACTATAACCTGAATGTCTTTGGCTTAAAGCTATCTTTAGAATTGTCACATTGAAATAGACCAGTGGTATAGATGGAATTTTTTTGGCCTCCAAGAAAAATTTCAGAAACGTATCTCTCATCATTTGTTATTTGGAGAATAAACAGCTCTTCAGATGGGGACTATTTGACTGGTATTTATCATATTTAGGGAGAGAGAAGCAGCTGTCTTCTTACTGGGACCTGGCTTTCTGGCAGTAGTTTCCAGACAGACCAGACCTATGTGAGTCACTAACATTCTTTGAGTTAAAGAATAGATTTCTGAAGCGTCATTGGTTTATGCTGAGTATTCTGAGCAGAAAAATTGAAAGCAACAACACAAGAAAGGTACATTTCAGGTGGAATTGTAATAACTATTGAGCACCTGCAATATGTGGGGTCTTTTTCATGGTACTTTATTTAAGTCGGGAAATCACTCTGAGAATTACGTCAGGCCAATTTTTCTTGAAAAAACCGAGACTCTGAAAGTTTACCTTAACCAAAATTACTAAGTCCAAATTTGGATTTGAACCCGGCTCTCTTTTGTTCTACAGCTATCCAAATATTGGCCAATATCAAAATAGGCTTTGAGAAACACAAAGAAGGAGTATTCACTATACTTTAAAATACCATCTCTTAGAATATAGCAATTTCATCAAAGTCTCCATTTTTAGAAAGCACAGATGAACTTGATTTGGTGGTCAAAGGTATATATAAACACCCAATTTAACTCATTAACATCTTCATGGGAGTAGACTCTGTGACCGGCTCAGTAGCAGGGTGAAGAATGCTACAGAGAAAAACGCTTTGACCAGGGGAGGTGGCAATGGTGGAGGAGCTGTGAGGTGAAAGACTAAGAGAAAAATCCTAGTTGTAGGAAAATCCCCCAAATGGCACAAACTTGAGTAGGAGTTAGGATGGGAGAGAGGGTGGTTAGTTTAATCCAGTAGGCAAAACAAAACAACAAAACAAAAGGCAAGTACAGACAAGAGGTGTTACTCACAACAGAACCGAATGGTAATGGCTTCTCCCAATCTGGCAGCTGTGTCCCCAGGGGAGAGTCAGCAATGACCCTGCAAAGTGCCCTGCACTTTTAATCACCTGATGCATACATTGCTTCTTCTTCTTATTACCCTTGTGATCTCGTTTCACGCCATTCTCCCCTTACTCATTTCTCTCCTTGCTTTTTCTTAAACATCTGAGATTCTTTTCTGACAAGTTCTTTGCTGTAGCTGTTCCTTCTGTCGGGAACTCCCTCCCAAAAATATCTACTAAACTAATTCTCTCACCTCCTTCATGTTTTTGCTTAAATTTTAACCTCTTTCAAAGGTCTATCATGACCACCCTATATTTTATTAAGACATAATTAACATGCAACACTGTATTAGTTTTATGCATATAACGTAACGATTTAATATATGTATGTATTAGGAAATGTCACCACAATAAGATTAGTTAACATCATCACATATATTTGCAAATGTTTTTCTTATGATGAGAATCTTTGAGATCTGTCTTAGCAACTTTCAAATACACAGTACAGTATTGTTGACCACAGTTATCATGCTGTGCATTACATAACCAGTCTATTTACTGCTCCAAGCTGTTTCTTCACCCTTTGACATGCCTTTCCCACCCTTTTTTTTTCTCCCACAGCAATTGGTACCTTCTTATTTGCTGATTTACTATGTTTATCGCCTACTAGAGAATAAGCTTCTATATCAGGCATCTGTTTTATTCTGACATAACTTGAGACTCTAGAATAATGCTCCAGGCAAACTGAAGTGTATGCCAATCACAAATGTCACCCCGAACCTGTGCCGGTAAGCTAGTGAAACATGCACAACAGGGTCTATTGCTATTCTTCTTTAGGTAACTTTCACCACCCCTTCCCACCTTGGAGAGCCTGAGTCCTAGGCCAGGCAGGCCCCCTATGCTACCCATCCCCTCAAGTGTTTCATATGTCCCCACAAACAAGTTCAGTCAGCGGTAGCATGGGTTCAATCATTTTCTCTTTCCATTCTAGCTCTCTTCTGCTGGTTATTCCAGGCCTTCTGGGCAAAGCTGTTGCTCCCATGAGAATCATAGCACTACCACTTTGGCTTTTTCACTAAGTGATACCACTGAGTCACCGGAGACTTGGTGGTTACATACACATCCACAAAAAATAGACAAGATTACTTTTACTATGCTATTTCCTTACTAGGAGAGCTTTTTCAAGCACCATGTCCTATTGAAAGAAACCAAACTATTCTCTCAACCACTCCTGACTTCTAACTCTTAGCATTTTCAAAATCATTTAATTATTGAGCATTTTGATGAGCACCAGCCCAAGTACTGTGTAAGAATTTTTTAAATTCTGGAAATAGGCTTGAGAGATAAGTGTTATTCTTCCTAATTTTAGAGATAATGAACCCAAGGTCAGAGAGCTTAAATACATTTTAAATGGTGTATAGTTGATAGCTATGTGGTGAGATTCAAAGCCAGATTCAGTTGGACCCTGTAGTAAATGTTGATGCTGAAATCCATTTCCCCCCTGCTGGCTATCCCATCCTCCAGCTGATATGACTGTGGGCTGATAACTCAGTGAATTACTCTCTTCTGGGAGACTATGATTCCTTCTATCCATACCAGTATATCTTGATCAATAACTGAATTATAGGGTTTTCAAAAGGCTAACCATTTGCTTCAAGGTGAGGTTTATCCTGTGGTGCAATGTGTGTTGCAGGGCTTTCTTGTGGGAGCAAACTAAAACTAGTCTCCATCTAACCCATCTTATTTCCTTCACTTTTGGAAGTATGCCCCAACAAAACTCATCTCAGGCTCTTGTAGAAAACCTAACCTAAAATAGTCCTCTAATTCCATTTTCTAACCACCATAATACACTGCCTCCTCCTCCTTCTCCTTCTTTCTTCTTTCTGTCTCTTCCTTCCTTCCTTCCTTCCTTCCTTCCTTCCTTCCTTCCTTCCTTCCTTCCTTCCTTCCTTCCTTTCTCTCTCTCTCTCTCTCTCTCTCTCTCTCTCTCTCTCTCCTCCTCCTCCTCCTCCTCCTCCTCCTCCTCCTCCTCCTCCTCCTCCTCCTCCTCCTCCTCCTCCTCCTCTTCCTCCTCCTCCTCCTCCTCTTCCTCCTCCTCCTCCTTCTTCTTCCTCTTCTTCTTCTATTGGACCAAGAGAGTTTGTTCAATTCTCTTTCATTACTATAAATTCTCTCCCAGAAGTTTCCTCAACTGCTCATGTAAATGGGTAGGACAGTAGATTGAATTCCTATGATGAATGAATCATGTGATCAGGCTCCATTGCCTTATATCATTCTTTACATTGAGAGTATTTTAAAGCTGAACATAAGTTTTTGTAATTAGCCATGTGACCTGGTAGCCCAAATTGGTCCAGTGGAAATTTAACAATGTAATCCTCTGGGTAGAACTAGAATTAATATTTTGCATTTTTTTCTGTTAATAAAAATTACATCACTGAAAACAAAATTGGGATTCTTTCTGAAACAAAACTATTATCCTGGAAGAACATATATTTTCTGTATTCCAGAGTATTAGGGGTTTTTGCCTCGAGCTTTTCAGGGAACTGTGAAGTATTGGAAGTAACGTTTGTTTTTGTGAAGCAGATTGCATGTACATTGGGATCGATGTCTGACTAAAAACTGTGAACACTAAAGAAGAGTAAGCAACAAAATAATTTGGCTAGGTGGTGCTCATGAAGGACTTCATTTTCCCAAGCACACATTAAAGTACTACCATTGGCTTACTAGAATATATATCTTATCATTACAAATAACTTGTGTGTAATCGATCCACACAAAGCATTCCAGGGGAGGTACTTTTTGATTACATTACAGATTGCTTGCTTTTACTTCAAGGTCAGGGAAGTTGATAGAATTTGTAATGAATGGTATAATTGTTGAACAGTTCAGCAAACATAATCTATTTTGGGATGAACAGTATGATTTATGTAATGGGAAATCATGCCACCCCATCAAGCTGAGTTCAATGAAATGATAAATAGCTACCTGAAAAAAAGGAACAAGTATATGTAACTTATTAACATTAAAAAAAATACCTTTGACAAAGTTTTTCTTTTCCCAGCTGTTCCCCCACACATAACCCAGTACAGACACACACACACACACACACACACACACACACACACACACACACCCCAGAAATTATTTCTTAAAACATACTATAGAGTTGAAGGAAAAGGTTGGTTTTATTTAGGAACTAACTTATAAACCAGTAACAAAGGGTCAGTCAGTTGCTTATTTAAAAAGAAAAGTTTGATAATTGGCTTTCTCAGTAGGAAGTACTGAGAAATATTTATGGATCAGGCACTTCCATTAAATCTGAGTTTACAATCTCATAACAAATGCTTTACTGACATATCAAAACCCATGATCCAGGGTTTTCACTCCTGGATATTCTTAAAAAAACGTAAAATCCAAATGTTCACTGAGAAGAAAGTGGATAAATTTATTAAGAAGGTGTATACAATGGATACTACATAGCAATGAAAATGAATGAACTACTTTTAAATACATCAATATCAATAAATGCCACAAACAAAATTTGAGTGAAAGAAACCAGAAGTCTATAGACTGTGGACTTCCACGTATGTGAAATTCAAAAACAGGCAAAAAAAGTTTGTACATGTGGAACTCAGAACAGTTTATTTGGGAGGAGGTAACACTGAGAGATAACAAAAAAAGAGCCTTCCGTTTTGCTGATATACTCTATTTCTGGATCCGGTAGTGGTCATTCAGGTGTCTTCACTTTAAAAAATATATATTAATTGTGCACTTTTATGTATTGCTATTAAATTTCAAAAAATTTAACTTCAAAAGGAAAAAAATGGCCAGAAATGAGTCTAAAAATTCCAGTTCCTAAAATGTATGGCCGTCATGTTCTGTGACTAGTAAGTCTGATTGTCATAATAAGCACAATAGAAAAGATATTGGAACTTATGCTATACACAACAAACAAAATTTTGCATTGAGAAAATTTGAAAACATCAAGAGGCTGCTGTCGTTTCCCAATTCTCTTCCTCCAGAAAATGAATTCTAGATCATCCTTTTTGAGAGAGAGCTCAGCATTAAGTAAGCCAATTCACAAAACCAAATTTGCCTTATCCTGGGGTTTTATAATATATATGAAGAGCTCAAGGTCACCTGGGATCCAGTAAGCACTCAGTAAAGACATTAACTTTTTTGGTGGGGTGTAGAGCGGGGAGGAATTTGAAACACATTTATAGACTTATTTTGAGTTTGCTACTAACTAAAACATTCAAAACCAGTTCACAAGTGGTACCACTATGAACCTCATGCTTGTGTAACTTTCAGACCAATGCAGTAATTGCTGTTTTATTTTATCTTAATAGAATTGTTCAATGTCCAGTCCATTGAAAACTTTATGTTTTGGGATTCACTATTCTTCATTCCCAGCATTGATGAGAATGTTATTCAGGGAGGACTAGAGACACAGCCCTGCAGACCATCCTCATTAATCTCTACTATGACTCTCAGTGATCCAGTAATCAGACACTTTTGGATATAGTCATTCAATCAATTATGAATATTTCCAATGAAACTCTCATCCAGTTCATGTTTAATTTGTCAGTAAAAGTATAAAGGATAGAAATGGCAAATAAATATCTCTCATTCTGACATTCTTAGATGTCTGTATTCTTATTTTAACATAGTTATCTACCTGAACTATGTCAAAGTAAATATTTTCAAGTTCTAAACATTGTTGTTTGTTGTTTTTTTTACTCAATTCTTAACTCAAATATGAGTGGTGAAATAATATGATGGCAAATTAACTTGGCCTTATGGAAAATTTATAAGACTTTTTTTTATTTAAAAATGTGTTTTTTCAGTACATTGTATGTGAAGCTTTTTTTCCCTCTTTTCTGCCAGCAGAGAGCAAGTGAGGAAGAAAGAAGAAAATTAAGGTATCTCTTCCTGGTCTTGATTTAAACTATTTAAAACTTCCCTGAGATAGATCTTTCAGACAGAAAATTATCAAGGAGACAATGGCCTTAAATGATACATTAGATCGGTTTGATTTAATTGATATTTTTAGAGCATATCACCCAAAGCAGTAGGATATTCATTCTTTCCAAGTGCACTTGAAGCATTTCCCCAGATAGACCACATGTTAGGACATAAAACAAGTCTCAATAAATTTAAGAAGATTCAAATCATATCAAGCATTTTCTCTGACCAGGATAGTATGAAAGTAGAAATCAATTACAAGAAAAAAGCTGAAAAACACACAGACACATGGAGGCTACATAACATGCTACAAAACAATGAGTAGGGTAACAATGAGATCAAGGAAGAAATCAAAAGATTCCTTGAGACAAATGAACATGAAACCAAAATGACCCCAAATCAGTGGAACACAGTGTAAATGGTTCTAAAAGAGAAATTCATTGAGATAGATGCCTACCTCAATAAACAAACAAAAAAAAGATCTCAAATAAAAAATCTAAGGGAAATAGAGGGAAAATGATAAACTCTAAAGGTAGTAGAAGGAAGGAAATAATAAAGATTGAAATGGAAATAAACAAAACAGAGTCTTAAAAAACAGTGCAAAAGATCAATGAAACCAAGAGCTGCTTCATTGAAAAGATAAGTAAAATCGATAATTATTTAATCAGAATTCACAAGAAAAAATGAGATGGGATCCAAATAAAATCAGAAATGAAATAAGTAATGCCAGAGAAATGCAAAAGATTATAAGAAAATATTATAAACAATTATATGCTAACAAATTGGACACTCTGGAAAAAATGAACAAATTCCTAGAAGTATACCAACTTTCAAGAATGAATCAAAAAAGAAAACAGAAAATCTGAACAGATTTATTACAACTAAGAAAATAGAATCAGTAATTTAAAAAATCCCCACAAATATCCTGGACAAGTTGGCTTCACAGGTGCATTTTACCAAACAGTCAAAGAATTAACACCTATTCAAGAAGATGGAAGGCTCCCTACTTCATTCTTTGAGGCCATCATAACCCAGATTTTCAAGCCAGACAAAGACATTACAAAAAAAAAAAATTATAGGCTGGTATTTCTGATAAACATAGATGAAAAAAATTCAATACATTATTAGCAAACTGAATTCAGCAATACATTAAAAAAATCATAGGATCAAGTGGGACTCATTTCTGGGATGCCAGGTAGGTTCAATATTCACAAATCAATGAAGGTGATACACCACACAGACAAAATAAAGGATAAAAATAATATGATCATTTCAATAGATTTATTAAAAGCATTTGACAAAATCCAGCATCCATTTATGATAAAAACTCTCAGCAAAGTGGGATTAGAAGAAATAAATATACCTCAACATAATAAAGGCAGCATATGATGATCCCACAGTTAACATTATACTCAATGTTAGGTGAAAGCTAAAAGCATTTTCCTTATGATCAGGAACAAGATAAGAATGTCCACTTTCATCACTTCTATTTGGCATAGTATTGGAAGACCTAGCAATCAGACAAGAAAAAGAAATAAAGAGCATCCTAACTGGAAAGAAAGAAGTAAAACTCATTTTTTACAGATGACATGATACTAAACACAGAGAACCCTAAAGACTCCACCAAAAAATTATTAGCACTGATAAATGAATTTAGTAATAGCAGAATACAAAATTAATAATCAGAAATTGGTTGCATTTCTATACACCAATAACGAACTGTCAGAAAGAAAAATTAAGAAAACAATTTCATTTAACAATTGCATCCAAAAAAAATCTAGAAATAAATTTACCAAACAGATAAAAGACTTGTACTTGAGGAATTATAAGACATTGAATGAAGACATTAAAAGAGATGCAAATAAATGGAAGAGATGCAAATAAATGCTCATGAATAGGAAGAGTCAGCATCATTAAAATATTCATACAACCCAAAGCAATATATAGATTCAGTGCAATCCCTATCAAAATACCAATGACATTTTTCACAGAACCAGGACCAATAATCCCAGAATTTAAATGGGTCCATAGAAGATCTCATATAGCTACAGCAATCTTGAGAAAGAAAAAAAAAGTTGGAGGTATCATGCTACCTGGTATCAAACTATAATGCAAAGCTTTAATAATCAAAATAGAATGGTACTGGCATAAAAACAGATACCAAGATCAACAGAACAGAAGAAAGAGCCCAGAAATAAACTCAAGCCTATATAGTTAATTATGCTGTGACAAAAGAGGTAAGATTATACAATGAGTTAAAGTCAGTCTATTCAATAAATAGTGTTGAAAAAACTAGACAAATAGATGCAAAAAATGAAACTGGACCACTTTCGTATACCATATACATGAATAAACTCAAAATGGATTAAAAACTTAAATGTAAGACCTAAAACCATAAAACTCCTGGGAAAAAATTGGGTAGTAAACTCTCTAACGTTGCTCTTAGTAATATTAAGATATATATTTTTTCTGCTATACCTCCTTGGGCAAGGGGGAATAAAGGGGAAAATAAACAAATAGGACTACTCCAAACTAAAAAGATTTTGCACAGCAAAAGAAACCATCAACAAAACAAAAAGACAGCCTACTGACTGGAAGATATTCACCAATGATACACCCAATGAGAGGTTAATGTCCAAAATTTATAAAGAACTCAGCAACTTCACACCAAAACCACAAATGATCTAATCATAAAATGGGCAGAGGACACAAATGACATTTTTCCGAAGAAGACCTATGGATGGCCAATAGACATATGAAATGACGCTCAGCATCACCAATCATCAGGCAAATGCAAATTCAAACCTCTGTGAGATGTCACCTCACACCTGTCAGAATGGCTATCATCAGTAAATCGACAAATAGTGGTGGCGAGGATGTGGAGAAAAGGAAACTCTTGAGCACTGTTGGTGGGATTGCAAATTGGTGCAGCCCCTATGCTATGGAAAACAGTATGGAGATTCCTTAAAAAAATAAGATTAGAACTACTTTATGACCCAGCAATTCCACTTCCGGATATTTATCCGAAGAGATCCAGAACACTAATTCAAAGAGATACACGCATCCCTATGTTCATTACAGCATCATTCACACTGGCCAAGATATGGAAGCAGAAGCGCCCTAAATGTTCATTGGTAGATGACTGGATAAAGCAAGAGCGGTACATATAGACATAGAATATACCTCAGCCAGAAAAAAAGAGTGAAATCTTACCATTTGCAACTACATGGACAGACCTAGAGGGTATAATGCTAAATGAAATAAGTCATTCAGAGAAAGACAAATACCATATGATCTCACTTATTTGTGGAATCTAAAGAACAAAATAAGCAAAACAGAAACAGACTCATAGGTGCAGGGAACAAGCTGAGGCTTACCAGACGTGAGGGGTGTTGGCTGGCAAAGTGAACAAGGTGAAGGGATTAAGGACAGACTGGCAGTTACAAAATAGTCCCGGGGATGTGAGGCATGGCTCAGGGAATATAGTCAGTACTATTGTAGTAACTATGTCTAGTGCCATTTGGGTATAGACTAGTTGGGGGATTGCTTTGTAAATCATATAAATGTCTAAACACTATGCTGTACACCTGAAACGAATCTAAAATAATTTTGAATGTCAACTGTAACTGAAAAATAAAAAACCTGGGGAAACAAAGGGAAACAAGAGTTTCAAACTTTCAGATAGAAAACAAGTAAGTCATGGGGATGTGGTGTACAGGATAAAAAATATAGTCAATAGCATTGTGATGGTGTTGTATCATGACAGGTGTTTGATGGACTTAACATGGTGATCACTTCTTTAGGTATAAATGTTTAATAACTGTGATGTACACTTGAAACTAATGTAATACTGTATATTGGCAATATTTTAATTTAAAATTTTTTTGAAAAAGACTTCCCAGAAAAATTTACAAAGCCAGTTATTTTGTTTTTGTCTTTAATTACTCTATTTTGAAAATAATTTGTCTAAGTATGAATATTTAATTTTTATATTTGGCTTAATTAATGAATTTCAAATAAAATTAGTGCTTTGAAATTTTAATTAAGTTTATAAATCAGTGATATATTGAAGAATATTATTTAGATTTTGAGGTCATTTGTCTAAAATGTCCTCTATTATTTTGGTAATGTTGATTAGTTACATTCTTTTTGTTTTGGGTTTCTCACTTAATTATGCACATGTTTACGACTAAATTTTCCATGCATAATATAGCCCTTTGGTCATTACTTCAGTATACAGGGTTGTTAAGCTTCTTTTTTTTGCAGTAGTGTACCCCACAAGAATGTTTAAATACAGTTTTAGTAGATATTTTAAGATGTTTTCTGTTGCAACTTTAAATTTGTTTAATCAGTAATGAAATATCTCTTTCAAAATATTAGAAGGTATAATAAGCTATGTGATTCAACAGCTCAGGACAGCTTGCACGTAACCTTTATTAAATCAAAACTCAAGCGGCAGCTTGGATTCTTGCCTTCTCCACATGAATAATGCCATTGTTCTGGAAGTACAAGAGTGGGGACAAACTGAGTAGATTCCCTCACTCTGAAGATGACTCTTCATACTGCTTATTACAAGTGTTAGGAATTCCTTCTTTCCTCTTTTTATGGTGAACCTCATCTGAGAAATTCTTTTCATTTATTTTTTATTTGCCAAGTCAAGTTGCATAGAGTGCTTATAACACAACCAGCACATGATGACTTATGCGTTAGCTATCATTACAAAGTCATACACTTATCTTCAGTTTAATCCATTTATCAAACCAGCCTAGGGAATCACATATGGTTTAAAAAAAAAATGGAATCTTCAATAGAAGGAAAAACTAGAAAAATATCTAATTCTTCAAAGTGTTAATTCTATTCTTCATTTAGTCAATGGAAAATAAAAACTTTGATTTGAATGGCTCTTAACAATAACTTTAGTGAGCAAATGGGAGCATGAATATTTGTCACTTAGTCATCTTAGACGAAATGCCTCCTGGTATTATGAACCAGTATTAAATTTCCTGACGATGTGTAATGAATATATGATAGGATAAGATCTGATTCTTTTAAAGGGACCAAGCTGGATGAGAAAGAAAAGTTTTACCTTTGATGAGGAATCCCCCTGGTCTTAATAAGGGTATTTCAAAACACTGAACAAAAGAGAATTTGTGACCACCCCCTAAAAAAGGTAAGCTTATAGCTTGAGAAACGGATGGGGGAGAATACAAGGAAGGGGCTTCAGAACTGAGGAAAAAAATTCTTCTGGCTGGTAAAGAGTGATAAAGCTTCTGTGACAACCTGTTCACTGATTTCTCGTATCTCCTATACATCTTTTCTTGCTCCACTAAGCTGAGCCACTGTACATATTTATTTCAGTTTTATCTTCCTAAAATGCAATGCAATAATGTTACTTCCTTGTTCAAAACCCCAAACTCACTTTCTTTTGCCATCAGTGCTAGGAGAGGCACTCTTTACCCTGCCATCTGTGACTCTGAACTACGTGATCCCAATTTGATTTTTCAAGTTTATTTCCTCCTCTACTTTTCACACAATAAGCAAACGATGCTCTTCCTAAATATGCCCCTCTCTACTCCTGTCTTTCTCATTCATCCCTGACTGATGATAGCTGCCTGTCTTTCAACTTCCATCTTCAAAAACACCTCCTCTTGAAGATATTCTAATTCTTAACTTGAAATGATCTTGGGTGTCATTGAATCTCATAGCTTTTTGCATTTCTAGAATGGCCCTCATTTTTTTTCTATCATCTCTAATAGTTATTTTTGTATTTGTTTCCTTTTTTTTTCCTGCTGATATATAAGCTCATTGAGAGCAGGGACTGTGTCATGTTGTCCCCAGTGAGCAGCATGGTGTCTGGCAGCTGGCAAAGCCTGTCAGATATTCAGAAGCTCAGAGCCATTCGTATTTCGTTAAAGGCCTTTAGTCTATTAAAAACTGAAGAAATACCAGGATTATAAGATCGTGATATATTTTAAATGTTACATTAGACAAATGGATATGATTAAAACACATATATGTCCACAATAATCCCTAAAGTAATTGTACTGCTTATAAAATACTCATAGGATTTAAATTTAAAAAGATTCAATAACAGTTGACATTCAAATTATTTTATATTCGTTTCAGGTGTACAGCATAGTGTTTAGACATTTACATGATTTACAAAGCAATCCCCCAACTAGTCTATACCCAAATGGCACTAGACATAGTTACTACAATAGTACTGACTATATTCCCTGAGCCATGCCTCACATCCCCGGGACTATTTTGTAACCGCCAGTCTGTCCTTAATCCCTTCACCTTGTTCACTTTGCCAGCCAACACCCCTCACATCTGGTAAGCCTCAGCTTGTTCCCTGCACCTATGAATCTGTTTCTGTTTTGCTTATTTAGATTCCACAAATAAGTGAGATCATATGGTATTTGTCTTTCTCTGAATGACTTATTTCATTTAGCATTATACCCTCTAGATCCGTCCATGTAGTTGCAAAGGGTAAGATTTCACTCTTTTTTTTCTGGCCGCGGTATAGTCTATGTCTATACGTACCGCTCTTGCTTTATGCAGTCGTCTACCAATGAACATTTAGGGCGCTTCTGCTTCCGTATCTTGGCCAGTGTGAATGATGCTGTAATGGACATAGGGATGCGTGTATCTCTTTGAATTAGTGTTCTGGATCTCTTCGGATAAATATCCGGAAGTGGAACTGCTGGGTCATAAAGTAGTTCTAATCTTATTTTTTTAAGGAATCTCCATACTGTTCTCCATAGGGGCTGCACCAATTTGCAATCCCACCAACAGTGCACAAGAGTTGCCTTTTCTCCACATCCTCGCCACCACTATTTGTCGATTTACTGATGATAGCCATTCTGACAGGTGTGAGGTGACATCTCATAGAGGTTTGAATTTGCATTTGCCTGATGATTGGTGATGCTGAGCGTCATTTCATATGTCTATTGGCCATCCATAGGTCTTCTTTGGAAAAATGTCATTTGTGTCCTCTGCCCATTTTATAATTGGACCATTTGTGGTTTTGGTGTGAAGTTGCTGAGTTCTTTATAAATTTCGGACATTAACCCCTCATTGCATTGGGTGGTGTATCATTGGTGAATATCTTCCAGTCAGTGGGCTGTCTCTTTGTTTTGCTGATGGTTTCTTTTTCGTTTGGAGTAGTCCTATTTGTTTATTTTCCCCTTTATTCCCCCTTGCCCAAGGAGGCATAGCAGAAAAAATATATATCTTAATATTACTAAGAGCAACGTTAGAGAGTTTACTACCCAATTTTTTCCCAGGAGTTTTATGGTTTTGGGTCTTACATTTAAGTTTTTAATCCATTTTGAGTTTACACCTTTTACATCATATATAAGGATACTTATAGCATTTCTAAAACATTTGTTTCATAGCACACTTCAGTTGATATGGCCTCAGAACTGGACACAAGGTTAATATTCCATAACGATTGTATTCTTTTGGTCTTGACAGCCTATCTCTGGAACTTTGTGTCATCTGAGGCCGTGGCCAATGGATTCTTAGACTTTCCATTTCAAGGGTCCTGACATAGTAGATACCTGATAAATATTCACTAAAGTGAGTTCAATTTAATTATTTGACAAAAGGTGTTATATATAAATATAATGCATTATTTCTTTTTTGAATTTGGCCAGAATATCATTCAGACATGATTGAAAGTTAATATTAACTTCTAATTTAATGCTTATAATTTAACTCTCACTTGTTTTACACTTGCCAGATTGATGAACTAGACACTGGGGTGGAGGAAAAGTATTCATTCTCACTGACTGACTGGATATTTTACCTAAACTACAAGATACATGAAGGGGAGAATGTGTTCTCTCTGACTCTTCTGATTTAGTAATGAGTGTGAACACTTGAGAGTTTGCAAGATTTATTTCTTGAAACTAGGCTAGAGACAAAAACAAATGATGATTCCAGAAATATTTATAATTCATTGCCATATGAGCTAAAGTCGATATTAATACTAAATTATTCTCTATTAGATAAGATAGCTTAAATTTGCCTAGTTGTAAATATTCCCACTCTGAGGTTCATAAATACATGGACTGTGTGTATCTGTGTGATTCTTCTTCTAATATAGTGCATAGAAATCAGGCACACCTAGAATCATGAACTCATCATTAGAATCATTATTGTTTATTTTTTGAAATTTATGTATTTAGGTATTTTTTCTGATAAAATCTCATTCTCTTAGACTAATTAGTAGAACTATGCATTTCAAGTCTTACTTTCTTAAACTAATATGAACACAACTTTTTCTAAAAAATTGTTTTATACTGAAAAGGAGAAGAAATGAAGAAGACCCAGTCACTTGTGATAACTCAGTAACAGAAAATAAAATTTGGTTATTTAAATATTAGGTATCAACCTTTTCTCTTACTCTTATACACCTGAGAGACATGACATATTCCCATAAATGTTAAGTAGCAGGAGTGGAGACGAATTTGGAATCAAGGAGAAAAGTTAGAATTAAGTTATGCAGGTGATTCTGAGATGTCTGCCATAAGAATCATTCCTGAGACAGATAATTAAACATGTGAAAATTTAAAAAGATATCATTTTTTTTCAAATTAATTGATTAATTTATTTTAAATATGTTGTTATTTATACATATTTAAACTCTATTATATATTAAAACACTTAAAAATCTATAATAGCACTAAAGATTTTTAATGACAGGAAATAAATTTTAATATGAAGGATTCATAAGTCTTTCATATATTCATTTTACCTATAAATTTTAAAATTTGTCAAAAGTTAAAAACATGTTGTGAATCTATGAAAACATTTAAATCAATTCAAATATAACTTAAATTTAGGAAAACTATTAATATGCAAATAATATTAATGTAGGATTTTATGGAAAAAAAAGTGAAGATAGTTTTATAAAACCTAAGGACAAATATCAAGAGAACAGAGTGAACATATAAAATATGCCTGAAAGGATAAGCCATGTAATGATCCAATGACCAAGACTTTCTGATTGAGTAGGTGTATATATGGCGAACAGGCATCAGAAAATACACATTTATTTTTATACAAAACTCTGTTAATTATGTAGTTGTGAAACATGCATTGTAGCCACTTGAAAAGTCCCCCCCCAAAATTTAAAATTTGTCTTATTTTTAAAAACTGTAGGTTAAAATGTTTCTGTACAATGTTATAAAACAAAACTCAGTATGTGCTCTTATTTACAGATAACCACATGGAAACTCATGTTCAGTGCAAGAAAAATTCTATTACTCTCCAAACCCATAATTTAACTTTTATCCTTTCTGCCAACCATAGGCCCTAGACATTGGTATAAGCACTGGCCTGAATTTTTGTATGGGAATTCCCTCAAAAACTAGTCTTCCAAACTTGGGAATGGTAAGAAGAGGGTATTTCTCCCTAATTCTCTTTTTTTACCCTTTGCTCTGTGGCATGGAACTCTTGGAACTCAAGGGAACTATATATAGTCTCCTTTGCTAAATACCAAAAATCTATGCGATATTAAGAAGCCAGTTGAATTTTCCTGTTCAAATTCACTGAAGTTAACAGTAAAAACTTAATTTTTTTCTCAGTTTCAGATCTCTTGTTAAAAGTATAAAGAAAATTTATTCTACAGTTTACTATACTCAATGACTTTAGTTCACTGAATGACATTTTACCCCCACCAGCGTACTGGAAGAGAGTGATTTTGGGATCAGTTAGATTTAGTTCAGAACCATCTGTCCCAGATATAAAGCTATCAATGAGAATGCTAAAGTGTCTTTTGAATTTCATTTTCCTCAAGAGTAAAATGGTATAATAATAACTATCTTATAGGGATATTGAGAGAGTTAAATAGGGAAAAGCACATAAAAGACTTAGCACACTAGCGACTTAGTGCTAATTAATTTCCTGCATTTAGTTTATGCTGGATACACAGTGGGTTTGATTCAGATTAAAAACAGGAGCAATCAAGTGAAGGAAAAAAATGTATGTTTTATGCCTCAATGTCTTAAAATATTAGTTGTTTGACAAAGAAAAATATTTTATTTTTAAAACATGTTTATACATTTTCCAATAGAGATGTAAAAATTATGGCTGGATAACTTCAACTATTCCTAAAATACTTTTTTAAAATTCAAATGTGAGAGCTCTTTGTTAGTTTATAGCAATTTCATGCAAAATTTAAAGCTGAAAGTCAGTAATGTTAAATATAGAAAAATGAGAACACAGTGAGTAGGGAGATGAAAAGGAAATCACACAAATAGAATATAATTATTTAAGTAAATTATTTTTCTAGATAAAATAAACAATAGAAATAAAGTTGAATCTGTTTTAATAAAAAATTTTTTTTGGAATCCTAAAGTTTACATAATTCAAAGGGAGTAAAAATTTGTCACCACTCTGTGGCCAAATTCACTTTTATTTTTAAGTTGCAAACTCTCATAGTAAATAGTTAATATTACCTTGAAACTTTGGCATATTTGATCAATTTCTTCTTCTTAATAATAGCAACAGAGTATTAAATAGTTGCATCCCAGTTTTATGGTCCTGAGTTGACAAGGGAATATAAAGATTATATATTTTTTTTGAGCTCTCTTGGGATCTAGAGATTTAGTAGTTTTGTTTCATTTTCATTTATTTTAAAGAAATAATCATTGACTATTGCTTTGTACATGACTTATTTCCCAATGGGGGTGGAAAGTTTTTTAAGGTCATTGAGTAACCCAATTCAGAGCCAGTTTTCCAGACTTACGCATTTCCTGCCCTCCGCCCTAGATCTTATAGTCACCTTTACATGAGAAACCATTAATTGAGAAAAAGCAATACTACAAGTATTAATTCTGAAAATGTTAACATGAAGCAAAAGTATCTAACTGGGCATGAAATATTATTATTAAATATTAAAGATTATTAGAGTTTCAAATTGTTAGCAATTTGTCATTGCATAAAAATGTGCTAAAAATTGATACAATTTTTATTTTTATTTTATTTAAAAATTTTATTTTAAAATAGTTTTAGATTTACAGAAAAATTTTGAAAATACTGTGGAAAGATTCTGTATACTTCATACTCAGTTTCCCCTATTAACATTCTACATTAGTATAGTACATTTGTCACAATTAATGAATCAATATTTATACATTATTATTAGCTGAAGTTTACACTTTATTTAAATTTCCTCAGTTTTTACCTAATGATATTTTTCTGTTCCAAGATCCCATCTAAGATACCACACTTTATCTAGTTCTATCTGCTTAGGTCTTCTTGGCTATAATAGCTTTTAAGACTTCCTGATTTTCGATGATCTTGATAGTTTTGATACTATTCAGACATTTTGTAGATTGCCTGTCAACTGGCATTTTTTCGAATTTGTGTGTGTGTGTGTGTGTGTGTGTGTGTGTGTGTTTGTGATTAGACTAAGGTTATGGGGTTTGGAGAGAAGGCTCACAGAGATAAAATGCCATTTTCATCACATATCAAAGGTACATACAAGCAACATGGCATAGTACTATTGATGTTGACCTCGATCACCTGGCTGAGACAGGGTTTGTCAGGTTCCTCCTTTGTGAATTTACTTTTTCCTCCTCTCAATACTGTGCTCTTTGGAAGGAATTTGTCATGCACAGCTCACACTTAGGAATGGAGACTTGAACTCCACGTCCTTGAAAGTGACATATCCACATAAATTATTTTCTGTACAAAAATGTATCTATTCTCTCCATTATTTTATTTAATTTATTACTTTATTTAATTTATTTACTGACCTCAATCATTTATTTATGTCAGTATGGATTCCGGGATATTTATTTTATATTGGGTTATAAGTCAATTGGGTTATAATTATTTTATTGCTCAAGTTATTCCAGCATTAACCAATGGAGGGGGAAGTTTTTTCACCTGACTGTTCCTTTGAAATATCCCCATCACTGTTGGTGTTATTATTGTTGTTGCTGTTGTTGTTTTTAGCACTTTCTTAATTTCTGGCACTACAAGATGCTCCAGGCTCATCTTGTATAGGCTGTATATTTTCTGCCCCCGTCCTAAAAGGAATCCTGGTTCTTTTTTATTGGAGAATGGTATTAGAAACCAAGATCTGAGTGCTAGGGTATGTTGGCTGCTATTGAAATGTCATTGCTTCGAGCCCTCTCAGCTGACAGAGCAAGGAAATATGTGCATGTATAACAACTTGTGTATACACACATCTATAAATATTTCTAGATGAAACCATATTTATCTTTATTAAGCTAAACATGAGTTTATATGATACCTCTTAATTCTAATCCATTAGCACATGAATCATTCTAATCTCTTCCCCTTGCTTATCTGTAACTAACTTCCCACTCCAACAGTGAGAAAACTGACTTCTACCATCCACTATGTACTTAATTTTTCATTTTCAGTTATACTTGTATAGTGTTTTCATAATTATTAACTTTTATCCCTATGGGATGCAACTTTATCAACCACAGGAGTGTTATGTCTTTAGTTTTACAAACTCCACTCATTTCCAAAGTTACTTTATCCAGAGCCTTCCCCATACCCCATACTCACGCCTTCCAGTGAGATTGTTTCATGTTTGCAATGCTATTAGATTCTCTCGTCACATCCTGTATTCCATCCTGAAGTTCTCCTTCCCCACAACCCCCTCACCACCCCATCTTTGATTTTCTAAATGATTTTTCAAAAAATCCACATATATCATTAAGATTCATTCTTTGTGCTGTAAAGTCCTACGGGTTTTGACAAATGCGTAGTGTAATGCATCATACTGAACAGTCTCATTGCTCTAAAAATATTCCTATGCCTCACCTATTTAATCCTTCTCTTCACCCCAACAACTGATCTGTTTACCATCTCTGTATAATCGCATACAATTGAATCACATAGTATGCAGATTTTCACACTGGCTTCTTTCACTAACAATATGCATTTAAGATTTGTTCGTGTCTTTCTGTGGCTTTGTGGTTCATTTATTTTATTGCTGAATAGTATTCCATCACCTAGATGTATCATGGTTCGCTTGTTCATTCACTGATTGAAGTGTATCTTGCTTACTTGCAGGTTTTGGCAATAATGACTAAAACTACAATAAACATTTGCATGCCGATTTTTATGTGGACACAAGTTTTCTAATCAGTTGGGTAAATATCTCAAAGTGTGATTGTGAGATTGTATAATAAGACTTGACTTAGCTTTGTTAGAAACTGCCAAACTGAATTTTGAAGTGGCTGTACCAGTTTGCATTCCCATCAGCCATTCTTGTCAGTGATTGATATTGTCAGTTTTGGATTTTAGTCATTCTAAAGGGTGAGCAGTAGCACCTCATTGTTGTTTTCATTTGCAATTCCCTAATGACAAATGATGATGAGCATCTTTTCATATGCTTATTTGCCATCTGTCTCTCTTCTTTGGTGCAGTATCTGTTCAGATGTTTGGCTTTCCTATGAAAATTGTTGCGTTTTGTTTTCTTATTGTTCAGTTTTATTTTCCCTTACTTTTGAAAGAAGTAAACAAAAAATAAAACTGGTTGAGAAGATGTACACTTAAAAAATAATAAACAATTATCCCATACACATTATATTTTTTTCTTGTAAAAAATCATGGAAGAAGACAGAAAAAGTTGAAAATCACATGATATCACTTATATTTGGGATGTAAACCTAAAAGCAACAAATGAACAGGACAAACTGAGACTCATGGTCATGGACAATAGACTATTGGTTACCAGAGGATGGGGTCAGGTACACAGGGTAAAGGGGGTCAAATATGTGGTGGCAGAAAGAAACCTAAACATGGGAGGTGAACACACAGTGTAAATTTATATGTGCTTTACTGTTAAAGTGAACAACTGAAACTTATCGGATTTTGTTAACCAATGTCACCATAAAAAATTAACTGTTAATTAATTAATTAATTTAAAAAAATCATGGAAGAACCAGTCAAACACTCAGTGAACCACTAACATGAAGATGTGAAATTTGAAGTGTGAACACATGCACACACGCGCACACACACACATTTATTGAGCACTTATTCCCCATTAGAAAATTTGTTGTTTTTTACTTATGTCCACTCATTTAATTCTCACAACAACCCTATATAACAGACACTCTTGTCCCTTCATTTTACAAATGAGGAAATCTCAGCTCCCAATAGAAGGACTCTAAACCCTATGCCATGTTGTCTGATAGACGATGCATTTTAAAATGAGATGATCTAAAGTCTGTCTTCTTATAAGCCAAATGAAAGCATGTTTTAAATTTAACTATAAGTGAACATAATAACAGATTCATTTTTCTTGAATTATCCAGATTATCATAAGCCTCAAACTGGTATGGGTTTGTTTGAGAAAACAGTCAGATTAAATAGCTGACATTTTTTCTCAGATCTTTAAACCTAAATTTATTTTGCATCAATTTTTTCTCTTCACTCAAAAGCAAGCAAGATACAATGTAAGAAACAACTAGGCTGTGTTTCCCTACCCTGTTATGGACCAGACAAATGATTTTAAGGAGTCATTTGCTTTATTATTTGGTAGTTATTAATGAAAAGAATTTCTAGAGACAATCAGAATAGTGACCGAATTGGGACTTGAAAAGCATAGCACTGCAATCACAGCTGGAGGCTGGCTTTGAGCCTGGTGGATGAACCTGCAGCATGGGACTGGGTGTTCCACCCTGCCTGGCTCTCCTCCAGGGAGCTGTCAGTTGCTGGGTTCCCACAGTGCCAAATACTAGGCAGGTGCAGAAAGGCTGGGGTTTCTGTTGAGGTTGTGCAGGTCTTCTGACAAGAAGCAAGACGAGTACCAGGTGGGCCCGAGGGGCATAAGGAGTGGAGCGCCTGCTTTGTTTTGGGGGAGGCTGTGCACTGACAGGTATGTGAGAGCTGCTGTTCCTCACATGCCCAAGCCTGGCCTCTGAGAAGAGTGGGGACTTTACCGTGTCCTCTGGAGAAACAGAACACTGAGACACTTTCATTTTGGAGGCTTCTAGTATTTCTTAAAAAAAAAAAAATTCTAAAAAATATTCTAAAGGTTGTATTTTATGTTTTTAAGAATTGATGCTCTTAACAAGTTAAAACAAAATGCAGTGTAACTGCACTTATGTAAGATGCATAAAACTCACGGGATTTATAATATTAACTTATAAAGAACTAGTGGTTATGTCTCAAATGTTTAAAGTTACCTGATGGAAGTATTTTTTTTTCTACTTCAGTAGGGCATCTTTGTGACTATATACAGAGATCTCCTGAGAAGATTTTGTTTTCAGCCCGAAAACGAGGAATGCAGGACTGAGGTGGGGGCAAAAGAGAGGGAGCCAAAGGAGACTGAGTGAAGGACTATTGATTTTGCAGGACTATGGAGAATCCAGAATAAATAAAAGAGATGTTGATGCTGTTAATTTCCTTTGGACTTGACTTTGCCAGTTTTAGCAACAATTTAGATCTGAGAAGCCCTTGAAAGTTATAGCAGAATTGTCTCTTGTTCAGTTTTTTCTTTTCCTGGCACAGAGCTGGAACACTCCAGGCTTTCCAAAAACATTTCTAGAATAGAGTCAGAGAGTTACTTTACTTCACAGGATGCACTTCAGTTTTACTTCTGTTTCAAAAAAAATTTTTTTTAAAGTTTAGAAATTTTCTGGTATAAGATGATTATGATGTATATCCTTCCAGTCTTTTTTTAATGTTTATGCAAACATATATGTTTGCAACCTGCATGTCTCCTTTCACCTACTTCTCAGGATACAAATAAGGTTACATCTCTCTTTATTATTTTATTTTTTAATTTTAATTTTAATTTTTTTTTCAATTCCAGGTGACATTCAATATTACATTAGTTTCTGGTGTACACTGCAGTGGTTAAACATTTATATAATTAATATAATTAATGAAGTGATCCTCCTGACTAGTCTAGTCCCCACCTGGCACCATACATAGTTATTATCATATTATTGACTATATTCCCTATGCTGTATTTTACATCTCATGACCATTTTATAAATACAGATTGGTACTTCTTAATCCCTTTACCCAGTCCCCAAACCTCCTCCCATCTGGCAACAATCCGTTTGTTCTCTGTGTCCACGAGTCTGTTTCTGTTTTGTTTGTTTATTTTGTTTTTAGATTTCACCTATAAGTGAGATCATGTGATACTTGTCTTTCTCTGTCTGACTTATTCCGCTCAGCATAATACCTTCCAGGTCCACCCATGTTGCCCAGTGGTAAGGTTTCATTCTGTTTCATGACGAAGTGCGTACCACCTCTCCTTTATCCAGGCATCTATTGATGGACACTTAGGCTGCCTGCATGTCTTGGCTATTGTAAATAAAGCTGTAACGAACACAGAGATGCATACATCTTTTCAAAATAGCGTTTTGAATTTCTGGGTCTTATTGTAGTTCCATTTGTAAATATTTGAAGAGTCTCTGTATTGTTTCCTATATTGGCTACAGCAATTTGTAACCCTACCAACAGTGCCTGAAGGTTCCCTTTTCTCCAGATCCTCTCCAGAGGAGTTATTTATTTCGTGAGGTGTGAGGTGATATCTCATGGTGGTTTTAATTTGCATCTCTGATGATTAGTGACATTGAGCATCTTTTCAGATGTCTCTTAGCCATCTTGTATGTCTTCTTTAGAGAAATGTCTGTTTAGGTCCTCTGCCCATTTTTTAATAAGATTGTTTGTTTAATAAGAATTAAGTTGCTTGAGTTCTTCATAAATCTTGGGTATAAACCCCACATTGGGTGTATCATTGGTGAATATCTTCTCTCATTCAGTAGGTTATCTTTTCGTTTTGTTGATGGTTTCCTTTGCTGTGCAAAACTTTTAAGTTTGATGTAGTCCCATACGTTTATTTATTTATTTTTTTGTTTCCCTTGCCCGAGGCGACCTGTCAGAGAAAAATATTACTAAGAGCAATGTCAGAAATTTTGCTGCCTGTGTTTCCTTATAGTTTTGTGGTCTTGGGGGTAAGGAAATGACCTAGCTTTATTTTTTTATTTTTGTATGTATGTATCTGTCCAATTTTCCCAGCACCTTTTATTGAATAGACTGACTTTAGCTCATTGTGTAGTGTTGCTTCTTTTGTCATAGAATAATTGACCCTACAGGAATGGGTTTATTTCTAGGCTCTTTATTCTGTTCTATTGATCTCTGTGTCTGTTTTTATGCCAGAACCATGCTGTTTTGATTATTAAAGCCTCGTATTATGGTTTGATAACATGTAGCATGATCCTTCCAATTTTGTTCTTCTTTCTTAAGATTGCTGTGGCTATTTGGGGTCTCCTGTGGCTCCATTTAAAATTTAGGATTATTTGTTCTAGTTCTGGGAAAAATATCATTGGTATTTGATAGGAATTGCATTGAATCTATAAATTGCTTTGAGTAGTATGGACATATTAATGATACAAATTCTTCCTACCCATAAGCATGATATATGTTTTCACTTATCTGTATCTTTAATTTCTTTCTTCAATGTCATAAATTTCTGAGTACAAATCTTTTACCTCCCTAGTTAAATTTATTTCTAGGTATTTTTTGTATGTTTGTGATTGTAGGTGGGTTTTTTTTTCTTAATTTCTCTTTCTAATAGTTCATTAATGCAGCCAATTTCTAAATATTAATTTTTTATCCTACTACTTTACTGAATTCATTTGTTAGTTCTTATACTTTTTTTTTGGTGGAATCTTTAGGGTTTTCTCTATATAGTATTATGTCATCTGCAAATAATGACAGTTTTACTTTTTTCTTTTCAATTAGGATGCCCCTCCTTCCTTCCTTCCTCCCTTCCTTCCTCCCTCTCTCCCTCCCTCCCTCTCTCTTTTTCTTCCTTCCTTCCTTCCTTCCTTCTCTCTTTCTTCCTTTTCTTCCTTCCTTCCTTTGTGTGATTGCTATAGCTAAGAGTTTACTCTTTTCAACTTTTAAATGTTAAAGTTAGCAAAAAGTCTAGAAACTTTTTCATAAGTTTTTTCTCCACTCTCCTGCTATCCAAAAACCCCAGGGTTTTCATCATCCAAAGGGGTCTTTGAGAAACCAGAGAGATGGAGAATATGGAAGATCTGACCTGTCCACTTGTCACATGTCTCACTCCATTTTCTGTTGCAGGGGCCTCCGTCATCAGGACATTTTGTCACTGATGAAAATAGGTCTTCCCAGAGAGTCTGATACATCCCAGCTCACTGCTGTGATTATCACCCTGTTGGAACAGATCTCTGCACGGGTCACAGCAGTTCCAAGAGGAAGATGGCCATTCCCCCAGCCTTAGTCTCAGCCACCAGTATGTTATACTTTAACTTCCAAAGCCTGCCCAGTGTCTCATGATGGGTATGCAAAGACAAGCTTTATTTCAGCTGCAAAGTGGCCCTTTCTCACCAAAGAGTAGGCACTGGTGCTAAACCTTTTCTCTCCCTGTGTGTCACATTCTTTTGGAAGACATTTGGTATCCATATTTAAGCATTTCAATTGGGGTTATCTCAATTCATCAAATAGAGTCTAACTATGTTGAACCTCAAAAAAAAAATAGAAGAGGAAAAGGTCTTCTTCTCCCCTTCCCTTCCCACGGATGCCTACCTACATTACATTCCTATGATGCACAGTCCACTCTGTAGATTCTGAAGAAATGAAGAAAAAAGAAGGAAAAAATGTCTCCATTGTGTAAGTCTATTTTCACCTAAACAGAAAAGTGGGCAAATTGTAAAAGGCAGCTTTTTTTTTAGTCAAAATAAACAAAACAGTTCTATATGGTCCAGCTACACACAGAGCACTATGATTAAGTGCTCAGCTTTGGAGCCAAACTACTGGGTTCATTCAAATTCTGGCTCTATTTTCTGAATTTTGGCATTTAACCTTCTGTACCTCAGTTTCTTCATTTGTAAAGTGAGATGACAATGATAAAACACACCAACTTTATAGAGTTTTTTGAAGGCATATAATGCAATTGATGTAGCAAACATGTATATACTGTACAACATTCTTTTTCTTCTCTTTTCTTGCAAAGACAAGATCCTGGCTACAATTACAATTTGTATATTTTGGGGAAGAACTCGCAACAGTCAAATTTGTTTAGATGAAAACCATAACATATATTTGTCAATTTGATTTACTTTAAATTACATGGATATGCTTTGTTCCAGATGTTATAGATGGTTTTCACACACGTCTTTAAACAGAAGTTTTGAACATGCAGATGCGCTCCAGAGTGTTTTGCCATTATTTCATCAGTGCCTTTCCAGCAAGGAAGCTGCGGTCACTCTGTGAGACACAATGATGTAGCCATGGAGGCCAATGAACCATAGTCGCTGAACCAAGAATTGGTTGTCCTTTTGACTATTAGGATTAATCATCATAGTTTCACCAATCACAGTGAACTTGAAGATAAATAAATAGCCAGCAGAGTGTCCTAAACAACAAGATCTCATAGACTCTGTCTCTATAGGGAAGTTAAAGGAAATCAGAAATAGGACTCTCAACCTGGGAATTCTCAAATTCGAGTTTCCCAGGCTGAATAGCCTTCCCTGCGTAACTGACTTTGTGCTGTGACCTTGGCTTTAATCGTGGATTGGTATAAGAAACAATCATCAAATAAATCTTTTCTGAAAAAATTATAGCAGAAAATACTATGATGTCATTCAGTGATAATTCCATAAGCCTTTGAATGGCAAACTACCAAGATTGAGGTAGAGGGAGGATAGTTTTTCTTCAGGTGAATAATACACTTTATTGAGCTTTGATGACCGAGGTATTCATAATTACTTATAGTTCCCAAGTGCAGCAACAGTTTCCCATCCAGTCTCTCTTTATTCTTTATTTCAAATGTCCTTCTGATTTACGTGTTTTTATTACAAATTATCTATTTTGGGTAAAATATTCATAAGTAAGTAAATTACCTACTATTCTCTTTACTGTACTCCACTGCCCTTCAAATGTAACTCTTCTATGTACATATAAATTAGTATAAAATTTATCTGAAGAAAAAATCCCCCTTTTCTTCTTAGAGTTCAAATATATGAAACCATAATTTTAATTCTATAGAGAGCACCTGGTTTTCAGCATCATATCACAAATGAAAATCTAATCTGGTGTTATGGATTCTCTTGTTTCTAAAAAACTTCAAGAAGAAAATAAGAAGAGAAACAGTATAAATAATGAAACATTTCACAAAAAACAATTTTAGAAAATCCCAGATTTTTAGCTTTTATATTCATGATAAAGTTGTATTCTAAATATTGTTCATAGTTTCCAGTTCATTAATAGCATTAATAAACATTCATTTTGTACCAATTGAGGATCTTTAAGATTCTCTTCATGAGGAAGTCCCTTACAGAAGACCCATCAGAGTGTCAAATTTTAGCTAGCTCACCTGTTAAGAATCTACCTCTGGCGATGAGTTGAAAATTAAAGGAACTTAAAAACAGAGTTTTTAAATGTTATTTCAATGCAAAAAGAGAAAGGATGTTTCCACTACATAAAAACCTAGTTCTGCTCCTAAATCAAAAGTATTTTTTAATTGGAAGGGCACCTGAATTTTCCCCTTTTCCTCTAGTCCGAATATAAGCAAATAACTTCAGAGAGAAAGAGTTTAATGCTTCTGAAAATTCTGACAGCCTTTAGAGAGTTCAGTTTTCTGCGGGATTCTATTTTGCCATGCTACACTGATTTATGATTTATCACCAGTGATAGGTAATGATAATTTCTAAAATGTTTTGAGTGCTTATTAGGTTCTAAGCCCTTTTCATCTGTTATATGCATCACATTTAATTAATTTCATCCAGTGATTCTCAACTGGGACTAATTTTGGCCCCTATAAGGGAGGGTCACGACTGGGGTGGAGGTAGTTCTAGTGGCATCCAATTGGTAGAAGCTAGAGATGCTGCTAAACATCCTACAATACGCAAGAAAGTCCCCCAAACCAAAGGATTATCTAGCCCCAAATGTCAATAGTGCTGAAGTAGAAAGGACCTGACAATCTACTCAATAACCCTCTGAGGTGGGTATTTATTATTAGTATTATTGAAATACGTTTTACATATAACTGTGAAAATTTAAGTTATGCAACATTAATTTAATACATTTATCTCTTACAAAAGGATTGCTGTTGCAGTAATAATTAGCACCTCTATCCCCTTATGTAATTATCCTTCTTTTTAAGAGTTGGAATAATTAAATTCTAGTCTTTTAGCAAGTTTGACGATTATAATACAATGTTGTCTATATCCATTGTTCTATGCACGAGGTGGGTATTGTTAAGCTTATTTTCAGAAAAGGGAAATGAGATGCTGAAGGTAAAATAATTTATTTAAGTCCACATGGCTACATAAGTAGTGGTGTCAGGATTAAAAACGTATATCTTTATTGCTTCGAAGCCCAAGTTCTTTCCATTACATGACGCTATCATCTTCAGAAAATTTTAATGACTGTTGGTCGATTCTGAGTTTTGAGGAGTGGAAATGCTGCCTTATTCTAGATACCCATTCCAGCACTGAGCTCTCATTTGCCAAAAGATTAATGATAACAATTGATCTCTTGAGCATCTTCATATTTCCCCTTTAAGATGATATTTCAAGTGTTAGGTCAATAATCCCAAGGGAACACTGTTTGATTGTATGTACTGTATTACTAAATAAGAGAAGAGTTGAAGGAAACCAGAAGACATGATCCCTGTCTCCAAGGAGGTTGAAAGAAGAAGGGTTATGTATGTATGTAAACAGAAGTATGTGTGAATGTGTGTTTACAAACAGAATGGTCAGACCAAACAGAATGTTGGGAAAAGTAAATTAAACAACAATCTGGCCTAATTATGTATCAGGACATATTCCTCTGTGTCTGAAACATCTTTATAAGACTATATGTACATCCTTGGTTATCCCTTTGGAAGAGCCTTGGCTGCTTTTACCCTTCCAGCCTTAGGTAAGTTTATAAGCAGAACCAGCCTATCCATGTGAGGCTGACAAGAGTTTGCACTTCACTTTTTTGATATCTTTTCTTCCCTTGAGGGGTGACTTTTATTGAACTGTACACTTAAAAACGGTTTAAGATAGTAAATTTTATATTATGTGTATTTTTCCACAATAAAAAATGCCATACAAATGGCCACCTAATATTCTATATTTAAGGTCAGTTCTGCTTAAACCATTATTAGGAAATTCTGTAGGGGAAATATATGGAGTGGTTAAATGCTCGGGTTTAAATCTCAGTTTTCTTTGTTAATATTTACTATGCAATTTGCTTGGGAAAATTACTAAATATTTTGTTCCTTAGTGTCTTTACCTATAATATATGAATAGTGAATAGTGTCGCCCATCTATCCCATGATGGTGTTATATAAAGATTAAAAAAGGCAAAGCATGCTGTGTACTTGGCATAGCATTTGGCATGAATGATAAATGCTCAACAAATATAAGCTATTATATTATAATCAAATTTTATGAGCTGATATATGAGCAGCTTGGAATGAAGAGTCTCACTGTTTCTTACTACCACCTTCTGCTCACGTCTGAACCATTGATCTCTTTCTTGTTCCTGACATTTCAAAGCCACATTCAGGATTCCAGTCACGACCTTCAGTCATATTTGAACACTTTCCTGGTGCATAAGTCTACAATTCCGCATGAGATCTGCACCTACATGCAAATCTTGAATATCATATCTCAATTAGTTCATTTGTTCATGTCTGCTCACGGGGTTAACATTCTGAATATGGTGAAGTCTTACTTATACTAAGAACAAATTTGAGGTATAACCTCTTATGTTAAAAATCTAGGGTCTTCCTATATACACACACTTAAAATGGAATTGTAATTAAATGACATTCAATAAAAATAATTCCAGTAGCTACTTGGTTAGCAGATTTCTGCTGCCTTGTCTCATTCTAAATAGCAGTTCTGATTCCATAAAACTAATATGAGGAGAAACGCTGGGCTGATGTGTAAGTGAAGTGATAGTATACAAATATACGAGGAACGATTTGATTAGAAACAGTATTAAACACTGAAAGAAGTGATGGTTTGGAATTAGACCTGAGTTTGAATCTTAGCTCTGTCACTACAGACATTTAGTTACCTTTTCTTGTCTGTTTCTTCAACTGAAAATTGGGAAGAATAACTCCTATATATTTAGTTGTAAGGTTTACATGAAATGATGCCTGGCAAATAGTAAGAACTCAAGAAATAATCACTATTTCATTTATTCTTTCCAGAGGAAGAAGATTGATTGACAAATACTGGAGGTCTCTTTGAACCATATGTTAGGTTGGCGGGGGAAGGGCCAGCCAGATGCCTGCCTGGAGACTCCCCAGCTTGATACCTGGAATCCAGACCTTCTGAACAGGGCCCACTCTAAAGCCCTGGAGACCACCACCCTAATCCGGATGCTCAATTAGCATTTGATTAATGTCCCCCACCTTATACCCCTACCTCCAGACAATCCCACCAGGGCAAGACTTCTCTGGCCCCTCTCCTCTTTGGACCAGAGAAACTCGCCCCGGAGCGCTCTCCCAATAAAGGCTTGCTTTTAACACTTCTCTCGCGTGTCACACGTTTACCTTGGTTAACTTCTATGATCTTTTTTGGAACTAATTATTATTTTCATGTACTTTTTGGTAACAAAGAGGAACTGATTAACAATTCCTTTCAAAATGAATTATATCTGATGGGTCGCATTAGCAGCTGTAAAGCAAACAAGAGTGGGGGTGGTTAAATTCAGTCACTTATCTGGGAAAAGTCAATAACGAAGACAGCTCCCCTCCCCATTGAATGTCATTGAAAAGAGGAAAACATACAGGACTTGAAGGATCATTAAGAAATACGTCAGTTCTTTTGTGGAATCTGACTTGATGCAATTGGGTTTGTTTTTACTATCAGAATTTAGGATAACATTTTAATGTTTATAAAAGCACTTTAGGATAGAAGAGAGGTGATATCGAAATGCAAAGCGGAGCTATAAAAAACCTGCTGAACACATTCAATGCAAATACACGGTTTTGTCTTTCCATTGTTAGGAAATGCAGGTTTTGTTTATCCTCTATCTGGGTGACCGCAAGTCAACAATGAAGTAATTCACAAGCAAAGACTCTGTCTGAGATGCGGAGGCAACGAAGTAAGCAAACTTGTTTGGTTTTCCTTGGCCTTTTTCGGTGCTCTCTTGCTTTTCCGCGAGGGGACTCGGGAGTTTAAGGCTGAGCTCGCTCACAGCCACTAGCCAGGCACACGGTCCTCGCAGCAAAGGCCGGGGCAGGGACGGCTCCCGCACCTGAGCCGGCCTAGACGGCCCCGGAGCGTGGCGGAGGGCGTCGATCCGGGTCAGGTCAGGGTGGACGCGCCACCGTCGCTCCAGAGACGGCCCGCATCCCTGCCGGCGCGCTCGTGTGCTGTGGGCCGAGGCTGGGAATCTCCGGGGGCGGGTGTGGGGGTGCGTGTTGGTGCACACTCTCTACAGGTGTACGGGGGGGGGGGGGGGGTGCGTGTTGGCGCACACACTCCCTACAGGTCTCAGGGGGTGTGGGGGTGCGTGTTGGTGCACACACATCTCTACAGGTGTATGGGGGGGTGGGGGGTGCGTGTTGGTGCACACACTCCCTACAGGTCTCGGGGGGGGAGTGTGGGGGTGCGTGTTGGTGCACACACTCCCTACAGGTCTCGGGGGGGGAGTGTGGGGGTGCGTGTGGGTGCACACACTCCCTACAGGGCTCGGGGGGGGAGTGTGGGGGTGCGTGTTGGTGCACACACTCTCTACAGGTCTCGGGGGGGGGAGTGTGGGGGTGCGTGTTGGTGCACACACTCTCTACAGGTCTCCCGGGGGGGTGTGGGGGTGCGTGTTGGTGCACACACTCCCTACAGGTCACCGTCGTCGCGAACGCACAGTGAGTCCCGAAACCTGCGAGCCGGGCGGCCGGAGGACACCTCCTGGGCGGGCCACAGACGCAGGGGCAGCTGCTGGGACCGCCCCGTAAGACGGCCCCGGCCCCCGCCAGGACCTCGCCGGGCCCGCCCGGGCCTGGAGCCGCCGCGGCCGCCCGCTTCGCTCGGACCCGCGCCGCGGGCCCCGGCGGGGCGGAGGGACCCCGGGGTGGCCCTTCCCGGCTCGCAAGGCTGCATTTTCATCCCAGAGACCGAGTGTCGCTTCCCCTGCGGGATGCACCTCGTGAGCGTGACAGGACCCCGGCCGGGATCGGACGGGGGGAGGCGGGGGAGGAGGAGAGCGCGGGAGGGTCCGGCCGGTGGCCCGCAGAAGGGGGCTGTCCCCGCTCCTGCGGCCGGGGGGCCCCCTGTTCCCGGACTTCGGCGCTGGACCTGGAGGGCACCTGCGACTGTCGCCCACCTGCGCGCTGCGCTGCGGCCGAAGGCAAGGACGCAGCGCTGGAAGGAGCGCGCCAGGACGGCCGGGGCGAGGATCCGAGGACCGGGGCGCGGGGCGGCGAGGGGGCGCGGGGCGGGGAGGGCGGAGGAGGGCGCCGTCCGGGTGCGGGCGGGGTGCGCGGGGGCGGGAGCGCCGTCCGGGTGCGGGCGGGGTGCGCGGGGGCGGGGGCGCCGCGGGAGCCGCTGCGGGGCCGGCCCAGGCGGTGCCCGGCATTTAACCTGGGCAGCGGGGGCGGGGACAGGAGGGGGAGGGAAGGGGCGGCGTGTGGGGCCGGGGTGGCGGGGGGAGTTGGAAGCAAATGACATCACGGCAGGTCCGAGAAAAAGGGGCGAGCGGCCGGCGCCCAGGGAGCGGGCGGCCGGCGTCGGAGCTCGCGTCCAGCCGGCCCGGGAGCTGCCCCGGCGACTGCGGGGACCATGCAGAGGTCGCCGCTGGAGGAGGCCGGCGTCGTCTCCAAACTGTTCTTCAGGTGAGAGAGTCCGGCCGAGCGTGGGGAGGACACGTGCGCACGAGAGCGGAGGGCCTGCGCCGGGGCCGGGTGCGGCACGGAGAGCTAGTCCTGGGCATGTGCCGCCGTTCACGGGTGCGGGAGAGAGTGGGGACTTGGTGGATAAACTGGAAAACGTCGCGAAGAGACGCAAGAAGAGGCTGAAGTCGATCGGACGGGGAGCCTTGGCTCCGACGTCTCACCCAGCACCTGAAAGCCACGTTCTCGAGACGCAAATGCGCTACTGTGCGGTTTTTCGCGTTTTCCACGAAGTTTTTGAATTAGAAACTTGCTAATAAAAAATACTGTAGTCCTTTGTTTCCTCCTCCTCGTGCCTAGGACTTAGATGTCGTCTTTGCACACAGATTACCAGGGCCATGCCCGCATGTAGTAGGTGCTCAGAAAACGGTTGTTGACTGAATTCTAAACTTTTTAGGGGTACGGTTGCTTAAATTAAGTATTTATTGTTACAATGCCGAGTCAGTCTAACAGTTGCAATTCCATTATTCTTTCTTTTAAGAGTGAAAGCAGATTCTTTGAAATATCTTTAAAAATAAAGCCAATCACAAGGTATAAACTTTAAAAGGGTGGTCAGAATTATCATGGAAATGTGAAGCCGTAGGAAGAGACATTGAAGTTATATCCGATTGATATTTAATAACTTGTACTAATTTTACTTTGCTTGAGATGAGCTATGAAAGCTTGAGAACTTCATCTAACGAGATTTTCAAAATAGAGTCTAAGTTCAGAGTCTTAGGCAAAGCACAATTGGATGTAGCGTTTCATATCTGAAGTGTTCTTTGGATCCTTTGTCGACTTCGTTCCTGTTCTACCTGTAGGAGTGAATGAATAGGTACAGTTCTCATGGGGAATGACTTACAGTCAGCACACTCAGGTAACAGAAAAGCCAAATACATTATACACATGCCCGTATGTGTGGGAGGGGGCGAAGGGACGCCACTTTCACATCTTGCTGTTTTATTCTCTGCATATGCCCTAAGCCTGGAGCACAGGTGCTAAGGAGAGGTCATCGGTGGTTGAAGGAGAGCTCCTCCCTGTGGATAGGAGAGAAGGACTTTACTCTTTGGAATTGCCCTTTGTGTTGATGTTTTCAGCACCTTTTGTGACTCCCTCTATAAAAACTGAATTGCCTATTGATGTATTTTCCTACTACTTACATCAGAATGCTCATTGGTGTACATTGTAGACTTTTTAAGTAGAGCTCTTTGAGGAACTGAAATGCCTATCAGTCTGAAAAATGCAGTTTTCAGAAGAATGAATATCCCATGGGTACTTCTAAGTACTAAGGAACTTTAAATGACCTCCTTGCTCCTTTAAGTGAGATTGTTGATTTATCAAACTTTATTTTTCCCCAACAGATTACCTTCTAAATTTTAATATAGTTTTAAAATGCTCTCAGGTTGGTTTGTAAAAAGTGTGTGTGTGTGTGTGTGTGTGTGTGTGTGTGTGTGTGTATGTATATATATATGTAGCTCCTAACTTTGTAAAGAGCATACTCATTTCTATTCTCCAGACTATTTCATAATAAATCGCTCTAAGAATAGATGTATTTTAAAAAAGTTAAGTTTCTACTACTTATAGGAGTTGACAGTCACCAAAAGTACAAGTGATTATAAACTTCCTTCTGGGGTGTAATTCTGAAAGGGTAAGAAATTTATTTTCTTCATTGAATTAGACCGCGGTCATGGGTGTTATGCTTTGGATTCAGATTGTTTTGATTCAAATCCTGGATCTGCTACTTAGCTGTGTGACCTGAGGCGAGTCCCTTAACATCTCTGTGTTTGTGTTGCTTGACCTTTAAAACTTGGAGACTACTAGGACCTATGTTTTAGGAGTTAATTTGTTAAGATTAACAGATTAACAGATTGATGCAGGTAAGTGTTTAGCCCATAAATGTTAGGTGCTATTATTATAATATCTCCATTATGATCACAATGAGGATGATCATCTTCAACTACCATATTTTTATAATTCTTTACAATACCATATACCTTGTTTATATAAATATACTCAGTTCATCTTCGTTAAGTATAATTTTGTGACTGTCTCATTTTCTGATAACTTTTAAGGTTGCTCTGTCTTTTCTCTTAGGCTCTGAATTTCCTGTATTCTGTTTAGTTGTGAGATTGCATATCAAATCATGTGTCAGATGACACAGCTTGGATTTCGCTTACGGTATCTATAACAGAAATCTAGTTCTACACTTGAGGAGTTATTAGAGCCCCACAGAATCCAAGTGTACAATGCCTCAAATCCCTTACAAGACTAGGTACGGGGGCCCCAATAAACTCCGTAGATAAATATCAGGTAAGACCAAGGAGTAAACAATGCTAGGATCTAATATTAGGTGGAAATTCAGCAAGAATAGCATATTGTTAAATCTCAGGTTAATAATAAGATAATGTAAGATACTTTTGTAATTATCAGACACAAAGTAATGAGGAATTTTAAAACAAACATGCTAGAGTTTGTACATTGGAATAGATGTGGTGGGTCAAAATAGCTACCAATGAAAATCAAACTCTTATTCTAAACATTCTACCTTTGATCAAAGTATCTTTAGATTCTTGTTATGGAATTACCTTTAAAGACGTATATAAATGTTTTCTCATAGTAGCTTATTACTTTTTAGACGTTATCTTAGAGTAGTTTGCTTTCGATTAAAAGTTTTATTACCCAGGACTGGTCACTTGGACTTGCTTCAAAATGACTTTGGACAGTATCTCAAAATTAAATGCATCCTGGAAGTATATTTTCATTATAATTCGCTTTGTTAACAGCCAAAGGCTACTTAAGTTTAAATATTGTCATTCAAAAAATGTATTGCAAACTTTATGGACATTTCCTAATGAAGAGAAACAATTGCTTTTGAGCAACAGAAGCACAAGTATAAGTTCATAATGAAATACCTGTAAAGATGACAGCTTTGAAGAGGATCACACTTATATGGTTAAGGAAATTATGGCATAATGTAATAAAAAATTAGTCACAATGATTTTATATTTACATTTTATTTACACGTTTGCAAGGCATGAGGAAATCTTAAATCGTGACAGTCATAATAGTTTTGCCCTTCACGGGGTTATTCATAAAAATGCTGCCAAGGGAGACTGTTGGCCAATTAAATAAAGACCCGTCCCAATCAATACACAGGTTTTTCTCTCAGACAAGGCTTAAACTATCCAAATAAAAAGAAAGAGATGCATAAAACAAAGGACAAATATAAGATGCACGATTCACAGCGAGCGTACAGCTGCGAAGGGTACCCGAAAACCATGAGACCATTTAGTCAGGCGGTGAGAAAATGCCACGAGGACAGCCCAGGGTTTCCACGTGTTCTCCTGGCTTTGCCTCACACAGGAATTGGAGACCACTTTTGGGATAGGGGCCTCTCTTTCTCGGACAGTGTTGCCTGAACATTGACAAAAGTCGTCACCCTTATCCCAGTCATTTAATATTCCTTTCTCTCCATCGCCTTTTGCTGGTCATGTTTTGTTAGGATACTGTGCAGATTTGTCAAATTTGGATATGTGTCAGTTTTGCTTGGTTTAACTCTCAAGAGTTCCTTAAGTACCTCCTTTGCATGATATGACTAAAATTGCAATTATACGTATTTTAAAATATAGAACATGTTTACGTAATTAAGTTTCAGGTAATTTTACTAGTTAAAAAGAAATTCTCCTTGGTTTCACAGTGTATTCTAATAGCTTTTACGTGCGAGTTCAATTTTTTACTTGACTGTCTACGAGTATTCCAGTATACTTACCACAAATAGCTAATGATATGGCATTAAAATCCCATTTTTTGCTGCAGAGAGCCGTGGAGTCTTTTTTAACTGCTTCATTAATATTTTATCTTTGATGTGACAATTAAAATACCCCTCAGAGCCAATTGCTACTCTAGGGAAATCATGATTTTTCTAGTTTTCCATTTCTGTTTTAAGGGAGGAAGTAGGACTTAGTGTGATAATATTCAATGCATCGATGCTGAAAGTTGTTTAAAAGGCCATGAAATGGCACCTCTCTAAAATGTATTATTATTGTTAGTGTTTCACAAGAACCTGTGATTTCAGGGTGATAGAGTTACTACTGTATGAGTATAGGATTGCAAAACCACCAGGGAAGGGTGTTAGCCATTTAGCATGCTGCTATATGTTGTCAAAATTTAAAAACACCTCTGTGACTCAGCAGCAATTTGGGCAATTTTGATTTCACTGATTCTTACGCATCTGTGTAGGGCATTTCCCTAGCGCAAATCCCTGCAATGCAATGAGGTCAAGAGGGGAAAACAGGTTATGACAGAGGTCTGGTTGTCTGAGGACCCTGCCTGAGGGTCGAATTTACAAACGTGTTAAGTGTATCATCACGGAGCAAAACATTACTCTTTCAGGTACTTCTCAGCTCCTAAGGATTTACCTTGTGGTGGTTTGAGAGTGAAATTAGCAGCACGAAGTAGCTTTACTATGGAGCTTTGTGTCAGCAAAGAGTTTAAGCTTCTTTTAGCAAGAAATCTGTAAAAATTCCATTAGCTTGCTTGATGTAGAAAGTGAATACATTCTTACAGAGCTCTGGAAGATTTGTTTTCACAGCTGTATCCAGGTTGCAAGGCTTGTCAAGTTAGCTATTCTCTCTGCAGCTCCATTAGCTTTTGACTGTCTTTTAACATCAGTAACTTTCACATTGTAAAGCCCTGGATGTCAGGGCCTTCTGTGACTTGTTTAGTATTCAGACCATTTCAAGACTCCTGCAAAATCATGATTTAATACACGTTGCTTTGTGATGATGACGATTCCATGGTGATTGACTACAGAGGCTTATGGATATTGTAGATCAATGACGTTCTCAGGCTAGTAAGGCAGCATCTCTCTGATTAAAAGGCATCAAAGCAAGCAGGACTATGGACAGAGTTTAAACACGTAGAGCATTTACTCCATCACATTTTTCTTGTGTCCCTTTATGGCCAGGAGTTAACCACAGTGAGAAAGACTGCTTGCTAAATCCTTGCTCGGGGGTAAAGACATTGGTTTGAAGATTTCTGCGAAGTTCAGTGGGTTCTCAGCCCTGAAACTAGGCTTTACTTCAATATAGTCAGGGAGTTCTCCCATAGGTTGTTGCTTCAAGGAGCTGAGTCAGAGCAGTAGGTCATGATTCAAGACATACTCAATTCATTTATTTACCACCTGTGTTCCATGTGAGGCATTAAGAAGGTTGAGGTGCACAAGAAAAAAATTGATTCTGCCTTCATAGAACGAATTCTCTGAAATCCAGCATCTCAAGGGCTTACAGAAACAAGCCACAGGGGATCTCATCCAGTCTAAGGCTGGTTGAGTAAGGCTTTCTGGAGGAATGACTCTTGAGTTGACACAGAAAGATTATCTAAAGATGGTGTGGATGGGTTAGGAAGCATTTACACACAGAAGCAGCAGACTGTGTGTAGGACTGGCAATAAGTGAGCATGGCACCGTGAAAGATTTCAGAGAAGCTCCCTGTGACTGGAGCATAAGATGTGTGACCGAGTTTTGGGGGAGACGGGTCTGACAGCTCTAGTTAGGGCCAGAGCATAGGGGCTTCCTGAGCTTCATTTGGGCTTTATTGCAAGTGAAAAGCCATAGATTTCAAGCAGGGGAGCGACATAACCAGTTCAAAGTCGTTGAAGTTTTGCAGAAGAAATGATGAACTGAAAGAATGGCAGTGGGGATAGAAACAAAGAGATGGATTTAGATGATAAAATCGACAGGTTTCGGAGTTCGATAGGGAAGGTGAAGAAGAGAGAACCAAGGACAACGTCTAGATTTGCTGGCTTGGGTAACGGGGGAGAGTGGTAATGCTTCCTGAGCAAGGGGGTTCAGTTGGAGAAAGCTTAGGGTGTGGGTGAAGGCCTGTGCACACCCTCTGCTTCCCTTTAAAATAAAAAAGGAAATGATACATATGGCTCAAGGCAGGTAATATGGGTATTTGAAAAAAATGTTCAAGTGATATATAGCTTGATCTTAGGGAAGAGATATTAAGATGTCTGAGGTGACAGAATCTGAAATACTTCCCTCACACTCTTCTGTAGAGTTCAGGTGACACCTAGGGAAGAATTTATAGTGCCTACCTGTCTGGCATTATTGTGGAACAGAGTCACCTGAGAGTGTGTCTGGAACAAGCAGCTGTACTCCAGGGACAGCACCGGGTAAATTCAACTTAGAAATTCTCCTTTCTACTACCATCCCCTCCGAACCCACCAGCTGATATCTGAAGTGCCTCCAGCCCACTAATAACTTTAAACTGCGGGTTTTACACATCTGATTTCTATGATCATAGACATTCAAGAAGTAGGTATGAAAGTCTGCTGGGGCTTTTATCTGCAGTGATGGAGTAAATAAAAGTACACCTGTGTCATGAAATATTTTTACGTGTTGAAAAAGATTCTTATTACCCTTGAAAAGATGATGCATCATCGTTTAATGTTAAAACTTTGAGTCTCTTAAATTACAAGGCTCCCAAACCGGTATTGGTCTGTGGCTTGTTAGGAACCGGGCTGCACAGCAGGAGGTGAGCAGCAGCAAGTGAGCAAAACTTCATCTTTTTTTTTTCTGCTGCTGTTTAGCACTAGCATCGCTGCCTGAGCTCTACTTCAGCTCATCAGGCATGAGATTCTCCTAGGAGCACCGGTGCCCGAAGGTGGGGGACCACTGTGATAAAACTCACAGAGCCTCCTTTCTCAGCACAGCTTACAGAGGCACGGTCATCTTCTACCCAACTTCACACTCCCCATGCCACCACCAAATGCTCAGTGAAGTTCTTCAAAAAGGGACCTAAGAATTTCATCTGGTACCAGTCAGACCAGTATGTGAAAATGAAGCTAATAGGCGTAATCTTTGAGTGCTAATGCTGTGTTTAAAGGAGATCCAAAGACCAGACCTTGGATCCCAGTATTGGTCATGGGATTAGAGACCCCAGTTCTAGAGGGAGCAGATACTACACAGGAAATTCTTTTTGCACATTTTATTTATTTTAAACATCTGTATGAACTGTGGAAGGTGAAACAACAAAACAACAACAACAAAGCTTTTTCAACCCAAATCCCTCGCTATATTTTAGGTTAGGGATCAGCAAACTTTTTCTATAAAAGTCTAATAAATATTTTCAATATTATAATCAACGTGATCTCTGACATCGTGGGAAAGCAGTCATAGATGATATACAAACAATGGGCATGGCTTTGTTCCGGATAACTTTATTTATGGGCACTAAAATATGAAATTCATGTAATTTTCACCCATCACAAGATATTTTTAAAAAATTATATTGCAATAAGCTTCATAATATGTAGCTATAAAAGTAGTTTAAAATAAAGATCTAGAAAAACTTTTCAAGGCTCATATATAATTAACTTTATTATATTCAGTAACTGAGTAATTTTTAAAGGCAGTGAGACTCTGACACATGCAAAATGGATTTTTCAGAAGAGGAGAAAAATACTGCAATAGCTTAACAACTGTTAGATAATTTCTCAGAATAGTTTTTGATTTACAGGTATCTATTTCTTTTTTTTTTTTTTTTGGCATACACATCTTTTGATACGTCTTACCCATCTTTTGGTGTCTAGCACCTGTCTGAGGGACTGACTGGTGCATAGCAGGCTTTTAAAATACACTTGTCGAATTAAATAAAACTTGACTAATTCAACTTATGGCTATCCTAAAATTTAATTTTTGGTGGAAATGTAAAAATGTCCTTATCGATGTGGAATTAAAAAAATTTTCCATTTGGTATTCTGCCTAATATGCCTAATTTTGAGTAAATATATTAGTTGTTTTACTATGTGTTTTGAAGTGTAACATCAATAGGAATATTTGTTTCTTTTGCTTTCTTAAGTAGTTCATGGGACTTTCTAGGAAAATTCCAGCTTAAGATAGTACACTGTTATTTTTCTTTGGAAGATCTGCAATAGTTAAATTTGCTACAGATAGGCTTTATCCCCTGAAATACTCTTTTCCAATCTCATGTGAATATTCAGATTGCCTGACAGTTTATTTTAAAGTCAGATTATTAAAATGATTATTTCCAAAATTTCTCCCTAAATATATGTGCCACAATCTAGTGTTTTTAAAAAAGAATTTTTTAATTTATTTTTTTTCTTGGGCCTCTGAATACATTTTTTTTAATAAAGTGATAAGTAGGCTGATGTTACCAAAAGAACTTTTCAACTCAAAGATAGGGCTGGCTTCTCAAAGCTCATACTAGCCTCTTTTCTATCCCCCTTTCACCTGGTACCTAATAGGGTTACTCTCTTCTACCCATAAATATCACCATATAGCTTATATATATACCTACTGTGAATGAACGTGTACAAAGCAAATCTCCCATGGATTAATTAGATTGCGGAGCTTACTTGGATCAAGTCATTAAAACAGTTAGATATTACGTATTTATGTGAATCACTTTATTCAGAGAATTCAACAGCATGCCAGTAGCCAAATATCCCAGTCGAAACAGCTCAGGCACAAAACTTAACCCAGACTGTACTTCTTACCCTGATTTGTTCCATCACATACCAGCCAAGACCGATCATTGTTTCCTCAGACCCACTGAGCCAGGCTTTCTGTTGAGTTTGTCCATTTACCTTACTACATTCGCCCCCTCTGCTGCATTCAGCCCGTTTCGTGTTCCTCTCACTGTCACCCACCCTCCTTGATCATCAATCACTAATTCATCATTCATGTTAGCTAATGATGTTGATGACAGTGTTTACCATATATTAAAGAGCTACTCTGTGTCTGGCATTACTAGCTGTCCATTAATGCGCAGAAAAATGCTTACAGAGTATGATGGCTTAATTTTATATGCCAACTTGTAAGTTTTTGGATGAAATTTGGGTAAAGTAGATTGCCTTCTGTAATGAGGGCGTCTCATCCAATCGATTGGAGGCATGAATAGAACAAAAAGGCTGGCACCCCTAAGCCGGAGAGAATTCTCCAGAAAGCTGCCTTCAGGATCAGATGTGAACATCAGCTTTCCTGGGTCTCTGGCCCACCTGCAGATTTTGGACTTGCCAGCCTTTATAATCAATCAGTGAGCTAATTCCTTATAAAAAATAGGGATATACATGTATGTACCCCTATTTTATATAAAATATAAAATATTTCTATTATATATATCCCTATTATACATGTATCATATACATATACAATAGATATATTAGAGATACAGGTATCTCTTATTCTGGAGAACCCTGATATACAAACACTTGACAAATGTTAGATATAATGCTGAAACACATTAAGAACTCATTATAGCCATGAGCACAACATCATCAGAGGAGGAAGGTAGGTAAATTGCTAAGATCACATTGTTATTAATAAGTCACAGAGCAAGAATCCCAGCCGGGTCTGTCCGGTTCCAAAGTACATGCTTTTCCCACTGTCTAGTGCTACCTAAGAGTTGACCTCACCTGTAATGGTACATAAATAACATGGAGAAAATGCAGAGTTTGTCAAGTGACATGATATGGGAACTGTCAGGAGGGTCAAACCAAAAAAGACCGTTTTTTTTTTCTTGAGTAGACTGTAGAATGACTTTCCATTTATAAAAGGTTGGTCGTCTGCACTAAGAACTAATCAGATGAAGGTCTGGCATTGGGAAGAATGTTTTGGAGTGAAGGGTATTAAAAATGAAAATAGTTTATTGAGGAGGATGAAAGAATCTGGGTTGGAAGTTTTAGCATTGCTGGCTGAAGTTGTGACTCAGAAGGGGACATCGATGTTATGAAAGAATGGCCCCTGAGCAAGTATAGACACCCTCACCTTTTCTCTGCATTTCCCACAGATTTGAAAAATGTTTTGACTTTTTTTTGGCTCTTAATACATTTGACCAGGAGTAATAGTTGAGCTACACCTATTTGCAGTGATATCAGTGCTCTGACATATGTTACAAACATGTCCTGTTTGAGTAATTATTAGTTCACACATTAGTTTGTTCAGTTTTTACCCTGTTCCAAGCACTGCACAGGACAATGGAAATAGACCTACATTGTCCACCAAAAGTTAGTCTTACGAAGGGAATAAACTAGCAAGCAAAGCATAATGTGGCAACATTAATTTAATGACTTAAAAAATAATCAAGTGACAATTATGTGCTATGCTCTGTGGGAATGCAGTGGTAAAAGCAAATCTATGATATTTGTCCTTGTGGAGCTTATAGTCTAGTGTATTTGGAGTTATGACTGGCAGACGAGGCAATTTGTAGGAACAGTTCAGGTAGAAGAAGTACAGGAGAGAAAGGAGCACATGGGAGGACAACTAAACCGACTGTAGAGACACACATAATTTATATTAAACCATTTTAATGTATTTGAGATTTCTTGGAAATAGAGGTCAGGTTTTATTTCAAAGAAAGTATTAGGTTTTCTTCAGTCTGTCCTGGCACTTTGCTGGTGTTGGTACAAAACCAAAAGCGGCACCACATCACGGGAACAGGACAGTTCTTTTACAAATTAGGAGCCACCTTGCTATTCAGTGGTTGATCCAGTGAGAGCTCCTGCGGAGTACAGAAGGAAGGGGATCTGGCTGCTGCTTTCTTTAAAGTTCACTTTCCTGAAGTGCATATGGAAGAAGAGATCGTGACATTTTGAGGTCGTGCTAATTCTGAAGTGCTTGTAAACATGATTTTCACTGCACAGTCATGAGTTGTGTTATGGCTTCTGTTTTTAATGATCTGATGGTTCAGGGGACCATTTTGAACCCCTCAAGTGCTATGAGGATCAGTTAATGATTCAGTGATTCCTCACTGGGTCTTTTACTACTGAAGGAAAAAAAGCAACGTAGGGTACTTTGTGGACCTCGATTTACCTATCTTATGTAAAAAAAAATGTAAAGATTAAATAAAGGCAAAGGGGGTTTACTGTAGGGCTCTTTCAGCAGAATCTTATTTTATCAGCAAACCTTGACCCAGTGGCTATCTCCATTCCCTGCCTGTGTCGTGCTCCTTTTTTTCTGAGATTCACAGTGGAGATGCGTGTTAAGCCACTGCTCTCCTGCCCTGTAACTCAGGAGTTTTCACTGTCAGCGTCCCTCTCAGTCATATCAAGGCTTCAAGAAAAGGAAAAGTAGCATTAGCGTTGCTCCACAATTTCAGGAACAAAATTTAATGTGTGCACATGCACTTTCCCTTGCAAGGGGAGAAGAAATAGAGAAGATACTAAATTTACATTTTAATGCTACAATTTGCAATTTATTTTTGAGAGGATGAAGTAATAACAATGGAAGGTCTTAAAAAGGGTTAAAAATGTCACCAATAACCAAATGCCCTATAGAATTTAAAGGTGGAAAATCATCTGCCTCTGGGAATTCTGAATCTAGTGCCATGCTACTCTTTGAATCCTGAGAAATAATTAAGAGCTACAGTCGTATAACAGTATAACAGCAGAGAACAATCAAATCAGAGCAAAGAGAAAGTTGAGACACATGAGAAAAATTCTGGATTTGACCCGTCATTTATCTGGTTAGATGATCCCAAGTAGAACCCTAGAGAGCAACTTGATTGCAATTGAATTTAAAAAATCATCAACTTTGTCTTCCTGATGCAACACATTTCAGTGTTACCCCTGGAGTATTAGTTTTTAATCATATTTAAACATTTCCAAGGTCACCACCAGCCTCCATCATCATTCCATCTGGCAGCAAAATAAACATAAATAAACATCCTCAAATACACAATTTTGGGTAAAATTATACTACATTTTTTTTAACTTTGGGAAATGTCTTAAGGCAGTTACAGGAAAGTAGGTGTCAGAGAGGATTTAATGAGTAGTGAGACATTTTGTACACATAATGAGGGATCAAGTCATTTGGATGTTGAAGGGCATGAGAGTCTAGCATGTGCTTCGCTTGGGGTGGCTGATACCTAACAGGTCCCCGACTCCATTACCCAGAGCTTCCCCGATGATTTCTGTCCCCAAGAGAGAAGTGTCATCTCTACACTGCAAGAAGCACTTTTCACTATGAACAAAATAACAGTAGCTTTGATTCCAGATGTTCAGTTAATTACAGGATGAAGACCATGGCTTGGCAAGGATGTGGGTATTTCATTGCCGAAGGATGGAGAAGGCCATTAGAGAGTTTACTTTGGGTCCTAGCGATGGTGTCCTAACAAACCCGGTGAACAGAGGGCTTCAGTAGGGCATTCATAGTTCTAGAAAAGGGGAGGAGATATCAAATAAATGGGATCGTTATAAACAAGTACCGGGACATTTAAATTCACATATCACGTGGGCGATATCTTTCACTCATGTGAAGTATGTTTTATTCCTGCCTTAGAAGGATGAAGAGGCAGAAGTTATTTTTCTTCCTTCCCTCTCGGCTACCACTGTACATACCTGAAACTGCTCTGCTCTTTAGCATGGAATGGTCTAAAATAACAGTAATGGTGGCAAGGTTCTGACAGTCACACAGTTTTTCCTCTGTAAGCCTTTGCAAATGCCAGCCAATAACCCGGCGGCATTTCTACCGTAAAATTTTAAGGCCAGTCCATTTCCCTCCTTCCTTATTTTCTTGGTTTTGAATATATTTCTTATTGCCAATGGAAATAAAAGTCGGAATTAGAGAGCCATAGTATTGCCTGTCTTTCTTGTTTGTAAAGTGCTGCTAAAAGTTGACTCATAGCCATCCTTTTTTGTTTTAATTTTGATCTATTTATTTTTCAAATTAGTTTCAAGCATACAGTACATTGGTTAGACGTTTATATAGTTTATAAAACAATCCCCCTAATTGTTCTCTCTCCCCTCTGGTTTTCCACCTAACCAATATATCAATGCTAACTACATCCCCTATGCTGTACACCCGTCCCCGTGACCATGTATCGACTACTAATTTGTACTTCATTAACCCTGCACCCCATTCTCCCAGCCCTCCAGCCCCCCTCCCCTCTGTCCATCACCAAATTGTCCACTAGATTTGTGAGTCCGTTTTTGACTGGTTTTTTCTTTACCTTAGATTTCACATATAAGTGAAATCATATGGCATTTATCTTTCTCTGTCTGACTTATTTCACTCAGCATTATTAACCTCTAGGTCCATCCACGTCTTTGCAAATGGTAGGATTTCATTTTTTAAATGGCTGAGTAATGTCATTATATATATGAACCATAACTTCTTTATCCAACGTCTGTTGATGGGCATTTAGGTTGCTTCCATATCTTGGCTATGGTAAATTGTGCTGCCATGAATATTGGGGTGCATAGATCTTTATGAATTATTGTTTTGGTTTTCTTTGGATAAATACCTAGAAGTGCAATTGCCGAGTCAAAAGGTTTTTATGCCAGTGCCATGCTGTTGTGATTACTGTAGCCTTGTAGTATAGTTTGATACCAGGTGGTGCGATACCTCCAACTTTGTTCTCTCTCAAGATTGCCATGACTATTTGGGGTCTTTTATGGGTCCACATAAAGTTTGGAATTATTTGTTCTAGCTCTACGAAAAATGCCTTTGGTATTTTAATAGAGATTGCATTGAATCTATAGATTGCTTTGGGTACTATGACCACTTTCATGACATTGATTCTTTCTACCCATGAGCACGGTATATGCTTCCATGTATTTGTATCTTCTTCAATTAATTTTTCAATCACTTATAATTTTCTGAGAACAGGTCTTTTACCTCCTTGGTTAATGTGATTCCCAGGTATTTTCGATGCACTTGTAAATGGGATTGTTTTCTTAATTTCTTTTTCTGAAAGTTCATCATTGATGTATAAAATGCCCCTGACTTCTGAATATTTATTTTATAACCTGCTACTTTACTGAATTCACTGATCAGTTCTAACCACTTTTGGTGGAGTCTTGAGTGTTCTCTATAGTATCATGTCATTAGCAAATAACGAAAGTTTTACTTCTTCTTTTCCAATTTGGATGCCTTTTCTTTTTCTTTCTTGTCTGATTGCTGGGGCTTTCAAGACAATGTTGAAGAGGAGTGGTGAAACTGGGCATTCTTAACTTGTTCCTGATCTTAAGGAAAATGCTTTTAGCCTTTCCTCGTTGAGTATGAAGTTAGCTGTAGGTTTGTCATATATGGCCTTTATTAGTTGAGATATGTTCCCTCTATTCCCACTTTGCTGAGCTTTTATCATAAATGGATGCTGGATTTTTGTTGAACGCTTTTTCTTGATTTGTAGATATTTTAACAATCTTGTATCCCAGGAACAAATCCAACTTGATCATGGTGTATGATATTTTTAATGTATTGTTGAATTCGATTTGCTAATATTTTGTTGAGGATTTTTGTATCAATGTTCATAAGAGCTATTGGCCTATAGTTTTTTTTTTTTTTTGTAACATCTTTGTCTCGTTTTGGAATCAAGGTAATGGTGGCCTCATAAAAGGAGTTAGGGAGCCTTCTTGAATTTTTTGGAGTAGTTTGAGAAGAATAGGTGTTAATTCTTTGAATGGTAAAATTTGCCTATGAAGCCATCTGGTCCAGAACTTTGGTTTTTTGTGTGGTTTTTGATTACTGATTCTATTTCATTGCTGGTCATCGGTTGTTTCAGATTTTCTGTTACTTCTTGATTCAGTCTTCGGAGATCGTGTGTTCTGGGAATGAGGATACAGCCATCTTAGAGGGAATTTATCACCCTATCTTTCTAGTCACTTGTTCTAGCTGCAGTCACTTTTGTGGCTTTTATTAGTGGCTCATGCCCAGATAGAATAAAAACTAAAATCATGGAACCACATTCCGAGGCTGCTTTTCTAAAGTACATGGGTGTGGGCTATAAAATCACCACGTTTTGTTTCTCCTCTGGTATCTGTCAAGATGGGTGGGGTGTTTTTGTAGTGTTGCTTGTTTCTCACTTGTTTGAGTCCCTGAAATCTAAGTCATGTGAGTGAATTCGGTATAGCCGTTAGAAGCGGCCTTTCCATGCCAACGGTATCCATTCCTCATTTTCTTGACAATCCTATCGCCATTACCACTTTTTCTGAATTCATAGTAGTTCCAGCAATTAAGTGTGTTGCTTCTGGAGGACGGATAATAAACAATTTATACAACTCGTGATGTATGTCTCCAGTTCTTAGACCCTCTCTTGTGGGCTGTGCAGTCCTAATCACGTGTCGCCCACTTAGATGCTAACATATTTGAAAAGGCTTAGAGTGTCGAAGTCAACATGATGATTTGCATTTCACCTGCTCTAAGAGTGAAAAATCAATGTTTGGGAATACTTTCCAAAATTGACATTGGCAGCTGATTTCTATATATCGTTTTTTTTTTTTAATTACCAGCCTTATTTAGATATTATTCACACACCAAACAATTCACCCACTTAAAGTATACAGTTCAGTGGTTTTTAATATATTCACAGACATGTATCACTGCAATTAATTTTAAAACACTTTTACCACCCCAAAAAGAAACTCTGTACTCATAAGCAATTATTCCTCCATTTCTTCATACTCCCCCAGCCTAGGCAACTGCTAATCTACTTTCTGTCTCTATAGATTTGCCATTTCTGACTTTCATATAAATGAAACAATGTGGTCGTTTGTGACTGACTGATTTTCCTTAGCATAATGTTTTCAAGATTCATCCATGTTGTTTCATGAATCTGTACATTCTTTTTTATCACTAAATAATATTCTATTTGTAGGTATATGCATTTTCCATTTGGGTTGTTTCTACTTTTTGCCTATTATAAAAATGCTTTTGTGTACGGGTGTTTGTGTGGGCATACATTTTCATTTCTATCGGGCATATACCAGTGTGGAGTTACAGGGTCATATGATATTTTTATATTGAATGTTTTGAAAAACTTTCAGACTGTTTTCCAATGTAGCTGCATCATTTTACATTCCCACCAACAAGGTATGAGGATTACAATTTCTCCACGTCTTTGTTAACACTTATTATTGTATGTCTTTTTGACTTCAGCACAAGCAGCAATAGAAAAAGATAACCATACACCCAACAAGCACATGAAAGGATGGTCGTGGTATTGAACATCCTTTCATGTGCTTATTGGATGTTTGTTTGTCTTCCTCTATGGAGAAATGTCTATGCAGATCATTTTGCCATTTTTAAATTGGGTTATTCATCTTTTTATTATTGAGTTATGAGTCCCTTACATATTTTATATACAAGTTCCTTATCAGATTTATTACTTTTAAAAATTTGCTCCCATTCTTAGAGTTATTTTTCCAATTTCTTAGTGTCCTTTGAAACAGGTTTTAAATTTCAATGATCTCAAGGTATCTGTTTTTTTTTTTTTTTTATATTGTTGCTTGTACTTTTGCTTTCGGTGTTATATCTAAGTGTATGCTAATTTTTAAATTAAGTTTATTGGGGTAACATTGGTTAATACAATTATATAACTTTCAGGTGTACATTATCATTTAACATCTATCTGTATATTCTTTTGTCGTTTCCTTCTGCTACCATATATTTGACCCCCTTTACCTACTGCACCCTCCCCCTATTGCTTTATCTTTGACTCTCTTTACCCTGTCTACCTCCCCCACTAATTTTTAAAAAATTCATCCTAATATGACAAACATGATACAAGTCTAGGATTTGGCATCATAGCCTAGGTTTTTAAATTCTAACTGTCTTGGACAACTTACTAAAGTTCTCATAGCCTCAGTTACTCATTTGCAAAATAAAGATAAAGAATTGTGGAGATGTATGTGAAATACTTAGAATTTTGTAGGACTGTGATACTACTCTACTTTTAGCTATGACATTATTGTTTCGATCGCAATAATAATCAACTGTAGTGCTCTGAAAGTTAAACTGAAGCCAGATAGTTAATATGAAGTGCATATAGTGACATACAGTTGTAATGTCTTATAGACAACGTTGAATTTGGCCCCATGAAAACTGGTACGATAGTCATGGGGATTATTATTTTGAACAGGAGCTGTCCCTGAGAGATCTTAAGTAGAGCCTTTTTCACGGTCATGTGGCTGGGAAATGATAGAGACAGGGTTAAAATCTGGGGTTGTCTTTTCTTAAAATCACTAGTTCAGTTTTTTCAGTAGCAGATTTATAGTGGGAGTCAGGTGACTGGGACTTTTTGGTGTTTAAGTTGAAGTAATACCTCAGACAACTGTATCAAGAAAGAAAACACAATGTTATAAAAAAAATTATTATTCCTAGTGAGCATTGCATGAAAATTATGGAGTTAGAATATGTTTGACCAGAAAGTTTATGTTAATAGATAGCCATGTCAAGTACACATATCTTCAAAAAAGTCATTTCTAGTTAAACATGCTAATTGTTAAACATTAAAGAATATAGATAAGCATAAAAGAAAATATATTTTAGGCATTTCTTAATATGCTCACATCCCTAATGTTTATATTAAAAACATCTCATAAAATGGGCAGATAGATTTTTTAATTTAACATTTGGAATTATTAGGCATGATGCTAATTTACATGAAGATGCCTGTGCTTTTAGATTCTGCACCTCGGGAAGATTTGCAGAATTAGTTCGTGGTCTTCTTTTGAGGAGCAAATAATTCCAAATCTTCTGAAATTCATTGACTATATTTCCTTTGCTATTTACTTATCTAGAGAAAGAAAAAGAACTTATAATTTTCTTGATAAAATTAGAGCCTCATGAAGAATTAACTCTCAAACACAAAAATGGCTGATCCTTAGCAGGCATGTACTTCCTAAAGTTGATTTAGCTGATTAAAGTGGTAATTGCTTATAAATTTACCATTTTATGGGGAAGCATCAAACACTTTTTAAATGCCTTGTAGAAAGAAGGAACAGGACTCACTAACCTGACTTTGACACTGGTGCTGTGACTTTGGGGTGCATTCATGAAACCTGCAAGTTTTACACTGGACTTTGGGAGCTAGATACCACTATTTTTTCAAGTTTTATTTTCACTAAAATTCATTGAGAAAAATACGTGTGACTATAAGATGACAGTGAATTCAAGTTAATGAAACCATTGTGACATTTGAAGTGTTATTTGAGTTTTTCTTTTTAAATCCTTACAGAGATGAGATGACTTCTGGTCTCAGGTCAATCTTTCTCATCATAGCCATTTATCAAAATAACTAAAACAAAGTGGTAGAGCTTTGCTGCAGGGGTTTGAGATTTATTGTCACAATCTGTTCAAATGATTTCCCCCTCCTTTCTCTGCCTGAACGTCAGCATTTTCTTTAGTTAAGATTGCCCAGAAATCTTTTGCTATTTCAAACTCATGGTAAATGTATTGGATAACAAGCAAATCTCTAGTGTATTTAAATTTGTCTATACAAAGTAGTTTTGAGGAATTTCCATTTAGTTCCTCAAATATTAATTGTTTCATGCAAAAAAGAAAACAGCTCTTCATATTTGAGTGCATGAATTTGTTAGTATTTGGAAGAAATGTCATGCATGCAGTAGTTTGAATTTGCTATTCTATTTTATTATTTTATTTTACTTGGCTGGTCAAATAAAAAGTAATGTTAAATACTGTGGAAGCACATTGTTTAAACAAAATCATTTTAAACTAAAATGATCTGATATCTGGTCTTCATCTTAAATTCCAGCAGATGAAAATGTCAGATGCTTCTGTTGAATGAATAAAAGCCAAATGTCAAATGAAAAAATGACTATAAGCTTTAATTACATGGTTTTAGGGGGATGGGTTTTATAAAAATCAGGCCATAAGAGTGGCAATAATTAGAAAATTCTTTTCATTATAAGGAGTTATAAGTTATTTTATATAAAATTGGAAATTTTTCCTAAGAAATTAAAATAATTAAACAGTTACATCTTTGTGTATGCATGTGTATTTTTTTAAAAAATCAAAGGTGATAGCATTTTTCATTAATAAATCCTGAAGCCTCTTATAGTTAAATGAACTGAAAAGTATATCTGGGCTACTAGATTTTTATTTTCAAAGTTAATTTTAAACTTATACATTATAAAAAATGTATACCTTAGGGATCTCTGTCTAGTGCCCCATCATTAAAGATTAGCTAGTTTCTGTTCGAAATAGCCAGAACTTTGGAAACTGTCATAATTTCTAAGTAGACCAATTTATAAGTCCATTGTCAAGCTAGAGTGACTAGTTATGAATGAGGGAGGAAGACAAGATCAATAAGAGGTGAGAGGAAGAGTAGAGGGAAGAAATGAGGAGGAGGAAGAATAGGGTTTATTGCTTTTGATTTTTCTAGCCATACCTGCTTAGCTTCATGAATCATTTCTAATGGAAGAAATTCCCAAGTAGAAATCCTCATGGGACATTCTTAAATTCTATTCAAGTATTTTTTTTCTTATTTATTTTTATGTTTATTAATTTATTTAAATTAGTTTTAAGTACATAGTACATTGGTTAGACATCTATATAGTTCATAAAATGATCCCCCCAATTTCCCTCTCCCTCCTCTGGCCCTCCACCTAGCCAACATATTAATGCTAACTGCATTACCTACACCTTGCTCCCTGTCCCTGTGACCATCTATCAGCTACTAATTTGTACTTCTTTAACCCTTCACCCCATTCTCCCAGTCCCCGAAACCCCTCCCCTCTGTCCATCACCAAATCATCCACTATATTTGTGAGTCTGTTTTTGATTAGTTCTTTTTGTTCCTTAGATTCTGCATATAAGTGAAATCATACAGAGTTTATCTTGCCCTGACTGACTTATTTCACTCAGCATAATAACCTGTAGGTACATTTGTGTGGTTGCAGATGGCTGAGTAATATTCCATTGTATATATGAACCATAATTTCTTTATCTAATCATCTGTTGAAGGGCATTTAGGTTGCTTCCATCTCTTGGCTATTGTAAATTGTGCTGCAATGAATATTGGGGTACATAGATCTTTATGAATTACTGTTTTGGTTTTCTTATTCCAGTATGTTTAACCTCAGGATTATTTAAAAGAACTAGTGGCTGGAGTTTTACAGTAACTAATAGTTCATAAAATGTCTAAGTATAAATATCTACGAGTATTTTGTTTTGGTTTTGTATTTACAAGACTGGTCTCAGATAGAAAGCCTCTTAATGGGGCATAAATTTAATTTACTTTTAGTGGTTTACCCTCATAGAATAAATTCTTTTGCTAAATAACTCTGCTGATTGCCAGGCAGTCTAAGGTTAATTGAATATAGTTCTCATAATTTACCTTACATCAAGTTGGTTACAAATATAGGTTTACTCTGGTGAACCTGTCAGGAAATACTAAATTGTATTAATAATTATAAATGGATGACTTGGGTTTTTATACTATCAAATGTGTTTGGTTTGATGATGCTGGGCAATGGGATTCTTGATAATCAAAACTAGATATCATAATGTGACATGCATATTTAAATGGGCACAGATAGAACAGAAAACTTTTTATAAAAGCAGACCACAAATTGTGTTACTTAAAATGAGCTGGAAACTCAGTTATGGGAATGATCATCAGGTCTTAGATATGGACCAGAAAACGTATGTTTATGTATTTTTCAAAAGATGAAAAGATTTCTTTTTTAATTTCCTACAAATATCTTTTTTTCTGAATTTTCAGATAGTGAAATTCTGTTTGTAATTTGAGCATCATTTAAATATTTCATACATACTGAAAATGCAAGATTTATTAAGAGATAAGGGTATATTTTCCTTTTTACTAAATCTTCTAAGGGCCCCTTTCTTTCTGTCCTCAATGCCATTATACTGTTCAAAGTCTTTCAAACATCAGGTAGTCGTGATGTTCTGTGTTGGCCCTTTTTGGCTGAATTGATAAATTTTTAGGAAGTCTGTAAGCTGGTTGTTAAGCACAACTGGTATTAAAAATTACATGATTTAGAGGGGAAAAAATGGCGTAGATGATAGAGAACTGTTCATCCCTCTGACTACCAAATCAAAGTTGTGACAGAAACAAGAAGCAAACAGTAAGGAAAAATCACCTGGAATCTAGATGAACAAGCCATACAACTAGAGAGAAATCCAAGAAATCACCCTGCAACAACAGAAGGTAGGATGGGGTGAGGACTCGAGGCTGCCTGATCTCAATCTGCTAGTGAGATGGAGGCTGTGGCAGCAGCAGATGCCTTTCAAAGGGACCACGTCTGTGAGCGGATTTTCACTGTGATGGAGCTGCTTGTCTGAGCAGCAGTGCTGATTTGGTTGCATGCAGGGAGCACCAGGGACTTAACAAGGAGACATTGTCGGAGTGAGGGCTAAGACAAGACTCACTCTTTACAGAAGTGCCAGCAGTATCCATTGTTCTTCTGTTGAGCCCTTTCCCCTCCCTGAGTGTTAAGACTCAGCCTCCAGAGCTGTGATGTCATCAAACTGGATAATAAAGGTCGCTCTGCCCAGATGATTCCCTGAAATCCCCCTCTCCCAACTTTTCGCTCCACCCAAGCCACATCTGGTTTTATCCTCAGGGAGTCAGGTGCTCCTTGCTGAGCAGCACCTAGACTGACACTGGAAGCAGCTGGCCTCGGTTTCTGGTGTGGCCTTTTGAGGCAACTATAAGGACAGCATCTGTGGATTGCTGGCTGAATCTTAACAAGTGGCCCAAGAGAGGCAGAGGCTTGGTCTAAATTTGGCCTGCTGCTGAACCCCTCTCAGGACTGTGCCACAGGACACCTACTTCACAAATCCACACTAATAAAATCGGGAGACTTAAGAGCTTTGCTTAGTACACAGAAACAGAGAAAGGCTGCCAAAATGGGAAGACAAAGAAGCAGAAACCATATGAGAGAACAGAACAGAGACCCAGATATAATGGATTTAGACAATCTAACAGATGCAGAGTTCAAAACACTGGTTATATAGATGCTCAGTGTTCTTTGGGGTGTGTAGATAAACTCAGTGAGAACTTCAACTAAGAGATTAAAAACATAAAAATGAAAATTATGAAAAAGAGACTAGTCTGAAATGGAGAACACATTATCTGAGATGAAAAGTATATTAAATGGAATAAACAAAGGAATAAACAAAAGTGAATAAAGATGAAGATCCAATGCCTTATCTTGAAGACAGGAAAGCCACTGTCCAATTAGGACACTCAATCAGAATGGCAAGAAAAAAGATGCCAAGACTATGAAAATAATTTAAGGAGCATATGGGACACTATTAAGACTTCAAATATTAGTCTCATTGTCGTAACTGAAGGAAATCAAGATGTTGAACAGCTGTTTGGAGGAAATAATGATAGAAAACTTCCCTAACTTTGTGATGGAAATGGACATACAACCCTACGAAGCTCAGGGATCCAAAGAGGCCCATACCATGACAAATAATAATTAAAATGCCAAAGATTAAATACAAAGAAAGAATATTAAAAGCAGCAAGAGAAAAACAGATAGTTACCAACAAGGAAACACCCATAAGACTGGCAGCTTATTTCTCCAAATAAGTTATGCAGGACAGAATGGCTTGGCACAAAATGTTCAACACGATGAAGACCCAGGATCTACAACCATGAATACTTTATCCAGCAAAGCTATCATTTAGAGTTGAAGGACAGATAAAGAGCTTCCCAGAGAAAAATAAGCTAAAGGAATTTATCAAACCAAGCCTATATTACAGGAAATGTTGGAGAGATTTCTTTAAGAAGACAAAACGTGTATCAAAAACAGGAATAAAGAATGGTAACAACTACATTCCTATCAATAAGTACCTTAAATGGAAAAAAACCAAGTGCTCCAACTAAAAGAGTGGATAGATGAATAAGAAAACAAGACCCCTGTATGCTGTCTATGAGAGACTCACTTCAGATTAAAAGACACACAGACTAAAAGGAAGGGAATGGGAAAAGATATTGCTCTGATGGACCTAGAAGGTATTTAAGTCAGAGAAAGATAAACACTGTATGAGTTCACTTATATGTGGAATCTAAGGAACAAAAAAGTGAACTAATCAAAAACAGATTCACAAATAGAGTGGCTGATTTGGTGATGGACAGAGGGGGGATTGGGGACTTGGAGAATGGGGTGAAGGCTTAAAGAAGCACAAATTTGTAGCTGATGGATGGTCTTGAGGATGGGGAGCACAGCCTGGGGAATGCAGTTGGCATTAATATGTTGGCCAGGTGGAGGGTCAGGGGAGGGAGGGAGCAACTGAGATCGTTTTATGAACTATATAGATGTCTAACCAATGTACTGTGTACTTGAAACTAATTAAAATAAATACATAATTTAAACTTATAGTTAAATAAATTATATTGAAAGGAAGGTAATAACTTGAAAGTCATCACTAATTATTTTGTCTTACTATTTGCTGTGCTGTTGAGATTATCTCCATCGCATCTCAACGGTAAACGTTCTGTATTATGATATGCAGCTGTGTATCTCTTCCCAGCTCTCTGTTCAGTGACTTCACCTTTGGTGGCTTGAAATTGGTCATGTGGGAGTATTTACAACAGAGATACTGGCAAATGACATGCCAATTTTATTTTCTTTCTGTTCTTCTTGTTTTTTTCTTGCACAACATACCACTGCCTGCAATCTGTCCGCTTTCAATCTTCCTGTTTCTAGGCTCTCCTCCCAGCTGTTTGTCTAGAACAACCCACCGTGCTTAATTTTCCTGAACGAGGAAAGCTGAGCATGGTAAAGGAAGAAATAAAGTTAGAAGAACGTGGTAAAAATTTATAGTTTTGCCTTTAGTAACATGAGTTTAGCATCTCAGAGCCTCTTGTTTATTTGTTCATTTGTTTTTTTATCCTAAAATAGGACAATATTCCCTTTTTGTCTACCTACCAACAAGATTTTCGAATTAAAATCTTAATGTGCTAATGTTTGTGAAAGCTCTTTGGAAAGTGCTATATGTACCTATTTTTTTTTTAAAGTAGTAAACACCTGCCTTACCCTTTTGCTTCCTGGTTTAAGTTTACCAAGGCTTATAACCAACAGAATGGACTTTATCCTAAATTGCTGTCTTCAGTTTTTCACAGCCTAACTGCCACCTCTATGTCCAAGTTTACTTCCAGTGTTTTTGTTGAACTCTGAGATGGTGCCAAGTGGGGGTGACATCAGTTTCTTAGACAACGTGTACTGCAGACGCTGTGTTATCATGGTACTTCTTTACCTGCTTGTATTCAGACTGTTCCCAGCTATTTTCATTCTTGCTCTCCAGGAAAAATTATCAATGGATCAGACTGGGTAATGAAGGTAAAACTTAATTATCACACTTTGTTAAAAGCTCTTGTCAAGATGCAAATATCGCAAGATAATGGAAAAATGTGACATATTAAACCATTGTCACTCATTGATGTCTGAGCAAGAAATGATTGATTACTTAGCCTTTGAGTTGGGCCCTCATTCAGTTACGTTTTAAGAAAGAACAAGGAACATAGATCAGGGGCCAGCTGAAGAAGTTGGAGACCAAGAAAGTATAAACAAGAAACTGGATGCTTTTGATTTTTGGTGGCTTACATACATTTTGATACATTACCAAAGTCTTAAAAACACCAAATTTTAGACATCTCTGAAGAAAAGAAGCTAAAAAAAAGAGCATACGTTTGAGGGTTATTACTTCCAAGTACAATTCCTTTCTTTAATAAATGAAATTTCACCCAAGAAAGGTCTTATTTGCTCAAATTTTATTTCCAAATTTCTCTTTGTACATGGTTTTGTTGTTTGTTTCATGATTCTCTCCCCCCTCCATCCTCTTCCTTTTCTTCCTTCTTTTTTGATTTCTTACCTCTGTGAAGATTATTCTGCCTTATCCATAATAATTAGAAACAATATACTTAAAAATAACTGGAGTATCCTACTTATTTACTGTGCTAGCTTAACTAGTTTCCATCATAAATTGTTATGTATTATGTAGAGGGTAGATGCGCATAACTGCTATGGGATGAGGAGACAGAACATAAGAGAGTTATGATCCTCACCCTCAAGTAATATTCAAATGTGATAATTAAGTCAACAAATTGATATAAAGTACTCATTAACCCTCCAGGTATAGTCAGTTCATTCAACAAACAGTGCACTGCTGAGTTTCATGTGCTGCAATAACAAAATTACGTAAAGGTGTTAATTGAGAGTTTACTTACCATTTACAGATCATTTCATATTTGAAGTGGTGAGATTATACTTAGCAGTTATTGCAAACTTGTAGTATTTGGGGGCAGTTAGTTTTGAAGAATACTTTGGGTAGTTTGATTTTTCCTCTAGGAAGGATTCTGCACTCATTCTTGATCCTTTCGGACAAAGAAACAGTCACATTAGTTCAGAGGTGCTATTGTTTTACAGAGATTGTGTCCTGTAAGATGTGAAGCTCTGGTATTTACAAAAGTTGAATTATGTTATTCTAGTACTTATACCAGAAGATTTGAAATGGTATCAGATTCTAAGTCGATATTGGAGACCAAATCAAGTGAATATTTCTATCTGTTCTTTTTATTTTAGCTGGACCAGACCAATTTTGAGAAAAGGGTACAGACAGCGCCTCGAGTTGTCAGACATATACCAAATCCCTTCAGTTGATTCTGCTGACAATCTCTCTGAAAAATTGGAAAGGTATGTTTATGTACATTGTTTACTAGTTGGAAAGAGGAATTATTATACAGACAATAGAGAATTGCCATTTTAGAGGGCTTAATTCTTAAAGTAGCATACTTAAAATTGGAGCATCCTATTTTCTTGCTCAAGTCTTGATTAATTAAGAATTAAACAATTAAAAGATGAAAAAAATAACTTTTTCCTGATAAAGGACTTTTTTCTCTGAAAAATGCATATTTGAATTCTGAAGAGTTACCTGTCTTTAAAGAACATTAAATGAATTTTGTGAAGATTGAAATAACATCTATATGAAGCAAATTGCTTCCACCCATTTCTCAAATCTTAATATTTAAATAAATGTACATCCCGGAAGTCTTAAAATAATGGCTATTTTATATTTAAAAAATGTTAAAATTTCATATATTTGAGTACACATTGAATGTTAGGTACAGTGTTTCTTATCAGCCACTCTGGGAAGAAAGCATTCTTATTTCCATCTTATAGAAGAGCAAACCAAGGCTCAGAGAGTTGATGTAATTTGCCAACTGATGACTGATGGAATGATGATTCTAACCCAAGGTCTGCACTTCTGGCCAGGAACAGTGTTTCCCTTTGTAAAGAAGTCCCCTTTTCTGAGTATTGCCCAGAACTCTTATGATTGCCAGTGAGAGAAACCCAGTTTACTAGGTTAAGTAAATAAAAAGAAGCAATTTATTGGCTCACGTAGTCTAACAGAACTCTTTGCCCATCTGTTTACAGACTGCAAAAGACAGAGCCCTTTCCCCTTGGCCAACTGTGAAAAATTCCAGATTCTCTTGAGTCACAGGCTCATTCCTTAGACCAACCACAGTCTATCAGTGAGCTAGACCGGGTCTTGTGCTAGCATCACAGTGTCTGATACTGGGTAAAAAGGGAAGGGGAGGGGGAGTTGGCAAAATGAAAAGAAATAAAAATAAGTAACTACAAAATTATTGCATCAAAAAAATTGATTAGACTTGCAATTTGGTTACTGTATTTTCATTAAAGTCATTTCATTTTTTTTACATTTTTAAGGTAAAGTAAGACATTCAACCTTATTTTTCTTGATTTTAATAAAAGAATTTGGCTAGTATGAGTAGCAAATTCACAATTCCAAGATGAAGGACCAATTCTTATGTCTCTGCCAATTTTTTCTTTTGGGCTACAGATTGTTCAATTCTTACCCCATCAAAAAACAAACAAACAAACAAACAAAACCAAAATTCCCTAACCTTGTTTTCCCCTCGGTCACTAACCCAGAACAGAAGTGGTTGTGGAGGTAGATAGATGGGATAGAGTAATGCGCATTATAGATAGTAAGCTTCTGGGGGAAGCCAGCATTCACCCACAGAGATTGCCAAGCTTGCCCTCAAATCTCAGCCTTGTGTTCTGTCTTTGAAGGAGCCTAGAATTACCTCTAATAATAGATTGATAGTGATGAGAATAGCTGTTGATCAAATGCAAAGCCTTTAGTTATGTAGTTCTAACATGTGGTTCATGAAATTTTTTTTTTAATCTCTGTAAAGTTTAAAAATTAATGAAGGTAACAATTAGAGATATATTATTTCCTCTTGGGGAAAAGGAGAGAGCTTTTACTAATAGAAAGTAGTGATATAACAAAATCAGTGTAATCAGCTGATAAACCTATAGCATTTAGAACAAATTTATATATCAACCATTTTCAGACTAATTTATATAATTATAACATAGAAAATGTAGAATTTGGTTCTATTCTAATCTTCCAAAGTCTTACTCTAATAAATGATTTTAGTAGTTGAAACTAAAGTTTGATGAGATTTGTTTCATACCTCTACATTTAAAAATAAAGTCTAACTAACAAGTAGTGTTAAACCACAGATAAATCCATCTAAACTTTTATCTTGTTTTTGATTTGATGGTTAAATTTTCTAAAATTTACAGTTCTAAACAGGTAAAAATCAAGAAGTCAAGGGAAAAAAATTAAATATTTGTTTATTTTTTGAAAACCTTATTTAAACACAGCAATGTTTATTCATGAGTCATACTTTATGTGTTCACATTTTATGCTGCTTTTAAGAAGCCCAGAATCTTTCTTTAATAAATGTAATGTGGCCTTTTCATTAAATCAAATCTCTGAAAATTGATATATAGTAGAGCACTGAATTCTGCCAAATGTCTGACAGAGCGTTGGTGTTGGAAGGTCTCCACAAATTTTCATCTTAGTCACTTGATTATAAGAGAAATAGAACAACTTAAGTTTTTGCGTAATCAAATCATCTTATTGGTTCCACTTTTTATTCTTTTGCAGAGAATGGGACAGAGAGCTGGCATCAAAGAAAAATCCCAAACTCATTAATGCTCTTCGGCGATGCTTTTTCTGGAAATTTATGTTCTATGGAATCTTATTGTATTTAGGGGTAAGGATCTCATTTGTAAAATCATTACAGATAAAATAATTATTAGGTAAAATTCAGCCAATTACATATATGGACATTGGTAATATTTTGAAATCAAATCTGCAGGCTGAATTGTCTCAAGAAAAAATAGCAACGTTTTAAAATTCGGCAGTGAGGTACTCTTGAAATATGTTTTCTTAGTTTCTTACATCTTTATCAGTGTGAAGGGAGCCCCATGCCTGAAAACCTTAGGCTTGGTGGTGTTTGGGTGCAATCTGGGAAGTTCCTGAGCTGCTGTGAAATGTGACTGTGATCTGCTACTTTCTACATCACAGAGCCTCATTTAGAATCCTGGTCATAACCTGTAAAATGCAATGGCAAATTGAAAAGTTATTTAGTCTTCAAGTCAAGGTTGTGCACAACATTTGCTTTGGGATGCAAAGTGCCATCTGTGTGAGCTGGTTATTATATTCATATTGGTTTTAATGCTCCACAGAGTCAGTGGTGCTATCGTGTCTCCCAGAGGTGCTATACAAGTTGCGTTGTTTTAAGAATTTGTAGTTCAAGCACACCAAGAAAAATACATTAAAAATTCTTATCTTGACAAAGATAAGCATATTTAGGTCCAGAATATTTTGTGATGCTCTTGATAATCTCCTAGAAAAATTCTTCTGGCTTAAATTTATCTGTCTGTCTGTCTGTCTGTCTATCCATCCATCCATCCATCCATCATCTATCTATCTATCTATCTATCTATCTATCTATCTATCTATCTATCTATCTATCTATCTATCTTTCTACCTACCTACCTACCTACCTACCTACCTACTCCTGTAGAAACCTTCAACAGTTTGGGGGTGAAAATATTTTGTTCATAAATATAAGGTAGCTGAAGAATTAACTATCATTTAAGATATCTTTGAAGTGATTTTTCTCAATGACAGCCTCACAACTTTGGGAAACTATTTTATCCATAGCTTCTGGCTCCATTGGCCTTAATTTTTAAATATATATTTTGTTGGCTGCTTTCATGACTATATCCTACACATTTGAATCAGTACATAACAAGTAAAATTCACTCTGGTCATATCATGTAAGAATGTAACATCCTCAAAAAATCATTTGGATCAAAGTAAATGATCCCTCAAACAAATGTTATGTCATGATTAAGATTGTGGTGAAACTATTCTCCTTAGTTATAGTCTTCATCTCTTGTTGCCTCTATTGATTAACCTAAGCACAGCTGAAAAGAAGAATCTGGAAGAGAGGCCTCATTATCAAGCCTCTTTATTCTCTGCCTGACCTGTGAAATAATTTATCCACCGGCCTAGAAGTTTCATGTGAACAAAAGCGTTCACCTACATGTGAAAGTTTAGATGATACACAAATGTATTTAGTGAAATTGTTTTTTGGCCTGGTGTACACAGACCCGAAATAAACATGATATAGTTTAATATTAATTGTACCTAATCTGTTCCAGGCTTAGCAGTAAGTCTTTTACACAGATTATTTTACTTAATTCTCCTAGTAACTCCATGGAACAGATACTATTATCTCTAATATGCAGAACGGAAACTCAGAATCTGGGAAATTAACTGACTTTCCTAAAGTCATGCATATGGTAAATTTGAGTGATCCCAGATCCAAGTCTAGGACACAAGCCTAGGACCTTTCCATTATATTAGATGATGATTCCTACATAATTATGTTTGTGATTGTCTCCTGAGTTTCTTTGCAACTTCTCAGGAGGCACAGGTTATCAAAAACGTGAAGGTTGAGGATTCTTCCTTGGTCACCTCAAGGGCAAATCTGAAGAAAATCCACAGCATAAAGCAAGGTGGGGGAGCCAACTAGAATCTTCTCACTTATTCATGCTCAGGGAAGGAACTGTGCGAAACCCACCCAAAAGCCAGTAGTGCTGAGGGTCAAACTTTAAAACAAAAGTAAGGAGTGGAAGCATGAAGTGGGTATGGAGAAGGACTAATTTTTAAACTTCTCAAGTTTAGAGATATCTCAGCTGTAGGAATCTTCAATCTTTTCATGGTGTACTGGCTACCCACAGGTGGGAGTGTGGGGAGAGGGGTTCCCGAGCTGACCTGAGCCTTGAGCTACAGGTCTGGAACTGGCAGAACGTTTGAAGGGCAAAGTTTATTGCCACCAGCTCAACTTCTGATAACCAACAGAATATTATTGGTGAGGAAAAGAACGGGTGGCAAAAGTAGCTGAAATGTTTATGGTGAGAGGGCTTGGAGGGAAAAATTAACATTGGCAATGGCACAAATGGGGTCACGCTGTAGGTTTCTTGTCCCTGTCACAGGGAAAACCTTGCAGGGGTCATGAAGTTGTAAGCAATGAAAATATTGAAAATTTCAAGTGTTAAAGAATTGAAATAACCATTGCGGTGGTGGAGAGGAGTGCCTCTTTTCAGGGTATGTGATTGCGTGACTTTCTTTTTATTTATTTATTTTTTGGTTACTTACAGGAAAAAAAGAAGGGGAGAAAATTTAGCTGTCATAATAAGACCTCTATCCTTTTAAACAACTTATAAATGCCTCACTAGTTTCTGGGCATTTCTTCTTTCTCCTGTGTGTGTCATCTTGGTAATTTTTAAGTTCCATTAAATGAACAGTGGTTCTTGAACTTGCTGTAACACTACTTACTGTTGGTAAAGGTAGATTCCTTTGTCCTGTACATTCTTAGTCCCTCTAAATCAGGATAATCGATTGGTTTCAGTGCTGATAGAAAAAGTACTGTAAAACTTGCTGTCGACCGTGAAAGGTTAAGAATAAAGGAAATGTCATCATGAAGAAGCTTGTCTCTCTGGTAAATCAAAGTTATTTGAAATCACATTAGCCATGGCCTGTCATCATTGACTATGTACCTGTTTTTTCTCCATTTAATCATTTAGCTTAGCACCCACATATAACATTATCTTTAGCATTTAAGACTCTCAGCATAGGAGAAAAACTGGCTGTTGAGAAACTGTGTCAGAGTCAGTTAAGGACGGGGGAGGGAAGCTCAGTGGAGGGAGTTCTGTAAGTAGATGACTGAGAGAATATGGTCATCACAATACATTCATTATAACAAATTTACAAGTGTTCACTCAAAAATATTCTTCATTCCTAGGCAGCTCTGGGCCTATTCCCACCATCAAATTGAGCTACATGGGAGTGCAACTTGAGTCAAATGACTTTTATTTATTACACCCCAAGAAGTTTAAGGCCATAAAGGAGAAGTCCTAGAGTTCATGTTACTAGAATTCACAAGTTCCACAGTCTATATTGCAAAGAAAAGTCTTTGCCCCTTACGTTTTGACAGACATTGGGTAGGTGTTGGTATTTAAGCATACTGCTAAAGAAGGGAGAGGCTTCTGAGGAACCCAGATAGTTTGGCCACTTGGACTTATGACCCTTCACCTAAGGACAGCTCCTCTAACAAATTTTCTAGATGCCTGTCATGTAGGATTCCTTTCTCCATTTCCTTTCTGTTCCTGCCTCTCCTGACTTGTCTGGCTGCTTCTCTAACCCCGGCAGTGACTGGCACGCTGTACTCCTTACACTCACCCTCTAGCTTGAATATCTCTGCCCCTGCAGCAACTCCATTCCTGACACCCATGCTGCACTTCTGTGCCACCCACAGCATTCGGAACGCTCTCCCACTTCCTATGATGAGATTTGGAAATTCATGGTGTTTGGCTTTCCTTGAAATATAAGGAATTTTACTTCAATCTTCAGAGTAGCCAGGAACCCCCACCCCAGCGATGTGATTGGACCGGTCTGGAATGGGCCCCGGAATAATGAGGAGTACTCTTGAAAAAGCCTCCAAGTGCTTCTCGTAATGTAATGTTAGTGCTTTTGCATGCCCTTGTATGTTTTTCTACCCAATCATTTTAATGTTCAGTGAGTCATGTGCCTGTACCAAAATTCATTTTATCAATTCGTCATCATTAAATATTTAGATTTCTTCTAATTTTTCAGTTACAAATAGTCCTTCAGTGCACATCATTTTAAAAGCGAAATTTTAGCAGATTTTGCAATTGCCTTCCAGAAAAGATGTCTTAATTTACTTTCTTGATACTAAAGTATCAAAATTCAGTCCTCACCAACAATAGGTATTTTTTAAAATGTCCCAAACTGCTCAGTGAAATAAAATGTATTATTTTTACTTTCATTACGTTCAGTCCCGCTTGAGTTTAAACAGTTTTTATATATTACTTTGTATACACGTTTCTTGTGTGTGTGAGTTGCCTTTTTATGTTCTTTGTCTTTCTTTTGGTGTCTTTGTCTTTTTCTTATTGATATATAAGAAAACATTTTTCCCAGCTGGTTTGTAGTGAATTTTTTATTTAAATTTTTTTTTAACAAATGGAAGTTTTAATTTTATAAAGTATGCTGCTAACTCTGCACCTTTTTTTGTTTGTTTGTTTTCTGCTGTTGCCATGAGACATTTTTAAGAGCCTGCCATACCCAAATTATTGTACATGCACGTATCTACATTATTTTATTATTTACATGTAAATATCTAATCCATTTGGAATTTATTTTTGTATATGTATGAAATAGAAATCTAATTTAAAAAATGAGTGTCCAGTTTCTCCATTAGTTGTTGCGTAATCTAGCCTTAATCCACTGACTTAAAATGCCATATTTTATTATATATTAGGTTATTACATGTACTTGGACCTGCTCCTGGACTTTACAGATAAATCAGTTTTTTTGCCGTGACACTTATTATATTTGTATAACATGATTTGATATTCAATAATGTAAACTTTCTCATACATTATTCTCATTTCTCAAGTGTTTTTTATTAGCATCTCATTTTGTTCCCATAGGAAATTTAGAATCATTTTATCCATTAATTCAACAAATATATGCTGAGTGGATATTCTGTGCGAGGTGTTGTGCGTGATGTTGGGTTTGTTGCAAGAACTAAGACTCTCTGCTCTAAAAGTTTACTTCAAAAAAATCCATTTGGAATTCTGATGAAGATTGCATTAATTGTAAAATAACTTGGGGGAAATAGAATCTTAGCAATAATCAGTTTTTGTTTTGAGAAAATTTTTAAGTTCTTCATTTACTTGAAATATATCTTAATAATGTATAAAATATTTACATATGTTGGTATTTATATACATCTTTTGTCATATTGTTGCTAAAAATGGGATAATTAATTGGTTATTGTGCTTGGTCTATAGAAATCTATTTTCTTAATATAATTATTTTTAAACCTCTACCTGTTAAACTCTTGACTCAGATTTGTTCTATGGACAGTCATAGTCTGTGCTGATTATGATACTTTTACTCCTTTCCGAAATTCATACCTTGATTGTTTTGTTGAGTTGTATTAGTGAAAAGTTCCAGAAAAATGTTAAATTGTCCTAATAGTCAGTATTCCTTTTGTTTGTGTTTATCTGACTCTAAAGCTAATGCTTTTGGAGTTTTATTAATTTATGGTGCTGATTCTTTTTTTGAGGGAGAATTTTTCTTAGATTAATGAAATATTCTTATATTTGAGTTTATTTAGGACAATATCAGAAATATTGAAGTTTTATCAGGTTCTTTACAGTTGTTAATCAGATAACCAAGGTTCTTTTGTAGTCTATTCTTATGCTATTAATTAATTTCTCAGTATTAAGGGATGTTAACTTCTCAGCATTTCTTAAATAATGTCCTAGTTAGTATTCCTGGGATAAAGACAAACAAAATACATTTAAAATGAGATGCTGCTGCTGCTGCTGCTGCTGCTGCTGCTGCTGCTGGTTGTTTTACTGACTACACACAGTAGAAAATAATGTAACCTTAGAAGTTCTGCTAATCATGCTACTTGTATCAGAAACAATTATGCTTAGGGTTCTGAATTAGGCTTTTTAAGGTAAAGTTTTCTTGGGATTATTTCATTGAATGTAATTGCAAACCTGAACCAAGTTTCTATTTCCATCTGAATTTTCTTCCATGGTTCGAATATCCAGCAGACTTCCCTGTCACTGGGAATAGCTGGCCCTGGGCTAGGAATGCAGGTAGAACAGACATAGTTAAAGAATTTAGACTCATTCACAGTAACTTTACGTTCTGACCTGGAGGATCCCATGAGAGACCAGGTATACCTCTCAGGAGATGGTTTCAGCCTTCCTAACTTTTCTCTGTGGGTGGATCTAAATCGAGACTCAAGATTATTCCCACCAGGAACGCAATCACTCGTGCTTTTCTCTGACTCGATCCCCTCTCCTCAGATGGTTTTCTGAAATCCCTGCTGTTCAGTCTTGCATCTCTCTGAGTAGAAAACACCCAAAGTGGTGGCTGAATGTGGACTGAGACAGTTGCCCCTAAAATCCTTAGCCTCTGCCGTGGAACATCTCTGACTCATCCAAGTGAACCATTAAGTGAATCTCATCTTGATTTGTGTCTGATAAAATGTAATAAAATATTTTATCAAATTTTCAAATAAATTTACATTCCTTCTCATTACATTTAAACCTCAGTCTGCTTGCACTATTTAATACGGTGCCGAATTGGGAAATTTCTTGTCTCTCTGAAAATAGTCTAAGCAGCAGGGTACATACAGCTTTCACATACCAAAATATAGGACTGTGTTTCTCTCAATCATTATGGGGATGATTTTTGTAAAGGCCTCTGCTTCCTAGATTAAGCGAGGTATCAGTTACCGTTGTTTTCCCTTCCAAATGAAAAATTCAGGTGATATCTGAAAATGGTTCCATTGTAAATATTAGAGAACACTGTAGAAGAGGAGGCTGGAGTGCTGATTTTGTCCTTGAATACTAACAATTCCATGTTGTGGTGAGGTTTATGTTGATTTGATGTTGGTAGATGGTCATATTATTGGAATTTTCTCTACCAAAATAAACTGCATTTTTTTTCTGTGAACTTGTACCCTCCCAGAGTAATACCACCAGTATTTTTGTGGAATAGCCATTGTTGTTCAAGGGATGAGTACGTCTTCTTTTTGAGGCAAGATGACAAGTAACTAATTTAGTAATGCTAATATATCAAATAGAAGTCTAAAACATTATCTAGATTTTATTTTGTTATAAATTATTTTGTTATAAATTGCAACTGAATAACAGTTTGACAAATGGATCTATTGTGGTAAAGATGACAGGTTATGGAAAAATATAATGGTGATACAATGTCAGGGAGTTGAGCTTAAATTATTCAATAGGAAAAAAACTTATGTAAGCCTGTACATTTCTAACTCTAAAAATTCTGTGTACAACTCAGTCACTAAAATATTTCTCCTTTCTCTCAGAATGATAGTGTTAGCCTCCATAGAGAGGAGTTACTCCTTAGAAATATGTAATGTGGTGCTTGGCAGTGGTTCTGTACTCTGCTACCTGCAGACTATATATGTGTGAATTTCTGGGTTCTGCAAACGAGAGAAAGGTGTCTATGCTCATCGTAATATAAGCAGTTGAATTCATGAGTAGCAATCACAGACGGTACTCTTCCAGTTTTTGTCTTACGATAAATAAATGTTTTACTAGGGCTCATGGTAAACATCAGGGCTCCTTACTCTCTGCTTTGTGACCATGCAGATACTTCCAACGTGGTTAACACGTACAAATCCAGTGCCCTTGAATGCAAGTCAAGAACGTGTTTTAGCCAAGTGCAAACCCACTATTGATGGGAAAGTAAATCAAAGTAGACTTGGTATTGACATTTGTCTCTGAAAAACAACATAATATAGAAAAATTACAGGATCAAATACTGATATAAAAGTAATTTTGAGGGTGAAATACAGCCACTGTAAACACACTACGAAAAATTATCGTCATAGTGCAGATATATTTATAGATATAATTTCAAATCCAAAATTTATCTTAGCTGTACATTTTCTTAAGTTAAGGAGTTAGGGATTTTGAAATGAGTTATCTACTCTAGAGAAAGTTTGGCACGGAGCTATGAAAATGAAAACTGCCAGGGTAGCACCTGCACACATTATAATAGTTTAAGAATAGAAACAACTCATCTGTTCCAATGTGGGGCAGTGGGGCAAATAACTCGACTTACTCAGTGGACGTCATGTTGAAGAGCACTTAAAATAAATGAGGTAGACAAGTATCAGTGGGGATAAATTTCAAAAAACACCACGTTAAGTTAAAAAAAGTTTGCAAAAAGCAGAGTATGATACCGTTTATATAAAATTTAAAACCTCAAAAACAATTCTTTCTATAGTTTAAGGATGGATACGTGTGTAATAAAGGTACAAAGCATACACAAAGTGATATATACCAATAAACAGTAATTTCTGCACTTCTTACTTTTCAAAGATAGGTGCTCTTCAGTGGATATGGCAAATTATTAGTGTGTTACATCTCGGTAGGAGGTTAGCAATTTTCTTTTCAAGACTTCTTTGCTGTGATTCAAACATATTAAAATATGGCTATGTGAGATGAGAGAACTCTAATATTTCATGTTTATGATTAGTTTATAAATCTTTTTTAGGTTTTAATCTTAAATCAGAGCCTTGGTCTCCACACTTAATCTGAAATAAAGGGTTGAATCTAAAGTACAGACTGAGCAGCTACGCAAAGTCAGTGTTTAGTCAGTGACAGCTTTATCCTGGTTAAGATTTCTTGTGGGGATGAAGATATAAAAAAGCATTTTCATCTATTAAGAATGCGAATGCTGGTGGTATTGGGCACTAAGGTTTAAAAAGGAGATTGTAAAAAATGGGGAGAAAAAAAGCAAATTAAGGGCTGAGTGAGAGTAATGCTGAGCAATCCGTGGGGGCCAGTTTGGCTTGGAAAATATACATTTGAAGTGGAATCAGTTGGCATAACATCATTTCCCTGCAGGGTTTAGCCTCAGATCCCCAAGTTTCATGAGACCATCATAAAACAAAACAGAGAATTATGTGTCTTTCTCTTTTGAAGACAATTTAGTAAGATGGGTAAGAGACCTGAGTTCACATCCCAGAGTTCACATCTATTCTTGCATATTCAGGGATGGTGATGAATTTGATGGGCAGTTTGATTTAGGAGTTGACTGAGGATTTGATAAGGTGGGTTTGGAAATATTGGTCCTCCTGTGTTAACTCACAGGCCTTAGAGGAGTTGGTGAATCTTGGAAACTGGCCTGAGGTCAAAATCTGCTGGTATACTTTTCCCTTGAAGTCCCTGAGTATTAGAAACTAGAAAGGGCATGGCCCTGAAGTGGCTGACTTTAAATACCACTACTGCCAGCACGTTCCTTCCTCCTGTCTCCAGCTCCCCTTTATGTGGTCGCCTGGAGAAGCTATATTCATTTGGAATAATTCCATTGCTCCGCATGCTTTCAAGTTCTGTCTCAAAATCACATCAACTCACTTGGTCTCTTTGGCCTTGTTTCTTCATCTGCAAAATGAAAATAATCCTATCTCACTCCTGAAGTGCTATGTAGATATTATTAATTAATACTCCAGAAACTACACCTTTACTTTAGGGCCACTGTTCCCTCTTTCATAAAAAATACTTCGTACAGAAACCTGCCTCCAAATGACTTTTGCTATAATTCAAAATCAAGTTTTATTTTAAAGTATAAAGACATTAAAAACATGGAGTTTTGTGTATGGCATGGCTCTTTATGCAGCCCATTTTAAATCCTCCCCTAAAGATGAAAATTGTGAGGGTATTTTGTGAAAGGGGAATAAAATGTAATTTCTCTGTCCTCTTTACAGGAAGTGACCAAAGCAGTCCAGCCTCTCTTACTGGGAAGAATCATAGCTTCCTACGATCCAGATAACAAGGCGGAACGCTCCATTGCGATTTACCTGGGCATAGGCTTATGCCTGCTGTTTATCATGCGGACTCTGCTCATGCACCCAGCCATTTTTGGCCTTCATCACATCGGAATGCAAATGAGGATAGCTATGTTTAGTTTGATTTATAAGAAGGTAATACTTCCTTACGCAGTCTCTATGCTACATGGAGTGGAACCATGTTTTAAATGCTGTGGTGGTACAAGTAAGAAATACTGAAATCAATTTCGTAAACTTGTGAAGTAACAGCAATATTTAACGTTTCTAATTTTCTTTGATAATTTAATTCACTTCAACTAATAATTATTGGACACCTTCTATAAACTGTTTGTAATATATTTTTATTTATTCTTTACTAGTCATGTCATCATTTTTTGGAATCCATAGCTCTCCATTAAAATAATTCTTACTGTCTGCATAAAAGCCATTGACAGAATATAATCTTATGGTGAATGCTGTGTAGCCTCATTCAACAGGAAGAGTATAGTATGTAATTTTTAATGATAATGCAAGCAATGAAAGTTTCCACCTCAGCTGGTTGTCACACAGTGGTGGTATTAACCCATCTACTGCCTTATTTTGAGTTAGATTTTTGTCATGGCAACCGTAAGAATCTTCTCTGGTTTTCTATGTGTACTGTCCAGACCAGAGCCCAGGTTGCTGAAGCATGCTTTAGGTGAATTTAGATTGCAAAAACTGTGTAAGATCATTTCAAGACCATGTGTGAATACTTAGATCTACCAAGTCATTACAGAAAACTCTTTTGACTGAGTTATTTGGACACTGCTTTCCCCTTCTCTTTTTCTTTCCCTCAATGTTAAAACTTTATATATTGGCTTGTAAAGGTCATGCATCTGAAATTCTCTCTAGTAAATGGGTTCATAACAATTCTATGATATACATGCAAGGTCAGTGGTGCTGTAAAATCTTGATAGCCATGCTTTATTGTTTAAGGAGGTCTTTTATGGAGGCACAAGAGGGAAAAGAGTCCACAGTTGAATGAAATCATCTCAGCTGCAGTCTCATCAGTTCACAAGTACCAAGAAAAGATGAGTGAAAAATCAACAACATTTTTTTTTGATGCAGAAATTTTACATAAGTGAAGAAATAATTAGGTATTATTTGGGAGGTAGAATCTACAAAGCAAGCGTATCAAAGAAAGTTGAATCCAGTTTTAAAAAGTGTTTGTAAAAGTGCTTATTATTATGATAAGTCATAACTAAGGATGTGCATGACAAGCTTCTGAGCGATTTAAGCATACTCTCATTTTAGTTTCTCAGAAATGCTCTGTGGTTGAAACTATTCTCCCTATTCTATGGATAAAAGATATTAGGAAACTAAGGCCTAAAAGTAGAACATCATACAAAAACTTGTTCCAAATTTCTAAAATGGATAAATTACAATCCTTGAAGGGTTTTCTAAATAATACGGAAAATAAAATAAGTACTGAAATGATGTAGCAAGGCAAACTGCATTATGTGGGAGGAGAGAGGCATGCAATTCTCTGAGCTGAAGGGGAGGAGAGATCAAAGGAGTATGCTAATTTGTAAATAAGTCCATATGCAACATTTAGCACCAAGTATAGCAATAGATGTACTTTCAGACCCAGAACACATGAATGAAAATTCGGAAGATTTTGTTTCTGTCCCTTTTCTCCTCTTCGTTGAATATCTGTTCTTACCCAGTTTGTTTTCCTCACTAGCCATACTTTATGGATTTTTACTGACGTCATCACCAATTAATTCAATTGCATCTTCGCTTGGCTGTGTTTTGGTCCCATGGCTGACCAGTTTCACCTGCGTGGCAGGCAACCACTAGTTCGTGTACCGTATTCCAAGTTTTGTAATAGAGCATCATTTTGCTTTATTCCAAAATCTGCAACTATGATACATGCAAATTATAATTTAAATAATTATCCTCAATGCAAACTCAATTTAGCTTTGCCTGTGAATTTCAAGAAGATGACGATCACTAAAATAAACAAGTATCTACTAGGTATTTACTGTGTTAACATGGAGTTCCATGGAGAACTTAAAGACACTTGAGACTGAGTCTGTTAGTAAATCATATATGATCCAGCTCAGTGGATTGTTTCTCCTTGTGCTAGTAGTGCTTTGGATAACGTTATTGACTCCTTCATCTGTGTTATCTAAATGCGATTCGTTATTCCACACCCATCTTAAATTCTACCTCTTCAGCAAAATATTTCTAGATTTTTATAATTAGAGATGCAAACTTTCTCTTTTATATTCTACCTCCTTAAACTCATTTATCACATATTCAGTTATGTATGTACAAGGTTGCCTAGAGGTGAAAATTATCTTTTAATAAATCTTAATAATAATCCCTGAAGCCTTCAGTACAGTGATTTGCATCTACTAAGTGCTTGATACATATGTGAGGGATTTGGTCAAAGCAAGTATTAGGTGGATACTCTCCAACAAAAGCCATCTGATGTCACATTAATTCTTATTAAATTTTATAGGTGAAGTATCATTGATTTTTTATAAACAATTACTTTGCCTACTAAATCTATTTTGTATGTGTGGATGTATATTTCTTTGTAAAGTCTGAGGATTTTATTACTATAATCTTTCACAAAATTTAATGATTCATTTATAATATATTTTAAGTGACTTAACAGTGATTTTATTTAATAGTTACTATAGGACTGCATGCAAAATTTAGACCACTTTTAATTTCAAATTTTATTGTCTTTGGTTCCATCTTTTATAAAACTAAAACAAGCAAAACAAAACAAAACGAAAAACGCTTCACACTATATAAATACATAAGTACATTTTTGAGGAGGAAAAACTAGTTATTACTCTGGAAAATAAAATAACTAGCAGCATGGCAGTATAATATTTGTTGTGAACAGAAATATTTGTAAATTTGAGAGATGCTAAGCTAGACAAACATAAGAATTTTATTATCTTAAAAATGCACGCATGTAAACTTATTCCTCAGCTGTGTTATAACGGTACTTATAAATGTCTGTCTTCGTTAATATCATCTAACTCCCCATTATTTTCTTTTAGACTTTAAAGTTGTCAAGCCGTGTTCTAGATAAAATAAGTATTGGACAACTTGTTAGTCTCCTTTCCAACAACCTGAACAAATTTGATGAAGTATGTACCTCTTGACTTAATCTTATGCATTATTGTTGTGAATCACACAACCCCAAAGGTTTTTCTGAAAACAGAAAGCTAGCTTGTGTAGCCAAATGCTATTCTGCCCAACTCAGTATTTAATGCTTAGTGCTTAGTATTTAATGAGGTTTTTCAAAATTCAATCTTTATCAGATCTTGTTTTCTTTTAACATTTTAAATATTATTTACTTTGGTTGAATATGATACTCTGAGTGATTTTTGGTCAATGCCTTCTGTGTCACAAATAAAAGCAAAATCCTTGAGGACAGATAAAATGTTTTATTTATCTTTGTATTTCCAGTATTTAATGTGGTATTGAGCCCTCAGCAGGTGCTAACTGAATTGCTGTTGAATTAAGCCTGCATTTATTTTGAATATATTGTGAGAATCGTGTCATTGTGAAGATTAAGCTTCTGGACAGTCTTTTCTCTCATTTTCTATACCATGGCTCTTGCTTTATCCAAACAGAAGTTTTTAAAAGTTCTTGATATGATACTTGAGAGATCTAATATCAGTTCCACTGAAAAACAAAAATTCTTAAAAATGCAGCAGTAACTTGAAATTTGTTCCGTGGGAAATAGCTTCCACGTGCAGAATGTTGAAACACATTGTCTGTGCTGCATGTAATGAATACCTAGATTTTAATGTGCTTAGAACCGTGAAGTGTTTGATTGTATAAGGTCATGTGCTTAATTTTTTAATCTATGTTTGTTTTGGGGGATGGAAAATGAGATGTCACTAGTTTCGCTGTGATTTTATTTTCCAGGGGCTTGCAGTGGCGCATTTCGTGTGGATCGCTCCTCTGCAAGTGACACTCCTGATGGGGCTACTCTGGGATCTGTTACAGGCCTCCGCCTTCTGTGGACTGGCTTTCCTCATAGTCCTTGCCCTCTTTCAAGCTGGCTTAGGGAGAATGATGATGAAGTACAGGTAGCACTCTATTTACACAGCTTGAAAGGATTTTATGTTGGGTTTCAAAAAGGCCCCTCTGGTCAAACCAGGACTGTCTAAGCCCTGAACTGTGAGCTACTTACTGGATGCCCCTAAAAAGAGATTATTTTCATGGTGTAAATATCTATATCCATACTTCCTATTTTGTTTGTCATTCTGTAGAGTCTCTTTATAAATATGCTATGATTCAGTTTATGTTTCTAGATCATGAGATTTAGGTGTAATGGATAAAACATTTATGTGAGTGGGAGGAAATGCATGCATTTTAGGTAGGGTTTATGGGCTTTTCCTACTCTAGCTCATGTATGTTCACACATCAAAGCCTTAGTTAGTTTTTAATTACAGAGTGAATTAGTGATACCAGTCATTGCTTAGATAAAGGACTTTCAAATTCTTTATCTTTTTTATCTTTAAAAATAGAGATAACTACCTCTCCTAGATAGTCATAAGGATTATGGATAGTGTATAAAATGCATTTAACACCGTGTCTGCACATATTAGGTATTTACTAAATGGTAACTACTATTTTTGTTACCATCTATTTGATAATAAAATCTTCATCTGTTTAATCAAAGCTTTTCTTAAAAGCTTGAGCTATTATTGGTGGTTAATTTGACTTGTTTTTATTAAGTGCTTGATTGATCTGTTAATTGACTTGCAGAGATCAGAGAGCTGGAAAGATCAATGAAAGACTTGTGATTACCTCAGAAATTATTGAAAATATCCAATCTGTTAAAGCATACTGCTGGGAGGAAGCAATGGAAAAAATGGTTGAAAACCTAAGACAGTAAGTCATTTAGATAATTTCAGTATTGTTAGTTAATGTTTAATATTTTTAAATGAGTCACAGTGGACTTCCAGCTCATAGTCGAAGTTTCTGACAATCAAATAATTGTATTAAGTTTTATATCAATATGTATGCCTTAGTGGAATAAAGTAATTTTCATGGGCTGTACTTTAACAGTTGATCAAGTGTGTTATTTTTCACTACCAGGATATTGACACCTTATGAAAGAATCATCTACTTATGTTATAACTGCTTAATATACTTATTTGACTAAAAGAATGTCAAGATGTTGGAGGCTGATTCAAACCTTAAGTGGAACTATACAATTCTGAGCCAAAAAATGATTCTTTATTATCACATTTTTCTTAATCTACCTATTATGGCTCATGAAAAACGAAAAATAAAAACTTAACTCCTCTGTTGGTTAAAGCATGTTTGTTCTTTTTGTGTGTGTGTTTATAAACCCACTTAGGAAGTGAGTTCAAGTAATGAAAACCATTGTCTGTGATGGAATCAGTACTTAGCACCTATCTCTAGTCTTGTTTCACCTCGGATAACCTCCCTTTCACTCATAGTAAAGATTATATCCAGAAAGAAAGTACAGCACAGACTGAGAGATGATTACTGAGATAATTTTGGGCAAAATACTAGAGCATTTCTGTAGCCACAAACCATTTTTCTTTAGTCAAGTTCCATGTTCTACAAACAGCAATCAAAAAAGGGTTCTAAGAGACTCAGTGGGGATAGATGTGTTTGTTAGAGGGCAGATGATTTCAGGACGAATAACACGTGAGAGTTTCACAGGCAAAAATATGCGAGTAAGAAGAGCACTCTTCTGGGTGGTGTGACTGGATTACCAGGGGGTCAGGCTGCTGATTCCAGTAGACAGGGATGGTAACTGAGCTGCAGGTGTGTGATTGGAACAACAAAAGAAACGCTGAAATGTTAAGTCCTTTGCCATGTAAATAGAAAGAGTAAAAGAGTATTTATTTCCCAAACATTATTGCTCACCTGTTTTTATTATGCCTTTCAATATGAATCCAGGAAAGGAATTATGTTTTCTTTCCAGAAACGTTCTTAAATATTTTGGGGAATTGTTTCGTTGAAGTTGTTTTTCTCATTAACAACTGTTCTCCATTGCACTTGTCCCCTTGGTCACTCATGTGCCTGTAAGCACAGACATAGCAAGAGTGCTGAGGAGGATGTCCTAGGATCCAGTGTCCTCACGTCTCCAGATAAACTTCTGGTCAGCTTGTTAGACCTCTCTTGACTTCGTTGTTGTTTTTTCTCTTCCTCAAAAGATGAAATCCATCCTTTCCACTGTATTTATGTTTGACCAATTCTACTAGCACATGTTTGGTTGTAACTTGTATAATCCAGTTTCTTGTTCTGGCATGAAATTGTTACCCAGAAAGGCTGGAAAGTGGTGATATAACTACGGGAAAGCAAGAATTTCTTCTCAAAAGAGCAAATATAATGTTCTGAAAGAGGTCAGTAGGATGTGCTTCACAGGGGTGGTCCCTGGGCCTGGGCCACTGCTGAACGGGGCAGACAACTGCGCAAAGCTCCCTGACATCTTCTCCTTTACTGCTCTTTGGTTATAAAATCACTTTCAATTTTTTTACAAAAAACTGATAAAATATTTTTATGACTCATAAAGTGTTATGATTTTATTATGGTGAGTACTGCTTTCTTGGTGAGTCTTATAAATGTTCTTGAATTCACTATTCTTTTACTTCTTCCATTTTCTTCATATGTTTCTAATACATTTCAACAACAATTTTGACAAAAATTTTAACATTTTTGTAAACAAGGTTTTTTAGCATTTTATTAATACCTATATTTATTCCTTTTTCTGATGAAGATTAGGACACACACAGTAAGGTCTAAGTGCCAGCCACCTGCTGTGCTATCACTTATCTTGGCAACACCTCCACAGGGAAGATGTTATGTTTCCCTTCTCTGTGTGTAGATTCTCTAGGATCAGAGGGAAGAGCAACTTACTGAAGATGGCATAGCTATCACTGGCACAGCCAGGAGTCAAACTCCAGTGAGATTCCAAAATTATAATCTGTCTTGAATGCCAAATGATTGATAAAGTAAGCATTAGATTGTGAATCACAATCTAGTTTGGGTGCATTGCCCTCCACTCTCTTCATCAGAGTGTTCAAGGTTATGTATATGTTTTTTAGACCTAAAAAATTTTTTTCTCTGAATTCTACCACTTGAAAATGAGAACTTTTTTGACTTCTCCAACTGTATGGAAGTAGCACCCAAATGCCAGGCACAGCTATTGCTCCCTTCCACCAGGACATCAGTGTTACCTCCTGCGCAGGAGGATCACAAGTGACTCCAGTTTTTATGGTCCTGGAAGAGAATGGAATGAAGGTTGAAGGCAGCACTGGCCTCTTTTCTTACCAGCCTCTGCACTCCCCGTTTTCTGCCTGTTGGAGCATTTAAACCTCTTCTACGTGTGTTAAAAAATAGTTCACATTTGCAGTTCAGACTAGAAGATCAGAGTTATAACATGACTGCAGATAATTATATAAAGTGAGAGCAACAAAGAGGATGCAGTGTATGCACTCATACTTTTTCAAGAGCCACGTGAAACACTTAAATTCTTTTTTTTTTTTTTTTGAAAACTACAGCAGATTCAATATTTCTGAGAGCTGGGCCTGACACTCTGCATGTTAACAAGTTTCTCAGGTGATTTTTACCTCTGCTAAGGTTTGAGAACCACTCCTCTGTGACTTATTTGTTATCTTCAGTATTTCCCAAAAGCCAAGCTAGAATTTCTAAAGCTTTAAGAAGCCATTTTCTTTTATCAATCTTGCAACATTGTTCTCATTTTCACTTAATCACTTAAAACACAAACTAACCAACAAAAAATGATCAGTCTCACTAAGATCGCTAAATAATAATTAAATGATATAAAAATATAATAATACTTGAATTTATTAATTATAGTTTTAAAATAATATTTACAGGTATGTGGCCCAGAAAGGTTAAAAAACTTGCCCAAGGTCACAAAGGCTTTTGAAAGCTTGTATTCAGATTTTACATTCCAAGATATCTCCTGTTTGAAAAGTAAATAATCGTCCCAAATCTTATTACTACTATTTTTTTTTTTTGTAGAACAGAACTGAAACTGACCCGGAAGGCAGCCTATGTGAGATACTTCAATAGTTCAGCCTTCTTCTTCTCAGGGTTCTTTGTGGTGTTTTTGTCTGTGCTTCCCTATGCACTGATCAAAGGAATCGTCCTTCGAAAAATATTCACAACCATCTCATTCTGCATCGTTTTGCGTATGGCAGTTACTCGTCAGTTCCCTTGGGCTGTACAAACATGGTATGACTCTCTTGGAGCAATAAATAAAATACAGGTAATGTATCATAAGTGGGCATTGGATATAATGATTTTTAGAATAGCTTAGAAATGGTCTAGTGGGCAAACTGTCGAGAGCTGAATTCTTGCTTTTGGGCCTGTTTGATACACAGGATTTTCTCTCGATGTCTACATATGGTCTAAAGAGCCCTTGCAATAAAAGCCTAGTGAAATGAGTCTGTGAGATTCTCTTAATTCCAAGAAATTGCAGGAAGTATTGTTTCTGTATTCTGGAGAATTTTGTTTAAGTAATCAATCAATAGACCAGTTCTAATGAACTTGGCAAATGTACACAAAGATGATGGCATATTCACCTGGAAGTTATAAAACTTACCAGCTAACATTAATAATGCTCATTTTATTTTCCAAGTATTTCCCTGGAATGTCTGATGGGCGAGAATGACATTTAATGTCACATTAATTACCTTACAATCCAAGCAATGCTGATGTAGCTGGTATCTTTGAAGAAAAGTCCTAAAGTCCTCTGGTGATGTGACTCAATTTATAAAAAAACAATTGAATCACTACCATGAACTCGTATATGGTTATAGTTTTCATAATTCATATGATCAAAATGTTTTATTGTACTTTTTAATACAAATTAGATCTTTAACCCAGGAAATAAATTGCTGTGACATAAATAAATATGATGTTGACGGCCGAGCCCATTTTTGTGGTTCTGTCATTTAATCTAGGCCAGAGTTTACAAATGGTAGCCCATGGACTTAATATTGGCCCCTAGACCTGTTCTATTTGGCCTTCATGTTTAAAAATATTTGAATTAGTTTTTAGCATTTAAAACTTGGAAAATGTCACATATGCAATAAATCATGTCTTCAGTCTCTTTTGAAGGATTTATTCCAATAATAAACTACATCCTTTCCCCTCACAAGCTGTGCCAGCTCTCCCTCAAAAAGGGCCTTCCCTCTCCATTTCATCACAATCTCTACTCAGCCCCTTAATTTTATCATCTTTAAAACATGTGAGTTTGAGATCCACAATTCAGACAACTTGGTGTATGTAGCTTGGAACCCTAGCAGATCTTAGACTAGTTTTATTCTGTTAACCCATCACAGCTCTGTGTTTGCATGCGTGTGTGTGTGTGTGTGTGTGTGTGTGAGAGAGAGACAGAAAGAGAGAGAGATCTGAAATGAGAGCATCACAGAGATAGAGCCACTGAACAGGAACACAGAGATAGAGAAACATCTTGAAAACAAAATTGGGAGTAAAAGAGAGAAAGCAGAACAGAGGTAGCAAGAGAGAGAGGAGCAGAAAAGAATAAAAGGAAAAAATGAGACAAAGACCAGGTTTTCCATCACCTCCTATTGTGAAGACTTCAGGATGCATGGCCTTAATTCTTCCTTGTGCTTTTACCTTACCTCAGAGCACTGTGAATTAAGGTCTCGAAGAGGGCCTTTCTTTTAGAATCAAGGTTTGATGCCTTAAAGTCAGTTATATCAGATCTTCACATCTTCACTTAATCCAGAGAAGTGGTGCTAATGATGCCTTTAAAAAGGGGGTTGCTGTAAAGATGAAGACATTCGTTTCCTCTCTGTCCTAATGGTGAATTGAGGTATATGGGTGGATAATTCAAAGGTGCTTTATGCATTCATCACTAAGGTAAAAACATGTAATAGTACAAGGAAGAATCAGTAGTGTGTTAAAAATCTAACATGTGAAAACCATGTTTTTAGAGTACATCTCCAATATGATGACTCCTAGTGCTTGACAAATTGACTTTAGAAACTTATAAAATTATATTATTAAGAAACAATTGCTAATATAATTCATAAAATCTAAATACTGGATGATAAACAGCATTATTAGAGTTTAAAATAGATGTAATAATACATTACTGCTATTCTGTTTCTACCATGTGTTTTTATTTTCTTTTTTTAATAGGATTTCTTACAAAAGCAAGAACATAAGACATTGGAATATAACTTAACAACTACGGAAGTGGTGATGGAGAATGTAACAGCCTTCTGGGAGGAGGTTAGAATTTTAAAAAAATTATTTACTCTAAATACGTAAGCATTTTCTTCGTGAATCTGGTTTTCATAATAATGGACAATGAAGTTAGAATGAGGTTAGAATTGGTAGAACTGGAAGGTGACCAACTCCACTTAATTTATAGATTAAGAAGGAGAGGCCCAGGAATATTAAATACAGTGCAGAATCCTCTTCACTTTTTTTTGAAGTTCATACAAATTGTTTCACATAACAGGTTAGGAGTAACACGAACCTCATTGATTTTGGATTCAGATAGAGCTGGGTTTGAATCCTAGTCTCTGTTTACTCTCTGTAATCTTGGTCAAGTTATCGAACTTTGTGGAATCTGATTTTCCATCTGTAAAATGGAATATTAATATTGACCTTGTAAGTTTGTTGTGAACTGACTGAGATAACTTATGTAAAGGGCTCAGCAGAGCACCATGCTCACAGTGGTTCCTCAATAAATGCGACCTTCTTTCACCTCAGGTTTCAGTACAGGGTGCTTTACATACACTAGTCAACATAAAGATGTATGAGAGATCTGCCAATGCATGGTTTTCTACTATTTTTACTTTTTTCATTCAGTATTAAAAATTCTCATATGTCTCAGTAAGAAATACATTATTAATGATTTGTATCCTCTTAAGAAGTAATATTTAATTATTGAGAACACCTGTTGAATTTCTATTTCCTTATCATTTATATCTGTTGAGTAAAAGTAGGAGTTATGAAATCAATGTCTTATTTCCACACATTGCACAATATCTTAAATCGGTTTTATTTATATAAGTAACTTGATCGCCAGGGCTTCACTTTACTTCATTTTTAAAGATATTTTATCTGCCTACAAAACTTGTTTGGAGAAAAGTGTATGGATCAGATTGGTTTTATTTCTTTGTTTTTAGGAATTTCAAATGCCCTTCTAGAAATGAAGGAAAACTAAGTTTGACTTTTCACTACAATTTTCAGATAACTGTTTTCCTGCTCCGATCCAAAAGCTCTCCGTTTCACTCTCCTTCCATCTAATACAATAAGCGGCATGCTTGAGCCCTCATGTGCCAGGCACTGGGATAAGTGCTTTATATGTGTCGTCTCGTGTAATTCCCATAACATTCCTGTGGCCTAAGCAATATCAAATTTCCATTTCACTGATAAGGAAATGGAGGCTGCAAACAGGGAAGGGCTGCAACTGGCTCATGCGACTGGCAAGGGCTGGAGCTGGGTTTTGGCTTAAATGTCACCATCTACAACCCTTTCAGTGAACCGTTGGCACTGGTCTTGCTGTATCCTTACTCTTCCATCTTTGACAGTCACCTATGAAAGAATTCTGGATATTTCCTGATGACACTCAGGATAGTGGTAAAATTGCTTGCCCTCATGTCTGAGACTTCAGCATCCAGAGGAGCAACCCTTCCAGTGCTGTCCTCAGAGCTTACATTTCACAGTGACTTCTTCACAAGCTGCCTCTCGTAGCCATACTCTGAGTTTTGTGAGCATCTAGACTTGCTCTGCTTGCACTTATGTCACACTCTGAAATCTCTTTCTCAGCCCAGAATTTCTTAACCTTTCAGCTCTCTCAGTCTTTTAATCTCATCTTTACTGCTGTTCGATTTCATCAAGATTTCGAATCTCTTTAATCCTCCCTTTTTGACTCATTTATTCTAAATACCTTCATTTATTCTAAAACCAATCATTTCAGGTCGCCCAGGAGAACTAACTCACTTTCCTTGTGCCAAATCCTTTCCTGAAAAACATGTACTTTATCAGCTTTGGCTATAATTAGAATTACTAAATGTTTTGAATCATGCTCTAGAATAATCAGGGGCTATATAATTATGTGCTATAATGTATTGACATTGGTCATGTGCTTTTCATACTAATTATACATAAAATAAATAGCTATTGAAAATATCTGAAAAAGCTTTTTATTTTTCATTCATCCATTTATTCATTTATTTTGCAGGGGTTTGGGGAATTATTTGAGAATGCAAAACAAAACAGTAGCAATAGAAACATTTCCAATGGTGATAACGGCCTCTTCTTTAGTAACTTCTCACTTCTTGGTACTCCTGTCCTGAAAGATATCAATTTCAAGATAGAAAGAGGACAGTTGTTGGCAGTTGCTGGATCCACTGGAGCAGGCAAGGTAGCCTCTTTTATTTCTCATCAGCATAACCTTAATTTAGCATGCATTTGTCCTTTCTTTTTCTAATTTGTCTGTAGTGTAAGAAAGTATTTTGAAGAAATTCTTACATTGGTGTCAGGAGAATGTTTAGATATAGTATTCCTTATAAATTATTCTACTGATAAATCAATCCCAGTGATGTTTCCTCTAGCCTCTTATTTCCTCATGTTATTTCTAGGGACTCTTTGTTCTACAAAACCTGACAACACATTGCTGACAACACATATCATCCATCCAGGCTTTGCTCTGGTACTAAGTTTTAGCTCGGTCTTATAATAACTGAGCATTAGATATGCAGAATAAGTTATCAGTGCCTGCTTTTTCTTACTTTGAAAATAAAATATAGTGTCCACAATGTTTTGTTAATGTTTTTATATTTATATATATCTATTCAATGTTTTCATTTAATTTCATATTTCTCAAAATACCAAATATTGATAAATATGTAAATTATATATTTATATGCATATGCATATAAAATATATGTATTAGTGTGTGTATTATGTATTTTTAACCTGGTTAATCTGATTTATTTTACTGTTTTGGTCTATAAAACTTTTATATAGACATATTACTTCTTGTTTTAATTTTCATACAAAAGGATTCTACATAGATTTAAGGTATTTCAGATTTCTCCCATACAATGAGAATTATAAAATTTACTGAAATAGATATCACAAAGATATCTGTTATTTGACCCTTTTTTTCCCTAATGTATTTTAGGTGCTACTATTATTTATTAAAATTTAATTGAAATTAAAAATTTCAGAAAATTAAAAAGTATAAAAAGTTGAAGAAGTCCCATCTCATTTCTATCTCTCCTCCACCTACTTTCCACTTTCTACTATTCCCTCCCCTAACTCAGGCATCTACTCTTGTTAATTTTTTGAATATATACATAAAGACACTATGAATAACCTTGCACATATGCCATTTGGCACATTTGCAAGAGTCCCGGTAGGATAGCTTCCTAGAAATGCTAAAGCATTGTGTATATGACCAACTTCCCTCCTTGAAGGTTGCACCAATTCAGGTATGTGCCATGCTGTCTGTATAACAGTGCAGATTTCCCTACAGCAGCATCAATAGGTGATATTATCGAATTTTTAATTTTTTTCTAGTTACATTGGGGGAAGTGGTAGTCAGATTCAGGACATCTTTCCAAGGAAGATCCAACAGAATTTAGATAGATCGAACATGACATATGAGTAACTAGAAGGATGAAGGTACCATTTACTGAGAATATTGTGGGACAAACAGGTTTTGGGTGGAGATTGATTTGGGAATATTAAGTTTAAAATGTCTATTTGATATCCAAATAGAGTTGTTATTTGGATGTACAAGTCTGGTTTTAAGGAAGTGGGGGCTGGCAGTGTAAAGACATGGGGCTAGATGGGATTACAATGGAGAAAGTGTTGGTAAGAAGAGAAAGGAGACAAGGTGTGAGCCCAAGGGCATTCCGACTTTTAGAGGTTGAGGAAGTACTTTTGTCTAGTGGTTATATTTATAATAACAACTTTATATTACATCCTTGGTCTTCTATTTCTTTAGTTCACTGGCAGTGTATCCAGAGCAGGAAGTGCTCAATAATTTTTGAATTGACCAAATTAGTATACAATTTTTAAAATCAGAATAGATACTTCTACTTAGGATGACATTTGGAGGCAAGTGCATCCTTAGAGTGATTTGATCAAGTGATTTAACTTAATGTTTTTGTTTCTAGACTTCACTTCTGATGATGATTATGGGAGAACTGGAGCCTTCAGAGGGTAAAATTAAACACAGTGGAAGAATTTCATTCTGCTCTCAGTTTTCATGGATCATGCCTGGCACCATTAAAGAAAACATTATCTTTGGTATTTCCTATGATGAATATAGATATAGGAGTGTCATCAAAGCATGCCAACTAGAAGAAGTAAGTAATTATGTCAAAACCTTATAATTATGTGTATGAGACCTTCAAACTACCTAAATTATATAAGCAGTCTGTCGACATATAATAATCAATTTTCTACTATGGATAAACTACTGTGACTAAATCAATTAAGAAAATGTATGACCCATGTTTTGAGAAACTTGCAAAAATATAAAGAAGGTATATTTTATTTTTTAAATAATGGCCTTGTTTGGTTTAGAATAAAAACTCTATGAAATGGTGAGAATTTGTTTACTCATTAGTGAGACAAATGTCCTCAAGGGACATTTATATGACATGCATTTTTTAAAACATACTTCAAAATTCCATAAGAAGATTTTAATAATTTTAATAATACCATAGCCTAATGGAATGCATATTGACCTGCCAGTAGAGAAGCAAAGAAAAAATTGTGATTATATGTTATTCTTTGGCCTTTAGATTATATATAACTATATAATTTCTGGTGACTACAATTCTCTGAAACATAGGCAAAATGAAATGATGCTATTGACTCATAACAATATTGGGGAATGGATTAATTGCCTGGAAATATATACAGTATTTCAAGTGAAGCCAGTATGTGGCTCTTGTGCTATTCTACATATAAATTGTATGATGAAGGGTTCAGTAATTATTGATGTAAATATTGGGGCACAGAATATATCATTATGAGTGTTAGCAGTATTGCCTGACTAGTGAACCTGATTCAAAATCACTATCTTTAATAAATGACATTTGACATTAGTGGATTCTTTTAAGGCACCTTTAATTTAAAAAAATTAGAATGAGAATAAATGGAAAATCAAAATATAGTGCATAGAAAATAGAAGCTAGTTAAAAGTGGAGCAGATAGAAACTGCAGTTTTTAGGAAAGAGGGCTGTGTGCTCAGACAAATGGCTCATTCAGCTGTAGTTTTTTTAAGTTTCATTCTTTTTTTCTGTATACCCTGAAAACATAATGAAAATAAAAGATATCCTGAAAAATATTGGATTTACCTTGAAGAAGACAATCTTCATTCCTCAAAAGCCCTCTTCTAGGAATTGTATTTCACAACCTGGAGACATGAACACTCAGCACTGAGTAAATTTATTATAAAAAAAAAATCTGAGTGTTTCCAGAGAACACAGATACTTGTCTAGGAGGGGACTAGGATGTAGGAGTGGTAGTGCCTTGCAAGGTAAATCATGGACTTTCTCTTTTTATTAGAGGAAAGGTATTGGGAAGTTTCTGATAAGCTTATTTTTTGCTTTGAATATATATTTTCCCATAGAAATAATATTATAATGGTGGTTTGATTCCCCCAAATAAACCTATAAAAATATATTTAGCTAAAATTTGGCATAGTTGTAGTGCTACTAATAAATTCAGAGCTAGACGTCCTCATTCATGGAATGAGTGTTTACTAACTTTTGAATATTGTGCTAAGTCCTGGGAATGCCAAGTTGAATAAGACACGATCCACCTTCTGAGGGCCCATGGTATAGTGACCTGTGTTTTAATGAATGATTATGTGGAATGTGAATTATATCTTGACAAAACTGTTAAAATAATGAAGGAAAGAAAATAAAAAGAACATATTATCCCTTTTTTTGATTCCATGGATAGCCTTAAAATTATTTTTCAAGAGTATTATTCAGTGCTTTTTAGTATATTCACAGGGTTGTACAACTATCACCACATTTTCAACTCTTTTAGAAGAAACTCATTAGCAATATTTTTTTTTATCCTTATATCTAACTTTCCCACCTAGTATTATGAAACTTTCTGTCTCATTTTCTTATTTTGGATGTTTCATATAACATAAATCATACAATATATGCTCCTTTGTGAGTAAATAATTTTTAAACAAGAATAAGGCAAGGAATCTTCATTTTAAAAACATTTATTGAGAATTGTTAAATTTCATGAAAATATAAATAGAACAAGATCCATGTAATTCAGATGTTCATGGACCAGTAAGAAACAGAAATATATCAAAAAGAATGTAATGGGTACTCTAGTAAAAAAAAGAAAGACATTTCTACAGGAATGAAAGGAGGAAGCATGAGAATCAATCTGCATCTGCCTAATGTGAGGAATAATTTCCAGAGGAGTCATAAGGCTAATCCTCTGAGGGAATGATTCACTGTGGAATTCCAGTGGTGACAGAGTGAAACTTGTGACCTTATAGGAATTTTTGATTAAGAACAGTAGAACTGCCAATAAAGTTAAGGAAAAATTAGGTTGATGTGAAGAAGTGGGAGATTGATGAGTAAATGGCCACTGGGTTGTTGAGAAAAACGTAAATGAGATAAATGTAAGGTGCCTAACACAGCATCTGGTGCAGATTAGTTATTCAGTAACTATTAGGTCATTTCTACTTCCTTTTGAGGTGGCGAATACTATTAGAGAGCATGATGTAAGATCATATGTATGAGAGGCAGGTCTTGTTAGTAAGCAGCTACTGTGGAAATGAGGAGGAGGCTGATGTTCATTAACGAGAATCAAGAAACCAAAGAATCGTGAAAAATCATCAACATACATTTTGATGTTGACAAAGTAATTATAACATTATAAAAGTAGTTCTAAGAGAAAATTATGAGTATGGTAGTTGGTGTTTGTGGCCTAGTCAACAAAAGTTGGAATATTCTTGGAAGAAAACAGTTGGCATAAGACCCTGAGGGTTTGGAATAAAGGTGCTTGGGTTCCATGCTCCAAAAACGGCAATGGAGTTGGAAGGTGATTCCAGTTTCCATGTCCTTGTCAGACCCCATAACTTAGGACTGCCCCAGACACTGTTCACTGTAGTGGGGACAAGCGGGGTACAAAACAAAAGCTTTATTATTCCTTCACTCAAAGAAATTATAGGTTGTTTGGGGTAGAACATACGTAGAGACCATTTCAGTATAATATAGCAAGTGTTGGGATGGAGGTGCTTTCGAGGCAACTGGAAGTCCAGCCGAGGACTTTCAGCTTGCCTGGAGAGTTCAGGGAAGCTTTCTCCAAAAATGGACACCTTGAAAGATGAAAAAAAATGGGAAGGAAGGACATTTAGGTCTGAGTGAAGAAATGAGACACGAAACCTTGGTTAGTGCAGGGAACCAACATGCATCGTGATAGAACCACAGTGTGGCTGGGAGACAGTGCGCGGGGAGGAATGACGCTGGAGGGAGCCTTGTGTACCAGTCTCAAGAATTTGGTCTTAGAGAAGTTTAATTAGCTTTGTACTTTAGATATGTCACTTTGGGTATGAGATGAGGCGCAGAATTAAAGTGGACATAATTCAGGGGTTTTGGGCTATCAGAAAGAACATAGATTTTGAAATCTGACGGAGCTGGGTTAACTAAAGAAAGTTAACCTTGCTGAATACTGAATTTTATCTTCTCCAGATAAAATTACCTAATATTACCTACTATATTAGGGTTTTCTGTATGCTTCTGGCACATGAAAAGGATTTAATAAAACAGCTATCATCATCACATTATTATTATTAATATTATTAGCAATAGTAGTAGTAGTACTATTTGCTATTCTGATTAGGGGAAGGGAGACTAAAAGAAGCTATTTTAGTAATCCAGATATTGGTCGTGATGGACAAGTAGAATCAAAAATTAAGCAAAGGAATAATGAGAATATAAGGAATTTTATATTTATGTACTTAATATTTGCATTTATAAGGAAGGGCTTTAGGAAAATGAAGATTCATGAAAGAATTTTTTTCCCAAGAAATTAGAAGAGAAGAGAAATTGGTTTAGAATTAAGGATTCCTTGTACGACAGCAGTCGGAAAGAGGGACAGGTAGAAATGCTATGGGTTTAGGAAGGAAGGACATGAGGGTGAATTACGTAGAACTGAGACATCTCATCAAGGCAGAAGGATCAGAGGTCTCACTAAATGTCAGTGGAGGACACCACCAGACGGGTTTTAATAAAAATGGCTCGTAATGATGATTTACACGTTTTTAAATGTGCAATTTACTCTTCATCTTAAAATATCAGATAAAATAATTAGCTTTCCATTTCTAACAGTCTCTGCGTCCCCGCTCCTCTTTGTCCTGCTGACCTTTGCAACTGATGTAGGCCTTTCTAGTCATCTTATGAAGGCAAAGACATCCAGCATCTTCTAAATTCCTTGTACTTGAAATTGGCAAGTGCAGTGAAGGTGGAGAGTGCATCAGCGTATGTTGTTCTCTTTGCTGAATATTTCCTATATGTTGTTACCTAAGAAACTACATGATAAATTCCTTGAGAACAGCAGTTCTAAAAAAAATTATTTTGGTATATTCTACCAAACACATTGATATGCAGAAGGGTAAATTCTTACTGGATGACTGTTTCAGGAATATTTTGAAATCGGCATATCGGTTGCAAGAATTTTGCTCAGAAAACACTCTTAATCTATCTTCATTTTGACTGCCAAAGTTGATCTGTTTCTTAACATACTACATCTAGACTCGGAACTAAAAATGAGCATGAAATATTTTCTCCTTCATTTTTGTGTTTTTGTTCAGCTCTAATATATACAAAGCACTTGCCTGTGTGATGATGCCACAGGAGTAGGCATATAGGTGTAAATTTGCATAGATAGGAAAAAGCACGAACAACATACCTCACACAGTTTTCTGATTTCAGTTTGTTGAAAACTCTTCACCCAGAGGGATAGTTTAAAGATTTTATCACGAGGAAGGGCATGGAGAGAGTTTTATGCTGATAGAATAACTTGTAATGTACAGACACAGATGAATAAGTAATGTTCAGATTCTTCATCTTCAGGCCTCTTTTAAGAACATCTTTGTGTCTTTCATATCCGACCTTGGATATAGATTATAGCAGAATGGACTTCTAGGCAAATTGATAATTATTTTTCGAATACCATTTTGTATCCCTGTGCCCAATGACTTACCTTCCCATTTTTTTCTACCCTTAGAGTCCTCCTAAATGTTTGTAATTTTTGTAACTAGCACGGGAGACTTTGCTAGCTTAAAAGGGGGAATCAATATATTTGGGCTCTCTTTAACTTACTTACCTCTTAGGGAGATTATAATCATATTTCATTATTAAAAGTGTTCATGCTTCACTGTTCTCTCGCCTTTTTTAGTCCCCAGAGTACCACCTATTTGGGACTTCACCAATACTTTATCTTACCACACAGGCCCACAGCTGACAGCATGCGAATTCTAGGCAGGCCAGTGTTTGGGGAATGAGTAATTGGACTGTCCTTATTCAGTGACTCACTCTTTGTGAAAGTACCTGGGTTTGGAGAAGTAATTTGCTTTATAATAATGCCTGGTGGAAGGTGGGGTGGGGGAAGAGACCAGGGGCCCAAGATATGTAATTAGTTTCCAGGAAGTCATTGAGATCCTTTTGTGTAACTGCAAGATGGTTACACTAAGTATTTGTCAGGACAGTTGTAATAAAACTATTTACTGTGTAAGTTGAAAAAGTAAAATCTGTGTTGTCTATTTCACCGCTACTTGGCAGTTTTCATGTTTAAGTCACTGGAAGAAAAAAATTGGGAGATAAGTTGGCAAGAAGTTTCTAAAAGAAAAAAACTTGGGAGGGAAATTGGCAAGAAGTATGAAAAACTTGGGAGGGAAGGAAGCAAAGGAATGAGTTAAGGACTGTTCTGGAAAATAAATTCCATCATGCAGATACCACAGAGTAATTAAATTAAAGTCTGACCTCTGGATTTTCAGACCTGGCCCAAACTAACCTGCACTGAATAGAGGCTTAACCTTTGGATGATCAGTTCACCATCGCAGGAAGATTCAGGAATGTTTAGTTGGGAGGTTGGGGAACAATAAGTGCCATAGGAATTAACTTTTGCATTCAGTAGTACCCAAGACATAATGGACATCTGAAGCACATTGAACTATGTCCCTTAAACCAGAAGAAACCGCACTGAGGGACTATACCTGGAACCACCTGTAATTTTTTACCAATAGGTAATTAAGTCAGGTTGAAAGCACTGCCATTTCTTTACTGTAATATATGAAACAAGTGTATTTATTTTACAAAAGTTTTGAACTGGAACCAAACAGAAATGGCATAGCATTTCCTGAATGAAACTGTTACTTCACTTCATTTGAGGCCTGGAACTGAAAAACAAATGCTAGCTAGCCTCTGAGAGAGCACACGTCAGCACTGCTGTGCTGAGAACTTTGCACACATTGGTGCATTGAACTCTCACTTTCTAGTTATCTATGACAACTTTGCCTAGAGTTTGCAGTCAAAGGAAAATGTGCTGAACTCTAAAAGTGCGAGCTGCAGGTGTGAAATGGAGCCTATCATCAGCTTAACAAATGGGAGTTTTTACATCTCTACAACCAAAATCACCCTAAGACTGTCCTTAGTAAGATTTGGGCATGTCAACAGTAGTATAAAAATTGAATTATAAGGATCTGGGACCCAGCTATGTCCTGGATAATGAAATTAAGATGTTTGACCCCGGCCTTCACATTTAAAAATAAACAAACAAAAATCATTACGTTTTCCAAAGGTAGAAGCCATGCTTTATGCTTTATCATTACGTATATGCGTGATAGTTCATTCTTCTTGAAGAACAGGGATTCTAAAATCTGTAGTTTTGGAGTTTTCCATTTTTGTAGCACTGGCTAACTAAACGAGATCAAGAGAAGATTTTACATTTCTGTTTTAATAGAACCTTAGATCTTCAATAGAACTTCAAAACGTAGTAGTGTTCTAAAGACCTTTCCAGGAAGAGGTACTTTGTTTTTCTAAAAATTCTGGGTGTGTTTTCTAGGCAAAGTAACCTTTGAAATGGCGTTATTATTAATATCTTGCAGAACCAAGTCTCTAATACCTAATTTTTACTTAGAAGATTTAGTTACTCTTGGTTCAAATTTAATACATTTAAAAATTGATGTCAGCAGATATTTATTAAGTTCCTACTATGGACACAGTACTGTGTTAGGAACTCTATGTGCTGTCTGCAAATAAAAGAAGGGTCCCTGTCTGCAGTGAATTTTTGACTTACAAATATATATGGGTAAAAGGCATATGAATATATTCATTTAATAAATGTGTGTGAGTGCAAGCATTGAACTAGGGACTGCACTAAACTCTAGGAATTATTGATAAACAAGACAAAATCCCTGTCCTCAAGGAGCTTTCATTCTAGAGCCGTCTGATAAGTTCTGTGATGTTGTTTAATATAGGATTCTTTTACGAGTGCAGATAAGTAGCATTTATCTGGCCTTAGAAAGTCAAGCAAGGTAACCCTGGAGGGAGTGACATCTAAGGTGGGAGATGATGGATGAGTAGGAGTCATTTGAGTGAAGAACAGGGAGAACATTCCAGAAGAAGAACAGAATGTGTAAGGCTTGGAGCCAGAAGAGAACACTGTATATTTGAGGAACTGCCTTCAGTCCATGTGGCTGGGTGGAGATAAAATGAGCCTGCAGCTGAGAGACAGCATTGTACGTTGGGGGAGCTTGAGGAAGGCCGCGGTCAGGAAAGGAAGGGGTGTGGGGGGAGAGCTGAACTGGGAGGACAGGCAGATCATAGTTTCTGTCTCCCCACTTGCCAGCAATGAAAAGAAGTAGTCCAAAGATGCAGAAAGGCAGAAGCGCTCCACTTCATCCCCACATTTCCCATAACTGGTGAAATTGAATCCCCATATGGAGCCAGAGAAATGTGTTCCGTGGGAGCCCAGGAAATACCCTGGGGGGAGGGCAAATGAGTCCACAGTAGCTTTTCTTGATCGGGGAAGTGCCATAATCAAACTCTAGTTTAGGTAGATTCATCCATCTAGTGTAGTATGCAAACTGGAGTGGACAACGGAGGTGTTGTGGTCAGAAGTTCATGAAATAGTCACACTTTACAGAAGGAGAGGTGAAAGCTTAAGAGGCTTGTTCAAGACCACACGTCTCACAAGCGACGGGACCAGTAAACGAGTCCAAATCTTCCGACTCCTTATCTTTTTTGCTATATACGTAGAGTCGTTGCCTCTTAGAAAAGAAACTCTATTTTAGACTCTAATGACCTATTCATTGAACATTGCTGACTTTAAGTTAAAACTTCGGGCTAGTTAACCTTACCATGATTGTTAGTATTATTTAAACCATCAAGCTAATAATATTCTATTTATAGAGCAGAAGATAATGATGACAAAGACTTGTGAACTAATGACATTGAGAATTCTATGACTTAGTTTTGAAAAACTTTTGCAGAATATTTTTTCCATGTAAATAGTATATCAAGCTACCACAGTCCTAAATAAATAGATCTTAGAGAAGCCATTTATATAACCCACTTAAAATTTAAATTAGTCAGGAAATTTATTCTAAGTTCTCCCAGATTTTCTTTTCTTTTTTCTTTCTTCTCGGGGAAGAATCTCTTCTTCAGGCCTCATAACCTCAAATTTAAAATATGGAAGTTCAAGCGGGTGGGCCGTCAGCACAGGGAAGGACCACTCGGGGCATGTTGAGAAGCTGATATCCCAAAGTCAGCTCTTGCAGGACTTAAGAAAAGGATCATGATAGGATTACTTGAGAGGTAATGGGTGAATGAGTGTGGAGGCCCCGCTCCTAAGGAACTGAATTACAAAGTAGGAAAGTACGTTAGGAACTCCAGAACAAGGTCACCTACAAGACAACTCAGTATGTGCCAGTGGAGGAGGACTGAGAACAAAGTGCTTCTTCACGGATTGGATTTCTCCCAGCATCTTGGGTGGGTAGACCTAGAAGAGAGTAGGGAATTCTTTGACCGACTGAATCAAAATCATCTAGTGAGCTTTTAAAAACTAGGGTTTTTAATGGTTACTTTAGAGAATTTAAAATCTGGAGTCCAGAAATCCATAGTTGAATGAGTGTAATGTCAAGCCAGAATAGATAAGTAAGATTATTATTTTTTTTTTCCAAGTTTTTTTGAGTTTAGTTCTTTGGGAACATTTACCCAAAGACACCTCAAATTACTGCATTTACAGTTCTTCCTTTAGAAATGCTCAAGTTAGTCTTCACATGCAAATAGAGGCCTACATACATGTGGAAATAAACACTAAAGAGATATAGGGATATTAACAGAAAAATGTACTCACATGTTCATATGTAAAACCATATGTATGTGTGTATATATGTGAATATTAAATAATAGTTTAATATTGGCACCAAAAATATTAATTAATTATAATAGTGCTTTTGGTACTTTTGTTGGGTCCAGTAAAACTATATTGGAATTTAAGCTTTCTGCTAAAAGTTTTGTCAGTACCACAGTTCAGGGAAGGAACTCAGAGCTTTTATTTTTCAAGTTGACAATAAGTTCTCACTTCTTATGCTTTCTAGCAAGTATTAATCTTTAATCAATATTTCTGTATTCAGCTATTTATAATCAAGTTTAACTTAGGTCCACAAATTATCTTTCCTAATAAACAGAACTCGAATTTTTAATTTATGAATTTATTCATGTATCTTTCCTGCTGGAGAAACGAACTGTTGATATATACAATGAAGCTGTACACAGCACTTTCAAGATAGCACATCCACACTTACAACAGCTACGTGCAAGAAAAGGTTAATTCATTCTTCCTCTCTCTTCCCAGTATTCTCTGCTTTCTCATATTCTCTCCTTTCTTTCCTTTTTCCTCCCTACAGCAATACGTCTTTTCTCTCCTTCTTGGCCATTTTCCTTGTGCATACAGCACAATACAAGTGTTTAGTAATTATTAAACTTAATAACAATGGCTCTCACTGTGCAATGACCCACTGTTAAAAGTGCTTTATTCAATGGCATTACCTCAAAGTTCATGTCGCCTCAGCCCAAGTGTCTTACTCTCCTCTCCTACCGCAAGTAGCTATATTGTCAAGGTTGTCCTAAAGAGTGATAAGGCAGCCATAAAAAAGGTTTATGGTATTTTCCTATCTACAAAGTCACAGAAAGCTCAAATGTAATCGGCAAATATTGCAAAATCACACAGAACCATTAAACGTCACACTCCACCCTTTAAAGTTCTCTCAAGGTAATAGTACCTTGTATCATTCTTTTGTTGTCTGTTCGAGTCCAAATTAATGAGCTTTATATTAGCAATTACTCTTTAACAACCCCTGTTTGTCTGCTTTACTATGCTGAATAATATCGGCGATGCAGTTAGGTGCATTTAAAAAAGTAAAATGATAAACATTTGTGTGAAAAGTATGTATATCACATGGGTATAATAACACTTCTTAATAATAAAATAAGTTAATCTTTATTGCACACTTTTTATAATATTACTTTGCCCCTCTCTAGGACTCTTTATCTAAGTATTTTCAAGTGCTTTTACTATCTCAAATAGACATAATGCATTGTATGCACAGAATCTTTTAAAGTTAACATTTGCCTTTCTGACAAGCATGTTGTAAAGGAAGTTAGCCAAAGAACAAATCCGAGTGCGCATAACAGTCATAGGTTAAAATGCAGATTCCTGAGCTCTGCCCTACTTCTTTCAAGTAAGAATAGATAGGGCATGTTTTAACACACATCCCATGGGAAATAATTGGTCCAGAAACTATACTTGGAGAACCAATGATTCACATAACTTGATTTTATCTGTAGATAAACTGTGCTGAGAAAATTATTAAAAATTGAACTGGCAGTGTAGAATGGTTTCAAAGAAAGGTTTTTCAGGGTCTCCTTTAACAAGAAAATTAGTGATCACCATTTTTATAAGTTTATATTTGATTTAAGCCAGGGTTTTAAAATTTTTTTTATTGAGGTATAATTGACATTTAATGTTATCCTTCCAGATGCGAAATGATCACCACAATAGAAGACTTAGGCTCTAGGAAAAAGCCTCAGTAGTTAATTTTTATGTAAAATATCAATTCATCCCCACCATCTTAATTTTACTGAATGATTTCTTCCAGCAATTTTTATGAATGACTCCAAGGGAACTCATGAGAGGTTGCAGAGTTGAGGGAAGAGCAATAGACTTTATCTCGGTGTGCAAGGCTTTTCTAAGCAGTTCATCAGCTTAGGCTGCTTTTTAAACTCAGGAGCACCACTTGGTATAATTTTAAATTATAATTTCCACAGAAGGAAAAATCTGTTGTGAAGGCTGAAAACCAACACCCTTAAGATAAATACATTACCAGATTTGAGTGCCCTTAGTAATCAGCAAAGATAAACGTTTAACAGTGTATACAATACAAAGTGTTTTATGTTAAGTCAAATAGGAAAAGCCAAACACCAATAAAGAAATCTGTAAATGTACAATAAACTAGATAATCAGAACAATTGCTCACATTAGCTGTAGGATATTGGTATTACTAATGCATTTGATCTTAAAATAATGAGCTTATTCACCATTCTCTTCATCTACCCTCACTATTTTGTTTCATTTCAGTCTCAGCAGCTCTCTCTCCATTAATCACAATCTTTGAGATACTTGTAAATTATCCAGATTTGTACATTTTCTTTTCTTTTTTTTTTTACTTAAATGGTTTCAGTCCAGAACCGGAGGCCAAATACACTGGCTCAGAATGTCAAATCTTTTCAAATGCAGGAATCTTTTATTTTCATTCTTTTTTAAAGGTACTCTGTCTCACTAGTGTCTCTTCTAGTTAGGATCATTCCTATGACAACCTCCCTGTGCTCTTAACTGCCTTGTTAAGACAAATTTAAATAGAACATTTCACCAAATCCTTCTCACCATCATTCTTCCACAAAACACCAAGCTTCAGGCAGTCACTATGTGATAATGTACTTTTCCAATCCATTTAAATGAATTTAAACCTACATGTACATCTACTTATCTATAAACAATATTTAATGGTAATGTTTTCACGGCTTTAAAATGTACATAACTGTATACTTTATACACATCATTCTTCAACTTTATTTGCTCCTATTTTGAGGTCTAGCTATGCTAGTTGTATGCAGAAATTTATTTCATTTTTTTAAACTTCTGTATTGTACTTAAATGTCATTCTGTTTATTCACTTCGCTACATTTAGATGTACATTTAGATTGTTCTAAGATTTTACTCATTACCGCAATGAATATCTTGAATATTTCTCCTGGCACATATCGAAGAGTTTCTCTGATGTAGGTATCCAGCAGCTGAATTGTGGTACCTTAGGATGTATATGCACATTTCCAATTTTACTAAACACCACCAAATTGTACTGTAAGGTAGTCATAGTGATTTACACTACCACCAGCCACTTGTGACAATTCCCATTGACTCTCGTTTTTGGAAGCCCTTGTTGTTGACAGAGACTTTAATTTTTGTCATTCTAACTTATTGAAAGCTGTCTCGTTTTCTAATTTACATTTTCCTGGATGCTGGTGAGATTACATATATTCTCATGCTTGGTAGCCGTTCCGACTTTACATCCTTTACCAATTTTCGTGGTGGGGTGGAGAGGTTTTGTGGTGGCTGTAAGCTGCGTATTAAAGACCCTGTTGCGGAGATGGCAACTGAACAAGAGCCGTGGTTACTCTGCGCTGAAATTCTTCCCCCACTGAGTTTGTCTTAGACTGCTTCTCCCACAGGCTGCTTCCCGTAGATGACTGAGTGTGGCAGGGGTACAGATTCGTGTTTGGAAGACACAGGACTTACCTATTAACTAATTTTCAGTCGGAGACTGCCAGATGGCTTTCCAAAACTTGCTTGGGTTCAGACTGCAAAACGGTCTGTTGTCCCCTCCCTCCAGCTTTCCGCCCTGCATCCTTTACTCGGGGCTGGACTTGCACTGAAGTCTGACAACCCTCCCGGCCCACCCTGCCTCCTTCCCTATTTTTTTCTTTTGACACCAATATTCCCCTAATAAAGTCATTCCATGTTTAATACTATCTTAGCTTAAAAGGAGAGATCGTCAGAATTACTTGAAAAAGATGGAAATTGATAGGAAGTTGAAGCTGTTTTAAGTAGTAAGACTTTATCCTTTAGCAAAGCTTTCCTCCATAATATTTTAATGGTTGTGAAATATTGCTTTGTTTTCCAATCTGCCTAACCAGAGTTTATCACAACTGCTATCCAAAATTAAAAAACCTAAAAGACAAAAAGCTAGATGAACTAGATAATTTACCAGCAAAATACAAATGACCAAAATTGAAGAAAGAAGCATAAAAAAGTCAAATAAGACACATTACCATTGTGTAGGCGACTGTCAACTACTTTATTATTATTTTTTCTTTTTTTAATTTTAATTTTTCAGTTGGAGTTCACTTTCAATATTATTCTATATTAGTTTCAGGTGTACAGCATAGTGGTTAGACATTTACAGAATTTATGAAGCGATCTTCCCAATTAGTCCAGTACTCCCCTGGCATCATACATACAACATTATTGACAGTATTCTCTATGCTGTACTTTACATCCCTGAACAAGTTCTTGATTGTCCATAGCAGCAGTTAATCAAAAAGTATAAATGGCTAGGTGATCACAAAAGTGTATCTATATTTCAAATGTATCGTGATTTTTTTTTTGTGGAGGCAGCAACAGTTAAATTTCCTGAATTTTTTTCTGAATAATATTTTATTTAGAGGTTTGCTGTGATATTTAAATGATAAATAACTCATATCTTGGGGCTCTGCTAACAAACTTTAGGTGTCTTCTAGTCTTTGATAATCATGAATAATTCATTTAGAAAAAAAGTGCTAGTGAAGTAAAAGCAACTTTTAGGACTGTGCCAAGAACTTTTGCACTTATAGCACACTATAAGATAATTTTTTAAAAGATTTTTTAAGTTTATTGGTATAACATTGTTTAATACAGTCATATAATGTTCAGGTGTACGCTATAATTTGACATCTGTATATTCTATTGTATGTTTACCACCCAAAGTCCAGTTTCCTTCAGCTCCCATATATTTGATCCCATTTACTCCTTTCACCCTCCCTTGTCCCCCTATATTTGACCCTTTTTAACTGTCTACCTATCTCTCTGGTAACCGCTAGTCTATGGTCCATGTCCATCAGTCTCTGTTTGTTTGTCCTGTTCATTTGTTGCTTTTAGGTTTATATCCTACATATAAGTGATATCATGTGATTTTTCAACTTTTTCCATCTGGCTTACTTCACTTAGCATGACTATCTCAAGGTCCATCCACATGCTCACAAATGGCAGTATTTCATCTCTTCTTATGGCTGAGTAACATTCCATTGTATATACGTACCCCAGATTCTTTAGCCAGTCATCTGTCGTAGGACACTTCAGTTGTTTCCATATCGTGGCCACTGTGAACAATGCTGCTATGAACATCAGTGAGCAAATATCTTTTTGGATATGAGTTTTTAAGTCTTTGGGATAAATACCCAGTAGAGGGATGGATGGATCATATAGTAGATCAATTCTTAGTTTTTTGAGGCAACTCCTCACTGTTTTCCATAGCAGCTGTACCAATTAACAGTCTCACAACGAGTGTATGAGGGTTCCTTTTTCTCTGCATCCTCTCCAACATTTGTTATTATTTTTCCTGTTGATAACAGCTATTCTAACAGGTGTGAGATGATATCTCATTGTGGTTTAGATTTACATTTCCCTAATAGCTAGCAATGTTGAGCATCTTTTCATATATTTGTCGGTCATTTGTATGTCTTCTGGGGAGAAGTGTCTGTTCAGGTCTTCTGCCCATTTTTTGATTGGATCACTTGCTTTTTTGTTTTTGTTGAGTTGTATGATTTCTTTGTATATTTTGGAGATTAGGCCCTTATCGGAGGTGTTGCTTGCAAATATATTTTCCCATTCAGATGGTTGTCTCTTTACCTTATTGACAATTTCTTTCACTGAGCAAGCTTTTTAGTTTGATGTAGTCCCATTTATTTTACTTTAGCTTTTACTTCCCTTGCTTTTGAAGTCAAATTCATAAAATCCAATCTAAGTCCAAGGTCCTTGAATTTCATTCCTATGTTTCTTCGATGCATTTTATTGTTTCAGGTTTTATATTCAGGTCTTTAATCCATTTTGAGTTAACTTTGGTGTGTGGTGATAGACAACAGTCTAGTTTCAATCTTTGCAGGTGGTTTTCTAGTTTTCCCAGCACCATTTATTGAAGAGGGTTTTCTTTCTCCACTGTACGTTTTTGGCTTTTTTGTCGAAAATTATTTGCACGTATAAGTATGGATTTACTTCTGGTTTCTCGATTCTGTTCCACTGGTCTGTGTGTCTGTTTTGCTGCAAATGCCATGCTGTTTTGATGACTGTCACTTTGTAGTATAATTGGAAGTTGGGCAGAGTGATGCCTCCAGCCTCCTTCTTTTTTCTCAGGATGGCTTTGGTAATTCAGGGTCTTTTGTGTTTCCATACAAATCTGATGCTTTTGTTCTATTTCTTTAGAAAAAAAAAACCTGATTGGATTTTAATGGAGATTGCATTAAATCTGTATAACACTTTAGGCAGTAAGGTCACTGTAACTATTTTGATTCTTCCAATCCAGGAACACAGAATATCTTTCCATTTCTTTGTATCATCTTCAATTTCTTTTTATAAGGTCTTATAGTTTTCATTATACAGGTCCTTCACATGTTTCGTTAGATTTATTCCTAGGTATTTTATTTTATTTCTTTGTAGCAATTGCGGAAAAAATTATTTTTTTACTTCTTTTTCTGACACTTTATTATTAGAGTATAGGAACTCTATGGATTTTTGAACATTGATTTTGTATCCAGAAACTGTACTGTATTTGCTTATTGTTTCTAGTAGTGTTCTTGTGGAGTCTTTAGGGTTTCCTATCTAGAGAATCATGTCATCCGCAAATAGTGACAGTTTGACTTCTTCGTTTTTTATTCCGATGCTTTTTATATCTTTCTCTTGCCTGATTGCACTCACTAGGACCTACAACTTTATATTGAATAAGAGTGGTGATAGTGGCCAGCCTTGCCTTGTTCTTGATCTTAAAGGAAAAGTTTTAAGTTTTTTACCATTAAATATAATGTTGGTTGAGGGTTTGTCATAGATGGCTTTACGTTAAGGTACTTTCCTTCTATACCAGCTTTGTTAAGTGTTTTGTTATAAATGGATGCTGTGTCTTGCCGAAAGCTTTTTCTGCATCTATCGATATGATCATATGATTCTTATTTGTTAATCTGTTTATGTGGTGTATCACACTAAACGATTTGCATATGTTAAACCTCCCTGTGCCTTTGAGATGAAGCCCACTTAATCGTGGTGTATAATCTTTCTAATATATTTTTGTATTTGGTTCGCTAGTATCTTATTTAGGATTTTTGCATCTGTGTTCAGGAGAGATATTGGTCTGTAGTTTTTTGTGTGCATGTTATTCTTCCCAGATTTTCGTATCAGGATAATATTGGCCTCATAAAATGAGTTTGCTAAGTACTGCCTCCTCTTCGATTTTTAGATGAGTTTCAGGAGAATAGGTATGAAATCTTCTTTGAATGTTTGGTAGAATTCCTGGTGAAGCCATCTGGTCCTGGACTTTTGCTTTTTGGTAGGTTTTTGATGAATGTTTCAATTTCTATACTGCTGATTGGTCTATTTAGATTTTCCCATTCCTCTTGATTCAGTCTAGAAAGGTTGTATTTTTCTAAGTACTGGTCCATTTCTTCTAGGTTATTAAATTTGGTGTCATATACTTTTTCATGGTATTCTTGTTTGACCCTTTGTATTTCTGCACTGTCTGTCATAATTTCCCCTCTTCCATCCCTGATTTGTTCATTTGTGTCCTTTCTCATTTTTCTTTACTGAGTCTAGCCAGTGGTTTTTCAATTTTATTAACCTTCTCAAAGAACAAGCTCTTTGTTGCATTTATTTTTTACTTTTTTGTTTTGTTTTCAATTACATTTATTTCTGCTCTAATTTTGATTATTTCTTTCCTTCTGCTGACTTTAGGTTTCATCATTTGTTCTTCCTTTTCTAGTTCTTTTTTTTTCTCAAGATGAAGCATTCAGTTGTTTCTTTTGGCTCATTCTTGATTTTAGAAGTAGGGCTGTAATGATAAAAACTTTCCTCTTATGACTGCTTTTGCCATGTCCCAAAAGTTTTGATATGTCTTACTGTCATTATCATTCGTTTCTCTGTATATCTTGATCTCTCTTTTTATTTCTTCTCTGACCCAGTTATTCTTCAGTAGTGTGTTGTTTAGTTTCCATGTATTTGTGGTTCTTCCTGTTTTCTTTTTGCAGTTGATTACTAGTTTCAGAGCATTATGATCAGAGAATATGTTTGGTATGATTTCAACCCTCTTATATTTGTTGAGGCTGTCTCTGTGTCCCAGTATGTGGTCGATCCTTGAGAATGTTCCATGTGCACTAGAGAAGAATGTATAAGCAGCTGTGTTGGGATGAAAGGGTCTGTAAATGTCAATTATGTCCAGTTGGTCTAATGTATCATTTTAAAATGTTATTTTCTTACTGATTTTCTTTTTGTATGACCTGTCCATATCCAACAATGGAGTATGTAGGTCCTCTACTACGATAGTGTTCCGGTCTGTTTCTCCCTTTAGTTCTATTAGCAATTGCTTTACATATTTCAGGCCTCCTGATTGGGAGCATAGATATTCATAAGTGTTATGTCTTTTCGGTGCATGATTCCCTTTATCATTGTGAAGTGTCCCTCAGTATCTTTCTTTACCTTTTTGATTTTGAACTCTATTTTGTCAAATATTAGTACCATTACTCCTGCTTTTCTCTGAATTCCATTTGCTTGAAACATCATTTTTCATCCTTTCACTTTGAGTCTATATTTGTCTTTGGAGCTGAGATGTGTCTCTTGGAGGCAGCGTATGGTCAGGGTTTGTTTTTGATTCATTCTGCAACTTTGTGCCTTTTTATTGATTAGTTCAGTCCATTTACATTTAGTGTGATTATTGAAACATGAGGTCTTCTTATAGCCATTTTATCTTTTGCTTCTGGTAGCTCAGTGTTCCATTGTTTCCTTGTCCTTGTGTTTCTGTTTTCTTTATTTTGGTTGGCTTTTGTGGGTTTTCCCTCTGGTTCTTCTTTTCTATTGTATACTTCAGTTCTGAATCTTTGTTGTGTGTTTATCATTACAAATATGTAAATATGTAAAGGATAGGTATGTATATTTGTATATGTACACACACACACACACACAGAGTCATCCATTTTCTTCTGCTCGTGCCTTATCTCCATTCCCCTTTGTGAATTTGGATCTTTGAATTCCCCCTTTTCAGTCATTATTATCTCAGTTTGTCCCTAGGTATGTTGCTATCTTGTTATAACAATTCTTAATGTTTAAGGTTATAATGCTCTGTTCTTAGTAAGGGTTGTACTCTTCTGCTTCTATTTGCCTGATAGTCACTTTACTCCTAATTATATATTTTTAATTTTTATTTTTGTCATTTTGTTTTAAGTGCACTAACCCCTTTCAGTATTTCCTGTAGTGCAGGCCTGGTAGTGGAGAATTCCCTCAAGTTTGTATGTCTGGAGAGGTCTTAATTTCTCCTTCATATCTAAAGGATAGTGTTTGTTATCTGCTTTAAAAAGTCACTATCCCTAGATACTTTTGTAGCTGAATTTAAATAACATTTCTTATGTTATTTAAATTATACCAACTATAGAAAAAGGTCAAAAGGTCGAAAGCTCTTTAATTAATTTTCTAAAGCCAGAATAGTCTTAGTATTGAAATCTAAAAAAAAATATAATAAAGAAAACTGTAGTTAGTCATCCTTATTATATAGATATTCAAATAAAGCATTATAAAGAAAATGTTAATAGAGTCCAACATAGTGTAAAAATAATAAAATATGACCAAGCAAAATTTATGATAGGACTGCTTCATAGAATGAAATCTATAAATAAAAATATGTTATATTGACATATATTATGTTAAATGTTATATTGACCAAATATTATGTTAGTAGATTCTAAAAGGGTCTTCTATATAATTTAGCAGTCATTTTTAATAACTATTCAAAGTAAAATTGAAGGAAAATTTGTAAGTACAGTAATTTTTTAGCCAAACTCCCCAAAGTAAACATTATTTTAAGTGGTGAAAAATTAATGCCATTTTTCTTTAAACAGGAATAATATTAAATGTTTATGAAAAATTGTTCACCTGAAAAAACTAAAGTGATTCTAGCAAAAAGCAAACAAATAAACAGAAAACAAAAGTCTGCTAGAATTGATAAGGGAGTATGATAAGATGGCTGGATAGTAGATAAGCATACAAAAAGAATTAGCTTTTCTCTATACTAGCAACAATCTAGAAGTAGAAATAGAAAGCTATTTAATTTACAATAGTAGGAAATTATAAAATACTGAAGGATTTGGTTGGAGTATAAATTGATGCAGCTACTTTGGAAAACAGTATGGAGTCTCCTCAAAAATTAAAAATAAAACTACTACATGACCCAGCAGTTCTACTTCTGAGTACTTACCTGAAGGAAACAAAATCACCACCTCAAAAAGGTATCTGCATCCCTATGTTCATTGCAGTATTACTTAAAATAGCCAAGACATGGAAGCAACCTAAGTGTCCATCAACAGATGATGGATAAAGAAACTGTTATATGTGTGTGTGTGTGTGTGTGTGTGTGTGTGTGTGTGTGTGTGTGTATTTGAATATTATTCAACCATATAAAAGAAGGAAGTCTTACCATTTGCAACAATAATTGAGGGCATTATGTAAATGAAATGAATCAGACTAAAAGAAATACTGGATGATCTCATTTATATGTGGAATGTAAAAACCCCTGATCTCATAGATACAGAGAACAGATTGATGGTTGCCAGAGGCAGGAGTTGGGGGTATCCTACTGCATCCCCTTCAACATATTAGCATTTTTCATCTGAGGCCTTTGGTCATCTTAGGTCAGGAATATTGACAATAACAGTTCCTTGTGGGGAGTGGTTAGCATGGTTCCAGCCTAAAGGAGCTGCCACGTAGTTTTTAACATAAGTGATCACTTGTTGATTTACCTCCCTTGTGAGTTTACAGTTTTATATATGAAGTCCTATTCATAAATGAAATTAACCGAAGTAACCATGTGACAATTTACATATGGATAATGTAGGTGGCAACTCAAGGAAAGATGGTAGATTGCTTCCAGATTGTGAAAGAAAAAGGAAAGGTAGTATGGCAATGTGTTTTTAGTGGAGGGAGAGAGAAAAAGATGGTAACAAAAGACAAGAACAGATGTTTGGGGTGGGGAAAAAGGAGAACTTCTTTTGAAGTAAAGAGAGCATATTACCTATCTAACTCTTCTCATTCTTCAAATCTCAGGCCAAATACCATCTCTCAGAAAGCCTTCTAGCATTTTCTGTCTATTATACAGATACTTCTATTATTTGTACTATTAATTTTCCAGTTGTATACTATGTCATGACCTGTTTTAAAATGGTAAATGAAATCCTTGGAATGGTATTTGGCATTCTCCAGAATTATGGCTTATCTTCCAAATTAGATTTAGAATGGCTGGAAATTAAAGACTATTTCTGATAAATTCTAAGCTGCTTTTACAATGCCTAGCATGGTTGTTGCCACAGAAAGTTTGTTAACTTGGAGAAAAGATGACACAACCTGTGTGGAAGGGAGATGATAAGAGATGCAGAGTGGGTAGAGAGAGGACAGGAATGAAGTGTGAGGATGGACGATGAAGAAGGCTGTGTTGGGGGTGGGTGGGTGAGAGAAGTATAGAAAGGAGGGTCTTGTACCCATGGCCACCCACTACATATGTTTAGGTACTGCAGGGGAGTGTAAGTACCATTCTTATAGTCTCTCTGAGGGGTTTATTCCGTTTTGAAGATTTCCTTTTAAAAGTGAATTTAAATTGGAAGAAAGGAAGTACACTTGAGCAGATTAATAACTTGGGTTAGTATAATAGTCTATGGGTGATAGTCACACATATTTACATACACATATACATGGGCATTACTTTTTTGCTATTTTCCAATTTTTATTTAATGATCATTAATGACATTTTTAAAAGAAAAGAACAATTTATTTCTAAGTTTCAGCAATGTTTTGAACAATTAAAGTGGATTTGAAATAATTGAGATCTAGTGTTCAAAATTTAGCTGTTGTTAAAACAATAGTCTGGGAGAGACACTTAAAAATGACATAGATGATAGAGGCTTTGTTTATCCTTCTTACGACCACATTGAAGTTAAAAAGGAAACATGGAGCAAACAGCAAGCAAAGTTGCCAGGGATCTAGATGAACAGAAGCACTACACCTAGAGAGAGAAATAATTAATCTGCAACGGTAGAAGATAGGAGGGGGCAGAGACACAAGGCTGCCTGGTCCTGAGCGGCTGAGAGAGAGGCTGCAGCAGCAGCAGATGGCAGCTGCAGACACTTCTTCAAGGGGCCATGTCTTCGGTGATGGGCCTGCTTGCTATGAGCACCAGTACCAGATCGGCTGCATGGGTGCACCAGGGACTAACAGGAGACACTGAGTTGTCAGAGTGAGGGCCAGAGGCAAGGCTTTCCCCCAGGCAGAAGTGCTGGTCGTATCTGTTTATCCTCTCTTGAGCCCTCCCACCTATCAGTGTGTAGATGCAGCACCACCATTGCTGAGATGTCCACGAACTGGATAACAGAGGTTGCTCAGCCCAGAGGATTCCCTGAAACTCCCATCTTCCCCATCTCATGGTCCCACCCAAGCCACATCTAGTTGTATCCTGGGTGAGTTCGGTGCTCCTTTCTGAGCCAAACCCAACACTGCTAGTAGCTGGCCTCCATTTCTGGAATGGCCTTTTGAGGCAACTATAAGCATGGCGTCTTTGGATTGCTGGCTGAATCTTAACAGATGGCCCCAGAGAGGCACAGGCTGGGGCTAAACTTAACCTGAAGCTGAACCCTTCTCAGGACTGTGCCACTGGACATCTACAAAGCCAGGGAGACTTCGGAGCTTTGCTTAATACACAGAAATAGATACAGAAAGGCAGCCACAATTGGAAGACAAAGAAGTGGAAATCATATGAAAACAGAACAGAGATCCAGGAATAATGGAGTCAAGCAATCTAACAGATGCAGAGTTCAAAGCACTGGATATAAAGATGCTCAGTGACAGCATAGGGAATGCAGTTGGCATTAATATGATGGCTAAGTGGAAGGCCAGGGAAGGAGGGAGCAACTGGGAGAATTGTTTCATGAACAATATAGATGTCTAACCAATGTGCTATATACTTGAAACTAATTTAAATAAATAAATTTGTTTTTAAAAGATGTAAAAGAAAAAAGATGCTCAATGAACTTAGGGGAAGTGTTGATGAATTCAGTGAGAACATTAACAAAGAGATAAAAAAACAAAAATGAAAATGGAAATAATAAAGGGGAACCAGTCAGAAATGAAAAACACATCTGAGATGAGAAGTATATTAAATGGAATAAACAGAGTTAATAATGAAGAGGATTGAATCACCGATATTGAGGATGGGGAAGCCAAGGACACCCAATCAGAATGGCAAGAAAAAAAAACATGACTGTAGTAACAATTTAAGGAGCCTATGGGACAAAATTAAATGTAAAAACGTCTGGGTCATAGGGGTACCTGAAGGGGAACAAAAAGTTTAAGAGCTATTTGAAGAAATAATTGAAAACTTCCCTAACCTGTTGAAGGAAAGAGACATAAAACCCCAGGAAGCTCAGAGAGTCCTAAAAAAGATAAACCCAAAGAGGCTCACACCAAGACACATTATACTTAAAATGCCAAAGTTTAAATACAAAGAGAGAATGTTAAAAGCCACAAGAGAATTAAAAACAGGAATAAAGAATGGTAATAACTGCATATCTATCAACAAGTACTACAAATAAAGAATTAATTACAAGTAAAAGACAGGGTGGATAAATGGATAAGAAGACAAGACCCCGACATATGCTGCCCACAGAGAGACTCACTTTAGATTAAAAGACACACACAGACTAAAAGGAAGGGGACAGAAAAAGATATTGCCTTGATGGGCCTAAAACGGGTATTGCGCTGAATGAAGTTAGCCAGACAGAGAAAGACAAATACCGCGTGATTTTCTGTACCTGTGGAATCTAAAGAACAAAACAAACAGCAACAACAAAAATGGAAACAAACTCAGATACAGGGAATATTTTAAAAGCTACGAAATGGGAGGGTGTTTGGGGTGAACAGTGAAAAAGGGCAAAGGGATTAAGAAGTACAAATGGATAGTTACAAGAGACATGGAGATACGGTGTAGCTTAAGGAAAATAGTCAACAATGTTGTAAGAACTATTTCGGGGGACAGGGGGAGTAGATTTGGTGGCATCATCCATTTGTGAGTTATGTAGATCTCTAATTACTGTGCTGTACCACTGAAACGAATTCGTTGTGTGTCAACTATAATTGAAAAAAAATTCATTGAATTATGTAATGTAAATACGAGTAACTAATTGTCAATTACATTTCAATAAAACTGAAAAGCCGATAGTCCGAGATAGGATTACATGTGAAGGAAAAGGCACCTGTCACATGCAGACCCAACACATTAACAGTTTCTCTCTATATTTCTGTTTCGATAACAGGACATTTCCAAGTTTGCCGAGAAAGACAACATAGTTCTTGGAGAAGGTGGGATCACACTGAGTGGAGGGCAGCGAGCGAGAATTTCTTTGGCAAGGTGAGTATCTGATTGTTGGTTTAGTGAGCATTTGCTGTAAATATCATGCATGTAAACACAGGCATTTCTCTCTTGCTTTACAGTTTGTTCTGGAATTGAAAGGTGCCTGGGGTCTTAAGACCGTTTGGTTAAGAATCACCTTTAAGGCTTATAGATTATGGCAGAGCTTTCATATCTGGTGATCTCATTAAGATGGTGACTTTTCCTTATTTTGGGGTATATTCGTTCGCCTTATGGTATGTTTTAAAACTGGGATTCTGCATAATGCAAGGAAAGATAAGGTGTGCATTTTTGTTAAATCTACCCCACAGTTCCCTGCTCACCCCCACCTCACAATGAGCATAGCTGCTCTAGGCTTTTGTTTATGTTTCTCAGTTCAGATAAACCTACATTTTCAAAAATTTCAACATAATTCATAACAAGAACAGCCAGGCAAATGGTGTCACTTGGCTGAGGATCTGGTATCTTTAAAAACAAAAAGGATACAAGCTCATCTAACATTGGGGTAGGCAGTTCCACTGGTAGAGAGATTCTTAGTCTAAGCATTTGGATGTCAAATATTCCTCTCATTTTTATTTGAACAAACTTCTTACTGTGTTACAGAGTTATTAGCAAGAAATCACATTGACTCACTGATATTTTGGCTTCTTTCCTTTTTCCTGCTTTCAAAAACTGAGGCAGAAAACTAATTCACTCAGCTCCTGCAACTGTCTAGGAATATTCTGGTGTGTGTGCCTGTGTGTGTCTGTGTCTGCGTGTGATTTTACTTAATCCCCATGTCAGCCTGTAAAGATAGCATTGTTCTCCCACTTTATGGAAGAAATCATGAGATAATTCACGCTTTCGATCTTAACTTGCCAAAAGCCACACTGAGAAACGGTAGAATTATAGTTTGAACCAGGTCCTCATGACTCTGCATTAAATCTGGCCTTGATTTGGGGATGACAATGTGAGCTAATAAATCAACAGATATGGGTGATTCATAGAGAAGATGATGGCTTCTAAGTACCTGGAAGTGGATTAATTAACCTGGGAGCCAACGTAAGACTTACCTTAAACATTCCATTTCAAATTTAGGTCAGATATGCTATATGGCTTCCGAATGTTAAACACACAACTGAGTTCGTATTTACTAGTTTAAGATTTGATTTCATTGTAAGGTGCACACAGTTTGAAGTACTACGGAAAATGATTATTTTTATTCTGATCAGAATGTGTCATTTGTTGTCCAGATTTAGGCTATGAAAATATCATTTCTAATCTCTTGAAAAACTGTGGTTATAGATGTGGAGAGAGATAAGTATGAACCAAGTTGGGGAAAGGAAGACCTTGAGGGTATATTTTGATGGATATCTTTTATCTAGCTCTTGCATCTTGTCTTCAAAAATCATTTACACTGAAAAGTCCTTTTAGACTTTGACTTTTTGCCACTTCTATGTTTTCTCTTAGTTACCTGCGAATTGAACACAAACTTCTTTTTACAGGAAGTACAAAGAATTATTCATAAACACTAAATCCCGTGTGGCTGGGGTAGGAATAGAAGTAGGTTTCCTGAGAATCATACCTGAAAACATTTATTGTGATGACATTATCTCATTTCCATTAATATGGGACTATATCTTCATCTCATTACTGTCAAAGATCAACTTCATGAAGATTGTACTTGCTCACAAAATTTTATTTTTTAACTTAAAAAAGTAAAATAATATGAATGCACATTTTTACTGTGAGTTATTTATTCTTGTTTGGAATTTTTATGAATATGACCTGGAGACTAAGACTATAAGCAGTAAAACGCATTTCCATTATATGGCCACAGTAGTGCGACTGTCAACCTGGTGGTAGCAGGTTGACAGTAAAAAATAATTTCACATGAGCGTTGCAATTTAGTTGCTGCATCTGACATTTTACAGGATTGAAGCAGTTTGTTCTATTCTTTTGTTTCCCCACCCAAATCAGAAATCTTTGGGGGCAGGGACTGTGTAATTTTTATCACCATATTCCGCAGAACATAGAACGGTGCTTGGCTCTAAATAAACTCTCATTAAGAGAGTTTCTTTTTCTTTTTCTTTTTTTATTTCTAGTAAAGGTAGTGTTTTACATTGTATGGTCTGATGTTATTCATTTTGTAACTTGTTAGTTTTTGTCACTTACATTTAGCAAAGCCACCTCAGCAGTTCTTGCAGTGTTGTGAAAAGCCATAAAATTCATATGTGACCTACCTTATTGGTCTTCATTTCAAACATCTATACCAAATTACATGGGAACTATGAAGAAATTTCATTTCATTTTCATTTTCTTTTTAGAGCAGTGTACAAAGATGCTGATTTATATCTGTTAGACTCTCCTTTTGGATACCTAGACGTTTTAACAGAAAAAGAAATTTTTGAAAGGTATGTTCTTTGAATACCTTGTTATGCTCATGCAAAAAGACAAGGAATGACTGTATCATCAGAGACTGCATGTGACCCCTGGAGAGATGTGTCAGGCATTATGACTCAGAATGAAAGAATGTAACAGGACACTTACTCAAATCTGATTTTCCCTTCACAGTCCATTCAAGATGCCTTCCATGAAAAGTTCTGACTACCTCATGCTATTGCTTGTTAAAGCAATCACGATCTATAGTTTTTATAATATTACTGCCTTTTATCATTTTATTTTAATTATTATACTTAAATTTCATTTGCTTTTTTTGTGTTAGTATTTTAATCTCTCTTGTCCTTAGTAAACCTTTTAAGGAATTAAATAAGCTGACTTTTAATGTTCAATGTAAGTGAATGCTCAGACTATTCATTTATCTTAGTACCTCCTTCAGAAACTCATCCTCAGGCCCACAGAGCTGGGCATTCACATTTCATTGGAGCTTCTGATAGAGCCCAAAGTACAAGTTCCTAAGTGGAACAGTTAGTTAACAATATGACTTAATTTTAAAGTTTCAAAATTACTTCACAGGCTATAAAGTAGTTTTTAGGAGAATTATCATAATACTCTTCTAGAAATAAAGATTTTTAACAATGAGAAGGTAGATGTATATTTGTATAAAATGGTGGTATTATTTCTGGAAGCACCTTTCCTAGAATTTAGTTAAATTTTATACCCGAGATACTATTTTCACAATACTGTAAATGTGATAAGTAGCTTTTTACCTATATAAACTTTGCTAGCTATGTTAGTATGCTAGAGTACAATCTAGAATGATGACTCTTCTATATGATACATAATATTTTAGTGCCTAAAAGAAATTTGTCTTTCTTAGATGATCCTAATCAGGATTAGTTCTAGGTTGGAGGGAAATCTTATTAGAGGAGGATCGACTTATCCATTTCTCAGGTTTATTGTTATTGTTTTAACAATCAGATTAGTCTTAATATAAGTTCTTGAGAACTAAGTTGGAGGTCACCTTAAAATGTAAAAGGAAATTAACAGAGAATTTAAAGAACCAAAAAAGCTCTGACGTTTTAGAAGGTGTATAGAAATATGAACTCACTGCCCCCCATGAATCTTAAAGTTCCTCCAACAATTCTCTCATCTCCTAGATGAATAAACAAGACCCAGACCAATATGCTCAAAGTCATACATTTATTTAATATAGGTATTTGTTTAGTTTCATTCTAGGTCTGTTAACTCTCAACTTTACAATATAGCACACTATGCTAATTCAATTAGATAGTATTTAATGCTATACTAACTCGAGAGGCCCCAAATAATTACTAGTGGATGTTTACTTTTAGCATTATTTTAAGTATAACAACAGCATTGTATCACAGAGTTTTTATAGAAGAATACCCTAATAAAATGTTAGAATGCAATGCATATAGTTTTGCAATAAAGTGTTTATAAAATTGATGTCTCATTTATATCTCTTTATGTTCTTAAAGCTGCGTCTGTAAATTGATGGCTAACAAAACTAGGATCTTGGTCACTTCTAAAATGGAACATTTAAAGAAAGCCGACAAAATACTAATTTTACATGAAGGCAGCAGCTATTTTTATGGGACATTTTCTGAATTACAAAATCTACGGCCCGACTTCAGCTCGAAGCTCATGGGGTATGAATCTTTCGACCACTTCAGTGCGGAAAGAAGAAGCTCCATACTAACTGACACTTTGCGGCGTTTCTCCTTAGAAGGGGAAGCTGCTGTTCCCTGGAACGAAGCCAAAAAACAGTCTTTTAAACAGCCGGGAGAGTTTGCTGAGAAAAGAAGGAACTCGCTTCTCAATTCAGTCACCGCTCTCAAAAAGTTGTCAGTGGCTCAGAAGACCCCCTTCCAGAGGAACGGCATCGAAGAAGATGCTGCAGAGCCGGCGGAGAGAAGGCTGTCCTTGGTGCCAGACTCTGAGCAGGGCGAGGCCATCCTGCCTCGCAGCAATGTGATGCACACGGGCCCCACGTTCCAGGGACGCAGGAGGCAGTCTGTTCTGAACCTGATGACGCACACCTCGGGGAACCAAGGGCAGATGTTTCACCGCAAGACGGGGGCATCCACCAGGAAAGTGTCATTGGCCCCTCAGGCGAACTTGACCGAAATGGACATATATTCGAGACGGTTATCTCAGGACAGTGGCTTGGAAATAAGTGAAGAAATTAATGAAGAAGACTTAAAGGTGTGTATGGATGATTAGCAGGTTTGTTTGTTTGTTTGTTTGTTTTGGCTCCAGAGTGCAACTGGGTGGAATGCACCCAATAGCATGCAACAAAACTTACTCAAATTATGGGTTTAACATGAAGTTTATCTTAAAATCTCAAAAATGCAAAGTCTGTAATGATGTAAGCAACTTTAAAATGTAAAAGAATCACTATTTTCTATTTCAGTGGACACCTCTCTTCCCATAAAACGTGTTGTAAATCAAAGCAAGGACTGCTGTTAGGGGTACTAGGCTCGTGAGAATCATTATCATAAATTAGAAAAATTACCAACTGTTAAAAATTACTATAAATCTGCTTTATTGCCACTTCAAACCTCTGTGGGAAGAGGTGGGCATAAATAAATATACAGAAAATAATAGCTTTAGTTATTTAGAGACCTAGTAATATTTCTGTATAGAGAGAGCCTGGATAAGCATCTAGTCTCTCAACAGGACCAACGTACATTCTGGTTTTACATTCTGGTTTATATATCAGTCTTACCAGAATTTAATTAGTGTGTGTTTCTTTATCTTTCAAATTTGCTTTATACATGAAATTTCTGGACAGGTTTCTCTTAAGATGTGTGAAACAGCATACACTGGTGCTAACCTTCAGATAGAAAGTGTTTTTTTTTTATGTTGCTTTAAAGAATGAAATACTTTAATTGTTAAAATAGGAAGCAATATATGAGGAGAGATTTTGTTGGTTAGTTTTTTACTGGAAAAGCTTTTAAAGTTTTTTGGCCGAAACAGGCATCGTTTTAATGAACTGACATGTTTCATAGCATGGATCAATTAAGAGCCATTTTGACCTTTGGCAATTACAAGTCATTTAACATTTTCAGACCGTAATTTCCTTCTTTGGAAAATGAAGGAACAGAATAAATTATCACTAAAGTACACACTTTCAGTGTCTTATAATTTTTAAAAGATTTCCTAAAGGATAATTTTTGTGGTTTTAATATCAATCTGAATGAATTTCTCAAACCTGAGCCTTTAAATTTAGTTAAATAGGATGCTTTCTTTGACTAATAATAGTTACTATTTATCGATTGCTTCTAGTGCCCGGTTGCACATACTTAGTCCCCATTACGAACCTAGTACATACTTATCATTATCCTCATCTACAGATAAGGAAACTAACGTTAGGAAAAGTTCAACTGCCCAAATTCAAGCAACCCCTAGGAAGTCGATGGTGGAGTCCAGATTCAAAGCCAGGTTTACTTGACTCCAAAATTTTTACCTAACCAACATCATAGGACTCCTTCTTTCAAGTTCTAGTGCTTCTTCTGTGAATTTTGTTGATTTCATAAGAAACAAAAGTGTCTTTTGCCTTTGGACTATCTCTAATTATTCTTTTTCAAATTGTTGAATACTCAGTATAAATAAATCTACCACAGGACAAATAAAATATTCTAGGGGAATATAGTGAGGATTAGAATTGCATAACAAGTCAGAGCTGGCAAGAGGTAATCTTTGGCTACTGAGGAATGGTCAAACATTAGTTGGCCTTCAAATCTATCGGGAGATTTCGATGGGTAGCAAAATTCCAAACTGTGTTTGTCCTTGGACCCCTGGAGAAATAAGTTAAATCAATGGGAGTTCTGGGAAGCTTCAGGTTGATAGTACCATTTACTTGACAAGAGGTGTGACTGTGGTAAGCATTAAAATGGTGTAATTGTCCCAAAATAATAGTTATGTAATCAGTGGTATACATTCAGAATTTTGAAGAATTACAGTGTTTCTCATTTTTCAAAAAGCTAGATTGTTCCAATGGACATAACATTGGCTGTGGAGTGACACCACACATCTTTCATTTGGTTTATACTTGAAAATCACTTAGCTTCAAATAGCAGTATTTCCTTATTTCCACACATTCAAAATAAAACCATGATGGTGGTGTGAAACTGTATAGTCTTAATAATCATGATTATTTTTTTCAGGAGTGTTTTTTTGATGACAAGGAGAACATACCAGCAGTGACTACATGGAATACATACCTTAGATATGTTACTATCCACAAGAGCTTAATTTTTTTGCTTATTTGGTGCTTAGTTATTTTTCTGGTGGAGGTAAGAATTTTCTGTTATAAAATATTACTGTGATTTAAAGTTAAATTAAGAATAGTTGGAAGAATATGTGCATATGTGTGTACATATTTATAAATGCATATATATTAATATAAGTATATATATAACTTTTCACTGTATAACAGTATGTATAGTTTCATATGGTTCTTCTGTTGCTATTTTATTTCATACGTAGCATATAAAATAGACATACATATGAAGAGTTTTTAACTGATAGTCAAAACCTCCAAGTAGAATGCCTTTATATGGATTGAAATTAAACACTGAAAATCATTCTGTACTGAATTTTAAATTCATTTGGCTTTATATATTGCATTATTAAATATGCAAGTGATAAATCACCACCTTTAAATGATTGTTTCTTGACAAAATGAAATAGACATGTTAGGGACTTAGTGATCATTGTAAATAACCCTTTCAGCGATTTGAATCACCCACTTGCATAGCTTTTTTGTGTTCAATGTCACTATTGTGATCTATTTTCTATGCCCCTGCTGTCCTTCATATCACCAGTTTAAAAAAAGTGGGGTGGGGGTGGATGGGGGAGTACAAACAGCATTGTTAGCCACAGGATCAGTTCCACATCAACATAAGAGGTTCCTGAAGCTGATTGATGGATGAGGGTTTTGTCTAGCTCAGTAGCAGCCACCTAAATGCCGAAAGGGGCCTGGCAGAGAATGTCTGTCTGCAGGTGAGGTGACTTTGAGGCTGAGTGGAACGCTTTGATCTCCAGGGTTGTGTAAAGGAGGCAGCTGTAACTCAGAACCAGCAAAGGACTTGCCATGATGGAACTTGGGATGTTTTGTTAAATCTTTTTATTTGTCAAAATAAGACGGAAATTCAGAGTTTTCTGTAAAGTTTTCCCAGTTTTTTAATGTAGGTAGTCATTTAAATGAAAATAACGAACACTGCAGGAGCATAACAAAACACATCTGTGGGTTGGATTCAGCCTGTGAGTCTTTGAATGACTACCTCAGATATTTATTCCAGAGGACAGGGCTGGATGTGTCCTAATATACACCTGGAATCTAATATTAAGGCCCACACTTCCAGGAGAAAGGGGGCAGCAGAACTGCCTCTCCTGAGGCTGTATGAATGCATACATGACTGAAAACTAACTGATGACTTTTCTTATTGTTCTGCTGTTTCTAACCCCAATTAAGAAGTCTACATAAAATATTATCACTTTCATTGACTAAGTTAGTATAAATATCTACAGAGATGTCCCCAAAACTTGTACATATTACTTCACCCCTAAACCATTGGTTTCTATTTGACCTTTGAGTTCTGATGGTATCTCTCTTTTGCCATACTACAATTTAATTTAGTTTTTTTTTAATTAAAAAATCTTCAGTTACAATTTACATTTAATATTATTTTACATTAGTTACAAATTATATGTAATTTACATATAATTTACAAAGTGATCCATCCCTCTGATTAATCTGATACCCAGATGGCATCATATATAATACAGTTATTATAATACTATCACCTATATTCTCTATGCTGTACTTTACACTCCTGAGACTGTTTTGTAGCTGCCAATTTGTACTTCTTAATCCCTTCACCTTTTCACCCAACCTTCACAAAAGTCTTTCTATCTGGCAACCATCAGTTTGTTCTCTGTATGTTTGAGTCTGTTTCTGTTTTGTTTGTTTATTTTGTTCTTTAGATTCTACATATAAGTGAGATCATACAGTATTTGTCTTTTTCTAAACTTATTTTACTTTTAATACCTTTGCAAATGGTAAGATTACTTTTTTTTATGGCTGAGTAATATTCCATTGTATATATGTGCCATTTCTTTGTCCAGTCTTCTATTGGTGGACATTTAGATTGCTTCCATGTCCTGGCTACTGTAAATGATGTTGCAATGAACATAGGGATGCATATATCTTTTCAAAATAGTGCTTTGGATTTCTTCAGATAAATGCCCAGAAGTGGCATTACTAGGTCATAAGGTTTTTAATTTTTTGAGAAACTTCTATACTGTTTTCTATATGAGAATTCCCTTTTCTTCACATCCTCATCAACACTTTTTGTTTGCTGATTTATTGATGATCGCCACTCTGACAGATGTGAAGTGATGATATCTAGTGGTTTTAACTTCCATTTCCATTTCTCTGATGATTAGTGATGTCGAGTATCTTTTTATATGTCTGTTGGCCATCTGAATGTCCTCTTTAGAGAAATGTCTGCTCAGGTCTTCTGCCCATTTTTTGATTGGATTGTTTGTATTTTTGGTGTTGAATTGTATGAGTTCTTTATACAGTTTGGCTATTAACCCCTTGTTGGATGTATCATTGATGAATCTCTTCTTCCATTGACTAGGTTTTGTTTTCATTTTGTGGATGATTTCCTTTGCTGTGTAAAACCTTTTTAGTTTGATATCGTCCCATTTGTTTATTTTTTCTTTTGTTTCCCTTGCGCAAGGGGGTATATCCAAAAAATATTACTGAGAGCAATGTCAGAGTTTACTGCCTGTTTTCTTTAAGAGTTTTGTGATTTCAGGACTTATATTTATCTTTAATTATATTTATCTTTAATTCATTTTGAATTAATTCTTTTAAAGGTATGAGAAAGTTGTCAAGTTTCATTTTCTTTTCATTTATCTGTTTAGTTTTCCCAACACCATTTATTGAATAGACCATCTTTGCCCCATTGTGTAATCTTGCCTCCGTTGCATAGATTAACTGACCACATAGGTTTGGGTTTATTTCTGGGCTCTCCATTTTGTTCTATGATTCGTCTATGTGTCTGTTATTATGCCAGTACCATGCTGATAACTATAGCCTTGCATTATAGTTTTATATGAGGTACCCTTTTATTATTTTAAAGTAGTAATCCAAATGGAGGCTTGATGAGAGATAAAGATAGCATAGTGCCAGCTCTGGAATCAGGCTGACCTGGCTGTGAATCCTAATTCTGTCTCATTAACACTGCGAAATTGAACAAGTTCGTTAACCCCCCTGATAATCAGCTTTCTTATCTATAGAATGGAGATTGTAATAGTACCAGTTTCACAGGCCATTTTTGTGCATTAAGAAACATGATTATAAAGCACTTAATGTAGTACTTGGCACATAATGAGCCATGCTAGTTGCTGTTTTCATTAATGTTCTTAAAGTCATATCATTGTTGTAAAGCTCAAGATAGTTTAATGTGAACAAGTTTATAACACAGCTATAGTGATAGTTTCAGTAATTCCTTTTGCCCTTTAACAAAAGTATGGGGTTGGGTAATTTGATACTCTTACATGAGTAATAATAATTGTATTGAAATGTATTTTAAATTTGCCTCATTAATATTTGTCAGTCAAGCCAAATGACCAAAATTAATGTGGACAAATTCCAGTCCTGTGCCACATTTAATCTCAAACCACCCCTTTATAATTGTTAATGTTTTGAACCTTTGCATTGAAAGATCACATTTCTTTATTATCTTCAATTTATAGTGTTATGTTTTAAAAATTGGTCCTATCTGAATATGGTGGCAATTTATGTTAATTTACAGGACCTTTGTTCCATGCAACTTTATAGAGTTGAACTTGAGTTTCTTTCAAAATTGTGTACAATTAGTTAATTAACTAATGATTGAACATTGGACTACACATGTACATTAACGCCCTTAAATTATTAGCTCACTTAATTGAGAAGACATTGGTCCTTTGTCTTCAGGCTAGAAACTAAATTACAATAGAGGATACAAATGCTGCATAACTATACATCATTAGTTGAGCTCTCACAAATCACAAAAAATTGCTATTTCCAATAGACAAAACAATTGATAATGCCATTTGCTAGGAAAAAAATATAGAAAATGATGAGCTTTGTTGGCCAATATCCTGGAGGAATTGCCAATTAATGGGTTCTTAAAATTTTGAGTAACAAAAACTTGGTGATAGTGGACAAATAGTAATTGTTTTAATTATGTACACAGTCATACAGCTAAATAACTCATTCACTGATGTTCACATTTCTGTTACCTTCTTTTAATTAAAATGTATATAATTTTTATTTTTGATTAAGTTTTTTTCTTAATGGTATTGTACCCCTTGTTCATTCTCATTGAAATATTGCTTAGTGCTTTGTGTCATGGTACAGGTGCATCTCACATTGTATCATGCATCAGGGAAACTGTTCAGTTCTTTTAAATCTTGTTTAGAACCTCGTACTCATCTTGATCAGAAAACTTAAAGAAAGGTTAAGATACATTTTTTCTTGATGAAAGTGATTTATCCATTTTTAGTTTTCATAGAGGCTGTACTTCAATTTAGAGTTTATGATTTTATAGAATAGGTTCCATTTTATAGAATAGGTTCTCTTTATAGGGTGAAATACATAGCCTTTTAATTTTTTCAAAGTGCGAAACTGAAAAATTTAGTTTGGTCTATTCAGTTTGTTATCACTTATCATTAATGTGTCATTTCGATAAAAGAGCTTCAGTCTACCATTTTTTTTAATACTATTTCTATACTATAGGCCAATATCTTCAGTAAGTTCTTAAATATTAGCACCAGGGATATAGGCTAAAATTTTTTTATTATGTTGATTTTTCTGGTGTTCTTGCTTGTTAGTGCATTATTGACTAGATAGAGAAAAAAATACAAACAATCGATTAGGAGGCAGTTTCCTGATTCCTTTTACAGCAACCAGAAGGTATTATTATTGACTGGAGTATCAAAAAAAAAAATCCTGTTTAGTGCTTTAATTCCATGATTTTTAAGAAATGTATCCTATAAGATTCCCTTCAGTATGTTAATGAGGAATCCCTGGTGGCTTTGCACTGTTAGTAGAATGGGCACGTTAATATACTCCCATAACACCTACACCTCTGCGAATGATTGACACTAATCCTTTTAAGGCAGCTTTACCTAGCATGGATCTAAGTTTTAGGGCATGATTTGACCTGTGAAGCATTGAAATCGTGTATTAAGTCATGAGAAGTTGTCACTTTACTATTCATGCCTGTCATTTATTCATCTATTTACTCATTCACCAGCTTTTTTGACTTCCTTCAATATGCCAGGTGTAATTCTGCATACTATGTGCACAGAAAAGAACAAAATCAAACATACAGTTGGAATACACTAATGTACCTAGGTTTGTAATGTTAACAGAATATTTATAATGTTGTGCTCCTTTGGTAGGTATTCATTTAACACAGATCTCATTTTGTGACTTAGGAGGTAGTTCTGAATTCTTTAAATGTACAAAGCTCGCAGCATAAATTGGTTTAGGCTCTTCATCTTTACCCTACATAACATGTCACCTGCTTTTTCAAGTGTGTTTTCTATATGATCATTGCATACTTTTCCTTCTGTTGATATTTGTACATTTTTTTATTTAAGTAAACTCTTATCTATCCATTTTTTTCTTTATTAAGCACAAATATACTAAATGCCAAATGTTTACCAGATTTTGTGCTCGACACTGAGAATACAGTGGGAAAGAGGACAAATGACTGCTCTTTGTTCTTACAAAGCACATTTTGAGACAAAAGATAGATAATAAATACATTTTGATGGAAATAATTATAGAACATGATGAGTGCCAGAAGAAAAAGGAGAATGGACCTAGAGGCCCTTCTAGGGAACAGTATTTACTGACACCCAGAGGATAAAAAGTCAGACATGCAAAGGACTGGGGCAAATGCAAAGGTCCTAGAAGATTTTGTGAATTAACGGAAAGTGAGAGAAGGCCAACATAATTGCGGGGTGGTAGAGAAAAGTGAGTGGCATATGGTGATGTCGGAAAAACAGGCAAGATCCAGACTTCCAGGACCACTGGCCATCTTAAAGAGCTCGGATTTTATTTTAAATACACCATTTAAAAAATTTTTTTTAATTTAGTTTATTGGGGTAAAATGGATTAATAAAACTATATGGGTTTAAGTACACAATTCAATAATACATCATTTGTATATTGCATTGTATGTTCACCTCTCAAAGTCAAATCTTCTGTCATCACATATTTGACTCCTTTTGCACTTATCTGTCTCCCCCTTAATAAAATAAATAGATAGGTAGGTATATAGATAGATAGATAGATAGATAGATAGATAGATAGATAAAATGGTAGGCCTTTGAAGGGCTTCAGGCAGGATATGGTATGATCATTTTTAGCCACTCTGTCGACTGTATGTAAAATGTATTGGATGGAGGCATGAGTAGAGGCAGGGATATCTGTTATGAGGGAAGGGATTGCTGCTATTGAGTAGACTTAACATCCTGAGCACTGAGAACCTTAAGCCATGTTTACAGGCCTCTGCAGATATTCCACAGTGAATATTTAGGCACGTCTTCTCTGTAGCCTGTTAAAGTTCTTCATGTGAGAATGTGGGGCTGTTGTTACACCTTGTTTGCTTATATTCATGTTTTTGAGCCTTTTGTGTGCCTGGACTTACTACATTGCCTTTGGCAGTTTTCTTCTCTTTCACACCTATTTTCTTTAGCTATGAATACCAGAATTGTGTCTGGCCAGGATTCCAGATACAATTGTTGACACCAAACTGTTAAGAGTTTTACTCCATATATGATCAACTTTCATCTATCACATTTCCTAAGATGTTTAATAGTTCACTTAGCAAATAAGTCTTTCAAATACAGGCACTCGTCTTCTCCTTTCTTATGTGTATACTGTGATAGCCTACACCCACACTCTACTTTTTTTTTAGTCATGTAGACAAATCACCAACATAATTTTAATACTGACCTAGTTTTTAAATACTGGTTACTTCTTTTTCATCTTGGGGCTGTTTGCAAAGTTCGTGAATTATCACCTTGGTCATTCATGGATCTATCCTTAGAGAACGCCATCAGCAGGTTCCTGATGTCTGACATGGATATGTAATAAGTCCTCTTCTACAGCCCTCCATAACTAATAGTTACAGTCTATGTATGCACTGCTCAATACAGAAACCACCAGCCACATATGACCGTATAAAATAAATGAAATTAAAATGACATAAAATTGAAAATTTAGTTCTTCAGTCATACAGACTAGCCACATATCAAGTGATCAAGTATTACATGTGATAAGAAATTGTAGAAATTTCTATTGGACAGTGCTGATTTCGACTGTAATGTTTTCTGTGTGATATGAAAAAATGTTTTAAACCGCCAAAATCTTAAAATAATGACCTTTTTGCTTTTAACGTTTACTCGTCTAGAACTGTCACTCTATCATAAACTGCATGAACTGTATAACTTGAAAACGTTTAGGAGATGAAATGATAGAACTTGCTTACTCAATGTTTCTATATGCCCCAGTATTTTTACTAAAGGCATTGGAAAGCTTTTGCTCCACTTGGTAAAAGCAATTGGTTTGGAGATTTCATGTCTTCATCTACAAGTAGTCTCTATCCATTAGAGCCAGGACATAACTTTATATTACGTGGATTAGACAAGTTCTTTGGAAAACTGTTTTGGTTATTGTTCCATAGTAAATATTATAAAATATATATTTTGGGGATTTACTCACATCTAGATTAGGTTGGCGGTGACGGCATTGTTGATGCTCTTTTAATTGGAACAAAGTGTGACAATAGTGACCAAAGAACAACTCAGAAATACACTTATATCTAGGTTCTTGAGTAATTTGATTAGTCTAAGGAAATAGGAAAACATTTGTACTGGAACAAAGACTTTTGACATAGATTATTGCTGAGTTTCTTGTCATTTTGAATTTACTTGAATTTTAAGGAAATGAGGGTTCTTTTTATTATTATTAATATGGTGCATGAAGGCTATGTGTACAATGAAGAAAAGTAGGAAAGTCAGAAAGTTAGATTTTTCATCTTTATACTCCTATCTCATATGTGAATTTAACTAAAACTGATATACCTCTTTCAAGTAAAGTATAAGACTTCACAATCTAATTTCCCGATTAATGCTAAATATTCCTAATATGTTCTCATATACTGCTATTAAATACTTAAGATAAATTTGAGTATGAGGCAAGACATAAATTTCTTATGCCAAGCATATTTGTTTTCCCCCTATTTATTTTTGTCATGTTCATTTTAAAATTATTTTATTCATGAATTTTTGTTTTATTTTTTATTTGAATTTTTGATACAGTCATTATTAGGCAAATTGCATAATTTCAGTTATTTCTGGTATTATAATTTTGATGGCATCAACAGAATATTGTTTTCCCACAGGGTTTAGAAGACTAGAAAGCCAAATTGAAATAGAATAGAGTACAGATCATTTAAATATCAATGGAACTAAAAAAAAGTCACAATTATTAAAAACAATGTTTTGTATAGTTATGACATAAGACATATGTTCCTCGGCCAAAAGTTTCTACCTGAGAAAGCCCAAATAGTACCAATAGTGTGTTTTAACTTGAATGTACCTTATCTGTATTCAGAAACTGTGAAGTTTTGTACTGTTTAGACTTTTAACTGATTTTCATAAATATTAACCTCATCTCTTCCAATAATTAATTGGTCTCATAGATATTAGTTCCTCATAGTCATTGCATGAGAAGTAAATTTATCTGCCAGCAGGCTGGTTGTTGTCTCGTCATCAGAAACAAAGTTTATTTCAAACATTTAAGTGTAATCTTAGTTCTCTTGTGGGGTTCAATGAATAGTTTCTGTTGAATGAAGAAAATAAATAACAAAATATTCAATACAGTGAAATTTAAATTCCATTAACATGTTCTCACCACAAATAATGGTTCTTAAAACCTTTATTGCAGCTGCTGGACCCTGGAAAGCAAAAGAAAAGGAAAGGAAATTGTGTGTATTTTGATGTTGGTCATGGTAGAATTAGAGGAGGGTGTGGAAAGAACAGGTAAAAACGTTGGAAAAAAATCAAGTGTGTATTGTTCCATTCCAGGTGGCGGTTTCTTTGGTTGTGCTGTGGCTACTTAAAGAGTGAGTATTCTATGTCCTATTGTGGATTGTATTTTGCTTTCTGTTGATTATTTGGGTCTTATTGTAATATCCACTGCGCTTCAGTTCCTCACAATATTATAGTAGTGGAAAATCAAGTTCTTTTGTTTAAACTTGTAAGCACATGCGGTTCCCGCAACTCTTTACTAGTTTCTAAAGCATTTAGTTGTGCTGAGTTTCCATAAAATCTAATGAGAACATTTAAAACAATATTATACATTAGCATTTTTTCTGAATACTTAATAAAGTTCATTTTTATCTCTTTGGTGAACATTTTAATATCCTTTCTTGCAGTAGTAAATCCTTGAGGTTAAAAACCTAAGGTCTGCTAATGAAATATGTTGTGTTTCTTTAGACACGACTTCAGTTTTATTTACATAAATTTAAAAATCAGTTGAAAAGATTGGTTGCGAAATAACAATTTCCCTTTGCTTTACAGAACGCCTCTTCAAGACAAAGGGAATAGTACTAAGAGTACAAATAATAGCTACGCAGTGATCATCACCAGCACCAGCTCCTATTACGTTTTTTACATTTATGTGGGAGTAGCCGACACTTTGCTTGTTCTGGGAGTCTTCCGAGGTTTACCACTGGTGCATACGCTAATCACCGTGTCAAAAATTTTACACCACAGGATGTTACATGCTGTTCTTCATGCACCTATGTCAACTCTCAACACATTGAAAGCAGGTACTTGATTGGGTATCAAAAGTGAAACTGCTGATCCACCATCCAAAGGGTTGGTAAAGGGTACAGGCTTTCAGTTGTAAGATGAATGAGGCCTACAGATTAAATATGTAACATGTCACTGTAATTGATAACACTCTACTGTAATGTAATTAAATCTGCTTGAACGTTATCAACAAAAGAAAGAAAAGAAAAGGTAGATATGAGAGGTGATGGATGTTAACTTGATGGGAGGAATCCTTTTACAATACATACACATATCAAATAATCACATTGTTTACTTTAAACATTTTACAATTTGATTTGTCAGTTATACATCAATAAAAATAAAGTCACAGAAAGTATGAATAGTGAAATAAAGGGACCAAAATTTAAAAAAACTAAGGACCATAAGGTACATTGAAAGTAATCAATTTCATTACCTCCCCTTTAGACAAATTCACATTTGAAGTTTAATAACGAATTCCCCTAAGTTCTATTCTTAGAGGAGTCTGCCGGGCACTTACCTTGTGTAGCACTGAGCCAAAGGCTGGTATGAAAAGGTGAATGAGACACAGTTTTCTTCCTAGAAGAACTCACAGATAAGGGAGAGGCGGTGGACACAGAAACATTTGATTATAAAGCAAAGAATAAGTTTCAAGATTGAGATTTTTAGATGATTTCTAAAATCTGAAGATATGAAATATCCATCAATTCTTTCTGGCTAACAAAATTTCAGAGTTAGAATTCAGGAAGGTCTATACGATCATTCTGAAGCTCTTGTGTGTCAGTCACTAAAGCCTTGTCTCATCACCACCATCTGTTATAGAGCTAAGGAATTTTAGGCCTAAAAGGGAATGTCAGATTACCTTGATCCAATGATTTCATTTTTTATGGAAAAACTGAGACCCAGAGCAGGTAGAGGATTTGTCCAAGTTTCCAGCCATCAGAAATGGGCAATAAGGCATAATAGAAAAAAACATGGGCATTGTTTGATCCTTGGCTTGTCCCCGGAAGAGTGATGCTCATGGGTAAGTTATGCTTCTTAGTCCTGGAAAACGGGGAGCTCAGTGGTTCATCGTGAGGATGAAACAAGGGACTCTACTTGTCCTTTACATAAACAACGTGAAATAGACATCAGTTCCCCGCTGTGGCTCCCCCTTAAAGGGCACCGTTCCCACTGTGGCACACGTGCCACCCCCCTCTTCACATGCGGAGCTCCTCTCCCTTCGGTGCTGCTCACAGTTGGTTCTGAACCTTCTCTCCTCCACATTTGAATGGTTAGCATTCATTTCATTTTCTCAGTCATCTTACTTTCCAAACTTTAACCCACTTTGTAGGATGATTCTAGAACATCTCTGATTTTACATTTCTCCTTATTTCTTCTCCTGAGAACTGAAATAGAAAGATGATCTTATAATATCTACATGTCCTTTTCCTATCCCTACCTGCTTCCCCAATTGCTGTATGTAAAAATGATGCTTTCTTAAAAAACATTGCTATTACTGATTTATGATTCATTTTTTTCATTATGTTGCCTAGATATTCTCTGCTATACTCGGTAGCAACCAGCGTTTCTTTGCCTTGTGTGTTCTTTGGTTTCAGATGTGCCTTTCTGCAATTGTTCATTGACTTTGATTTTCTCTGATTTTGCTATTTATTTAAATAACCTTAAGGCACACAGACACACAGTAGGTGCTAAGTAAAGTATTCTGAAGGAATTAAAATGTGAGTGCATATTTTCAGAGGACACTACTATTTAAAAATAAAATACAATAAGTACCACCAGAATGATATTTTTGTTTTCACCAAAGTGAACTTTCATTTTCTGAACAATATAAATACCATAGGTAATTTTTTTTCCATTTTTGATTAATTTATGGAAAGATATACAGGTATGTTTAAATATGCTAAAGGAAATATTATTGATTAAGGTTAAGACATAGTAACCTTAATCAATAAATCTTCATTGAATGATTTTTACTGAGGGCTCTGAGTGAATAAATAAATGTGGCACGGTCCTACTGACCTCTAGCAGTTTATAATCTAGAAAAAGATGTGACATGTATTCAAATAACTGTGATATAAGACATGGATATAGTCATTAAAACACAAGAGGTGCTGACAAGACGTATAAGGGGCATTAAGTGTGTCCAGAGGAGGAAGGGATTGATCTGAGCTGGTGCAAACATTGACACTTCTTGCAGGAGAGGCTTTGAGTTGGGCCAGAAAGGAGACATAGATTTTGACAAGCAGAGATGGGGGGAAAGGGTTTTCATGCCGAGGGAACCACATGGGAAAGGCAGGGAGGTAGGAGAGTGTAGAGTGTATTTAAAGAATAAACCAAGAAGGGGATTTAGTTACAAAATGAGTCACGGGGATGTCAAGTGCAACATGGGGAGTGTAGTCAATAATATTGTAGTAGCTATGTGTGGTGTCGAATGGGTGCTAGTCTTATGATTGTGATCACTCTGTAAGATACATAAATGTCTAATCACTGTTGTACACTTGAAACTACTGTTGTATGTCAAATGTAATTAAAAATAAGTTTTGAAAAACGAATGAACCAATTTGGCTGAAGCAGAATGTTTGAGTAGAGGAAGCTTATATTAGCTGGGTGGCTTAAGGCCAAATAATGTAAGGCATTAAATATTAAACTAAAAGTTTTGGACTTTATCCTACAGTTAATGGGGGGCAGGGGGAGGGGTAAATGATAAGATTCAATATCAGTTGATTCAATATTCAATTGTTTGTACAGTATTATATTGTATTTTATCTGATATGTTTCACTTCCCCCAGGGCAGGGGGCATGGCCTATTTCACCTCTGTTATTTCAGTGCCTGGCACATAGTGGACTCTTCACATGTAACTCTTTTTTATTGAAGGAAAAAATGATCAGACCTATAAATGCGAGTCCTAACTTTAGAAGACAGGATAAAGCTTAGATTGCCAAAAAGAGGGAAGAAAAAAGAGAACGTGGCAAAGGGGGTTCCTAGAGTGGCCAGTCAGGGAGTGGGGACAGCCACAGGTTCTGCAGGGGAGTGTCAGACAGGTGTGGAGGTCAGAGAAGGAAAGGGAGAGATACTCTGTGTGCACTGCAGGTGAAGGGAATGGTGAGAGCCCACCCAGTAAATTATTCAACTCAGGCTTACAGGTGTGAGACTGTAATAGGATGAGTGCCTGTTTCTGTCATAATTTGTGGCAGGGGCTCTTTTAAAAACATTAGTTTTTGCCTGAATCTTACAGTATTTTGTAAAAATTTAAAAGTGGGAGATGATAACTTTAATACAGTTAGAATCTTTGTACAACACTAAAATTTTGTTAAGTCCTTGTTTATCTGATTACATACTGATTCTTGTTTGAGTTATGAATGCTTCTGCTGTGATCCAAATTTATCAAATATTGGTATATCTTTTTAAGATAACTGAGGTTTCTGAGGACTTTATCTTCTTTTATATTATAGGTGGGATTCTTAATAGATTTTCCAAAGATGTAGCAATCTTGGATGATCTGCTGCCTCTGACCATATTTGACTTCATTCAGGTTTGTAAAAATAAGTATTAAGTATCTTTGCATTTGTTTATACTTTAAAGAATAATTGAAAATAGAAGTAAATGAGTTTTTGCTTATTTTTCATTTGATTGAGAATTGAAATGCTATCCTATTGTATGATTTTGTTAATATCAAAGTCTTCAAGGAAGGCATGATTTTAGTAAATTTAGTGATAAGCCAGAGCCCTTTCCCTCATCCAAACCCAAGGCAGTTCCGTATTTAGATATAACAACTGTCTACTTGGGAGTGATTTGAGAGGTTTAACAGATCATCTGCCTCCAAGTTTGAAAACAGCTTTCTGTCTGGCTAAGGTCAAGCCCCAAAGAGCAAATGCCACAGTCTCAGTGATCTCCTCGGCGAGACGGTTGGAACAGAACGCAGTCCACCTTAGGAGGAGCCGCACTGTCCTTTCAGCTACTTTCACACCTCGTCCCCAGTAACAATGCTTTGAAAGAGCCGACATCTGTGTGCATACACAACTGATGTTGGCAGGCGCAGGAAAACCAGACTGTCAGTGTGTCTCATCTGAAATGACTGGCACAATCCAGTGTATTAACCGTTCCAAGTGAGCTGTAGCATTCTGGATTTCCTTCAGTTGTTCTGCTTAGGGGCACAACTCAGCAACGGCTGCTGGGATTCTGTAAGCAGTGCCCTGAGTTCATGCACTTGAAGGAGCATTTCTCATTTCTTTCTTTAAATTCGTTCTGCCTCCCAGCAGTGGGAAGGACTGGTTTCAAACATAATGTCATTAAATCAGGTATGAACTGGAGCATAGATATCTTGACATGACTGCAAAAGGATTCATGATATTTTTTTTTTTACTTAGGTAGTCTACTGAGGATTTTATGAATCAGTGTAAGGCTCATTTCAGAAATTCCCTGGGAGAGTTAATTTTTAAATAATTAACACTTTTTGACCATGTGATGGCTCTTGAATCCTTTCTCTCATGGCAATTGGAATAGTTTCTGCTCAAGTTCTAATATTTTGGGGGTTCATTAGTTACTGCTCCACAAGTTTTTGGGCAAGGCTCTTTTAATTTCCCTATTTTATTTCTAGGAGGGTCTCACCACAAGGAAGCATAATATGTAACAGTCAAATAAAGTAAAAGTCTGACTAATTTCAGTTTATTCAAAATTCATCACAGGTGCTTCTTTAAACTGTGAGCTCCTCTGTTAATAGTTATGTTCTGATTAATGGAGTTTAGTTCTAATCACAACATTTTAGGAAAGAATTTCTATGCATAATAAAGCATACCTGTACATTTTCTTTCGAAAATTAATTTTCATTTACTCTGTTTTCTAACATTTGATAATGTTCTGGCAAATTTCCTTACTGTTTTGAAATGTCACATAACAAAAATGAAAGACTCAGATACTATTCTACGGAGTCTACCACTATTTTACTTTAACAAGATATTTAATCCCTGAGGGTCTTAGTTTTCTAACTAAGTGATGGTCACTTTTGGTATTAAAGTTATATATTTCAGACTGGCATACTGGAAGTGAACCATACATAACAAATTTGAACTTCAAGCAAAACACAGAAAAACTGTATTCTAGCTCCTACTTAACTCTATGTTTGGGTGAATGATTTTTTTTTCATAAAAAATTCAGTATTTATCTAAAATACTGAAATCTCTCAAGCCTCAAGATCTTTAGGTCTTTTTAAATTTTTTTCTGTCTCATCCTAATATATAATTACACATTGAGTCCTGCTACTTTGATCTCTACTGTGTCTTTCACATTTTTTCCCCCTGTTATTTCTATTAATATCATTAATCCCTTGCTTAAAATTCTCAAGGACTCAACTATCACTTATGAATTCCAAATCTGGTATTCATTGCATAGTTTTAAATAGGTATTAATTTATTTATCTATTAATAAATAAATTAACTTCCTGATTTCAAAATGATCCTTTAATCTTATAGTCAGCCCTGGTTTCACAGGCAGTGCTCCATGACCTCCAGAATCAAGAATGGTTTTACGCTACTTTTGGTGGTTGGAAATGTGCTGCCTGCCTCCTAGGGGCACAAGTGGACGGTGCCTTGTAGGTTTTGTAATCTGTTGGTTTGTTTTTCTCCTGATGAAGTTTAAGATTTGTGGAAGTAAGAATGGGAGTTAGAAATCTGTGCTCACCATTTGCATCTTGTAGTGAAGTCCCTCTAGTTATTTCATTGTCCTCTCACTAATATACTTGGCCTGAAATGACTTGTTTCTTACCCATCGTGAATCAAAAACTAGGACAGAACTTAAGGTTTTTGGGTAATTAAAATATCAGACATCTTAAACTAGTGCCTATAGTTTTGCACACAGTGCTGAATTATTAGCTTCTGACTTCAGTGCCTACGGTTGACCTTTTATGGAACAAATAGAGTTATTTTCCTCGGTACTTAGGCTTGTTTTTCACCTGTTTTCCAGTTTGGGCTATGTTCTAGATGATTATAATTGCTAGAAATCTGTTTTGTGACTGTTTCATTACTCCCAGTTGTACCCACCTTCTTTATTCTCCTCTGACCCAGTGTGATATCTGGGTAGTGACTACCCAAATCTGTAATAAAAGAGCAAAAATCAAATGGGCACAGTACCATTTACAGGTGTCAACAGCAAACAAAGCACCCATTCCTAACAGAGTAGTGGAATGTTGCTATGTTACCGATACAACAGCATCTGCCTTTCAGACGTACTGGTATTTAATATGGTGGCTCATTTAAATTAAATCATGTTACCTAGATGGTAATGCTTAGAACTCAATGTTTCTCTCTTTTTTTTTCCCTGAAGAAAAAAAAAATACCCTGGTTAAAAAACTATAGTTTTCCATTCATAAAGTCTCATCATGGGCATTCGGGGCTTTCTCATTGTACTGGTGGCACTTTTAGGGCAAGGACGGAATAGGGAAGACTTTCCTTAGATTATCAAATCACATATGCACGTAATCCAGTGTCTGGCACAGTAAAGGTCTTTCTGAATATTTGTTGTATGACAGAGGGGCTGGTAGTGCAGAATGATGACGGGAGGTAGAGATATGTCCCTTAGAACAGTGTCATTGAGATATTATCACGTGAAGTATTAGATGAAAATCACAACCTATTTAAGGAAGATGCATGAGCTCTTATCTACACCCCCAGTTCTTCTCTCATCTGCCAAAACGTTCTATGTTTCTCTTCATTACCTGGAAAATGAATGTGTCACCATAGAAATTGGTGGAGAACTTGCTTGCTGGTTATTATATGGATGTTATAATAGGTTTATTTTTAACTCTTGCTGTGACAGTATAGTTATAATTTATTCAAATGGATTGTTGTGGAGCAATTGTTAGCAGACTTTTTTTCTTTTTAAATATAGATTTAGTGTCATGTGGAAATATCGACTTTAAGCCTTTTAACTTGATCCTGAAGAACATCTAGGTGATGAGCTTGTTTCTGTGCCTGCAGCAGGGCTCTGGTTTTTCGGTGGAAAATGTGAAGTAATATCTCTAACAGATGGTCTTGACTGAAGTACAACATTCTTTCTGACAACATGGGAGAAAAAATTGTCTAATTTCAAATTAAATCAGCTATGTCCCCAAAATGATTTTTAAACCTCTCCAGGTCATCTCCAGTTATTTTTAAAGGGACAGGAACAGGATTTGGGGGAAGGGGCATAATATTTATTAAATATAATTTTTTCAGCACCTGAAACTTGAGGAAATCAGCTTCAGAGAAGTTAAGTAGCTTGCCCAAATGGCCAAGACTACCTTCAAACCAGATCTTCCTGATTCAAAAAACTCCAAGATGACTGCCCAATTTTCAGAAACTGTCTAAGCAAAATAAATGCTAAAATTTTACATTCATATTAAAATTGTGATACAAGTTTATTTTAAAAGAGAACCAGACTAGAAAACAATTCACCCTTTAAAATTTGTCCTTCAGCACTTTGAAGTGCATGGGAAACGAGAATATTCTGAGATCCAGGATCACCATGTTTTCGAAACTTCAAAATGTTATTACAAGGGAAGTAAACAATTTTTTAAAATGTTCATAGAACTTATGAAAATGTACTTATAAAAATGAACTTAGTAGGAAAGTGCCTGCCTCCTATTGAGAATTGAGTAGAGTGTGGAGAGCTTACTTAGAAAAGTGTTTCTGACACGCCTTGTCCACTCTGGAACGTTTACTCATCAGTGCATTCTCTTTGATTCTGCAGTTGGTGTTAATTGTGATTGGAGCTGTAACAGTGGTCTCGGTTCTCCAGCCCTACATCTTCCTAGCAACAGTACCGGTGATCGCTGCTTTTATTGTATTGCGAGGCTACTTCCTCCAAACCTCCCAGCAACTCAAGCAACTGGAATCTGAAGGTGTGATGCTGTTGTGCAATGATCACTTCGGAAAATACCCACAAGAGCTATTTGTGATTCTCCGTTGTTAATCTTCTTTTCCAAAAAATTGTCTCCTGCTTTGAAGCTCTTGCATTATATAACAGTAACTTTTCAAAAGTGTATATATCAAAAGAAACAGCAAATCACAAAGTACTCACAGATTGTTTATGTTATTAAGACCATCTGAGTTCATCTTGGTTTTAAAACCAACTGAATCCAGTCTTACCAGGGTTGGTTATATAGGATATTCATTCATAATTTACTTATATAATATCAAATTTTAAAATGATAGTGTTGCAATTACTAAAGGCTTGTCTGGGTTCCCAAACAATACTGGACAAAATTCTTCCCTCAGCCTTGTTTCAGACACCCTACCTTTCTCTCCCTGGGTCTCTTTTTTTTGTGCTCCAAACGCTGCTTGAGCTGTTTGGGAAGCACACTTTTCAGTAATTGCCTTGCTGAGGGTATGTTTTCAGGAGATGAATTTCCCATGTGTTTCTTTTAAGGTTACTTGCTAAATTAAGTCATGTAAACTTTCTTAATAGAGGCCTTTAATAAGTTCTCTCAGCAGTGATTCATTTAGGATTAGCCAGGAAAACAATGCCCAGTGGTAGCCAAGAAACATGAATAAATAATGCAGTGATTTTATAATAAGTTCCTGTCCACAGCAGCCAAGTCAAAAAGGAGGATAATAACTCATTTAAAAAATGACAAATTGCATCTCTTTCAAGTATGGCGCCAGAATGAAAACCTCCCTAACCAATGACATTTATGGCTGTTTGATTACTCCTTGAAGTTAATCTTTATCAGGTACTCAGTAATAAGAATTTGTGTTGTCTATTTATATGATTTGCATTGTTTTCTATGGGAATATTTCACAGGCAGGAGTCCAATTTTCACTCATCTGGTTACAAGCTTAAAAGGACTATGGACACTTCGTGCCTTTGGACGTCAGCCTTACTTTGAAACTTTATTCCACAAAGCTCTGAATTTGCATACAGCCAACTGGTTCTTGTACCTGTCCACACTGCGCTGGTTCCAAATGAGAATAGAAATCATTTTTGTCATCTTCTTCGTTGCTGTTACCTTCATTTCCATTTTAACAACAGGTACTATGAACTTAAGTATTTTCTTTTTTAGCTAAACATTTAATTGAAAATCCTGTCAACCAATAAAATGCTACATTCTTATAGGTTAAGAATTTTAGCTGTCTTTAAACAGATTTGGGGGGAGTTTGTTATTAAAACATTTATTGTTTCATTGTTGAACAAATAATTTCCTTGAATTTTATTTCTATTGTTTTATTGTTGAACTAATGATTTATTTGAATTAGAGCAGTCTGTTGTATTATCCCTGCTTTACAGTTTAAAAAACAGACAAAGAGAATGTCAGATAAGGTACCAATACTAGGATTAAAAAAAAATTATCATTTGACTCTCATATTGGTCAAGATTTAAAAAATGATAGATCTTTCTAATAAAAAGCTCTCTGAAGAAGGGAGCATTCACATTTACACACCCACAAATATAAAATCCACATTTCTGTTAAGTTTTGTTCTTTTAGTTGGTAAAACTTGTTTTCCTAGAATTTTGCATGACAAAAAATTGCCATAGATCTGAAATGTTAGGTAAAAGTGCTATATTTTTTCAAATACAAATGTGCTGAATTTAGGCTCTTGGGTAAAAACAGAAACTATTTCGTCATAAGGAAAATAAAAATCTGAACAGATAAGTGAGCTCCTCTATTTTAAGAATTTGAATTACTGAACTATATGAAGTGTTGAACTGTATATATGACAGTGGAAAGTGCTCAGCAAATGGCAATCTGGATTGTTTGGTCGTAAGAACAGGATCCCACTCAACAAAATGAGGCACAAGTTGGAGAGTTACAGGGGTGCCCTCAGGAGCCCACGCTCGGCCTCTAGAGCAAGTGGAACAGGCCTGGGGAGTCAGACCTGATAGCTCTTCCCGTCTCTTGAGGCCAGATGCTGGCTGGCCTTGGTTCCTTCCTCTCTATGGCTGCTCTATTCTTTTCTCTCTTTTAAGACTGGTTTTCCTGGTGTCTGAGGGCTGGGCCACTGTGATGTGTTCTTTCCATTCAGTCCCACTGAATTAACAGCAGAGTTTCTCCATCCAGTTACAACATCCTGGGGAGAACAGAAGATAGGCGAATTTGGGCTCAGGGGTCCACTTGCAGTCCATACAGCTGTAGTGAGGACTGCAGCTTCCCCACGTTCATTGTTCCCATCTCAGGCAGTGAAAAATATCTCTATACAAGGAATCTAAGTGAGCAGGAGAGTGAACCCTTAGCAGCACTGTAAGTAATTTGGGGACAACATTTTTTAAAAATGAAGTTTCTTTTTAGGTCCAGAATTTAATTTTTTTTCCCCTTAAGTTATTTGAAACAATCAAAGAAGGCTGAGTTACATGAATACATATTTGTTAATAATTAATCCAAACCAATATATCGTGAACTATACCATAATGATTAAGGATCTGATGGAGGCCTGATTTACCAAGGACAATAGTCAAAGCATCTAACAATCAGTATAGCTCAGGACCTATCAATCAGATCAGATGCACGGCCGGAGTGGGTGCTAGCCACACCGCTGATAGCAAGATCGTCAGCTGTATTAACTTGATACGTTAACTTCCCTAAGGCTCTCATTTTCCCCATGTGTAAATAGGCACAATAATAGTACCTATCCCATAGGTTTGTGGTGAGTGTTAAATGTGATGATTTGCGTAAAACACATATAACTTAGTGCCTGGTCCATAATAAATGCACATAAGTCTTACACTGCCTCTTGTTATTGCTGTTAAACTTAATCTTCGTCTCCTCTCAATCTTCAGAATGAGTGATATGTTAGGATCCTGAATAAATCTTGCCTACTTAAAATAAATGATTTAGTGCTAAAAGCACATATGGTTTATCTTCTGTTAGAAGAATCATGGAGCAAATTGGTCAATTATTATTTCTTTCAATTTTGGAACCCTACGACAGTTTTATCATGCTTAATAGATTTAAGGACTCTCAATTGAGACGTGATAACCTAAAATTATAATAATTTAAGAAAATTTTTATTAGAAAATGTATGGCCACAAATACTGAATATTTATGAATTTTAATGAGTGGTTCTTTCCAGCCCTGAAAAACTACTTATTCTAATTAAACACTTAGTGTTGTTCTTTCTGGGTGTTTTCTGTTTTGTTGTTGTTGTTGTTGTTGTTGTGGTTTTAACAGAAAATGGTAGACTTCTCTTTCCAAATGGCAGACCCATGAGTTTTGACATCCCCATGAAACTCTTAAGTCCACTTTCTTCCCAACAGCATGTGAGGAGCATGAGCAAAAAAGTCCTCTTCATAAAGGCATTAAGCACGTCTGAACATCTTGGGATGCTGCTCACACCTTTTCCCTGCTTTCGACTTCTTTGTAGAGGAGCTCATCGATACGCAGGGCTTTTCCCCCATTACTTACTGAGTAACAGTAGATAAACATGGTACCTACCCAATACCAACAGCCCTTTCAAAATCTCAAGCATTTGAAAAAAGGGCAACTCTTTCCTAATCTTCGATCATTCTTCGATTTAAAATATTGGTTGAATACTAACTATATTCAAAGCATTATTAGCAGTAGTAGATGCTATGGTGAACTGATAAAGGATAGTTAAAATTGGCACAAAATTGAAATGTCCCTTTAAATGACATATGCCCTAAGAGAGGTGTAAATAAAGGGGTGCACAGAAGAGAGAAGTAACATAAAGTTTGTTTATATCTATCTCTTTTTCACCTATAGGTGAAGGAGAAGGAACAGTTGGTATTATTCTCACTTTAGCCATGAATATCATGAGTACATTGCAGTGGGCTGTAAATTCCAGCATAGATGTGGATAGCTTGGTAAGTAATTATTATTTTAAAAAATTTTTATGAAAAAATTTAGACAAATCAAAAAACATAGGTGATAACATAAAGGACAACTAGGTATCCAACCCCCAACTTAAGAAATAAAACATTTCATATAAAAGGAAGGCTACTGTGTATCTCTCATGAAACCCTTAGCTCTTCTCTCCTTCTAGTAGCTAGCCACAGTCAAGGCCTAGTGCTGCAGCGAACAGTCCTGCACTTCTCCTTGTCCAGGGTTTTTCTAGGACAGGTACTAAGAGTGGTATTGCTGGGTCATAGGATTCACACATTCTGCTTCACTAGATGTTCTTAAATCTCTTGTATCAATTTATATTCCCATCGAGAGAGCAGAAGGATTCTCATAGGTTCATAGCTATGATATGCAACACTTGATCTTGTTCGGTTTTTGAATTTTAGCCATCTGATAGATGCAAAGTGGTTACTAAAGAGACAGGGCCGCTTAGTACATATTTATTGGCCTTTGAGTTCATCCTTCTATTAATTGCTTATTCATGTTGACTGCCCACTTTTCAAATAGACTAGATTTTTGTCCTAATCGATTTGTAGGAGTTTATGAATTTTGTATCAGTTGTTCTATAAATTTCAAACATGATGTCCCAGTCAATGGCTTGGCTTTTAATGAAAAGATTTTAAATTCAATGAAGTAAAATTTTTTAATTTTTTAGGTTTCTCACCTTTGGAATCTTATTTAAGAAGTTCTTCTCTATCTTGGGTTTTCAAATTTATAAGCATTACATTTTTAATATTCTTATTTTTAGAATTTTCGCAATCTTTAGTGATAGATCCTTTCTCATTCTTAAAGTATTTATCATTGCTTTCTCTCTTTTTTCTTGATCAGTATGGACACTCATTGGTATACTTATTGGTGTGTACAAAGACCATATTTTGTTTTGTTTGTTTGTTTGTTTCTCTTGTTTCCCTAGAATGTGTTGCCTTCAATCATGTTTATGAGCTTAACATTGTGTCAGGGGCACAAATCCCGTGGCAGCAAAAGGGAGAGATAAAAGAACCAATGCAGGTTTCCCAGTTTTATTTTAAAGAATATGTGATTTTCAATCAGACTATGTAGTTTGGATAGCTTAATGATCAACTTTTATTGGTCTGTCTGGAGTCCTATATTTAAAATCAGTCACCCATTACTGGACTGGTGGAGGGTCAAGAAACTCATGTGGAGAATGACTGTGTTATTACAGCCCAAGTTCCTTTTCCCATTCTCTGAGAGAACACACACATTCTTAAACCGTACGCATTCGTTAGCGGTGGCATTTGTATAATCAATCGCTGTTAGAACAAATATCATTAGAAAAATATCTCTAAGAAAAAACAGCTAAACCTTTCAAGGCCCTCTTTTGCTCATGTCTCAATATGTTATTTAACCACATATTTCTGTAGGTATTTTTATTTCTTAGTTTTTCATGTGGGCATCCTGGCCTTGGTGACCTGTGCTTCGACATTGTATCTTTCATCTCCTGATGTAAAAGGATATTTGTAAAAAACTATTATGTTATAAAGTAGTCTACGAAAAGTGTCAATATTTGCATTTGATCTCATTTTAAAAAGTCATGTTCTTTTGTTTGACTATCAAAATGATCATGTTAGTTTTCATTTCCCTGCCAAATAATACAGCGGCCTTTCCTGGGCCTTTTTAAGCATTTAGGTAGGTATTAGTTCCCATCATAGTGCTTTCACTCATGCACTTGCTAAAGTTATACAGTGATTTTTAAATTTTCACCTGGCACATGTTGAAAGTAGGGAGAGAGATAGCTATGTCCTAAAATTTCACATTTGAATGATGTTAACAATAAAGTTCCTTTTGACCTCTGAAGTAAAAACTCAATATGTTTTCATTTAACTTCTCTGATTTGTTAACTGAATTGAGACCTAAGTTTAAAATGCAGTAAACAGAGTGTTTTGTGTAATACATGCTTTTAGTTTTTCAGTGCTGGGCTACTGATTTTAAAAAATTGCTAGCCTTGGAAAGAAATTTCATTTCCCTAACCAGCCTAGATCAGACATGGACAAGAGTCAAACGTCAGCAGAACTATGAAATTTTAAAAATGGCAATCTGACTTGTACTGCTCATCCATCGCTTATACCCAGGTGCCTGGCTTTCATTAGCTTTCAACTAGTAAAGGTAATATTTGGATGATAACACTTTCTCATTGCTACTTCTAGCACTCGAAACTAGCCAACAACCCTTTTATTATATTCTCCTAATAAATTCTTTACCTTATTTATTCCCTGAGATAGTTCTTTCCCACCTTTTGTCTCTTCTCAGGTACTCCAGTAATTCCACTTCCTGCACTTTCAGCTAATGACCTTGCTGCATACTTCATAGAAAAAAAAAAAAGATGCAATCAAAATAATTCCCTCATTTCTCTCCACCAGTTGTACCATCCATATGCTCCACCTTCCCTCTGTGTCTTTGCTCTTATAGAAAGGCCAGCAATACACAATTAACCCCTCTTTGTGGGATCTTTCTCTCTAGCTTAAAGCTACCATGTCTTGATCTCTAGCTTGTACCCTATTTCATTGATCTATTTACAGCAAAACTTCTCAAAAGAATGCCTGTTTCCATTTTCTCCTCCTCATTTCTTCCATTTCCTACGTCATTTTATTTTCATCAACCCCATGACTCATTACCAATATCTAGCCAGGAAGCCAGTGTCATTGTCTCCCTCAGTCTTTCAGCAATATGTATGCTATGAACAAATCTCTCTTCTTGGGATATTTCTCTCATTTTCATGATGCTACTTCCACCTGGTTTTTCTGCTACTTCTCTGGTTCCATCTTACTCCTCTTTCTGGTCCTGGTTCTTTTTACAGATCTCTACCCTTCAGCTATATCCCAACCCTCTTCTATCTACACTCTCTTTAGCTGTTTTTATCTAACTTGATGCTTTAAAAACTGTCTCTTAATGAACCACGCATCCATATCTGTAGTTCAGACCACTCTTCAGCTCTGTAAACACATATACAACTACTAATTTGACACCTCCATTTATTCATAAAACACAGTGAGAGAATGTCTTTCTGTAGACTTGGCATTTTAGGCCATAAGTTCTTGTCCAGAATCTCATCAAAATACATATGAGATACCAAGAGACCATTAAAAGAACAAAATGTCTGTTCTACCTACTAATTTGTCTAACTTTATGTAGCAAGTTGGAAAAAAAATCACCTGAACATTGTCACCTTGTGAGCAATATACAGCAGGTTCTCAAATAACATTATTCCTTTTAATATCATTTTGTTATAACATTACTGAGGTGCTGTAAGAACTTAACTCTTGCTTATATTAATTAGCCTGCAGTAAAATCGGTTTCATTATACATCATTTGTTTAAAGTCATAGAACCTAATGATGATGTTAGATGAAGACTTACTATAGTTTAATAGATTGTGAATTACCTCAGAAATTATTTCAAAATAGTAAAATTATCACAGACTCTGATTTAATAATTCCCACTATATGCCCCAATTTCCAGTTAGTTCAGTTAATGTCACAATATTTTAAAAACAGTTATTTCTAATTCATTCTTTGTTTTAACATGAATTGTATGTATCTCTCAAATCATTTCAGTTGTATATCTCATATTCTTTAAATAGGTTGAAAAGATAAGTGTTAGTTTTTTTTTTTAAGTCCATATCTCAAGTACTATATAGACTATAGTCATTATTGCTAAAGCAATTATCTTGAATATTTTGATTCTTAACTAACAAAGCTGTATACTAATTTATTTCCTATGGGTTCACAAGATGCCCACCATCTTTGGTACCATACAGGTTTATTTCTCCTATTAGCTGCATAAGCATTATGTATCTTAAATGGAAACCTAGATTTCTGCCTCCATGAATGGATGGAGATTAAATAAACAAATAAGAACTTAAGAGTGTAAAGGCAATGTTTCAGATGAGCTGTACCAAGCCGCCTGGTGACTGACACCTTGCCCACACTCATAGTCGCATTGTTTGAATGAGGCAGTTGACAGTTTACGTCTTTTCAGGGCTGTCTGCCACGTAGTGAACTTGGCTAAAAGATCTGAGCGTGTGACTATTATCATGCTTCATTAATCCTCCAACAGCATCAGCAGATAAATTGTCCCTGTTGTATTGTGCGTTCCTAATAACTCAAGAGGAGGGAAGTCTCCAGATGCGCAGGGAAGATGATGCATCTACAGTTAATGGGACTCCAGAAAGTTCTTGCAAAATTCGTGCAATCTGAGAAGAGTTTTCTGTCAATAGAAACTCTCTCTGTTTCTCCTTTGTCCTTTTATTGCCTTGTGTTTATGTTGGGTTCCAGTGAAGATCAAGTGACTGTACAATGACCAAAGAGAAACCTGATGGAAAGAGAAAAGGGCAGCCGTGGGTTTTCCTCACTGCTTCTGATGCCTAATTCCCTTGTGTTGAAAATAGTTTCTGCTATAAAAATCTGAGGGGAGGATTCATTTCTCCTAATTGTTTGCCTCCTTTTAATGGCCTCGATAATATCTTTCTTTTTTTTCTTTCTTTTTTTTTCTGTTCTCATGAATCCTTGTGGTGTATTTTCCTCTTGTGACCCCTATCCCAAGATTTATTTCCATCTAACTATTCTCTTTCCATCCTGCAGAATGGTTTTCTACTCTGAATTCCACTCTGGCCTTACCACCAAGAAGCTACGTGGCCTTGGGCAAGTCGTACCCCCTTCAAGGCCTTCACTTTTCTCATTTGTAAAATGAAAAAGTTTGGTTAGGCATTTTCTAAGGTTCCTGTCAGATCTGCCATTCTCTCTCTTCTGAACCCTTTTCATATGAAAGATTTCAACTCTTTTGCTTAAATATTTTTAAAAAATTACAATGACATATATTAGTTTTAGCTGTACAACACAGTGACTAGATATTTATATAACTTATGAAGTGATCACCCCGATAAATTCAGTGCCCATCGGACACCATACATAGTTATTACAATACTCGTGACCATATTCCCCATGCTATGCTCTACATCCTTATCTTTATTTCGTAACTACCAATTTGTACCTCTTAATACCATCGCTTTCCCCTCAATCCCTCCCAAATCGGCAACCTCTGTATTTATGAGCTTGTGTCTGTTTTGATTTTTCATTTATTCTGTTCTCTAGATTCCATATATAAGTGAAATTATATTGCATTTGTCTGTCTCTGTCTTACTCCACTCAGCTCTCTAGGGTTCATTCTTCTTGTTACAGATGGCAAGATTTCATTTTTTTTTATGGATAAATAATATTCCATTATATATAGGTACCAGCTTTATTCATTCCCCCATCTTGTCTGTCACGTATCAGGCATTATTCCATATGCTCACAGGAATCACACATTTCTGCCACTGTCCTCGAGTATTGAAGTCCAATGGTTAAGTTACTTACCACTGAAGTTGTCAGAGCAGATCAAACTACTCTGAACCAGTATGTTTCTAGAACCAACCAAGAGAAAGAAGGTGCCATTAAGATGTTCTTGAGTCTTAAAACTTATGAGAACCCTAAGTGATTGCTGGAGTGCTGAAAAGTATGAAAAATTTATTGGGTTTTGTGCTTGTCACTTTAACTTCTTGGGTTTAGATTTTCTCATTTATACCAAGAAGGAATGTAGTAGATCAGAGGTTCTCAACCAGGCAGCATGTGAGGAACCATAAAATTACAGTTTACTCAAGGTCCTCTAAGACCAATTAAATCAGTTCTCTTGGTCAGGGGCAGGGTATCTGGCCATGATGTCTATTTTTTTTTTAAGTGTTTCAGGTGATTCTAGTACATATCCAGACTTCTGAAACACTGGACTAGATAATCTCTAAGATTCATTTTAGCCCTGATTTGCTGTGAGTCATGGTAGGGTATCAGCAAGCATTTTTCATACAGGGTCAGATAGTAACTATTTTTAGTTTTGTGGGCTATGTGGTCTCTGTGTCAACTACTCAACTCTGCCTTTGTAGAGCAAAGCTAATGTAAACAAATGGGTATGGTCAGATTTGGCCACAGAGCCACAATTTTGCTGACTTCTGATCTATGGGATGGAGTTTACTTTGGAATTACTTAATGATGGCCTGTCATGTGCTTTTTAAAAACATAACACAAGATAGAGTGTAAGTAAGATCTAATTTGAATAGTACTTTCAGTGAGTGACGTCAGACTTTTCACAGGAAAGGGTAAATTTGACTCTGCCTTTGCTTGTTGGCATACCTAGTACCATGACTATTAAAGTTCTTAATTATTGAAAATGAGCACCAACATATTTGATACCTCTTTGTTTACTTAGCACAAGTCTTTTTGTTAGTTGTAATGGATTGTCTTTCTCCATGTCAAGAACACTACTATCTCTGTAACTTCTTTCAGTCAGAAAAAGTGACAATGACTTGCCATGTGACTTGCTACAGATCAGAGCCTGTGAGCCATCTATGCAGATGGCAAGCTACAGTAATTTGCTGAGGGTTAGAGTTTATAGAATACTATGTCACTTATGCTGTTAATGTTAGTAATTGATAGCAACGTGTTACCTGAGGTTTTATGTGCTCTAGGAGCACAAGTGATGGACGCAAAAAGGTAGATTTTAAGACTATGCTTTGAACAAAGTCTGTTTTCATGATGGTCATTATCTCTTATCTGTATACGTGGCCTAAAGATGATGCCAATGGCTCTAACATGGCCTTAGGTTCTGGGTCTATTTTAGTGTGCTGAAAGGCTTTTAGTTGGGGCCTACCAGGAAGGATCTATGATTTAAAACATTTTTATCCATCCTTTTATGTATTTCACATTTTGAAAATTTCTCTTGGAAAATGTGATGTTTTTCACATGATGTCAATTTTCTGGATGCTTCTCTTCACATTTCTTGTGATCTTTCTATAACAATCAGTTATGAAATCTCTTTATAGTGTTGCTAGTCAGAGCTCTGACTTATAAAACATTTTCTGTTATCATGGTTTTGGGGGTATTATAGCATGTAATTTTGGTGTTAATAAGTAGATTCGATGTTGGTTTCTAAACAACCAAAAGGATAAAAGGAAATAGTACAAATAGTTTTATAAAAATAGCTTCACTTCTTGACTCATTCTGAAAAAGGTCTTGAGGACTTCTTCCTTGTTCCTCTTCGTCAACAAAATTAAAAAGAAAAACCAGGAATAATTTTTTTTTTACTTAAATATATCCCTTATAAAGTTAGGCTGTGATGAGACTGTGGAGCCATCTTTTTGTTACATTCCCATCACACTCACCAAAGACTTTTTTTCCCCCTGATACTTAGATTAGTAACTTCAGACATTGTTGTGAAGATGAGACTCAGTTTTAAAGATTGACTCAGGAGAATTTTTGGAGCATAATAAATTTAAATAATGAAAGCAAAAATTTAAAGCAGATGATTCTCCAGCAACTATCCTACCTCGTTTTGGTTAAACTCCAATTTTATAGAAATGTATACAGATCATATCGAATTTTCCTCTTCACTTGAATGGGTTCAATGTCTCAGTGTTGAGTCTTGTTTTGGTTTCATCATTTACTTCTCATAATTGAAGAGAAGTGCCCTCACCTAAGCTGAGGATGGCTGCAATAAGACTTTGCTGTCAGTGGGCCAGACAGAGCTGCCACCTCATTCCTTCTCCCGTAACGCTTTTCTGTGCGTAGGAAGCAGCAGCTTAAGGTTAGGAGTTTGTCAGTTTACAGTCACTCTGATAATTTCTATCCAACTCAACTTAGACAGCAGTTTTTAACATGTCACCTGAAAATATTTAGTAGACCTTCTAAATTAGAGAAAAGATTAACTTAGGTTAAAAGGCTCAATGAAAACAAACAAATGAAACTAGAAATAGTTTGGTGTGTTGCAACTTCCTTCTAATCCAAATAGCAATGTATATTTTCAGGCAAAAAAAAGCTCAGGTATACAATTGCAGCCTGGATTACCTGCTAGCTACTCACAGCACTGCCATTCTACCTGCACAGGCACTGCTTTTGCAAGGGAGGTGGAACAATAGGCTCATTCATAATTAACAGAGATTTTTTAAGCTAAGCACTAGATAGGGAGGATATAACAAGGAATGCTTTGAATAAGATTATTGTCATAGGCACAGTGAGCTTGACATGAAGCCCATGAGACATAAGCTACAGGACCTCTCACTTCAAAGACCATATACTTCCTATATATGCATAATTTTGAATAACTTTCTTAAGAAGAGTTCCCCAAATTACTTGAGTTTCAAGTTCCACAAAACCTGGGCCCACCCTGGTCACAGATAGGACTCTTTGGCTGTGAAATCAAGTGTTCAAAAAATATGTCTTTGCTTTTGCTATAGTCAAATTTATTTTCCATTTGAACACATGTTCTACTGAGTGGAGGGAACAATCAGAGATATTTCCAGAAGTGAATTGAAGTACTGAGTGGAGTTTTCAGAATGCAAGATACTAGGAGGAGGGAGCATCTGGTCCTAGGTTAGGCTTGTCATGCTTCCTGTCTCTGAGGCATTGCAGTTCCTATCTGACCTAGAGGTCAGATATATTGTCTTTGTCCTTGTCCTGATTTTAAGTTCTCCTTTGATGAATTCTCTCTCGAGTCCTTCCATGCTCCTGAGTGATGGAAGACCCCAACGGCTCAAAAGACTGTAATTATTTGTCTTTTCTTCAGCCCGCTATGGAGATACAGAGAAATCTGGAGCTGTGTTATCCATGTCTAGGCATGCCAAGCAACCACGCCTCCCCCCATGCTATGCCAGGCATTGGAAGCTTCTCTAAGGCATGCCTGCTTCCTGGGCTCCACCTTGGAACTGAGGCACAGGCCTCCTGTGTTTTAAAATCCCAAATCTACTTGAGGATAAAACCAGTGTTTGGTTTCCAGGCAACTGGTGTCTTGGCCTTTTTTTCCCCCCTTTTATGAGTCAGATTGTGGAATGAGGAGAGGAGCTATTTCTCATTCATATAAGTTCCTCTCTGGCTACCATTCTTGTATTAACACTGTGCTTTGATCCTTTAGGCTTAAAAGCCAATATTCATGTGGCTTGAAATTTTCAAACTATTAATCTTAGACTCCACAAGCCAGTTTTCAAAATGTGAAAGACAGAATTTGTTTTTCTGTGCTCTGGTTCTGATGTAGCTTCTCCTTTAAGAGTCAGTGGAAGTAGAATGTGCAAACTGGAGAGCTTAGGAGGTACGAGGCATTAGCTAGTTTCATAATATGATCTGGCCATATCATCTATGTGTTCATGACATTTTAGTGGCTGCAAAGCTGACCATAACACAAGTGTCTGCCCTAGCCACCTTTTCTTCCCATCAGAAAATGTTCTAACTCATTGAATTAAATGAATGAACGCTCAGATGCAGTGGATGAGTGCCCATTGTTCAGGTGAACTTGTTTTTGGTCAGGGCAACCTGGCCATGCTCTGAGTAACTACAATAGTCTGTCCTGGGTCATTTTAAGCAACTAGACCATATGAAAGATGATGAGTTGAAAATTTCATTTTCTCTACATGTAGAGCCAGGTGGGTGGTAGACTAATCAGGGAGATTATTTCATAAACTGTATAAATGTCTAACCAATGTACTGTATACCTGAAACTAATAATTTTTTTTAATTTTAAAGATAAAATTTCATTGTCTAAATTCAGTAGATATATTCCATTTGCCATATTAACATTAGAAGTTCTGGACTCACCCTTAGAGACAAATTAGCCTTACTATATAATTTGCTGTGCTCAAACATAAATTCTTACACAAAAATTTATACACTACATTTCAGTGCTGCCAAAATTGTGGTTTTGAATGTCACTTTCTAATAACATTGCATCTAATTTTGGGTAATTTAGAAAGCAATACTTAATTATTTTATTATTTGAATGTATTAAAAAATGAAGAATTTTTGTTCCATAGTGCATTTCTTGACATTCTAAGGCTCTTAACAAAGACAAGTTTGGAATTTTTCACAGCACTGATATGCAAACATGTCAACAGTCCCAACTGTATTTGATAAAGTTAAGCTATATTTCTGCATATTTATTGATTTCTCATTTCAAGAGAGTGATAGTCCTATGCAGGATAAATACAATGAGAGATTTTAAAGACATTTGAGCTCTTTCTCTGGCAGTTCCATGTCAGTGGTAGTTACAACTCTAATTTGTCTTCTAGACCTTATACAGACTAGCAGCATTTTGTGAAAATTAATGACAGTGAAAGACTATACTTTAATGCAAGACTGTACCTTAATTCAAAGTTAAGAAAAAACTACTGAATCAGGATTTAACAACCCCCAAAAGTCATCCAATATTTGGAGCTTAAAATATTATGTGTGGGAGCAATCGTGATTATGTCTTCTCCTAGAGTTATTTATGATGGATGTGGGCTTTGCATACTTTTCACTTCCATTAACAGTGGGTTTGACTTAAAAGAATTATTTTCTTGAATCTTGAATAATTATTGAAGATAATTCCAAGATATTTCCAAGATGGAGGATCCTGAAATATTAATTTAATACATAGAGGAAAACTTCATAAACAGCAGGTTTGATCAATGGCATGTGAAAATAGGCAATACAATTAGATGTATTGCTAAGCTGGAACTTTTAGTGTTCAATTAAGAATTAATATCTAAATTCCTTACCTTCATCTACCAATCATTTTAGGCTAAAGAGAAATAATTTTTCCCATTTAACTTTTGAGAATGAAAAATAGAAATAATAGAAGCAAATGCCCTGAATATATTTCTTGCCACCTGTGTTTTTATAAAAAAAAAATCATTTATAATAACCTAAATCTAAACTAAAAATAAAATTATACACCAACATTGTAAAGGAGAAGATAAATTTATTACTGAGTAAAGCTATACTCAACAATCACTTTTAAGACAAAAAAAAGAAAAGAAGTAAATTTCTGTCCAATAAGCTGTTAACACCTGGGAAGAGCTGAGTCACGAGATCAAGAATGATATCTTTTAAAAATAGAAATTGAGTGAATTCTAAGTTTAATTTTTTTCTCTTAATTTATTCACATATATTTAATCATTTGCATGTTCATTCTTTTTTAATTAATTAAATTTTCAACAATATTGAGTGCCTTTTATATGCCAGGCTATTTTTAAAAATCATATTTCAAATTCCAATAAGTAATGTAATTATTCAGAGAGATATGTTCTTGGTAAAGAATTTAACTAGGCACCTTTAAAATATAGTTGAGCTCTTTTATTTTTATTGAATACGTTAAAGATGTTCTTTATTAAATGTTACATGAAAAAGTTTACAAGGAGATACATATTTAATTTCAAATGCAACTCTTTTATGCAATCACATTTTGCTCAGCAATGGAAATCGATCTTTAAGTAATTTAGATTAAAATGTAGTTATTTAAGCACAGATATATGTCAGTGATTTAAATTTGCTTGAAGATTATTGTGAAGTTATTCAAAATTTACTAAATATCAATAAGCCACTTACAACCCAGCTCACATATAGAATTATAAGCATGTATAAAGGCAGTTCAAGAGAAAGGCAAGAATCTTCCATAGCAGTTTTGAGATGTGGATTATTTTATTATAATAAACTAATACAATATTGCGCATTGAAGCTCAAAGTAGAAAAAATTTTTTCCCTTGACATCATCTATTCCCTTGAATATAATTTGGCCATTTATGTGTGGCTTGCATAACTGAGAATTTAGTGATCACAAAAATAAACAGGTCTATCCAAAGCCCATTTATATAAGTCCTAGTTCCCTTTGGTTAAGCTTTTAATTAGACCCAATTTATTTCCTTCTGACAAATAATATGATGACTAGCTAGCGTCACATCCTACAAATTCTTCCTTAGGAAAAACATCAAACTAATTATGACATTGCCTGCAGCTCTTAAAAATAAAATACTGTTATTTTTATTTCAGATGCGATCTGTGAGCCGAGTCTTTAAGTTTATTGATATGCCAACTGAAGAAAGTAAATCCACCAAGTCAATCAAACCATCCAAGGATGGCCAACTCTCTAAAGTTACCATTATTAAAAATCAACAAGATGACATCTGGCCCTCAGGGGGTCAAATGACTGTCAAAGACCTCACAGCAAAATATGTAGACGGTGGAAATGCCATATTAGAGAACATTTCCTTCTCATTAAGTCCTGGCCAGAGGGTGAGTTTTAAATATCTCTTGCCTTGTTTGACCTCTGTTCAGTTAGTGAATCTCAGAGTGTAAGTAGAATCCATTTGCAATACTTTTATTGTAGAGTAGGATCCATTGAACATACAAATTTCAAGTTATTATATAGTCATTTTTTTTTCATATGAAATTTAGTTGCAGAGCCCTGAATCTATATAATAGGTTTATTTTAAATGCAGTTCCACCTGCAAAATATCTGATTGATTGCTAGTTACTAACTAAAGAAGCCCTTAAGTAAACCAAAATTAAAACACGTTTTAGATTTCACATCTTGAAACTATTATTCATTTCATTTAAGAAGAATATTTTGTCACTGATTCCATGTAATGTCTTCTTAAATTCTACACAATTTACTCTCTGTAAAAGAAGTGGTAATTTTTTCAACTCATTTGTTCAGTTGGAGTTTTCATCGAGATATTTTAATTAATTTACTTAGCAAAAGTTTTTACTTAGCAAAATTGTATTATTTTTACTTAGCAAATAATTTACTTAGCAGAATTATTATTTAAGAAGCAAAAATAACTGCATTATTTTGAAGCATTCCTTATAGATTCCAACACTGGACTGATCACCTAGAAGGTACTCAAATATACTGATTCTGGAATTGATTCATGGAGAGATGGTCATTCTCCCACATTATGCTCTATAAATGTAGTTTAATATTATCTTCAAATTCCATTTTCTGGGCCATTCTATAAATCTACACAGGTGTATTATATTGTTTTGATTGTTTTGTTTTTAATCAAGATAAAATATAAAATTTAATAAAATTGAAAAGAATACAAGAGAGCCATTTCTTATGAAAGCTGAATTTAAAAATATTAAATCTTTGTGTTTAAATTTTAAATAGATTTTTTTAGCTATTGAGATAATGGTCAGTAGTTTCTTAGGTCACCATGACTCACTGCATAGGAAGAGACTGTTATCATTTGGTTTTACTCATGGGCTTAGGAATGTTTGATAATTTAATGTACTAAATTAAGTTCCGTTAAAAAAAAAGTATAGAATGAGCAAAAAAGTCTCTGCGTACCATGCTAAAAGGCTTAAAATGGTACACTGGAAATTTCAACTCACCTTTTTAGTCTTACAGTTAGAATGAATAGATTCACATACTATTAATATTAGCTATTGTATTTCTTTACATTACATTATAAAGAATAGGACATTTTCTTTCTTTCTTTCTTTCTTTCTTTCTTTCTTTCTTTCTTTCTTTCTTTCTTTCTTTCTTTCTTTCTTTCTTTCTTTCTTTTGAGAGAAAACAGTTTTAAATGGGCATTAAAGGAAAGAATTAGGATTTTTAGGTTGAATTTGCCCCTGGGTGTTTGTATTTCATCTCAGCCCTGATGAAATCTCTGAAATTTTTGACATTTTTGCTTTGTTTTGAACTCAGATAAATGTTAGATTTATGCTTTGGAACTATGTAAAATTAATACCTTCACTCCTCCCTTGAGCTGAGAAAAGCATAATTAATTATTCTCTTTTGCTTTACACATCAGTGAATGCCACCCTGGGGTCACCAGAATGGATGCCTAAAGGGCTGTCATCGAGTTATGAACAATAGAAACAAATAGATTGATATAAACTAGACTGAAAAGCTGTGGTAAATGATTTGCTTTCCTACCTCCTGACATCCTCCCATTCCTTAGCTTTACCAATGGTCGCTTGCCCATGCAATTAAATTCAGCCAAATCCTGGTAGAGTGACAGAGTTTGCAGAGCTGTCATTCCCCTGATTGGGGAGTAGTAATCAGAGACGCTATAAAATGAGGAAGAAACAGTACACTCAGGCGTTTAACTTTCTCTGAACCTATTTCTGGAAAACAGGCTATGTGTATTCAGTAACTATTCTTTCAAGACACTTTCTGGGTGCTGCTGAGGAAATAAAAATTGCATAAAACTATGGATCTTGCCATGCAAAGAGGGAAACTAATGTTTACTGAATGCTTGTCATGACATAAGCACTGTATAAAGACCTTTATTTACTATCACATTTGATCCGATTATAACTGCAAAGGTAGATATTATTACCCTTTGTGCCCAGTGGAAGAAACTTAAGTTCAATTGAGTGAAGTAGCAGCAATCTTAAACCAGGGTATGTCTGACTTCATAGTTTTTCCCCACCATAAGTTGCCACTGCTTTCCTTAAAAGAAGAAAAAGAAAGAGCAGAATAAGGGTGGGGAGTGGGGGGGGGGTGGAGAGAGAGAGAATATATTAATCTGTTCCAGAAGATGACAGTCTAAAAAGAGAAGGGTGAGATCCAGTAAGAGCTGAGACAGATTCCCTGTGAAGACCACAAAGCATAGGTTTCAGGGAACTTCACTTGTCTGAACCTCTTCCAAGGCCCTGTGCCTAATTTTGTACATATAATTTTAATCTTTATTTTAGAAAAAAGCTCCCCCTCTAAACTAGATAAGCTTTAGGCTCCCAAAAGACCTTCATTATACCCTTCAAGAAAAGATACACAGATAAAATGCTAAGGTAATGCAGAGGAGGAAGCAGTTAGTATCAGTTGGCTGGTAATGGGGCTATTCAGGGAAAGTTTCCCACAGGAAGTGGCATTTGGAATGAGACTGAGACTTTAATTGTGTATTTGAACAAGTAAAGGAGGGTGAAGGAAAAGTGCTATAGGCAGAGAGTAATATCATGAGACATGGAGCAGGTACAGAAAACAATTACTGTTTCAGTCAGGTTGGGGGGTGCATAAAGGATATAATGAGAAGCAAGGCTGGGCCAAATTCTAAAACTTAAGCACCAAAGAAAGCAGTAAAGGAAGTTAGCAGCTCAAAATCATAGTAGATTTTGCCACTATGTGGTCATTGATCATCTTTAAGAGCAGTGGTTCTCAAGGTGTGTTCCCCGGACCAGCATCATCTGCAGCATTTGAGAATTTATAAGAAATGCACATTATTGAGCCCCACTCAGCCCTATTGAAGAAAGGAAAACTTTGGGGGTGGGGACAGTGATCTTTCTTTATCCCACCTACCAGGTAGTATTGGTGCGTACCCACCCACGGGTGAGAATCCTTAAGAGTGTCATTTAGTGTAGACGAATGAGTGTAGAAGTTCAACTGCAAAGGGTTATCCAAGGGGTGAATACTGAAGCGAGCAGCTATCTAGGAACCCAACGTCTGTGGTGGAAAAGAAAAAGTAAGAAAGAGTACTTGTCGAAGAGGATGGCTACACGGAGAAATTTGCCTTTTACTCTAAAGGAATATGTTTTTGTTCAAGGCAGGAGGGAAAGAGAGAAGTGGAGTAGGAACCATTGAGCAAAGAATTGCAAAACTGAAGGTGTTCATAGTGTAGAGCCTTAATCTTCTAAGTCAGCTACAAGCAAAGTCATGGAAGTTGAGTACTGTCAGTCCTCCAGCTTCGTTCTTCTTCTTCGATATCGTGTTGACTCTTCAGGACCTTTTGCAGCTCCAAATAGACTTCAAAATCAGTTCGTCAGGTCTACAAAATGACTTTCTGGGATTCTGAATGGGATGGCATTGGAGCTATAGAGTTGGCAAGAACCAGCATCTTAACAGTGTTGAGCCCCCATCTGTGAACATGAAATGTCTTGCCATTTATTTCATTTTTCTTTGATTAGTCAGAATTTTGTAGTTTTTCTCATCTAATCCTGTATATATTTTCTTAGATTTGTATCAAAGTATTTCATTTTGGAGGTATGCTAATAGAAATGGTCATGTGTTTTGAATTGCAGATTCTCCTTGTTCATTGCTGTTGTGTAGAAAACAACCAATTTTTGTATGTTGGCCTTGTATTCTGCAACTTTGCTATAATCACTTATTTCCAAGAGTTTTATTTTACACATAGACAGGAATGTCATATGTGCATAAAGGTAGCTATATTTCTTCCTTCCAGGATGTATACCTTTATTTTCTTTTTTTTATTGCATTATCTAGGACTTTCAGTGTAGTGTTGAAAGGGGACCTCCTTGCCTTGTTCCTGATCTTAACAAGAAAGCTGTGTTTCTCACCCTTAAGTATGAAGCTACCTCTAGGGTTTTGTAGATGTCTTTACCGAGCTGAGAAAGTCCTTCTCTATTCGTAGTTTACTGAGAGTTTTTATCAGGAATTGACGGATTTTATCACATGAATTCTGCAGCTATTGATATGATCCTGTGATTTTCTCACTGATCCCATTGATGTGATAGATTATATTGGTTTTAAAATTTCGAACCAACCTTGCATGCCTAGAATAAATCCCACTTGGTTGTGGTATATAATTCTCTTTACATGTAGTTAGAATCTGTATACTAACATTTTTCAGATTTTAGCATCTATGTCCATGAGAAGTGTTGGTCTCAAATGTCTTTGGTTTTGGTATTATGTCAGTGCTAGCCTCATGGGATGAGTTAAGAAGCACTCCCACTGCTTCTATCTTCTGGAAGAGACTGTAGATAGTGAATTGATAGAAATTCTACTTTAAATGTGGGAAGAATCTACCACTGAGAATTTCTGATTGGAACATATTAATTATTGATTCAATTTATTTAAAAAAAATTTGTGCCTATTCAGATTGTCTGTTTCTTGGGTGAGTTTTGGCAGATTGTGTCGTGCAAGGAATTGGTCCATTTCATCTAGATTATCACAGTAATAGACACAGAGTTGTTCATGGTATTTATTGTTCTTGCAACCATGAGATATGTAATGATGTTCTCTCATTTTTTATATTAGTAATTTGTGTCACTCCCTTAGTTAGTCTGACTAGAAGCTTATGGATTTTATTGATCTTTTCAAAGCATCAGCATTTGGTTTCATTGCTTTTTCTCCAGTGATTTTTTGTTTTTAATTAAATTAGTTGATTCTACTCTCATTTTTATTATTTCTCTTTGTCCTTTAGAATTAATCTGCTCCTCTTTTTCTAGTTTTCGAAGACAGAAACTTAGATAATCAAGTTTAGATATTCTTTTCTAATTTATGCATTTAATGCTATAAATTTATGTGCTGCTTTTGCTGCATACCACAAAGTTTGATAAATTATATTTTAATTTCTATTTTTTGAAATTTTAAATTTCTCTTGTTTTTTTTTTCTTTGACCAATGTGTTGTTTAATCTCCAAGAATTTAAATTTTCCAACTATCTTAGTATTATTGATTTCTAGTTTAATTCCTTTATGGTCTGAGGGAAGACATTGTAAGATTTCTACTCTTTTAAATTTGTTAAGGTGAGTTTTATGGCCCATAATGAGATTTATTTTGGTGAATGTTCTCTATGAACTTGAGAATAATGTGTATTTTGTTGCTGTTGGATAAAGTAGTCTATACGTGTCAATTATATCCAGTAGATTAATCATTCTGGAGAGTTCAACTACATTCTTGCTAATTTTCTGACTGTCGTATCTGTCTGTTTTTGATAGAGGAGCATTGAAGTTTCTAATTATAATAGTGGATTCATCTATTTTTCTTTGCAGTTCTGTCAGTTTTTGCCTCATGTATTTTGACACTGTTGTTAAGCAAATACACATTAAGGATTATTATGTCTTGAAGGATTGACCCCCTTTGCATTATGTACTAATCCTCTTTATCCCTGATAATTTTTTCCCTCTGATGTCTGCTCCAAGTGAAATTAATTTAGCTTCCTTAGCTTTCTTCGATTAGTGTTAACATGGCATATCTTTCTCTGTCCCATACTTTTAATCTATATGTATTGTTTAATCTCTATGCACTTCTCTCCTTTTTGCAATGTCAATTGAACATTTTATGATTCCATTTTCTCTCCTCTCATCATATAAATTATACTTCTTAAAAATATTTTGTGGTTGATCTAGAATTTATAATATACATTTTCAACTAATTCATGTCACCTTTAAATAACTTTATAATGCTTCCCAGTTACTTTACATATGTCATTATAACAAAATATTACCAGTTCCTCCCTCTTGTTTCTCGTATTGTTGCTGCCACTAATTTTACTTATTCAGAAGCATATATATAAACATATATAATTGAATACATTGTGACTATAATTTTGAACACAGTATTATCCATCGGATCAATTAAGAATGAGAAAAATAATTTTTTTACTTTACCTTCACATATTTATTTTCTGATATTCTTCCTTTATGTATATCTGAGTTTCTGACTTCAATCATTTTCCTTCTCTCGAAATAACTTTTTAAAACATATTTTGCAAAGTTGGTTTCCTGGCATCAAAATCCCTCAATATTTGCTTTAAAAAGTCTATTTCTTCTTTACTTTAGAAGGATAATTTGACAAGGTACAGAATTCTAGGTTGGTGGATTTTTTTTTTTTCTCTGAACACTAAATATTTCACTCCTTGCATTTTATGAAGAATAGTTGGATTTAATTTTTATTTTTGTTCTTCTACAGGTAAGATGTTTTTTCCCTTTGGCTTCCTTCAAGAATTTTTTTTTCTCTCTGATTTTCTGTAGTTCGACTATGAAATATGCCAAAAAATAGTTTTTTGGCATTTGTTGTGCTTCGTGTATTCTGAGCTTCCTATGCCTGTGGTGTAGTTTTTAACATTAATTTTGGGGAAGTTCTCAGTCATTATTTTTTGAAATATTTATTTTGTTTCTCTCTCTCTTCTTCTGATATTCTCATTTCAGATATCATATCTTTCATGTTATTTCACAGGTCTTAGATATCCGTTATTCTTTTTTAAAGTATTTTTTCTCTTTGCTTTTTCATTTGGAGGTTTTAATTGTTTTCAAGCTGAGATTCTTTCCTCAGGCATGTTCAGTCTACTAATGAAACCATCAGAGGCATTCTTCATGTCTGCGACAGTGGGTTTTTTTTTTTTTAATCTCTAGCATTTGTTTTTGATTCTTGATTAGAATATCCATTTTTCTTCTTATATTATCTATCTGTTCTCATATGGTTTCCAGTTTTTCCATTAGATCCCTTAGCATATTATTCATAGTTGTTTTAAATTCCCAGGTTGATAATTCCAACATTTCTGGCATATCTGAATATATTGTTACCATTATTTTTGACACAATCTGGTTCTGATGCTTGCTCTCTCTCTTCCAACTGTGTTTTTTGCATTTTTAGTATGTCTTGTAATTTTTTGTTGAAAGGTGGACACAATTTACTGGATTAAAAGAACTCTAATAATTAGGCCTTTAATGGTAAAAATTGAGGGGAAAAGGTAGTGTACTATAGTTCTAGGATTAGGTCTTGGTCTTTTAGTAAGCCTGTGACCTTGAGTGGTGGACTTCCCAAGTACTCGCAGATTTTTGTTCCCCTTTGATGTAACAGGGTGGCTAGTGTGGCCTTAACTTTGGTATTTCCCTTCTTTAGATCAGTTAGGTTCTAAAGATTGTTAGGCTCTGCTACAATCATTTCGCTTGAGGGAGTCCTTGTTCAGAATAGAATGCCCTGGGGTATTGCAGAATTGTTGCTTTTCCCCTCCTGCTGGATGCACAAATCACTGTTTCTGTGTTCTTCATTGTGACATCATGAACCTCTTTAGGCGCCTGAAGGTAATACTCAAAAAAGTGTGCGCGCCCACCTCTAAATGGTCTCCTTGGTGTTTTTTACTCTCAGTCTTGTCTGTGCTGAGCCTCCAGCAATGTGTCAGTTACAGGTTAGGGTTTTCTATCCTGGTTCCTATGGAGATTTCTGATGGTGGGTTTCTGCTTCCTTAAGTTGTGATTCTCTGTATCCACATGTCTGTCTCTCCACTTTTCATGGCAGAGGTTTGCTTTGTGAATGTACTCTCTGACAGATATAAAAAGCATTTTGATTTTTTAGTTTTCTCAGCTTTTAACTTGTTATTATGATGGAGTGATAACATCCAAGTTCCTTATATGTCAGACCAGAAACTTGAAGTCCTGTTTTTTTATCTTTTTATCCCTTTGCTTAGCACATTGCCAAGCTTACTATATGTTAAATTCATGAATCAGTGAGTGACATGACTACATCTAGGTCATATGATTGATTAGAGTAGCAATTGATTCTTAAAATGTTTCTCTGAGCAGCTCTCTTAAGAATGTCATTTCTCTCCCTTGCCCTTAAAACTAGTAACATCATCTTGCAAACAGGAACAGGATGACGCAGACATACTTCTTGCACGCAGAATTAAGAAGTAGACTTACATTTAGTATACTATTTTGGTTATCCAGAAATCCTGCAAGCTCAGCAGTAGTCTAATTCATCTTCTTGAAAAAACAATTTGAAAAGGACTTACATGGTCATTTTCATCTGATTTTTAAAGGATTTCAGTGTTCTTAGTTGTATGGTGTGTCAGAGTCCATTCAGTCTGCTATAACAAGATAGTGTGGGCTGGGTGGCTTATAAATAACAAATTCATTTCTCATAATTCTGAAAACGAGTAAGTCTGAGATCATGGCACTGGCAGATTTCTCAGAAACCTCTGTCTTTTCACTGTAATCTCACATGGTGGAAGACGTACGGGACTTTTCTGGGACCTCTTGTAAAGGGCACTAATTCCATTTATAAGGGCTCCACTCTTATGACCTAAATACCTCCCAAAGACCCTACTGCCTAATACCATCACATTGGGGTTAGGATTTCAACTGTGAATTTGGGAAAGACACAAATATTCAACCCATAGCATGGTGCAAAGATGAAAATAATATTTTATACAGTAACATTATTCAATTTTCATATTAAAACACTATGTCCATAGCAATTGCCTTAGGGAAAAGATATTCTATTAGTTTCTTTGCTCTTAATTTAGGCCTTTAGTTCATAGAAACTGCACTTAAAATTTTATTTTTAATGCATGAGAAATGTAGCAAATATCTACAATTTTTACTTAAAAAAAAAAACTATTCCAATCTCAAATAGTTTGTTTATTTATTTATTTAGCTAAATTTTAATATCCAGGTCAACTTCCCCCAACTAGAGTATCTCTTCCTTTTTTCCTTTACTTTTTCCTCACAAAGTACAAGCTGACATTTTAATTTGGAACTAGCTCTTTCCTGAGAAACCTGGACTTCCCAAAATGCCTCAGATGTTTTATTGTATATATCACAGTACTGGACAGTCCTCTGATTAAATGAATATTTAATAGTACTTCAAGATCTATTCTTGGGGGTGAACTGCCTTTTCTATTTATAATATCTTCACAACACCGGGATGCCAGAGATAATTCAAACAATATTAAAGGCTCAGATCATAGCAGCATGAGCGCCTAAATGCCTCCTTGATTTGTTGAATACTTACAGAATTCTGTCTTGATAAGTAGCTGAATTATTCAGTAACTTATAATTCTGGCTTCCTGAGAAACATAGTCTCAAGAATTTATATTAAGAATTATGTAAATAAATGAGCTATGTCCACATATATAAGGTACAGTTATTATCTTTTGAGATCCAAATTTCATTTGATTTGGCATCTTGATGCCTAGAGACGACAAGGAGATGAAAGATCATTGCAACAGGTTTCAGTGTGTGATAGTGTAAACTGATGAATCAGGTTCTCTGAAAAGAAGGTCCTGTGAGTGTTCCATTCGGGTACAGTGTGGTACAGCCAGCCCCACATCTAACACTGTGTAACTCCACATAATATTTTGACTTACCTGGATCCAAAAATCTCAGAGAGGAGGCGCATGGAAGTTACTAGAAAACGCTGACTTGGAATAAGGTAGATCTTACAAGCTTATTTGCGGGAAGTGCTCCGGCATATGCAACAGATCACTGAGAAGCCTGGAACAACAAAGCCCGGAAACGACCCGTGAGGTGCCAGTTATATAAGCAACAAGAAGACTTTGTTAGGCACGAGCCAGTAAGATTCCTTGCGACTGAAAAACATGTCAAACGTACTGTAACCCCAGCAGGTTAAGAATATAACGAAACCAGAGCAATAGCTAAAAACTTTAAGGTTGGGCAGAAGATTTACAAACTGCCTCTCAATCCCTGCCCTTGAAGAACTAGCAATCATCCAGGAAAGACCTAATAAAATAATTACTGGTTGTGGTTAGTTCTGTGAAGAACCTCAGAAGGGTGTTGTGTATAGCATTTGGTTTGTCTGATTTTCTTAGTTGTCTCAGAAAGCAAACATTTGTGAAAGTGCCATTAGAAAGCTCTTATGGAAGAAAGACAATTGTGTCATTGTTGTTTACTAGTTTATCCCAAAAGCCTAGTTTATTACCAGGTTCCTAATAAGTGTTTAATAAATTGTTGTGGTTGTTATTTATTATTATTTATTATTGTTATTATTATTATTATTATTGGCTGTTGTATGCTCTAGAGTATTTATTGTGGTCCGTAAACTGATTCTGGTTTACAAACTGTTCCTGGTTTGTGATGACCTAAGTATGAAAATTGAGAGTAAGCATTTAGAAATTCGTTTTTATTATCTATATTTGAAAATACTGATTTGCAGTGGATTGGAAATTAACTAACTAAATAAAAAACCGTCCTTTACCACAGATAGTGTGAAAAGCACTATTCTACTATTCTAAAAGACCATTTGCTCAGCTCTTCTGTAAAAGAGGCTAAATGATAAAGAAACAGGAATACTGTAAGAGGAAAAAAATGAACATCTACTTAGTGCCACTAAATGGTGGTCAGTGTATTTATTATTCAGTTAATGACTACAAGGATATTCGGTTCCACCTTCTCCCACCTGCTGGATCTGAGCTGACGTGAGAACAGAGTCAGGCTCTCTGTGAATCACCTGCTGCACCTATTCTCCCCCTGCAACGCATGGAGTTCCCGCTTCCCTACTACCCTCTCAGGGTCTTTAGGGAACAGCAGTAGTTTTTTTTCTTTTTCTTTTCTCCTCTTTTTTTTCTTCCTCAAATTCTCTTCTCGTCCATCAGAGTAGATACAAGGATTTGATTTTACAACTGTCCCAGTTGGAAGGAGCAGCAAAGTCCAACTGTCCTTCTCTGGAAATGTTGAGTTTGCCGAACTCAGTCTGGTTTATTGTCATGCCTGAACTTGATGCTTGCTTAATTTACTAAGGACAGTATCTAAGTGTTAGTTCTGTTTCAGATTTATTAATTTTTGAACTTTTATTCATGTTCGGAACTAGATCACGCTGTTTTATCTGCTTCTGGCTTGAGCCCACCCTTAGAAATGATGTGCATTAAGACATTGTGTCTTTGCTTTTCCTTGATATAAAATGAGTATTTTCAACCTCTTTGCCATTAATAAAGCTTGGTGATAAGTGAAGCCAGCATTAGGGGTCCAATTCCTTACAGCCAGTTTCTGTTCTGGGGTTCTTTTGCTCCAGACCAATATTGGTCAGAACCGGGAGTGTACTAAAAGGTTGGAATAAGTGAAAATCTTCCCCTGATGATGATTGAAAACAACAAACAAACAAACAAATCCCAGTTCCATGAGGGTTCATTTTGAAGTATAATACTAGAGTCCATTTAAGGTAGGGTACCTGTATGCCACAGGAGTAATCCTATCACTTATATTCTAGGTGGGCCTCTTGGGAAGAACTGGATCAGGGAAGAGTACTTTGTTATCGGCTTTTCTGAGACTGCTGAACACCGAAGGAGAAATTCAGATAGATGGTGTGTCCTGGAATTCAATAACTTTGCAACAGTGGAGGAAAGCCTTTGGAGTGATACCACAGGTAAGCTGGAGAGACCGCTAGGAAAAGAAGTGACAATGCATTTTTACCACCATCTGACACTTGCACTCAGGAAAACATATGTATTTTATATTTCTGCCTCTTTTTTCATGCAGTGTAGTCTTTTCCTAGAGAGAAAATAAATCTCTAAATGTGTGGAAGTCTCTGACATCAGTTATTGTGTTATTAATAGTTTGATAGCCTTTCTCAGAAGACACAATGTGCAGTGTGAGCATGGGGCTTTTGTTTTTGTTAGCTTTTCCCCCTACTTCAATGGTTTGAGCTCCAAGTTGCAATCACAGCGGGTTGAGAAATGCTTTGCAAGATACAAAAGATGCTGCTGAAATAACAAATACTTGGAAGCATGTGATAGTGGAATTGAGAATAAAAGTAATGATTGTTTTTTGTTCTTTGGATAAGAATGAATCATGTCAGATTAATCTGTAGCTACTTTTCTTTTAAATGTCAGTCTTTGACTTTTGTCACAAAGGATGTCTAGCCTCACCGCTTAGTACCATTGTGTTATTGTGCAAGAAAACTTCTTACACTCGAGAGAAGTAGCAACGGTTCCACTTGAAAATGATCTAAATGGAAACCAAGGATTGTTTTTGCTGGGAAGAACCTGAAAGGCTTATGCGATATATACCAGTGTCTTCTTTCATCTCTGGGGATGTAGTCAGTTTAGTGATCACTTTGCTCTCTTTGTTCTTATGGCACTGAATCCATTCCACTACCATGGCACTGACAATTCCCTACTTTTAACCCAGAACTAAAATGCTGGGAGCATCTCCAGGTAGACTGACTATCATTCTAACCTAAGAGTAAAGCTTGTATGATTTGATAGATTATCTCTGTGGAACATTTGCTTCTTTCAACTAATGAGGCAGTAGCGATTGTAACTGTTAGACTGATGCTTTCAATCCATCTGTCTGGACTTTGCCTTGTTGCCGGTTGCTTAATCCTGGTGGAACCTTTGAAAAACTATTGTTTCTTCAGGAAGAAATAAAAGGGATTGCCAGATGATCTAAAGATAAACAGTGGGAATACAGGTATCTCGAGGTGATAGCATTAGGCAAGATGACAACGGAAGGAACACAGAAGGGAATCTGGTTGTCCTGGAAGCCTTGCTGTTCTGTTGACTCTGAGTCTTCACTTTTGTTTTCTTGTTGTTCTTACCACAGAAAACTGCCCATTAAATAAGCAAAACTCTAAAAAAAATGTTTTAATTTCACTGGGAATCCTTTAATTGATCTGCCATGTGATAGAGAGGGTTTTTTTGTTTGTTTGTTGGTTTGTGTGCTTTTATTGTGTGTTCTATTTAGGGACCAAAATGTGCAAGACCTAGGGGAAAACTCAGTGTGCCCAAGTTGTGAAAATTCTTTATCTTGCCTTTCTGCCAAAATGAATCTTCCAAACTTGCCTTTATTTAATTTTTTCTCTTCTATGGCTTCAACCGTTTTATAAACTAAACAATAAATACTTTGAGATGTACCTTTAAAAGTGCATTATCATGATCATGGAAAATCTTCTCATTGTACATGTTTATGGCCCTGGTTTCTGGGACTGTCTTCCAATGTCACAAGGATGTCTATAGACAGAATGTTCTATTTCTTCTGTAGTGACATCTTGAGAACATTAAGTGAATACCTGAGAAAGAGAGGAGGGCAAATTCCTTGTAACCTTTTTAACATCCAAACCAAGGGATGCTTTTGTTTTCTCAACTTTTCTTTGAAAGTTCAAATTATATAATTTTTTTTCCCTTTCTTGGAGTTTGATCTTTAAAAAGAAAAAAGAAAGAAAAAGGAATTTTAAAAACCCTAAGAGAACTATTTTCATTTGCTTTTCTATTTTTTTCTTCCTTCCATCTTTCTGACCTTACAAAGGCGTAGTTCCCTCCAAGATCTTTGACACTGAGACATCAGAGATCTCTGAGTCAATTAGTCACTTGTTCTCAGACACATGAAACAGGAACTTTGAACAAGAAATTTTTCCTTTCCCTCAGTGATCCTGAAACATCAGCTGTGGAATCACAAGGTGTCATTAGTTTTGGCAAGTTTTTGCAGTTCTTTTTCCCCTGTTCTTCTCTCCTGTAGCTAGAAGGTAATCTTAGAGAATGCACTGGCCTGGAAAACGAGGTAGAGCCTTCTTAGTTTGTTCTACTTTACCTGTAAGCCTTAGGACATGGAGAGGAGACAGTCAGGCCTAGATAGAGTTGGAGCCCTGTCGGCTAAAGCAATTTGAAAACAGACTTAAAATTGCTCATTAGCCTTGAACCTAGAAAAACAATTTTGAAATGTATCTTTAAAGTTTTAATACAAGTTTGAAAGGCTGCAAGTTGTTTGGTAGGAATGACTAGTCCTATTCTTCCAAGGAGACTTTATGATCTGAAACTAATCCATGCCCACGTATGACTTCCACTACAGGGTTAGAACATCTTTTGCTTTGAGGGATATCAGAGGGGGCCAAAACACTTACCTGTAGATCTCAACATTGGGAGCATAGCAGCCCTCCTTCAGTTTAACAATAATGAACAATTTAATCGTTAGTTCTACATGCTTAAAATGATAAGTATTACAGATTCTATAATTACATAAACAGTATTGAGGTCCTAATCCAAACTATGAGCTTCCAACAAGAAGCTCAAAATTATACTCATTGCCGTAAGTCAGAGATCAAAGGAAGGAACAGAAATGATAAATAGAGGTAATTAAGTGTAGTCGTGGGTCAGGCTCGTCAGGGAGTGTCTGGGGTAATTATGGCTTCCACGAAGTCACTGTAGCCCACCTTCTTTTCTCCTGCCACTGCTGTGTTTTTCTTCATTATTTTCTCATCTCTCCATTATATGTTGTACACAAATTAAGATTTTCAAAGCAACATCCCAATTTTGTGATGTTCCAAGTCAAAAACCTTTTTGGGTACTCCTTCCTTCACTGAAGAAAGTCTAGATTCTTCCATTTGTGGTTTAGGTCCCTGACAGTAGGTCCCAACCCACCACTCTTAACATCTGGGCACTTTTAAGTTTCAGTCGAGCTGGACTTACTGCTCCATAAAAGATACCTCACTTTCTCTCTCATTTCCTCTGTCTGAGACAATCTTCCTTCACCACAGTCACCTTGTCATTACAAATGTTAAACTACCAGGTGGCCCTTCCTTCCCCCATGAACCCTGACTCTGACCCCACCTCTGTACTTCCACATCCCTGTCTCAGATAAATCTCTACTGGAACTTTTCTGTGTCTTGTATTAAAATTACCTGTGTGTTTTTTTAATGTCCACTCAGTGTTGTGAGCACTTTGCAGACATTCTTGTTAAGGATGCAGGATTTAAACACAAAATTATCACCAAAGAAGACTAGCCATATATATATATATAATAGAAATGTTAAATAAAACAGATTTATTTTTGTTGTTAATTATTCAATCTCTTATATAGCACAGAACACGATAGCTTGCATGGTAGAAATTCAATATACATTTTTTTTGTGTGTGTGTGCTAGGTCACTAAATGCTTGATCTCTTTTACAAAAGATGATGGTTCTACTAGTAATGGGTTTTACTACATGTGTAATCTTAGGCAAGTTATTTAATTTCTCTGAGCCTTGGTTTTTTTTGTCTTTAAAATGGGTATGTTGGTAGTAACTCCTTCATTAGGTTTTTATGAGGATTAAGTAAGATAATCAGTAAAAATACTTAGTCTACTCCCTGGCATGTAATAAACACAATACATTCAGTTGTGATGTTTTTATCATTATAATTCCTGAAGAACAAGGAATCATGTCCCTTTCATCTTTGTATTGAATTGGAGGTATATTTTGTAGGAATGAACATGTGGGTGTGAACAGTTTCACAAAGAAAGTAAAATTACTGTGGGCCATGAGGGGTCATAAAGTTTGTAAGTTTTAGCAAGGTTCTAGGCAGGGAGTTGTGGACAGGATATTTCAGGATCCCAGGCAGAGATATTATGAACAAGTACAGCGATAGGAGCTAGAAAAAGTTGGGGAGCAGAAGACAGAGGAAGCCATGTGTTAGAAAGTCTTAGGAGAAAGAGGGAAAGACTTGACAAGTATGAAATGGGCCAGTGAGGAATGGGTTGACTCTTTTGAGCTAGGAAGGGATGATAAAAGAGTGACAGAAAAGTATGCTTCTGCTGGCAGCATTGGACAGTGGGCATCCTGCAGGCAGAATCCAGAGCAGAGATATGGGCTACGAAGCCCTCCATCTGCACTGTGATGAGAGCAGTGAGAAGGACAACGGGGTAGTGCGCCGAATTCAAGGGAGAAGAGGAAAATAACCGGTATAGATATTAGTGCAATATGACCTTGGTATTCTCATCCTAAAAATGTGACATCTTTGATAATTTGGTCAGACCTAGAAAGCATTTTTTTATGCTGTCTCTGAAAAAGCGTGTACTATAAAGTTGTTATGTAAAAAGTTGAGAAACATTAAATGCTTTACAGGAAACAATAATTTGAATATCTTACATGTAATAATTACGTTGAAGGAAGTAGTGTGTATATTACCCTTACAAAATTGTCTTCTATTTGTTATAAACCTTAAACATTTTTGACTAACAGATATTTTATTCACCTCGTTCTTGTTAATAGATGTTCTTAAAAGCTAAGCAACACTTATTTTTTATTAAACACTCAACCTAACATTCTTGATTTGTTCAAATTGGATGGATTTCTGTTATACAGATTCATCTTAGAATAAAATTTTTTAGACATTTCCAAAAGGCAAGATCATAGTCCCTATGAGGTTTATTAGCTTTTGAACCACAATTTAATAGCATGGCACATATATTTCCCTTCTGAGCCCAAACAAAAAAACACTATATTCTTATGGATGGAAGTCATTTTTCCACTCATTTAATTTATTCTATATTTGGTTGCCACAAAATTCAAATTGCTTTTTTGGTTTTCATCTGCTTTGCAAGGCTAAAGCAGACTGCCCGTCACAGCAACGCATGACCATCTTTGAGTACTTCACACAGGCCTTGCTGTCTCCACTGACCTGAGGAGTCAGCTTCAGGAAAGAGACTGGTCAGTCAATGAACAATGGTGCTCTCTTTGTATGCTTCCTTGAGTCCCAAGAATTACTCTTTATATCATACATACATGACATTAAATAAATATCAAATATTTGCACATCCCAATTTTCCTATTGATGAGCAGTTTCTTAAAAGGGAGATAGAAGGTCATTGTGATTTATCGTTTCAGGTCTTTTTTTTGCTGTGCAATCAATCTGAGTGTGTCACCTTGGCCAGGCTATGTAACTTGGCTGTTTCACTTGTAAGCCAGGGCAAAGGACAGACATAGGTGACTTCCAAGGATCTCTCAGCTTTAGAGATGAGTTTGTGAAAACTTCAAACTGTTTAGAAAACAGAACTAAGAAACCTGCTGGCACCCCTGGAAGCAAGAGAGTGCCAGATACTATTTGTAAGACAGAAATGGAATGTTCAATTATTGTATGAAATTGAATTTTAACTGACTCAGTTCATTCAGTTAATTTTTTAAATTAAAATTAAACCTTTATGTTAATGTCAGACAATAAACTATAAACAAAAGACCAACAGAAAGAATATCTAAATAGTATCAAATTCACTACATCTAAAACTTTTGAACATCTAATTTCAACAGTTTATTCCCTCATAATTTTGAATATATACCCATTTAAAGTAAAATTAATATATAATATATTGGTATACACTTGATAAATATTATGTATAAATTATTAGACTATTAGAAAAAGTTGGACATACCATTTCTCAAGCAATTATATAGAAAGATCAAAGTTTGAGTTATTAGTATCATTTCTTTAAAGACTATGGGTTGTAGTAGCTATTCTTATAGAAAGCAGTAAAATAATTTGTGCTGAACTCTATGTTTGTATATTTTTACTTTTATCTTCACACCAGCCATTTACATTAATTCAGGAAACATTTATTGAACACATACTATGTACAAAGCCTTTGTGTTAATGAGTAGGTAGCAAAGCTATGGTGTAGAAGAAGAAATGAATGTTATAAAAATGCTTACGAATTTATATATTATTTTAATATTCACTATAGGCTCTGAAAGTTAAGTCCATGGTATTATGAGACCATATATAAAGAGTCTTTATTTGTTTTGGAGATTTGAAAGATGTCAGAGGGAGTGACATCTAATTTGAAACTGGAAGGATGCAGTTGGCCTTGGGAACACCACAGGAAATGAGAGTCTTAGTAAGGGAGAAGAGAACGTGTGAAGAAACTGAGAGCAAAAAGGAAAGCCACGTGACCAGAATAAAAAAGAGAGGCGTGAAGCAGGGCACTAAACGAGCCAGCAGAAGATGCTAAATCATCAAGGATTCTATGTTTTGCCCTGAGTGCAAGGGAAAGCCGCTGAAGGTTTTTTAAAAGGTTAATGACATAAACCAATTTATACTCAAAGTGACTACTTTGGTTGCTAAAGGAGAGTAGACTGGAAGGGAGACAAGCATGAAAGAAAAGAAGTCAATTAGGAGGTTCTCAAGCGTTCCAGAGAGAGACGTTGATGTCTTTAACTATGTGGTAGCAGTGGGGAAAAAGAAATCAATAGAGTTGAGATACATTTTGGGAAAATAATCCATGGGACTGGTGATTGATTCTGTGTTTGTGAGGATCAGGGAGAAAGATAAGTTGTGGATGACTCTCAAGTTGCTGCACTGAGGCCAGAAAGGAGCCGTGTATCAAAGTGGAAAGCCTCGGGGTAGAGTAGATGAGAGAAGAAAGGTGGCGCTTCTCCATTCTGCAGTGAGAACTCTGAGACTCAAGGAGCTTGGCTTCCTGTTCAGAGGTGTGTCTGCTAGACCTGAGCGGCCTCACTACACCGTCTCTGTCGGCCACATTATCTCTAACTACTTCTGTGTCTGATGTGCTGTTGTGATACCTTTGGCCTCTGTCTGCGGTCCTCCAGGATAATGACACTATTCCATTGTGCTGAGGTCAACACTTCTTTTGTCTGTTTTATTGAATATGCAAGTCTTCTTGAAGCTTGCAAAGACACTGCAGCCCATGCAGAACCCTTCAGCTCAGGTCCTGCACGGGAAGAAAAAGCTACCTTCCCCACCAGCAGTGCACGAACTGAGCTGCCGCCGGGGATAGATGGCAGTGCTTTAAACAAGAACGTGTTGCTGGGTACCGATGGGCTCTTTGTGGCCCCATAGGGTTGATCCTGCCCAAACTTTAACGTTTCCTGAACTCCAAATCAGAGAAGAAACTCGGTCCACAAAGGATGCGAGGCATTTTGTTGTGATGGTGGGGAGCAGAGGTTTGAAGGCAAACACCGTTAGGTTCTGTTAGCTAAGTGACCTTGTGAAAGTCATTTGACTTCTCCTAGCTGGGATTTCTTCATGCACAATAATACGATCTATTTCGTTAGGTTGATAGGAAGCTGAAGAGATGTAAAAGCCTTACCTGGCACATGATAAGCCTGTCCTAAACCAGCGCTCTGTGTTCCAGCTGCTTCATTCCCAGTGGAGATAGCTTTTCTGAAGCACATAATACATTGTCTGATGGTCGATAAACCCTCACAGTTGTTCACTTCTGTCCTTCTTCATAATGTTAGAAATCTTTGATTCAATGAAAAAAATGTAAAAAATAGGAAATGGCAAAATTCCATAGGCAAGTCTTTGAACTTTAGATGGTAAATACTGAATTAACTCAAGTTCTTAGAACCACTTCCGTTTCGTTCTCTTTAGCTTATCAGAATTCCCTGATAATGCCCTTTGTCTGCTCTCTTTAGCTTATTTGAACATTACTTTCCTTTACTTGGAAACTTGGAGGAGCATGTACAGATATGTCCATCTACATCTTATGATCTTAAGAGTCATCTATTTATCTCTTATATCCACTTCTGCAAAGCAACGTAGGCACCTCTTAAGGGGGTTCTGATTGAGTAAAACCAGCTTAAGGCTTCTTGTTGCCCTCTCCAGAGGGTTCCTTAGATATTCGGCAACAACTTTGTTCTTGACGCCATAATCTGCCCTGAAGTAGGAGGTTTTTTTAATGTGACCCTTGAACTTGGTTGCCATGGTGAGGACACTCTCATTCTGCCTGAGAGGCACAGACACCATTAGTCTGAGGTGGACGTGCTTTGCACATTTCCTTACAGATCTGAAGGGAATTGAGCATTGTCTCTTAGTCTGAAACAATTTGTGAAAATTAGTCTTAAGGAAATTCCGTTTTTATTCTCCTTACTGGATGTTACTAACCAAAGGCAAAGAAAAAACTATTCTGAACATGAACATAAAAAATATTTTTCAATTTATCCATAGGCACAAAGAGAGAACTAAATATTATTATTGCTAAATCCGCATTTCTCAGTGAGATAGTGATTTTTTAAAAACATTTTTTAATCAAATAGGTTGAACTTAGTAGACAGTCATGTGGCAAGTAGAGTGTCTCAAGGTGATAGCTGCGCAGTGCTCCTTGAAGGGAGTTAGGTTGTCACTGTTACCTTAGCAGGATCACGCTCATCTGCCTCTGTTCCCACTCTAACATGCATTCAGTTGAACAAAGATTTGGTTTCCATTCTTTCACTGATTTCCAAGTCGTGGTCCTCTCCTAGGAGTGTCCAGTTTCAGAAGTAGAGGTATGCCTTGGTTTATAGATGAGATGAACGTGTGTCTTTAAAGACGTGTCTGTAAATTTAAACAATTTCAAAGTCCCCTAGGAAGGTGGGTTTATAAAAGAAATCCAAGGAAAAGACATTAACAAAGTAGAAATTTGTTCTAACAATTGTGATCTTATCATTTTTTTAACTGTTCAATTTTCAGGAATAAAACAATGTAATTTCCCACAACTTACAATGATCTTAATTTCTTTATCCTAAGGATATTGGGATTTGAAACATTCTCAAGGGCTTCAAATATATCTATATTTTATTTTTTAAAAAAAATACAAATACAAATCATAAATAGAGACTCATGGACATAGACAATGGACTAGTGGTCACTAGAAGGGAGGGAAAAATATTTTTTAAAATAAAAAATGTTAAAAATAAATAAATACTGAAAAAATTAAAATAAATAAATATAAAGCAAATAGAATGAAATTTTCAAAATTTAAGAAAACAAATGGTAAGTACATGGGTGGGTGTTACATTATTTAAAAAATTTTTTTTCTGCTTGAAATATGTCACAATAAAATAGAAGAAAAATAAAAAAGATGTTTAGTTTATTCATATGTTCCTATTTTCCTTCTATTGCTATAGAAAGTATTCATCTTTTCTGGAACATTTAGAAAAAACTTGGATCCCTATGAACAGTGGAATGACCAAGAAATATGGAAAGTTGCAGATGAGGTAAGGATGCTAACTGAAGTATTTTTTTTAAAGTACACACACAAGAGTGGTTGTCATAGCTGAGATAATTTTATGTACCTTAGTGCGTGTGTGTGTGTGTGTGTGTGTGTGTGTGTGCGTGTGTGTGCGTGTGTGTGTGTGTGTGTGTGTGAGTGTGAGTGTGAGTGTGAGTGTGCGTGTGCGTGTGTGTGTGTGTGTGTGTGTACGACTTTAAAATGAAGAACTCAACACACCTGGAGCACACGGTACTTTGAACTAGACCTCCCCCATCCTCAGGGTTTAGTCACCAACTGTCAGGCCCCACAGATAACACTACTTTGGCCTTCGTCCCCACCAGTGTGCATCAAAGAGACATGAACCAGGAGAGACCGTGTACTTACCTGCGCCAGAACTATTCCTGATACAAAGAACCTTCTTCTGTGCTTTCTCATCTCCTCCCTTCCTGGGTTCTGAAGTTTCCCCAGCGTAAGGAGGAGGCTTTGCTTTGACATGATCTACTCTGGGAAGCATGGGTTTAGCACAGAGGGGTGAGGGTCATTCTAGAGCACCTGCAGATGACTGCTGTCTTCACTAGGAGCTGACTGCCTTTCGGGAATGTGGTGGCTACAAGTGCTTCTAGGCACAATGTCACACGACTTAGATGTGGCACAGTCCATTCCTTGAGGTCGTAGGACACTATATAGTACATATATTGATTTAAATAAAATCAAAATTCCTAAGCAGCGTTCTTTACTCAATAGGTGATTTCTCATATAGTTAAAGAAACTATACAGAGGAATTTGGGGTGAGGGGAGAGAACTAGAGTAAAATTCTTGGTTTCCTTAACAGAACACTGTAGTTTTAAACTGACAAGTCTTCAACTATAGACATTATATTAAAGAAAGGGAGAACATAAATCATCCTATTTCATTAACTTGAGGTTTGAGTCCAAAGCTTTGGGGGATGACAGACTACAACTGTGGGGCCTAAGAATGCTGCGGTTCAGAAGTCTCCGTAAAGGACAATGTTACCCCACCATTTCCTGCACTTTGGGTCCTTGCCGTAGCCCGGTTCTGTTTATTCCAAATGTTCTTTCCCTTTCTGCCTCCCTTCGGAGCAGATCTTGCCAGGAGCTTTGGAATGTCTGTGAGTGTTAAACACCTACCTACCGAGCGCCCAGCCTTAACATGCCCATAATAAAACGCACTCAGATTACCCTCAGTATCAAAGTTTCCTTATTACCCAACAAACAGAGGGTTTAAGGAAAACATTAACTAAATTGCGAGTGACACATTTTAAGATCTTTGATGTGACTTCAGAGAACGAACTATAGGAACACGATGTGATGGGAGAGAAACTTGGGAAGGAAGATAGACTTTAGACAATCCAATCTGCACGCATTTCCAGTCACAATAAAAAGTAAGGAAATCAAGATGATAGAATCAGCTAACATTTTAGAAGACGCTGGTAAGATGTTAAGTATCAATATAATATAAAATGTCACCTATTTAGATTTTTATTTGATCCAGTGTGTTTGGGTGTATCTTCTCACTGATCCTAATAATTTGCTACGCGTAAATGAAGATGTTGGTGCTGTCCAGACATTAATATTGTGTGCTTTGAGCACCAGCGGCACGTTCTTGTTGCCGAGGCCTGGAAAGAGCATACAAACAGATAAGCAACTGCTGAGAGAAGCAGAAAAGACACTGGTTAAAAAGTTATAGGGCTGAGCTTTGGTTCTAAAGGAACAATCATATAACATATCTAAGCAGGAATATTTGGGGAGCGTTTCAGTTTCTAAACTGGACAGGTGTACACCGAGATACCCTGAGGCACACTGGGACATGTGCTGTCTCCTTCAGTCGTCTCTGCGACCTTGATGTAACTTGTGTCTCTAGAGGACACTAAGCTGAGTAAGGGCTGCCAGCCAGACTCTTGAATCTTATTCCAACGGTGCCTCCTTCATAACAACCCTTTGCCCCAAATGACAACCACAAGTACGTGCAATGACAGCACCAGGTCATGGAACACTTTACTCTTAGCGTGGATCTGGACCCAAACTCCAGTGTGAAACCTTGTCCTTACTTACTTGGCCTAGATCATGTGAAGCCATGAGTAGCAAGCCCAGTTACTAGCTCCAAGGTTTGAAAGCAAAACTGACCCGAACAGCCCCCTGTCTCTTTGTGCCCTAGGTCCCCACCTTCCTCTTGGTGCTGTGTGAGTTGAGATGGTCTAATTTTCCCCATCCCCAAACAACTCAGGGCCAGATAGCTTCTCCCCAGAGCACTGACATTACCATCTGTATGGACAAAGGGAATTTCAAAAGAGACCAAATCCCAAGGGTGAAAAGAGATCGCTAGTGTTGTGGCCCAATATAGTAGTAACACTGTTGTGACTTTGGGGGTTTATGCATCTAATGGGCCCATCCCGGTGCCTGGCAAGTAGTAGATGCCAAGTCCATGTTAGCTCTTGAATCACGTTTCCGTCTGGTGTTCGCCTGGCCATCTCTCACATACTGTGGTTTGACAGAATCGTAGTAGTTATCTCATTTTATTTATTCTCCCTGGAAATTCCATGCGTCCTCTTGGCATTAACTAGTGCCTCTGTGCTGCTGACTCCCAAATCTGCCTGTGCCCACACAAGTGAGTTCATGCGCCCACCTACCAACTGTCCCACATTCCTAATGACAGCGAGTGGCTTCCCCACCCTCTGGCTGCCCAGAGCCAATACCTGGCATTCATCCTTGACTCTTCATTTATCCGCTGTCTCCACATATTTGAATCCTGTCAAGGCTGTCTCCTACAGATGTCAGAACATATGCACGTGTTTCCATCTCCATCTGACACCACTATAACTCTTAGGTGGAGTTTGGAAGAACTGCCTGGCTGGCTCCCCGCAGTTTATTCAGCTCTTTGCAGAGCTGGTGACCTTTCTAAGCCCTGCACGTGATCTCTTGTTCCTCCTCTCCCTATGACCCCTTACTGCACTTTGAACGTGTTTTGGTCTCCACCTGCCTCTCTAAACTCAGTCTCCAACCTTACCCACTTAACCGTGATTCAGGATTTTATTGGATTTCTGTGGTTTCTCTAAAACAACGAGAGTTCTCTGTTCTCCAGAGGCTTTTTCACATGCTCTTCCCCATGCCTGGGAAAGCCTGCCAACCCCTCACTGCCTGCTCCTGCTCAACATCCAGGCCTCTCCTTACACATCACTTCTTTCCAGAAATCTGCCCTGATGCTCCAAGTCTGAGGGAGGAGCCCCTCCTCGGTGTACCCCACTCACAGGTCTATCCTTCACACAGAATTGACGTAGACATTTACGTTGAACTTGTCCATGTCTTCCCCTGGCTTGTGGGTTCCTTGAGGGCAGGAACGATTTCTATTCGCTGAGGTATTTCCAGTCCATAGAATAGTGTTGGGCATGAATGGTGTTCAGTAAATATTAATCGATTGAATGAATAAATGAAAGTTAATTCATTTATTTAAATGAATAAAGGGTTCGGGTGTGATATATTGTGAAAATGGCCTGGTGGTTAATACACAGCAGGTGCTGCCATTAACAGTGAAGACTGTGAACCTTCAGAAGACTGAGGGACTGGGCTGAGGTTATTGGTGGGTGCAGGACCAGCCGTACCCCTTGACTTCTGGTTCACAGGGTTTCACCACAGCGACCTGCCTCAGTGTTATCCATAACCTGAGCAGCAGGTCTGTTGGTTTTAGAATAAAGCCATCTTTTTTTGGTCATTGCTGGCTTTTTAGATTACTTATAAAATATTCTCCTCCCTTACACATTGATTGCCAAGTAAGTTACTTTAGAGATCTAGCTAAGTAGCGGAAATAGTGGCCTTTTAAGTTAAAACTTTGGCCTGGGGAACCTATAAAGCAGCAAAAAGAGAGTCTAAAGGAGTTGAGAGTGTCTGTGTTTATAACTGCCTGCCAATGGACTATTCAGTCCCATCCCAATTCGCTTTTATGGGCCGGGGGCGTGGGGGGTGTGTGTTTCCTTGTCATAAGAGCAAACTCTTGCTCCACAATAACATTCCAGAGTACAGCAATAACAAAAGTCAACATTTTGAAGAAAAGGCCTGGTCCTTTACAGACAGATATATTTTTTAGTTAGACATGTCATAAAATAAAATTTCTTCTTAATAGCAGCTTGAGAAGTACAGATTATTTATTAGTCAGTGGTGTAAAACTGGCAGATTCTTTGATGTTAACGTTTTTTCCCTAGGTTTGCCATCGTTCCTAGAATTTAATAAATTTTTCTGAGTCTAGAAAGAAATGCACGACTAACAGTCTTTTACATCCAAACAGTTGGCTAATTTAATCTATTCTTGTCACCATATAGAGTTGGCAACAATAGCTTCGTATCTTTTTAAAAACAATTATTAGTCTATTTTGCTTCCCATTTTTCTCCAAAGCCTGTCACAATGTCTGGCATAAAATAATTAAATAAATTTGTTAAATATTCACTGATTTCAAAATTTAAAATTTTACTTTCTCTAGTGAATATGATTTTAAAATATTTTTACTATACCTAATAGCGAGTAGAGCAGTGAGAAATGTTGCAAAATATACCCTTGATTGGTCTGCTTCACTGTCATCCATTTTTAAAAATTTTGTTCTCTAAACATTGACGGTGATGAATAATTAATAGTAATGTAACACTTCAGCTAACTTACTTCCCTAGGCCACTTTTAAAGATAAAATCTTAACAACTCTTATTGTCATACCAGGGTAGTGTTTCAATGACCAGGCCCATGTCCTTGGGATTTCCCAGGCTCCAGCAACACTAATCGTTACCAGAGATTGGGTACTTGTCATGTGTCACACTTTGTGGCAACCTCTTTCTATAAATTATCTGATTTAATCCTCATTACAAGCCTTTGAAGTCTATACAAATCTTTCCCCATTTTTTTCAAGGGAGGTAAATGGAACTTCAAGTAACACACCTGACATTGGCAAATGAGTGATGGAGTGAGATTCAGAGCCACTCCTGTGTGGCTTCAGGGAGCTGGTCTTTGATCAGTACAGTGCTTTCCTTTTTTCTTGAAGTTTAATTGACATATGTATTGACCATTATGCTAGTTTTAGGTGTACAACATAGTAATTTGGTAATCAGATATGTTACAAAATGACCACCACAATAAGCCTAGTGAAAATCCATCTAATCTGCACTTTTTTTCTTTTTGATTGTTAACTTGATTTAAAAAAACCTCAAATACTCCTGATTGATCTGAAATGAAATAGTGAAAAATGCATCAATGGTAAAGAATTTCTAATTTTATAATCTACTTTTAAGGGATTTTATAGTCTCAAAGATGAGGAAATAGACAAATGAACACTTGTCTTAGGTCACATTCTATGTTGGCAGCGCTAACACCAGCACTCATTCATTTGTCATTGGTCATTCTTCCTTAGGTTGGGATTCATTTGCCGTTCATCTGAACTGTGTTTATTTTGTTTGGCCAGGATCCTAGGAACTCAGTACACATTTGTTGAACAAATGAACAAATGAGTTTAGGCTGATAATGTATCCAGTATTTAGTTCTGGGAACACCGAGCTAAAAAGCACGTCTTTACCCTCAAGAAACTAACAATCTAACGGGAAGGAAACTGCACAAATAGCATTGTGCCTAGGGGCCTGACTGCCCTAAAGGATGATCATTGGTTTTCGGAAGGGTATGCCGAGGTGTGCAGGGGACTGCAAGTTGTTTGGTGCTACTAGAAGTAAAAAGGGCAGGACTCGATTCTGGATGCCTTAAATGCCACACGAGAGAGCTCATAAAGAGAATTTAGAAATTTTATTCTGTCAGCATGAGATTTAAAATAGAGAAATGGGTGGTCAAACCTGTATTTTAGAAGGATCCCTGGGGTGTTTGGGTGGTGAATGGACAAATTGACAGCTTAGGGTTGATAGTGTGGTGCTTAAGAAATAATCATGGGCTGGCAGCTTACAGTTACTAAAATAGGGCTAGCAAAGAGGAGAAGGATTTAATAAGTATCTGGAAGACGTCTGGGGCTGGAGATAAAGATCTGAAAAATCATTAGCTTGCCCATGGTAACCAATACCCTAAGAATGAGTGAGATCTTAGAAGAATTGGGAAACCTAGAGTGATGAAGACTAATATTCAAGAGACAGTCAGAGGGAGAGTTGCCCACACGTGATAACAGGCAGAAATCGTCAAAGATTTGGTGGTTTCTCCTGAGCCGAGGCACAGATGTTTGAAGAAGGAAAACATGTTCTGAGGCCTGAGGCAGTGAAGACAACAGACGTACACTAGTATCTTGTGATTTCTAGATGACAAAGGGGCTAGATATTGAAAAAGAGATAAAGGAGAACCTGGAGGCAAGTGAGGTTTCATTTCTGTTTTAAGATAGGGGAGACTGTAGCAGGTTCACAGACTTAAGCCAATACCAATTAGAAAGTTGAAAACAGAAAGAACTTCCCACCTGGTTGGTGTCTTTATTCACGTTCTCAGCTACTTGCATCTGAAAGTAGTTTTGTGTTGGAGTCTCCTGTGATGCGTCAGAGTAACCCCCGTGGCCAGTTAACATGTTCACATTTCCTACCATCTCAGGGAGATGGGTGCAGCACGTAGTGAGAGCCCAGCCTAGGAAGGGAGTGCCTTCTACAGTGTGGATCGCAGGCGCACAGTTACCGCTGCTGAACACGGTGATGCAGGCCATCTCTGAGTCCATCACTGAACTCCCGAACTTTCTTAAGCCCTTATCTCATTCTGCGTGTGTCACAGTTAGTGTTAACATCTGACCTCTCCATACTAAATCCCATACTTCCTAAGGGCAGAAGACAAGATCATCTGTGTATCTCTTTAGCCCCCAAACACAGCAATACTTGGCAAAAAGCAAACTAATGCACATGATAAGAGCTAAGACTTCAGTCATTGTTGTCTCATTTTGAAAAAATGGGTTTCTATATCTCGTTGGAATTTCAACCGATTTTTTTTCCTATCTACCGTAAGAAAACAAGCCGTTGACCCTAACATAAGTCTTATATTCTGCCTCAATATCTAAGCACTTTTTAATCCCCTGGCAGTATGCCATTATTTTAACCTCAGGTTTTTATACTTCATAGTTTCCTCAGTTTCTTAAAATCAGTTTTTATGAAGGGAAGGGATGAGGAGCCACTTGCCATATGTAGCTTTCAACAGCTCCCCAGTTGGTTCTTTTATGACACTCTTCATGCTTTATGACGACAGTAGAGGACGGAAGGCAGCAAAAAAGAATGTCATGCTGGTGTAAACGACTATTTCTCTACGCATTACCTAATCTAGCATGTGTCCGATTATCTTGTAATTAATTGTGTACATCTTTATATGCTCTGATCCTTGCGAGGGCCGTGTGCCATTTATCATTTTTTCAATCCGTATTGGAACACCGGGCACATATTAGGAGCTCATGGAAAATTTCCTGAATGAATGAAACAGAGCTGAAACAAGTCTTGGACTCATCCTTTAGAGCCGCCCAGATTATACACCGCCTTGTTCAGTCAAAGCCAGATAAACAGCTGGAGTGCGGAGGGGTGGTACATGCAAACAGTTAAAACTCCTCTGTGTCTTATTAGATGGCTGACGTCGTGAGTGTTTGTAACCTCGTGGTGTCTGAACTACCCTTTCTAAGCACAGCTTTTCCGCCACCCGCCTTTTGTTCCCCTGCAGGTTGGACTCAGATCTGTGATAGAGCAATTTCCTGGAAAGCTTGATTTTGTCCTTGTGGATGGGGGCTCTGTCCTCAGCCATGGCCACAGGCAGCTGATGTGCTTGGCCAGATCCGTCCTCAGTAAGGCAAAAATCTTGCTGCTCGATGAGCCCAGTGCTCATTTGGATCCAATGTGAGTTTCAGAAGTCCTGCTATCTGTGAGCACAGTAGGAGCAGAATCATTGATGATTATTTCATACTGACACACATTCCCATTAGACTATTGTGTCTGCGAGTGGGGAAACCCCTTTAGATAAGAAATAAGTTCCCAGTGGAAAGGTCACCATGTGACATGAGTACAAATGCTTATTCCATAGTATAAAAGCCCTATATTCCCTTCTGAGTGTAATTTTGGAACTTTATGCAAACTCCCCCTGGTCAGCACATAATGAATTATTTAATACATAGGCATACTCTGCTCCTTATGGTTTTCCTTTCTATTTTATTTATATGATTGGAAATATTTATAGCACAAAAGAACTATTAGTGATTCTCTATAATGACAAAAAATGTTCCTCTGTAAAATTTTCTTCAAATATTTGTCCTCTTTACTGATGGAAACTTAGAACCTGCTCCGTGATTGGAAAGTTGATGTGGCTACTCCATATCACCATTATGTTAAAAGCAGGGAAAGAAAAATAAGTAATTTAAAGAACTAATCCGGTAGGACAATAGTTTAACGGCAGGTTATTGATGCTATGTTATAGGTGGTATTTTCTTTTCTAGAACATATCAAATCATTCGAAGAACTTTAAAGCAAGCATTCACTGATTGCACAGTGATCCTCAGTGAGCACAGGATAGAGGCAATGTTGGAATGTCAGCGATTTTTGGTGAGCATTTATAATTTACCTAAGATCTAATTTCTCCTATAATTTTTTATAACAACCTCTTATGCAGTAGGTCCTACAGATCACAGCTTTATTCAGAATAGTTGCACCATTTTCTCACTTTGATCTGAGCTATGAAGTGAGGTTGGAATTCAGTAAATCTAAAATAGCAGCATATCACGGTTACATTAATAAATTGGAACATCTATAATTTTCGAGTCCTTATTTGGGGATCGAGTCACAAAGAAGACTAAGTCCTGATGCTTTTAATAACTAAATCTCCCTTGGATGAGGTCCAGGACAGACCTGGATTGTCTTGCATCTCATATATGGTTTCAGTGCAGTCGTTAAAAGCTCGTTTCTTTTTTCTAGTCCTTGTTTGAAGCTCAGGTGCGTGCCTCTCCCTACCACTTTCTCATTGTGCTTTCCGAACTGTCACAGATGCTTTCAAGTGATGTTTACAAATTCCCTCGGGTTTAGTCACAAGGAAGTTCAGAGAATGATGTATCGCGTCATTTCTGTTAAGGCTTTTGAGGTTCCTGGAGGCAAATGCTTTTCTTACTGAAGGGTTGTTATTACCATTATTATTACTGAGCTACAGGTGACAAATTAGGGGCCAACTCACAACCCCTTATCCTGCTGTGGTCAGGGTCAGGAGGTTGGGTGAAGCCTTACTATCCTCTGGTCTCAGGTTTTCTCCATTTGAACATGTGAAAGAAGCATATTAAACTCAGGCATTCCCGACCAATCTGGAATTGTTAAGCTTCAGTCCCCTGGTGAATTGGCTTCAATTCCTTATCATGCTGTAGGTTTGCACTCATTTTTAAGGTAACATGTAAGGGATCCAACAAAAATAATTCTGGTTGACAAAGCATCCTTCATGCTCCGAAGAAGCACATTGCTCAGTATCATCCTAATTAAAAAAGAAAGAAAAGAAAAGACTATTCCAGCTGCTAAATAGAAAGTTACAGCTAATTTAATGATTTAATGTAAAGCAAGAGGACAAGAGGACTCAGCAGGGAAATGAGGCATCTCTGCCTGTTCAGACTGCAAGCGTCTGGACGCTATTTCCCTTTTGTGGCTTTTTTCTTCTCCTGAGCGTATGCCAGGTTCTGTCCTTGCTCTGGTCCATCCACCTGCCTTCTGCTCAAGGTCTCACTAACGGCCGCTTCCCTAGGTCATAGAGGAGAACAAAGTGCGACAGTACGATTCCATTCAGAAGCTCCTGAGCGAGAAGAGCATCTTCCAGCAGGCCATCAGCCCCTCCGACCGGTCGAAGCTCTTCCCCCACCGGAACTCAAGCAAGCACAAGTCTCAGTCCAAAATCACTGCTCTGAAGGAGGAGACAGAAGAAGAGGTGCAGGAAACCAGGCTTTAGAGAGCAGCACCAGTGGCTCCACGGACATCCATTCAGGGAGCTGGAGGAGAAAGCACTTTCTGCCTCAGAAATCAAGGATAAATAATACTATTTTTTAAAAGGCTATGTTTTGGTGAGAGGAGTTAAGGATGTTCACAGAAGTCTGGATAAACAGCTTCCTGGCAAGGGTCAAATTGTGTGAAAGGTGCTTTGAGTCCTTGAAGATTTACCACTTGCATTTGTAGGCCAGATTTGCCTGAAAACTTTCCCCTTTGACAGTCATTGGAAAGGTGGCTGTTGACGTCAGCGAGCTTAATTGTTCAATTTATGGTTTTGTGAAATGTGTTAATTTGTATTATTGGAAAAGAAACGTAATCATGCTACTTAAAGATATGATTGAGTAATGGCAACTGGAAACTTTAGTTTTGGGCTTTTTTCCCCTCCATTCTCTCCCAGGTCTTCACAAACACAACTACACTGTATGTCGAGCATTCAGACTGTCCCAGTCCCGAGCGAGTATTAGAATACTGTGCGATTCACACGACAGCCTGTCCAAGTACGTGCCATGCCATATAGAGGTGTCAGGAGCGAGAGCCTCCTAGTCCTGGGAATCAGGGTCAGTACCACTCAGCTCCACCAAAATCCAAATAGTTCAGGTGCTCAGCATACACCCCACCTCTGGGAAACGGGCTGTTACCGCCTTACAGGGAAGGCAGGATTGCTCCCTTGATGTGCAAGTGGACATGCCGCTCCCCAGCCTCCAGAAAGTAATAAGCTCACAAGACCTCCGGCATGAAGAAAGGCTGGAAAAAGTGCTGAAATGCAGGTTGGTGCACGAAACTCTTGCCACAGGAGCTCCAGGTAGAGAGTGCATAGGCAGGTGGGCCTTGGGCGCTGCAGGTGACATACGCGACATCTGAATGTCTGGGTGGACGTGGGGTAATGGTGTTTTCAGGCCAGCGACGTGCACTTCATACTGTATATACGTCGTGGGGGAGATGATGGGACACACTGAAGAGCCGATCACAAATCGCTTTTATATGCTTATGTTTTCTAACTTTGCAATGCAGATGAAATTTTCTCTAGGAAATATTTATTTTAATAACGTTTCAAACTCAGAAATGGCTGTATTTTAAGAATGATTATATTATGAATTATATTTGTATAACATTTTTTTATATTGGAAATGTCGACTTTTAACGATACCAGCTATTTTTATGACATATTGTGTTAAAACTGGGGGGAAGCTTAAGTTGATGTTGGCCAGGGGCTCTGAATGACCTTGATGGTGTAGAGACGCATTCGGGCTGACACAGATGTTGCATAGACCTGTACGATTCCTGGCCAGCACACAGGTTCCCTCTTAGATTCAGTTCTAAAGAAAATAGAACCACGAAATCTGACCTCTCTTACTAAGGACTATTGCCTCTCCAACTCCAGACTAACCCAAAAGATTGTATTCTGTTTATTACTGTTAAAAAAAAGAGATCATGGGTCAATAAAATCCACATATTTGTGTAAAACTTGGCTGTTTTCAGATGTGTTCATTAGTTGTATCTCACTGGTTTCCTACCGCAGTCTCTGACAATCATGGAACACACACCATGAGTCCTACCTTTAGATACAGCTTCTCGGAAACCCACACGAATTACGACTTAAAAAATTATTTCTTTTTTTTTTTAGTTGTGGTAAAATATACCAAAATTTAACATTATAAGCAATTTTAGGAATGTAATTCAGTAGCCTTGGAAATACTTGCACGGGTGTTGTACAGCCATCATTACCATCCATTCACAGAGCTTTCCTTCCCTTGCAGACTTAAACTCTGCAGCCATAGTAGAAAAACTCTATTTCTCCCTCACCCCAGCCCCTGGCAACGGCCGTGCTACTTTCTATCTATGGATCTGACTGCTTTAAGTACTTCCTGTGAGTGGAATCAGAGAGTATTTATCCATTTATGTCAAGTTTATTTCACTTAGCCTAATGTCGTTAAGATTCATCCATGTTGCAGCATATGTCAGGGTTTTCTTCCTTTTTAAGACTGAATAATATGACATTGTATGTATGTGCCGCATTTTGACTATCCGCTCACTTGTCGACGAACACAGGTTGCTTTCACCTTTTGGCTATGTGAAATAATGCTTTTATGAACCCAGGAGTACAAATATCATTTTGTGTCTGCTTTCGTGAGTTAGAATGCTTTTATTTCTGTTTTAAAATGGAGACTTATAGAATGAATATATATATATATACACACACACACACACACATATTCCACAAGAGTCTATTTATTTATTTATTTATTTATTTATTTATTTATTTATTTATTTGAGAGCTATTCAAATAGCAATAGCAGTCTATGGCCATGCCATCCTGAACAAGCTCAATCCCGTCTGATCTCAGAAGCTAAGCCAAGTCGGGCCTGGTTAGTACTTGGATGGGAGACCACCTAGGAAGACCAGGTGCTGTGGGCATAAAAATAAATAGATAGATAGATAGATAGATAGATAGATAGATAGATAGGGGATTGTAAATTGACCAGGTACTTGCAATCTGTGAGGTCAACCAAGGATTGCCTCGCCTAAACAAAACAAAAAAGAAAAAAAAAAAACCCAAAAAACAAATAGCAATAGCTACCTGATAGCTCTTGATAAGTGAGCAAATCTCATCAAGTAAAATACTATTTCTATACTAGAATCTGGGTGACTCTTCTTTGTCCAAATCCCTGTTTTCAATTGATGAGGCTTTGGTCCCCTTTTTTCCCTGCAGGGTTTCTTCATGAAAGATGAACATGCCAGAGCTAAATAGACACTAGATCCCTACCCAACACCAAGTTTTCCGACCCTGTCAGCCTGCTCTATTCTAGTTATTCTAGTTCATTTTAAAAAAAATTAATAAACTTTATTTTCAGAAGATTTTTAAGTTCACAGCAAAATTGCACAGAAAGAACAAAGAGTTTCCATTTGGCCCCTGCCCCACACATGCACAGCCTGTCCCACTGTCAAAACCCCACTCCTGAGTGATGCATTTGTTATAATCAACACATTATCACCCAAAGTTCACTTTATTACTAAGTAAAAGAAGACTTTCCTATTGGTTTCTTTTACATAGTAGCATTGCATTTGTTTCCTTTTTAAGGCATAAAAGCCATGGGTTTTCATGACTTGATATCTCTTTTCTTTTTAGTGTAGAATAATATTCCATAGTGTGGATGTGTCACAGCTAATTCATCACCTACTGAGGGACATCTTCCTATATTTTCCTATATTTTGTGTGTATGTGCACCTTAAAGATTGTTACATCTCCCTGGAGAATTGACCACTTTATCATTATGTAATGCTCCACTTTATTTCTAATAATCTCCTTGCTCTGAAATCATCTCTGTCTGAATATAAGTATTCCCTCTTTCTTTGGGTTAATACGAGCATGGTGTAACTTTCTCCATATGTTTGCTTTTAATCTTTGTGTCTTTATAATGACTGACCATCCACTCTGACCATCTGTCTTTTAATTGGTATTTTTATCACTGAAATTTAAAGTGAGTATTGATATAGTCTGATTAATATCTATCATAATTGTTACTGTTTTTTATTTGCTGCCCTTGATCTTTGTTTCTATTTTTGTCTGCCCCATTTTTTGTAGCTTTAATTGAACATTTTATATGATTCTACTTTATTATCAATTATATCGATTATACTTTTTTAATATACTTTTTTTGGTGGTTGCTCTACAGTTTAGAATACATTTACAACTAATCCAACACCCCTTTAAATAACATTGTAATACTGCATGGGTACCTTATAATGACAATCTTATAAGTACCTTATAATAACATTCCTAATTCCTCCCTCCTGTCCCCGGTGTTATTGATGTCATTCATTTCATTTATACATAATCATATGTAAAATTATATACATAATCAAATACATTGTTGCTGTTATTTATTGAACAAACTTTATTAGGTAAATTGAGAATAAAAAATAAAGTTTTAATTTTACCTTGATTTATTCATCCTCCGATGCTCTTCCTTTCTTTATGTAGATGTGTGTTACCAACCTATCATTTTCCTTCTCTCTTAAGTTCTTTTAATATTTCCTGCTAGGTAGGTGTTTTGGCAACAATTTCACTTCATTCTTGTTTGCCTAAGGTTGTCTTTATTTCTCCTTCAGTTTTGTAGGATAATTTTACAGGATATTTAGGTATAGATTGGTAGGTTTTTTCTCTTAACACTTTAAATGTTTCACTCCATTCTTCCTGCCAGTATGGTTTTGGGAGTAGTTAGATATTATTCTTATATTTTCTTCTCAGTAGGTAAGGTATTTTTTCCCTCTGGTTTATTTCAATTTTTTTTTTCATTTAATTTTCTGTGATATGCTTAGGTATAGTTTATTTTTGTTTTATTATTATTATTTTTTTTATCTCGCTTGATGTTCTCTGATCTTCCTGGATCTATAGTTTGGTGTCTGACATTCATTTGGGAAAACCTGTCACCATTGCTTCAAATATTTCTTTTGTTTCTTTCTCTGTCTCCTTCTGGTATTATCATTACAGGTATCTTATACCTTTGTGATTGTCCCACAATTCTTGGATAATCAGGTGTTTTTTTCATCTTTTTTCCTTTTCAGTTCTGGAGGTTTCTATTGTCATATCTTCAAGCTCAGAGATTCTTTCCTCTGTCATATTCAGTCTACTAATGAGCCTATCAAAGCACTCTTCATTTCTGTTACAGTGTTTTTGATCACTAGTAATTTTTTTTTTTTTAGAATTTCCATCTCTCTGCTTATATTATCCATCTATTATTGTATCTGGTCTACTTTTTCTAATATAGCCCTTAGGATATTAATCATAGTTTTTCTGTATTCCTGGTCTGATAGTTGCAGCATTCTTGGCGTATCTGAGTCTGGTTCTGATGCTTGTTTAGTCTCTTCAAACTGTGTTTTTTGCCTTTTTGTATACCTTATAATTTTTTGTTAAAAGGTGGGTGTGGTATACTGGAAAAAGGAACTGTTTAACAGGCCTTTAGTTATATGGTGGTAATGTGTGTTGGGGTGGGGGGAGACAAGCATTCTGTAGGCCTGTGATTAGGTCTCAGCCTTTTGGTGAGCCTGTGTGCCTGGGCTATGAACTTGAACAGTGCTTCTTAGCTTCTCCCCATCTCTTTAGGTGAGACAGGATGGCCAGAGTTAGCATCTGGTAAAATAGTTTCTCTTGAGGGTAGTCTTTGGTGTTCTGAGGCATATTTCAAAATGGTTATTTTCCCCCTCCCTTGCTGGAATCATGATCACATTTTCACTGATCTTTACTCTGAATAGCGGTTAGAGCTCTTGGAGGTAAAGCTCATGAAAGTATGGGTTCCTTGTCTCAGGCTTTTCTACATTGAGCCCTTAGCAATTCATCAGTCACAGTTCAGATTTTCCTACCCCGGCACTTGTTCCTAAGGATGTCTCTGCTTGGTGGTTTCTACTCGGGTAAGATGTGGTTATTCTGTATCCACCAGTCTGTCTCTCTAGTTTTGGGGGGCAGCAGTTGGCCCTGTGACTTACAGAGCTAAGAAGAGTTGTTGATTTTTCAGTTTGCTCAGCTATTTACTTATTGTTTGGTTAGAGTGGTGACTTCTAAGCTCTTTACATACCAGATCAGAAACCAGAAATCCTATTAGTTCATTTTGAGTGAAATAAAAATGAACTGTGAAACGTGAAAGGAGTCCCATGCAAATTAAATGTGACAAAATAAGCCCTAGTTCTGAAAGCCTACTTTAAGGAGAAAAACACTGAAACACGAAGGGAAAGTCAGTGTTGGTCACCCAAGCTTCATTGTTCATGCTAACACTTGGCTTTTCCTCATATCAGATTTTCACCTTTTCTCTTTTTTAAAAAAAAAAAATAAGTTATTTTGCCCACAGACTTCCTGTTTTTATCTGCAAGTCTTGAGTTTTGGGGGCTAATTCTCTCAGTTTCTGCCCACTCCTAAATGACACATAGTTTCTTTATTGATTTCTCAGACCTTTTGCTATGTTCTTCCTCATTATGGGAAAAAGAAGCCAAAGCTCAAAACAAGTACATTTCCTTCCAGTAACTGGGGACCTTCCAGGATTGGGAAATTGCTACATATTAGAGTGAAAGACTAATAAAACCCCCAATGTAAATATTTTAGTAGTTTGCTAAAGAAAGAACCTCAAATACTATGCAGAAGACAATTTAGAATGAGGTTTTAAGAACTCAATATAAAAACCTGTTTGACCTGTTAAAGCAGGTGTGGATAATCACAATTCCCTATTAAAAGATACAGTGAGAAAAAACTATAAATTCAAGACGAATACATTGGAGCATGAAAACTTCAAACCACAGTGGGAGGTGAGCTCTCCCAGTGTGTAGAGCAAGAGACCTTAGTCACTCTCTGAGTTTGTAAGACAGGGAACTTGGGAATCATTGTCTACATACTTTCTCAGAGAAGGTAGAAGTTTTGGTAGAAGTTTAGGTTTCTTCCTTAATTCAGTAGAGTAAGAACATTCACTTTTTAATAACTGTTTTCAGCTGTAAATGATAAAGTGCAATGGAAAAGGTGGTCAAATTTGTGTTTAAATGAATATGCTAATGCTGGCCTTTAACTTCATGTAGCAAAATGAACTAGTGCAGCAATAATGCTGAAGAATTATTTGGATAAAAAGTTAAGATGATTTACAACTTTCATCCAACAAATGACAAAATCTACAGAAAGTACAGATCGACCTTCCAAAAGTGCCCCCTTGTGGAGATTTTGTGAAGTTGCTAGGATCACCAGTTTATCTAACACACACCAACCAGGGAAATGAGGAGAGGGACTCAGAAAGTAAGCGTGAACAGCTCTGGGTGAAAACAGCTCTTTAGCCATATATTCTTTCCCATTCACCTTTGACACTAACAGAGTAATAGAAGGGATGATTTCTGTCGTCAGTGACATATGTGCTGACAAATGCAACTAAATTGAATTATATTTTGACAAGTATAGGCACAAATGCTAAAAAAAAAATCTACATTACAATTAACATCTATGAAATTAAAGTTGTAATTTACCAACAATTATGTTAAAATAAGATTTCCACATTTTATTCAAAAGAAAACGATTAATACAAAGAGTGAAATGGTGATTGATGACTAGTGATTGGGGGGAGATGTCAAAGGACACAAACTTCCAGTTATAAGATGAATAAGTTTTGGAGATCTAAGGTACAGTATAGAAGACATAGTTAATACTGTGTAATACACTTGAAAGTCACTAAGAGAGTAAACTTAATTATGTTTTCACCACAAAAAAGCAATGGGAATTATGTGATATGCTGGAGGTGTTAACTAATGCTACAGTAGGAATAATTTTGCAGTATGTAAGTATTAAAATGTACACTTTAAACTACACAGTGTTGGATGTAAATTATATCCCAATAAAACTGAAAAATAAACAAAATGCTAAAAGAAAGAAACAATTATTTGGACACAGTTGATTGCTTGGCCATAATTTTTGTCTATAAGTTAATAAAAAGAGGACTATTTTTCAATTAACCACTTCTCTTCCCCTTTGCCTCTTCCCTGGCAGCAGATACAAGGAGCTCATTAATATATATATTTAAAGAAAAAGTTGTGAAACAAATTTGTCATCATAGGCAATTTTATTGTGAGAATGAAATTTTTATTTGCATTTTCCCTTATCTCTCATTTATGTTGGATACTCCTGTGTCCTCAAGGAGGCAGAGTGGGAGCCAGGGTGCCCTTGCACGGGTACGGCCTCATTCCTAGTGGGAGTACACAGCAGGCATTTGTACTTGAACCCAGCAATATTGCCAGGATATTCAGTAGCCAGGGGGCCGCAGGTGTAAATAAATATTGCAATTGAACCTTGGATGATGATTAAATTATTTTACATGGTCAATTAGACCATTTAAAATATATTGTGGAAATTTTGATATATACACAAACTACACGTTTAGTCTAATCAGCTTCAGTAGTTATCATCAACTCGTGGCTGATCTTATCTATGCTCCTTTGTACCTCCCTAGTACGTTATTTTGAAAAATCATGTCGCTTTGGCTGTACGTATCTCTAAAAGACGAGGACTTTCTCATCCTTTTTTAAAAACACATCTACATTGCCATTGCCACAAGTGAAAAAGTCCTTGATATCTTCAAACATCTACTCAGCGTACAATGCCGTCTCATTTTTTTTAGTATAAGTAATCCTCAAAAACAATTTAAGTAGTTAACAGAGGAAATTACGATTATTCTATGACTATTAAACTATTAAACAATTAAACATTAGGCAGCCGGATCCAAGTCGTGATGGAAACCAGGAGGGGGATGAACAGCCACACACCGAGGGAAGTGAAGGAGCTCGCCCTGCAGCAGAGGATGCTCGGCCTGCGGAGGCCACAGGGCGGCCCGTCTGGAGATGATGGAGTGGGTGGCGGGGCAGACCCGCCTAAGGGGCCACCTCTGCCAGCAGATTTCTGCGGCGCCTGGCCCGCTGCTCAGAGCACCCGCGCTGATGCCGCTGCCCTCGGGGGGCACCAGGGCCTTACAGGGCAACATTGTCAGTGAGAGCCCAGAGGTGAGGGCTGAGGCGAGAAGTGCCAGGGGTATCTGTTGCTTCCAGTGGAGTCTCCCCTCTCCCAGTGTGTGGACACAGCCCAGCCACAGCCCGGATGTCATCAGACTGATAACAGAGGTGGTCCTGCCCAGAGGAGTCCCTGACACCCCGCCTCCTCCAACTCCTGGCCTCACCCAAGCCACACCCAGGTATGTCCTCAGGGAGTCCAGGTGCTCCTTGCTGAGCAACCTAGACTCACCGGAGGCAGCTGGCCTCTGTTTCTGGTGTAGCCTTTTGAGGCAAATATAAGCGCAGCATCTGTGGATTGCCTGCTGAATCTCACAAGTGGCCCCAGAGGGGTAAAGTCTTGCACTCAATTTGGCCTAAAGCTGAACCCCGCTCAGGACTGTGCCACTGGACACCTACTTCACAAATCCACACTAACAAGACCGGGAGACTTAGGAGCCTTGCTTAGTACATTGAAACAGACATGGAACGGCAGCCAAAATGGGAAGACAAAGAAGCAGAAACCATATGAGAGAACAGAACAGAGATGCAGATATAATGGAGTCAAGTAACCTAACAGATGCAGAGTTAGAAACACTGATTATAAAAATGCTCAATGCACTTTTGGGAAGTGTAGATAAATTCAGTGAGAACGTCAACAAAGAGATTTAGAAAAAACAAAAATGGAAATGGAAATTATAAAAGGGAACTAATCTGAAATGAAGAACACATTATCTGAGATGAGAAGTATATTAAGTGGAATAAACAAAGTGAATAAAGAGAAGGATCAAATGCCCTATCTAGAGGATGGGAAAGCCAAGGACACTCAATCAGAATGGCAAGAGATAAGATACCAAGACTATAAAAATAATTTAAGGAGCGTATGGGACACTATTAAGGGTCAAAATATCTGTCTGATTGTCATACCTGAAGACAATAAACATATTGAACAGTTGTTTGGAGAAATAATGATGGAAAACTTCCTAACCCGGTGAAGGAAATGAACATAAAACCCCAGGAAGCTCAGAGAATTCCAAAAATCAGGGATCCAGAGAGGCTCACACCAAGACACATCATAATTAAAATGTCAAAGTTCAAATACAAAGAAAGAATATTAAAAGCAGCAAGAGAAAAGCAGATAGTTGCCTATAAGAGAACACTCATAAGACTGGCAGCTGATTTCTCAAAAGAAACCTGCAGGACAGAAGGGTTTGGCAAAAAATATTTGACAGAACGGAGAGGCAAGGAAACATGGCAGAGTGAGAGACATCCCCAGATCTCTCCTCTTGAAACAACAATCAGCTGAACATCTAAAACTCAACAAAAAACACCCAAACTGCACACCAGCACATCAGAGTGCATAAGAGCTACCACAGGTCAGAACCCCAGGTGTTGGCGGTGGACTGGGACAAATAAAGAAGCTGCCTCTTTTAGCTGCCAAAGCTCCCTGTAGAGAGATGGGGAGACGGAGAAGAGAAGGTACAGCGAGCAGCAGGGCACAGTCATTAAGGCAGAAAGCAGAGAAGCAGATGGAAGAGAAACAACAGCTGAATTTTACTGGCAATGATTGCAAAACTGAGGCTGAGCCGTAGGCCCCATGCCCCAACCAAGGGGCCCCTCCCAACCATGCCCTCCAAGACTGATTACCACAGAGTCCTAGGGGAATCTGAGCAAACGGTTCTGAAGCTGTTGCTAATACTAACAAGGACTGGAACTGAGGGTAGCGAGTGTGATTAGATATCTACAAGAAAATAAAGGCATTATGTAAAGGCCTTATTAAGACTTTATATAAAGCAGGGATCCAAGAGGCTTAAATGCCACCTACTATAAACCAAAAAGAAAAGCGCTTTCTTTGCAGCAGGCTAAAGAGAAAGAGAAACCTTTATGTAATATATGTTTCTGGAAAAAGAGCAGAATATTTAATGCCTAGGCAGAGAAATAGTTTATTAAACACCATGAACAACCAACGTGACAAGGTATCTCAGAAAGAAAGAGAAAACTCTCCAGAAAATAAGCTTACAGACATAGAAATATGCAACTTAAATGACAGAATTCAGAAGGCACTTCTGAAAAAACTTAGTGAGTTCCAAACAAGTCATATCAATAATTTCAGGAAATGAAAAAACAACTAGATAAACAGAGCAAGAAGATTGAAACCCTCAAAAAGAACCAAATAGAACTTCTGGAGATCAAAAAAAAAATGTACTACAAGTGTTGAAAAATGAAATAGCAATCTTGAGAAATAGAGTTGACCAAATAGAGGAAATGATCAGTGTTATCTAAGACAGAAATCTAGAAATAAATCAGAAGGAAGAAGAGAGAAACCAAAGAATGAAAAATAATGAAAAAAAATACAAGAACTAGCATAAGAATAATGGGCATTATCAAAGCTAAGGAAAAGGAGCAGGGACTAGAAAGCATTTTTAGACAAATGAGTTGACAAGAATTTCCCAAATCTAAGAAATGAGCTGTAGCTTGGAATTCAAGAAGCCAACAGAACACACAATACCTCAACCCAAAAAGGCCTTCACCAAAACCCATTGTATTAAAATGATCAAAAATCAGTGACAAAGACAGAATTCTCAGAGCAGCCAGGGAGAAGAAAATGGTAACTTATAAAGGAAAACCCATTAGATTATCTTCAGATTTCTCAGCACAGACCTTACAAGCCAGAAAGGAATGTAATCAAATATTTACACTATTAAATGAAAGGAACTACCAGTCTAGAATAATGTATCCAGCTAAGCTCTTCATTAGATATGAAGGAGTAATTAAGACCTTTCCAGACATACAAAAATTGGGGGAATTCTTCACTATGAGGCCTACACTAAAGGCAATACGGAAAGGGGTCAGCTCACCTAAAACAAAAAGACCAAAAAAAAAAAAATACATAATTAGGAGTAAAGTGACTATCACACAAATAGAAGCAGAGGAGTGCAACCCTTATTAAGATCAGGGCATGATAAGCTTAAATAATAAGAAGAGAATTTCTATAGCCAGATAGTAATGAACATTTAGCATACATAGGGACAAATTGAGATAACAATGACTGAAAAGGAGAGGATTCAAAGGTCCAAATTCACAATGGGGAATAGAGATAAGGCACATGCAGAGGAAAATGGATGACTGCGTATACATAACTATCCTTTACATATTCATAGTGGTAACCACACCAAAGATTCAGAACTGAAGTATATAATATAAAATAAGAACCAGAGAGTAAAACCACAAAAGCCAACCAAAATAAAGAAAACAGAAACATAAAGACAAGGAAGCAATGGAAACACCGAGCTACCAGAAAGCAAAAGATAAAATGGCTATAAGAAGACCTCATGTTTCAATAATCACCCTAAATGTCAATGAACCGAACTCATCAATAAAAAGGCACAGAGTTGCAGAATGAATCAAAAACAAACCCTGACCATACGCTGCCTCCAGGAGACACATCTCAGCTCTGAAGACAAATATAGACTTGAAGTGAGAGGATGGAAAATGATATTTTAAGCAAATGGCATTCAGAGAAAAGCAGGAGTAGTGGTGCTAATATTTGATGAAATAGAGTTCAAAATCAAAAAGGTAAAGAAAGATACTGAGGGACACTTCACAATGATAAAGGGAATCATGCACCAAAAAGACATAACACTTATTATGTCTATTAATATCTATGCTCCCAATCAGGAGGCCTGAAATATGTAAAGCAATTGCTAATAGAACTAAAGGGAGAAACAGACCGGAACACTATCGTAGTAGAGGACCTACATACTCCATTGTTGGATATGGACAGATCATTCAAAAAGAAAATCAGTAAGAAAATAACATTTTAAAATGACACATTACACCAACTGGACATAATTAACATTTATAGGACTTCCATCCCAAAACAGTTGCTTATACATTCTTCCCTAGTGCACATGGAACATTCTCAAGGATCGACCACATACTGGGACACAGAGATAGCCTCACCAAATATAAGAGGGTTGAAATCATACCAGACATATTCTCTGATCATAATGCTCTGTAACTAGAAATCAACTGCAAAAAGGAAACAGGAAGAACCACAAATACATGGAGATTAAACAACACACTACTGAAGAATAACTGGGTCAGAGAAGAAATAAAAAAAGAGATTGAGATATACAGAGAAATAAATGATAATGACAGTACAACATGTAAAAACTTTTGGGACACAGCAAAAGCAGTCATAAGAGGAAAGTTCATATCATGACAGGTCTATCTCAAAAAACAAAAACGAGCCCAAAGAAACAACTGAACCCTTCATCTTAAAAAACTAGAAAAGGAAAAACAAATGAAGCCTAAGTCAGCAGAAGGAAAGAAATAATCAAAATTACAACAGAAATAAATGAAATTGAAAACAAACAAACAAAAACAATAGAAAATATAAACACAACAAGGAGCTTGTTCTTTGAAGATGTTAATAAAATTGACAAACCCCTAGCCAGATTCACTAAAGAAAAAAGAGTAAGGACACAAATAAAATCAGGATGAAAGAGGGGAAATTACAATAGTGCAGAAATACAAAGGATCCTACAAAAACACTATGAAAAAGTATATAATGCCAAATTCAATATCCTAGAAGAAATGGACCAGTACTTAGAAAAATACAACCTTTAGACTGAATCAAGAAGACTTGGAAAATCTAAATAGACCAATTATTAGTATGGAAACTGAAACAATCATCAAAACCTACCAAAAAGCGAAAGTCCAGGACCAGATGGCTTCACCAGTGAATTCTACCAAACATTCAAAGATTTAATACATATTCTTCTCGAACTCATCCAAATAAGAGGAGGCAATACTTTCCAACTCACTTTATGTGGCCAGTATTACCCTAATACTAAAATCTGACAAGTATAACTCACAAAAAAGAAAACTACAGACTGATATCTCTCATGAACACAGATGCTAGCAAATCCTAAATAAGATACTAGCAAACCAAATATAACAACATGTTAAAAAGATTATACAACATGATCAGTTGGGCTTCATCCCAAAGGCACAGGGAGGTTCAACATATGCAAATCGATTACTGTGATACATCACATAAACAAATTAACAAATAAGAATCATATGATCATATCGATAGACACAGAAAAAGCCTTTGGCAAGATACAGCATTCATTTATGAACACTTAACAAAATCAGTATAGAAGGAAAGTACCTTAACATAATAAAAGCCATATATGACAACCCCTCAGCCAACATTACGCTTAATGGTAAAAAACTAAAAACCTTCCTTCTAAGATCAAAAATAAGGCAAGGCTGTCCACTCTTGCCACTCTTATTCAATAACATTGGAGGTCCTAGTGAGTGCAATCAGGTAAGAGAAAGATATAAAAGGCATCCAAACAGGAAACGAAGAAGTCAAACTGTCTCTATTTGCGGATGACATGATACTCTATATAGGAAACCCTAAAGACTCCACAAGAACACTACTTGAAACAATAAGCAAATACAGAACAGTTTCTGGATACAAAATCAATTTTCAAAAATCCATAGCATTCCTATACTCTAATAATGAAATGTCAGAAAAAAGTGGAAAAAATAATTCCTTCTGCAACTGCTACAAAAAGCATAAAATACTTAGGAATAAATCTAACAAAACACATGAAGGACCTATATAATGAAAACTACAAGACCCTATTAAAAGAAATCGAAGAAGATACAAAAAATGGAAAGATATTCTGTGTTCCTGGATTGGCAGACACAACATAGTTAAAATGACCAAATTACCTAAAGCATTATATAGATTTAATGCAATCCCCATCAAAATCTCATCAAAATTTTTTAAAGTAATAGAACAAAAGGCATCAGATTTGTAGGGAAGCACGAAAGCTCGTGAATTGCCAAAGCCATCCTGAGAAAAAAGAACGAGGCTGGAGGTATCACCCTAAACAACTTCAAATTATACTACAAAGTGACAGTAATCAAAATGGCATGGTATTGACAGCAAAAGATGCATGGACCAGTGGAACAGAATCGAGAGTCCAGAAGTAAACTCATATTTATATGGGCAAATTATTTTCAATAAAAAAGCCAAAAAACATACAGTGGAGAAAGGAAAGCCTCTTCAATAAATGGTGCTGGGAAAACTGGAAGGCCACCTGCAAAAGAATGAAACTAGGTTGTTGTCTATCGCCAGACACCAAAATTAATTCAAAATGGATTAAGGACCTGAAAATAAGATCTGAAACAATAAAATGCATAGAAGAAAACATAAGAACTAAACTCAAAGACATTGGACTTAAAGAGGATTTTATGAATTTGACCTCAAAAGCAAGGGAAGGAAATGCTCAAATAAATGAATGGGACTACATCAAATTAAAAAGCTTCTGCTCAGCAAAAAAAAATCATCAATGAGGTAAAGAGACAACCATCTAAATGTGAAAATACATTTGCAAGCAACACCTCCGATAAAGCCTAATCTCCAAAATATACGAAGAACTCATACAACTCAATAACAACAACAAAAAAACAAATGATCCAATCAAAAAATGGGCAGAGGACCCACAGGACATACAAATGGCCAACAAGTATTTGAAAAGATGATCAGCATCACTAGCTGTAGGGTAATGTGAATCAAAACTACAAGGAGATACCATCTCACACCTGTTAGAAAAGCTATAGTCAACAGGACAAGTAATAACAAATCCTGTAGAGGATGTGGAGATAAAGGAACCCTCTCACACTGCTGGTGGGAATTCAAATTGGTACAGCCACTATGAAAAACAGTATAAAGATTTCTTTAAAAACTAAGAATTGATCTACTATCTGATCCAGTAATCCCTCTAGTGGATATTTACTCCAAAGACTTGAAAACCTATATCTAAAAAGATATTTGCGCACCGATGTTCATAGCATTACTCACAATGGCCAGGACATGAAACAACCGAAGTGTCCTATGATGGATGATTGGATAAAGAAGCTGTGGTACATATATACAATGGAATATTACTCAGCCCTAAGAAGAGATGAAATACTGCCATTTGCAATAGCATGTATGGACCTCAAGATAATCATGCTGAGCAAAATATTTGAAAATCGCACAATATCACTATATATGTGAGATATAAACATAAAAGCAACAAATGAACATGATAAACAAATAGAGGCTCATGGTCATGGACTATAGACTAGTGGTTACCAGAGGGTATGGGGTGAAGGAGGAGGAGGTAGGTAGACGAGGTAAGGAGCATCAAATTATAGGGGTGTAGGGGGAGGGTGAAGTGGATAAAGAGGATCAAATATATATTAGCTGAAGGAAACTGGACTTTGGGTGGTAAACGCACAGTAATTCTATTTGACATCTACAGATGTCAAATTATAATGTACAATCGAAAATTATTAATTGTTTTAACCAATGTTACCCTTAAAAAACTTAATTAAAAAAATATTACCAACAGGTTGAAGACCCAGGATCTACAACCAAGTATATTTTATCCAGCAAAGTTATTTAGAGTTGAAGGACAGATAAAGAGCTTCCCAGACAAAAGTAAGCTAAAGGCATTTATCACCAGCAAGCCAGTACTATAGGAAATGTTGAAAGGACTTCTTTGTATCAAAAACATGAATAAAGAATGGTAACAACTACATTCCTATCAAAAATCACCTTAAATGGAAAAGATTTCAGTGCTCCAACCAAAAGATAGAGTGGTCTAAAGGATAAGAAAAGAAGACCTCTACATATGCTGCCTACAGGAGAGTCACTGTAGATTAAAAGACACGCGGAGACTAAAAGGAAGGGGAGGGGAAAAAATATTGCTTTGATGAGCCTAGCAGGTATTTAAGTCAGTCAAGGAAAGATAAACACTATATTTCACTTATATGCAGAATCTAAGGAAGAAAAAGATCAAACTGATCAAAAACAGACTCACAAATGTAATAGACAATTTGATGATGGGCCGAGGGGAAAGGGGCCTGGGGCTGGGAGAATGCGGTGAAGGGTTAAAGAAGTACAGGTCAGTAGCCGATGGATGGTCCCAGGGAGGGGAGCACGGCAGAGGCGATGCAGTCAGCATTAATGCATTTGTGAACTATATGGATGTCTAACCAATGTACTGTATGCTTGAAACTAATTAAAATAAATAAGTTTCTTAAAAAAGAATAGTCTGAACAATAGTCCTCTTTGGTTGTGTAACTTACAACATGGAGAGAGCATCCCTTCTATGTATTGGCAAGTGTTCATGCTCCTAACTTTTTATCAGCTTCCAACATTTTATCCTTTTGCCTCCGATGTCATAAAAACTTTTTGGAGAATAGTGTGTTCAATGTAAAGATTTTTGCTGATGTCAGTTCTGGGACATCTTGGCCTTTTTGTCACCACCACTTTTCTCATTTAGATCGCTACGTTTGCCTTCGCTACGCTCCTCTGGCTGCATATCCAGTCTCTGGAGTGCCACGGTGCCAACAATTAGCTGCTGCTTCTACAACTCCTTTTACATTCGATTTGAATTTCACTTCCAACTTTATCACTTTTGGTTTCTTTGCTGCATTTTCATTTTTGTTGGCCAATTCCCTCTTCTGATTCTCTATTTTTGTGAAATGTCATGTGAGCTTATCATTGAGAGACAAGGAGGCAACACGGCCACCCTGGGCTGCTGTGAATGTACTGGATAACAGGTGCTCAGTGACTGGTCGCCAGCAGACTTTGAAAGAAGTGACAGATTGGTCACTGAGCATGATGCAAACTGTTTTATCTATGGTGATTTGTGGGCTAAAGAGCCGGTAGCGACATTTTCACTTAATTATCCACAGTTGGCATACTGTGAAAGCCAAAATTTGAATCGTGTTGCCGAGGGACTGGTATTATCTAGCTGACCCGTGGGAACAGAAATTCATTTAGCTCTGAACAGTACAAAAAAGGAATACCTACATGTGCTTGAATCAAAATCCAATTAAGTTTCAGCTATTGCAATTGGTTTATATCTCGCTTAAGTCCCTTTATATATTCTTCCATTTTCTTCTTTTTTTTCCATGAAATTTACTGACTGAAGAAACTTGGTTCTTTATCCTTTGCAGTTTCCCACAGTTTGGATTTTGCTATTCCTATCTCCATGGTGGTCTTTAATAGCTTCTGTCCTCTGTGTTTCATATAAATTAGCAGCTAAACCCAAAGGCTTCCTCTAGTTGGCTTCTGAGCCCATTAAAACACCTTAACGGGTTTTGGAGGTTTCCTTGCATTTGGGTATGACGAGATATTCGGAGTTGACTTGCATATGTTCTAAGCTTACTTGTAGACACAGAATTAACCAATTCTTCAAGGAGCTCTGGTTCCTGGTTCAAATGGTATTTGAAGACCAAAACGTGTTCACTAAAGTAGCAAGATGCTGGGTGGGGGTAGTAGACTCTGGTCCTCTAAGCTCCCCTTTCCTGGTACAGAGCTTCCCCCCTGGAGATGAGCGGGGTAAGGTAATTGGGGCCTTGCTAGTAGCCTGCAACCCCTGGGATGATCCCCTGTCCTTAAACAAGAACTGAGTGGAGAAGGGGAGCCTCTTACATTTCATTCATCTGGAACTGAACCTCTGCCACACCGAGCCACAGGACAAGGAATGAGAAGTGTGTTGGCCGGGCCCTGAAGGGAGATACTGTGTCTTAGACTGTGAACTAGGGAAAGAGGGAACCCCAACTTTCTGGCCATCGCCCCTACCCAGTAGAGGTGGGGAAGGAAAACAGGAGCAGGCTGTGGCTTAAGTGAGTTTTAGCCCCTTTTAAAGCTAGAGGACTCCTGCTGTTCTCATTAAGGTTTACTGCATTTTCCTGAATTTTCGTTTCATGGCCATATGCCATTAGGACAATTTCTAGAGAGTTTAATGGTTGTTTAATAAGTTTTACCAGTAATGCTGGCTTCACCTGAGAGTGGGTCCACAGAGTGCCGCACTTTGCTGTTCTGGAAGTTGTCTATCTTATACCAACTCCTGTGGTTTTCGGACTTTTCACCTCCTGGGTGACTCACTTCCCAGGTGATTCTTCGAATAAACTCCTTTTTTCTTCCACTGACAGTGGGCCAGGTGCTTTGTATATATAATTTTCATTTTTGTTCCTCATACAGTGGCTGTGAAGGAGGTCCTAAGAACTATGAGGCACAGAGAGGTTACAGGTCTTTCCAGAAATCATCTCACCTCTGGACTTTGAGCCATTGGAAAGTTTAGACTCACTTCTAATCAGAGGGAAGTCATCTGACAGTTTACCTCACAGGGATCAGAGAATCACTTTCTAGTTGTGCTTTCCTCTTTAGAGCCTACAAAGCCCTGCTCTACCCTCCCTTGAGTTTCAAACTACGGAAAATCTCAAAAGCAAAACTCTCACCACAGGATTTTAAAGCTGGGGTACCACTACCCAGATTGAGGCTCGTGGCTCTGTCTTCGATTTCTAAAATCCTTTGCTGATGTCCAAGCAGTTCTGCCTAATAGAACCCAAAGTCTATAAAGGTGTAGTAGGTGTAAAGGGCTTGGCTTGACCTGTGCCAGGAGTTTCTCAGTCTGTGTAACTGGATGCTGTAGACTCCTGCAGGACGTCTCAGAGCTGTTGATATGCGAAGCTGCATTTTTGACTGAAAAGAAAATGTCATATAGAAGGTTTCCCAGTTTATTTTGCCATGCAATCCTACATTTCCTTGTGCCACTTACATTTTGTGCCTTTGGGAAGGTTGGCCTAACACATTTATTTGGCAGGAAAAGGCAAGAGAAATCTTTACTGTTGGCTGGAAATTATTTCCGTGTCAAAATTGCTTCTACCTGCCATCCTTTAGGGTGTGCTTCTGGAAGACAGTACCTCTTTTTTGTCTCTCAAAGGAAGAGCTCATGGACAAACTGTTCAGTAGCTGTAAGGGTCTATGAGAGAATGCCTAGCTTCCCTTTGAGGCCTAATCTACATTCCTATTGGGAGAAATCTGGAATAATCCCACAGGCTGGTTGATGATCCTTGGGAGAAATTTATAAAAACCCTTTGGGACAGGGGGTTAACTTTGCTTTGGCAAGAGCACATCGTTATTTCCTCCAATGTCAGCATGGCACCTTGTGCAAAATAGGAGTTCAATAAATACTTATCTAAATACTTCAAATAAATACTCAATTGGTGCATAATCCGAGTCAAGCTTTTCAAAAAAAGGAAAATTAGCTGTGTCCTCACTGTTGGGGAGGGGACTTATTCTGAGAAGGAGAATGAAAGAAACTCTATTGCTGGGCTTCGAGGTGTAGGTGCCTGGAGGGTATACCAGGATTGCAGAGCTCCTAAGCCCAGTCTCTGGAAAGATACTGAGAAATTCTTCCTCAGAGATATTAATGAACCTGAAAAAAACTACACCACCGATTCTCAGAGTGTGGACCTAGGGCCCCAGTATTATGTGTTACCTATGAGCTTGTTAGAAATAAAAACTCATGCTCCTCACCCCCAACCAACCAACCAAATTAGAATGAGTAAGGATCTGCTCAGGTATCCATTTTAACAACCCCTCTTGGTGTTTCTCATCCACATAAAAGTTTTAAAAACTTACAGGCCTAGACTGTACATTTGAGATCACCATGACTGCTTCAGACGGAACGTTTGCCTCCCCCCACTCCAAACATAAATTTGTGTGCTGAAACCTTCATGCCAATGTGCTGCTATTAAAAGGTGGAGCCTTTAGGAGGTGATTAGATGATGAGGGTGGGGCCTTCCTGAGTGGACTTAGTGCCCTTATAAAAGAGATCCCAGTTTGCTCTCTGGCCTATCTTTGTGAGGTTGCAGAAAGAAGACAGCTCTCTGCAGACACCAGATCTGCCAGCACCTTGATCTTCAACTTTCAGCCTCCAGAAATGTAAAAATAAATGTCTGTTGTTTAAACCACCTAGTTGGTGGTATTTTCTTGTAACAGCCCTGAACTGAAATAGTAATAGTCATCAGAGCAGTAGATATGAACTTGGATGAACATTAGGAAAATCTAGAGAACCTAAGAAAACCACCGAAACAAGGCCCCATCTCGAACCAGTTAGAGAAAGATCTTGGGAGAAAGAGGTTAGGTTACTGATAGCTTAAAAGGCTTCCTAGGTGATTCTAACGTGCAGCCAGCTGAGGACCATCGACCTTACAGAAGAGATCTGGTGCTCAGAAAACCGGTGGATCACAGCAGCATTTTGACCAGAGAGGGTGAAGCTTATCGACTGAGGACAAGAACAGTCGAGTGGTGCCCGGCGCCTGAGGCTAATATAGAGGCACATATTTAAAAAGTGATGGTAACGTCAAGTGAGAATCCTTAACAAAATGGTCAGCACTTATTGAGTGCATCTGTGTGTTTTATGTGCTAGGAACACAACAGTGAACAAAAAGGGCAAAGTTCTCAGTCTCATGGGGCTTACCTTCTAGTGGTGGGAACAGAAACACAAATAAATGATGAAACTTAATATGAGAGATGGTAATTCAGGAGAAAAATACGGCAGAGATTTAGAGGGGTCATTTTACGTAGCATAGTCAGAAAAGTCCTTACAGTAAGATGACAATTGAGCAGAGAACTGAATGGAGTGAGGAAGAAAGCCAAATGGGTGTTTTGAAGAGTACTTGAAACCAATTCGAGAGCAAAAGCAAAGGCAGAATCATGCTTGATATGCAGAAGACAGTGAGGATTTGCTGCATTTAGATTAGAGAAGGAAACAGAATCACAGTGGACGGGGCGGGAGATGGGCAGATGGTTTCTGTAAGAATAGTGACTTTTGCTCTAAGCAATAAGAGAAACTATTTGAGTGTTTTATGTGCGAAGTAATTGGAGTTATATTCTAGCAGGGTCATTATGCTGTGTTGAGACGAGCCTGAAAAGGAGTGTACAAAGCAGTTAGGAGACAATAACAGTCCTAGTGAGAGACCACAACGCTTCGGACGAATGGGGCAGAGCTGGAATATGGTTGGATTCTGCATGTATCTTAAAGATAGAAGCAACGAAATTTGATGATGGGTTGAACATAGGGTGGAAAAGAAGGAGAAGGTCCAAGGATGATACTAAAGTTTTTTTTATCTGAAAAGTTTTAAAGATGAAATTGTTATTGACTGATATTGGAAAGACAGAAGGAGAAGCAGGTTGGGGTCCAGAGGCAAGACTGAGTACGTGCTCAGGACTCAGGACACTTAGATATGTTAAGTTTGAAACATCCTAGTCGAATATCAAATGAACTTGAATATACGGGACTGAGTTCAGGAGAGAGGTCCAGAGTGAAGAGAGAAATATAAAAGTCATCTAAATGTTGACTGTTTGCAGCGTGAGAGTGAACTAGATCTTGCTGCTGCAGCACTAACATCACCTGAGAGCTTGTTATCATGCATAATCTTGGGCCCTACCGCAGAACGATTGAATCAGTTCTGGCATTTTGTCATGATCCCTACGTGATCTGTAGGTACTTTAAAGCTTAAGGATATTCTCCAATTAGATGATCGAGGATCTGAGTGAATATAAAAAAGAGGAACTAAGGGCCTGAGACAGTCTGACTTTGGAGACCATGAAAAAGAGATGGAGACTGAGATGATGTAGGGGAGAATACCAAAAAAAATGTGGTGTTTGATCCAAGTTTGAAATGTTTCAAGAAGAGAATGATGAACTTAGTCAGATGCTGCAGGTCAATTAAGATGAGAAATGAAAATTGACCACTGGATTTAGCATTAAAAGTGCTATTGTTGCCTTCTATAAAGAGCATTTTAGTGAGTCAAGAGATTGGGAAGAGAAAAATTAGAGACAGTGAGTATAGACTTCTATGAATTTTGCTTAAAGGAGAGGAATCGTTGGTAGGTGGATGGGAAAGTGAAGTCGTGTTTGTTTAGGAGGTGAGAGAAATAACATCCTTTTGGTGTCCTGGATATGAAGATAATTAACAAAGGAGAGGGGAAATCTGGTGAAGTTGAAGGAATTGTTGAGAGTTGTCCCAGAGTATCTTGAATAGGTGAGAAGGAAGGACTTTAAGGTATAAGAAAAGGGGTCACTTTTAGTGAGAATGATGGACACTATGCATAGGCACAGGAAAGAACCAAGTTGATACATGTGAGGGTGGGAAATTATGAAAATTTCCTTTTGGCCGACTCAATTTTTTATCAATTAAATAGGAAGAAAGTTATGAATTCAGCCATGAGCATGATGAGAAAGGAAATATTGGGGATTTGGAGCAGAAAGTATGAATTGTCATCTAAGATAGTTTCCCCCAAATCTTTCAAAGTCATGGCATACTTCTAAAAAAGAGACTATTTGGGTGGCACATTTGGATAATTAGAAAGGCATTGATTCAGGCATGAGGCAACTGGCACAAGGCCTCTAGTTGCTATGAGTGCTACCTAGGTGTCCAGATCGCTAGAGAAAGTAATATCTTCTGTCATCCTGGTTCTGTTTGAGACATGGCCTTGGAGTAAAACATGAGAAGGAACAGTCAGAGAAAATAAAAAATATGGCCAGGTGTCATGAAAGAATTCATGTGCAGTAAAGTTTATGAATTTGAAGGGAGCCTAGTCAGGATGGTTGTGTTTTTTAACTATGTTCAGCTACAGAGTCATAGTCCTACAAGTGCCCGCAATAGGTAAAGAACTGGAGTTCGTTAGGTTTGGCATTATTCCAGGCAAGCACTACAGAATGGGAAGAGGTGGGGGAGTTGGGGAGAGATGCAAAAGAATAACTGCAATTATGGACCAGGTAACACAAACTAGGTGAGGAGAGAAATTAGGACACGGCATGGATGGGGAATACTGAAAAGGTATATGGTTTAAAGGGCTGTGAAGTTTGTATGACCTCAATGTTTTTGGAGTTGGAGGGAGACCATCAGAGAATAGAATCCTTGAAATTGAGATCACGATGGGAAGCAGGTATTGGTAAAGCTAGGGTACTGCATGGGAGTAGGTAGCTGAGTAAGTTATAGGAAAAGAGCTTGGTGAACTGAGAGGTAGGGTATCAAAGCCATCATTTAGTAGATGGTAAAACCAGCAAAAATTATGCCAGATGAGGGTGAAAGTGAATCTGGAAATAAAATCTTCAGAAAATGAGGGAGAATAACCCCAAAGAATATACGTGACCATAAGAAGAAGGGCTAGAAGAGTCAGATGTCAGAATTTCAGAGAAGGACATTTGTGGAGGAGGGAGATACAACCTGTAGATGGGACAACGAGAGTCAAGGAGGACATTACACTCCAAGGCCAGGTCTGGCGTCGTGGGAGACGTGAGAAGGAAAGGGGCCTGCTTGACAGGGCCGCATGAAAAAGAGTGAGCCCGGAGGCAGCCATGCTTTCATCAGAATGGTGTAGAGAAGAAAGTAGTTGGCCAGGTGTTTGAAGATGCAGGAAATTCTGTCAAGAGGCCATGATTCCAGAGGACACAATGGGAAGATCTGAGGGAGTTTTGAAAGTCTAAGACATAGGCTCAGATTGGGAAATATGTGGAGTCATAGGGAAGGGGTTCGGGTAACAAGGCCTAGCTTGAAGCGGTGAGCTTCTTGTTACTATCACTGCTGCTTTTACGGTTCCTGGTGAAGAAATAGCTCAGTAGTTCAGAGTTTTATGTCTAAGCAACTACAGGTTATCTAACATCGGTTTTTAGAAAACATTTTTCTTTTGTGAAGACAGAAAATAGTTTCCTCATAATCTAGCTAAGAAAACGGCTTGACCTTCCCTTGCCCTTTCTTGAAACTTTCCTCAAAATTACCAGTTCCAGAAATGAGAAATTAGAGAATTTTGTCTAATCCTTCGCCTTGAGATAATTCATCCTAGGAAAATGATTATCTATTTTCTTTAAGACTCTCTTCTTAAAGCCTCCTTATTGAATCTCTTTCCGATGTGAGCATTGATCCAAATCCTAAGCAGACTTCATTCCATCTAAATCTTGCATAACAGGGCGTGAGCCTTTGCTCTGGCTGCGAGGGTGGATGTGTGCCAGCGCGTGTGGACATCGGTGTGTGCAGCAGGGTGGGAGTGCTGTTGTCCGTAGTGCTCTTCAGGCCTGACCTTTACAAAGCTCCACTGGTATTTCTATTTCCTGTGACCTATGTTACTTTGGTGGTGACTCATCTTGATGAATACTCTTTTCAAAAACACTGCATTGAAGGACAGCTAGAAAATTCTAGGAGCCTATCCAAGTTCTAATTGAGATGCAATTCCCCACCCTCACAGCCTTTTATTGAGCAACCTTTTCTAGCACTTGTTTTCCAAGTTTCCGGATTACTCATTTTAGACTTCAGCTGCCTGGACACTGCCTACTTCCACACACACAATGAGAGGCAAGCGAGAGGTGTCTGCAATAAAGATAATCAGTGCCTAGGAGGAGGCCTGGCATGTGGGGTGGTGCCGCCTTTGCTGTGCAGCTACAGGAAACAGGAGGGCGTTGAGTGACCCCAGTGGGACATCCCATCTCAGATCTTGGTGGTTGTATTAGTCGGGCTTTTCAAGGTCACAGAAAGAAGTTCTATACACATCACTTTCGGTGGCAGCATTTTATTTTCAGAATATGTGAGAACTTGGGGTTGGACGGGAAATTTCCTCCCCAGAGCTGAGATGATCAGTATGAAACGTCACCTAATGATCAAAGGGCGGAGAGGCAGTGTCTTCCCTTTGTTCCCCTCACACAACAGAGGGTTTGATTGAGTCACCTTTTGGCTTCTCACTGTGGGGCTCTCTGACTAGAAATGGTTCCTAACAATTGACTTCTTCGATGGTCAGCGTCACTGGTATCAGGGATTTTTGACCAGAGGCGTTGGCGATCCACTAACCTCTGTAATTCTGTGCCTAAATGAGGGCTTGTCTACATGTGCATTTTATGGCCCCTATCTCTGTGCAGAGGTAAATTTTTAACTCTCTCCAGAATGGTTTTTAGTATTTCTGATGTTGACTCAGACCCAGTCAACAACAGTTTCAAAGCAAATGAACATCAAGTTTAAGAAGAAAGTCTGAACATTGTTCTCTAGTCACAAGGATGAAATGGGGGACATGACCTTGTGTTGCTTTGTTATTCAGTTATTTACTTTAAGGCAGATCCTCCTACTTCTTATTATTATTCTTTTTTTTTTTTTTAATGAGGTAACCCTTGGTTGACCTCACAGATTGCAAGGACCTTGTCAGCTTACAATGTTTTATTTTTTTATTTTTCATGCCTACAGCACCTGGCTCTCCTAGGCGGTCTCCCATCCAAGTACTAACCAGGCCCAACTCTGCTTAGCTTTCGAGATCAGATGGGATCGGGTTTGTTCCGGTTAGTATGGCCGTAGACTAGACCCTCTAACTTCTTAATATAATCAGTCACTTTCAAAGCCAGATATCTGCCTGGGCACTGAGTTAAAGAAAATGGAGGGGAGATTTGGATGCTGTTGGCTCTGGAGCCAATAATATGTGATGCACATATTCAGCTCGTAAGTGGATGAACTAACCACCAAGCAGCAAAGCTAACCAAAGCCAAGAAACAAAATTTATTTTGATTTATGTCCTTTAGCTCCATGGCATTAAAAAGGTGATAACATGAATATATCACAAAAGTCTTAAAATTTTTTTAAACAAATCTATTGAGACCAGGGATGATCACGGTTCTATTCAACTCCATTGGCATCAAGGATCATTTATAATTTTTGCACAATCTTCAATATAATTTGATCAATGTAATGTGTAAGAAATACTCTTAATTTTCATTCTTTGAGAAAGCTGAACTCTTTTTTAAAAGGGAGTAAATGTCTATTTCATTCAAAAATGAATTTAATACTTACATTTATATTTTCTGCATTTGTTTTAGGGGATTTTTTGTTTATCAATACCAGGTCCTTTATTATAATATTCTATCCTGTAAGGTTGCTAAAAAGCCCATATTTCAATAACATGTTCTAACTAAATTTTGAATAAAGCTTTTATATAAATAATAGATTCCAGGAAAGGCATATAAAGCATAATGATTATATTTTACTCTGCTCTTTGCAGTTGGAATGGACTGGAACAATGCTTAAATTGAAACAAAGTCCCTATGAAGCAAGACAAGTCAACACAACCAGCTGGCATCATGTTTATCTTCTCAGCATTTTTTTCAAAACTTCTTTGGCTCTGCTTCTGACCTTGCCTTTTGTATTGTTGTTCACTTGGTTTTCAGGGAGCTTGGTTCTTTTTATTTTATTTGCACACACATTCTATTTGTTGGAAGAACTTTCATTAAATTATCTTGTCAGCTCCCACCAAACTTTCCTTTCATGGCTTTTTTTGGGCTGTGTTGTGAGAACCCCTAGCAAACCTAGAGGTCCCGAAGGAATGTGTGCTGAATCTTTTTGAAACATGCTTGCCCTGGATCCTGTGAGATCCCTGCCTCTGGGAAAACAGCAGGAAGAAGAGCCTGCATGGGATCTCTCACAATGAACGGAGTTTTCTTTGGATGAGCTTTGTAAAGTAGTTATTCCTCAGGAACTGATACCAAGCCTAGTGGCCAGCAGGATATTATCACTAAAGGTAAAATATGTGATGCACATATTCAACTTGTAAGTGGATGAACTCCTTGGGCGGCATTTATCCTTATGATTTCGATCTGGTGCTGTTGAGTATCTTCTCTCAGAGCCCAGGAGGTCACCTCTTTCTCCTTCAAGACAAATGGGTTCCTGCTTTTCAGCTTTTTGCTATGAAGACAAAAACAATAAAAGCAGTTATGCCAACTGCATCTTATTTCAGCGACCAGTTTTGTTTCCTCTAATGAGCAGTGTGGCCGTTGGTGACTGAATCCCAGCCATCGGTTATGGTGGCTGGCAGGGTGTACCCGACAGTGGGCTCTTCCTAGGCAGGCTCTGTGAGGAGTGCATCCCAGGCAGACACTGATCCCTCTTCAGGCTTGCTTTTGTTGGAGAAAAGTTTGTAGAGAGCAAAGAATCTATTTTCTTATCTTTTTAAACTGTGAAAGCGGCATCTTAATTTAAAAATACATTAAACTGACAATTTATATTCAAAACAAAGTGATATACAAATAAGAGAAAAATGTTTTTAAATAAAGTGCCATCTTCTGGGTTTGATTTAAACATTCTCATTCCTGAATTAAAGATTAAGGCACAGAGAGGTAAAAGAGGTAAACCCGAGGCTCTGCCTCAGGGAATTTGTTTCATGGTGGCAGGCCCCCTGGGAAGCCACTCACTTCCCACCCAGGGTGGGAGTTACTCCTCCCTCCCGCCAAAACGGTCAGAGAAGGGAGCTGCCTCTGCAGAAGGGCCAGGCACAGCAAGCGAGGCCGGACCACATGAAGTTGCTGATGTTGCCAATATTGACCACTTTTGCTCAACAAAAGTAATAATTTTATCACATTCCACACAATAGAATCAGCAGCTTCTCTAAGGGGGACCGTGGCCTTCTCCACTTTTTCCTTCCTGCCATGCTTGAGCAGAAACTCCCAGTAGAAAGTAAACTTGCTCTGCCCCTAAAACAGACAGAAATGTTTTCTTCTCCCCCGTTCTTCTTCGGGATCACAAAATCCCTTCAAGTGTCCCTTGAGACCTCAACAGCACCCTGCTCTCTGCTGAAAAGTCCAGCCTCTCCATCGCTGCTAGCCTCAACTTTCTCGCCTGTGTTTGCTGGGGCAGGAGGAGGGTGGCGCAGATTGGGGAATGTTTTTCTCTCCAAGTATAAAGTTATTTTTCCACAGGGAAGGTTTAGTTATTCTCAACTCTTATTTTCTAACGCCTTGCATATACAAACTCTTTCAGGTATTGTTAACAATACGCATCTATGACCTAAACTGATTATTTCAGGTTGGATGTGTCCTGTGAGGACGGGACAAGTAAGCATCATTCACTACTGCAGCTGACTGAGTGCTAGGCCTAGCAGGGTGTGTGATGTGCTGCGCTCGCATGCGCTTTGGCTTTCCTAGAGGCTCTCACACGTCTGTGGGCTCGGCTTTCTGTCAGTGCAGGTGACAGCAACGTGTGCTTGTTCACTGCTCCTGCTATTAAACTAAGCACTTCGTCCTTGGCACGGGGAAGTAGCTTTTAACCTCTTCAGGCAAGTGTCTCACAGACCAGGCCAGTGCACGGTTAGTTCCTCACCTAGAACAATCTCGCCTTCTGAGGAATCTCCAGCATTGGAAATGGAGGAACTCTCAGAGTACTCGAACTCTTTTCAGCATGTTTTTCTGTGTCAACTTCATTACATCTTTTGATTGAGAGTGTTTCTTTGAAAAAAAGAAGTGGTGTTTTATAAGTTCCCTAGGGACGTTGTAACAAAGACCACAACTGGGTAGATTAAAACAACAATAGTTATTCTCCTATAGTTCTGGAAGTTCTGGAAGTCTAAAGTCAAAGCGTTGGCAGGGCCATGTTCTCTCTGAAGTCGCTCAGTTAGAATCCCTCTCGCTTTTCCCTAGCTTGTAGTAATTGCCACCAATCCTTGATGTTCCTTGGCTTGTAAATTGTCACTCCAATCTCTGCTTTCGTTTCTGGGTGTTGGAATTTTCCTTTTCTTATAAGCATACCAGTCGCTGGATAAAGGCCCACCTTCATCCTCAACTAATGTGATTACATCTGCAAAACCCTGGTCCCAAATAAGGTCACACTCACAAGTTCAGATGGAGACGAATTTGGAGGAGACATTATCAAACCCAGTATAGTAGTCTTAAAGATATTCCTCTAAATTCCTTTAAGCAAAACTAAATATGATTCAAACAAGTGCCTATACCTGTGCTATCCCAAGATGCCTCAGTACCACATTTGTATTCATTTGACAAATACTTATTGAGAGTCTCTGGTAGGACCATGAACTAGAAAGAAAAAGTAAAGACTTGCAGCCTTTATGTCTGTGTTCCTGACAGCTGAGATAAGAAACCAAGGTTAAGGGTTCATAAAGGTAAAGGAGAAGGAATAGGTTTAGGTGTGAACGTGCTGACTTTGAGGCAATTGTCTGACATCCATCTCACAGCCAATTAGATGCAAGTGTTTACGATCTACCATAGAGACATTTACTTTTGGTAAATGCATCAGCACGGAGGTTGTTAAAGCCGTGGGAGTGGACGCAATTCTTCAGGAAAAGTACAGTTAGTAGAGAACAAGTACAAAGGTAGACTGTGCTTGAACTTTACAGGTGAACAGATACAGCGGGTCCAGTGAAGGGGCCTGAGAAGCAGCCACCAGCGGGGAGGAAGAAGACTGAAAGAGCTGGATGTCCTGGAGGCAGAGGGCAAAGGCGGGCTGTGTGGTGGGGCGGTCAGTGTGCCAAATACAGCATGGAAGTGTAGTCATTTAAGGCTTAAAACTGCTCATTGGTTCTGGGAATTAGAAGTTCTCGGGTGATTTTAGGAACAGCCGTCTCACTAATGGAATAAGTGCAGAGCACATTTTAGTTGATTAAAAATAAGGGATGGGAGTACAAAGCTGGGTGAGGAGACATGGAAAGAGGTGTCAGTTGCTAGAAGGTAGTCCTTTTTACTTTTTCATGAGGGATTTTTGAAGTTACCTGCTGGCTTAAGGAACAGAAATGAGAGAAGATGAAGCGGATCAAGTAGGTTATAGATTATAGGATTTTGATTATAGGAGGGAGGTCTTCTGGGCACTATACTGGTGAAGGGGATAACCTTATCCCTGTCTAGAAGCAGACGCCAAGGTACGATTAGTTGTGCAAGAGATCTGGAGTGGGGAGGCAGGGGCAGTTGCGAAGGAGGAGGAGGAAGGGGTAGGAGGAAGTGAGAAGATGCTTCGTAGCCCAGTGGAGGTCTGACATCTGGGAAGGAAAGGGGACAAAAGGAGATTAGGCAGGTGACATCTCAGCTGCAGCACAGTTCCCAGGAAATTTCGGCCATGCCTTTGGAGTGCCGAAGTGTCTAGTTAGAAAAGTCCCACGTCTCACCAGAATGGGCCTGTCAGCATCCTTCCGATGCCCAGTCACTGGCCGGGGGTGGCATGTGGGAAACCCGGCCTCAAAAAAACGCGGGCGTGGGCCCCCAAGGACAGCAGCTGAGTCGTCAGCCGCTATGCTTGCTGCATCAGGAAACCTGGACAGTGCATGTTCGTGGTCAAACACTGATACATCTGTGGCTGGTTTTGGATGTTAGGAAGAGAACAAGAAGATGAGGACATTTCTAGCTGGCGGCCTCGTTTATCTTTTCAGTAAGAAGCATTGTGGTTTAGTTGGGATAGAAGGCGAAAAGAGAACAGACCCGGGGAAGGGACCCGTGTGGTGAAGGTTTGGGATAACAAAAGCAAAGAAGACAAATAATTTTGTACACACACAGTCTCATTACGAATGAAAACTGTCAGGAACGGTGTGTGCAGTGGCACTAACAAGGCACGAATGAGTTTTCCTCCAGAGGGATGTGGTTAAGGCCAGAGAAAGCAAAGTTTATTGCTGATCCCTTCGCTGTTAATGCCACCACCGCCCGTTCCCAGGCTGCCTCAGGATTAAACTTCTCAAGCTATTAGCAGGTTATCAGTCTGGATTTTTCATTTTTAAAAATTCAAAATGATAGATCTGTTGAGCATTCGATATGGATGAAGCACAGACAGGGATATACAATGGGAGGGGGTGGGGTGCAGCAATGAAGCCTTTGCGGTGGTGGCTTTGGGCTGGGACTCCGAGAGTGGGTGTAGTTGCGACAGGCTTACTATCTTCGGTGTTTAATATGTACCAGGCGCCGACCTTTCTTCTCCACTTTTTAAATTTCCTGTTCAGCCCCCTGATCTGGGCTGGAGGGTGATCACCTCGGACCCGGATTGCTAATCAATTGCTCAGTCACTCTCTGGTCTCACATGCTCAGTTTCTAACACGACTGAGTAATTATGTTGCCCACATACGTTGTCCAGTAGCTTTGGGGGACTCTCTCTTATTTCCCAGGCATAACTGACGCTGCTGCACTCTGTATTTGTTTGTACATTTGCAAGATACCTGACTGTGAGGCACTTCCCTCTGCTGGATAGTAATAAATTTGTGGGCACGAAACTGCACATACTCGGTATGTAGCAGTGTGGGCGCAGGATCTTAGTTACTTGTTTCTTTTTCTTACTTGCCAACGAGTAAATCACAGTCAAGATCTGGGTTTGAGAAGGAGAGAGGGAGCCCTGCTGTGTCATCTAATCCACCTTGACCAGCAAACAAGCTAATCGTAAGTGCTGATTCTCGTTCTAGTCTGTTTGAGATGCCATATACATAAATACCGTAGACTAGGTGATTTATGACAACAGAAATTTTTTCTCATCGTTCTGAGGCTGGGAAGTTTAAGACCAAGACATGGGCAGAATGAGTGTCAAGTGAGGACCTGCTTCCTGGGTCTCAGACAACCTTCTTTTTCCTGTGTCCTCATGTGGCAGAAGGGTCAAGGGGGCTCTCTGAGGTCTGTTTTATAAAGGAACTAATCTCAGGAGGGCCCCAGCCTCATGACCTCATTCCTCCCTAAGGCCCTGCCTGCTCACAGCATCACATTGGGGGGAAGACTTAAACATACAGTTCTGAAGGGACACGGTCACTCAATCTATACAGCATTTCTTCACTTGGATCTTTGTATTGGTTTGCGAAGGGTCGAGACTCCAACTGTTCATAAAATGTGGGATTATTTGAATGAAAATTTCATTCTCAGGAATAAGCCTGTAAGTTCTTCTGCCTTTCAACTAACGTGGACTAAAAAGCACTGAAAGATACAGGAAGTCTAACACTGTATGGTCAAGGCTCCGCCTTATAAAGTAAAAATGATGGGCTTCTTTTTCTGGGAAATGCCCTTATTGAACAGTTGGAGGCTCTTCAATGCTATTGCTAAATTCTTCAGATGAAGCTTAGTACAATCCATCAACCGGCTATGCCTGCCCTCACTGTCTTCATTGTTAATGCTACACAGTGGACTCCAGTCAAGAAGGCATGTTTAAGACCTTTCACACGTGACTGATCCACTCCAGGGTTCATGATGTAACACAGAGGTATCGGTAAGTAGTTGTGAGTGAAGTTAGTGTCCTGGAACCCTTATCCAACGCAATGAGCCCATCCAAGAGACTTTTCTGATAAGCTTTACTAGCAACCAGTGCCGAGATATATCATAATTAATGATTTTGCATCTTTTCTGAAGATTGATATTTTGTTCTCCACTTAGATGTGACTTTGCAAACAGATTTCAGCTCTAATCTCTGCCTGTTCTATAGATAGCATTGGTCTATAAAGGTTTTTTTTTTTTTTTATCAGAGAACAAGACATCTTATTTTTAGGAAACTTTGTTAAGGTCAACAGAACACAATAAATTTATTTTAATAATACTTTTGTATCGATAGTATTTACTGTTAAGATCATGAAGATGCATTTTTTTTCCTCCCAAGCATCAAGCAGGGCTGTTGCCACTAAAAAAAGAAAAAGAAAGTTGAGTGTGTGTTGAAGGAGAGGCTGAAAACATTATGCAGGAAAGAAAGAAAGCTGTGAATGGACGGTACCTTAGAGCAGCTAATGAAAGGCCTCCGAGGGAGGCTTGCTCTGCTCGCTCAGATGTAGAAACTCATGAGAGATTCCTCTTAACCCCATGCAAACACTGTTTTCATTCTCCATCCCTTTTTCTTTGCACTTTGTTTTATTATTTGAGGGCTGGGGAGGTGAGCCCTTCCTTCGATTTAGGATTCTTGCTTTTTAGCTGACAATAGCCGAGTGTCCGGCTGTCTGAGTCTGCACACAGAGGCCATTCAGAGCTCCACTGCAAAAAGCAATCTCATCTATGATCCAGGAATCCTTCGGAACCAGGATTTCCAATCCTTATCAAAATATTTTTCAAACAGGCCTTACAGTCATCCTGTTCATTAAGTAGATTCCAGGTGAGTAAACATTGTCAAGCTCTTCCATGCTACCTTGGTAGGAAAGCATCTAAGATGTGGCCAACTGACCCATGGTTATGGGAAGCTCACATAACAGTCAGCCGCTTTCCAAGGTTGCTTAGAACTACAGGGCTGCTTGTGACACTGCTCTGACAGCCTATCTTTAGGCTTCCTTGTTCTCACCTACAAAATGTGATAAAAGGCTTGCTTGATCAATGTGTCAGCTGACCAGTTTATAGACCACTGAAGCACATCGGCTGATCGTGTCCCAGTTCGGTCCTGGACTTCCTCATAGCACAAGCCGTGGTGGCTTGATCCTCTTCCTCATCCTTCCCTTCTGATTCACTCTTAGAGACTTTGGCAATTAATTTGGATAAATGACCAGTTCTCAGGCCTAATGTTAGGAATCTACCAAAGGAAGTTACTATGATGCTAATTAAGCTTAAGTTCATTGATGTCCAGATATTTTCCTCAGCAGCTGCAGGATCCAATATTTGCCAGAGCATGTGTTACAGATATAGGGCACGTTCCCAGAAGCCCTGGTGGTCCCAGGCCAGTCCTATCTGTACACCTTTAAGACAATCCCGGTAGACCTTATCCAGGATCAAATTCTGTTTACTGTCCCAAAGAGAAGAATCTGAGTGAGTCACTGCTTCACTCTCTAATCCAGACCACCATGGCTTGGCCTACGTGGTCACCTAGCCTACCCTGCCCACAACCAGAAGCACCATTGTAGTAAGAAATATGCACACGTGGCATTAAAAAAATGAAGCTAAAAATTTTTTTGTCTGTACTATTAATAAAATAAATTCTGGACAACTCTGCTTAGAGTCAAAATAAATTATCTATTTTTTTTCTGTAGAAAGTTTTACAATCCCATTGCCATGTGAGAAGGAAAGCATTTTATTATGGTCCACGAAAGAGTCCTTAGATTAAAACTTTTTGTTGTTATTGCCATTGTTTTGGTAACAACTTTACTGAAATATAATTCACATACAGACAGGCGGTCATACAATTCTTCCATTTAAAACAATTACTATTCAGTGCTTTCTAGTATATGCACAGAGTTGTGCAATCATCACCAAAAGCAATTTAAAAGATTTTTATTATCTTGAAATGAAACGTCCACACCTTCTATCACCTCCCTCTATTTCCCCATCCTAACCAACCACAAATCTATTTCTATCCCTACATAGTTATGTTTTTAAAAAGAAATTTAGAGTGTTCTATGCACAGATTAAAAAATAATTTTAAATATGTTCTGTTGCTTGGATTTTCCCACTTCTACTGCTTGGTGTGGATAAACAGACACTGGATCCTGTTCTCTGCACTTCAGTTGGCCTCGCACACATAACTAACCACACTATTTGCTTCAAAACTAAGGCAAAACCAAATAGAATTTTCTAAGACTTTATATCATTATATCAAAGCATACCATCGAAAAGGAAAAGATATCCGCATTATGATTAAAGAATGTCTTTGCTTTTAGATAGATTTTCTTTCTTTTTCACCAAAATTGACCCTGCATGGCGTGTGGTACAGTCAAAAGGTATATTACTTAGGATTTACACTCACAAGAGAGAGGAGTCTGACTCACACTGGCTTAAGAAAAAGGATAACTTATTAACTAATGTGAACCCAGCGTTCCTTAGGTAGTGCCAAGTCTAGATGCTCAAACCCTATTATCAAGATCCAGGGTTGTTTTCTCACCTGCCTTTCTTTGTGTTGACTCCCTTCTAAGGTAGCCTGCTCCTTGAGGTGGCAAGGCGGCCGCCAACAGCTTCAGACTTACAGTGTGTCCTCTCAACAGCATTGGTAGTAGGGGGAATGATCTGGACTGGGCCACAGGCTAGCTCTTGGAGCTGGAGAGCGAGTCCGCTCTGCCTAGTGCTCTTCACAGCAGGGAAGGAATTGGTTCCCAAGGGAAATCGGGTGTGGTGAAGGGGGTGAGCTCGGGGCAGGTAAAAACAAAGGATCATGATTAAAGAGTGTGTCAGCATGACTCACAAAATCTGGGCTTTAGTCTAATCGGTGCTAAGTGGTTGCATTACCCGAAGCAAATCCCTTGATCTCTATAGGCCTAGGTTTTCCCTTCTGTAAAATTACATACCTGCAGAAAAAGTACTCAGAGTTCTCTGCTAGTCTAAAATCCTAATTCAACAATCAATTGGCTAGACGTTTTCATATCAACCCAATTTTTCTTGATAAAATTAGTGCAATAACTTTCAAGGAATAGCCGTGTATCCTACAGCAAATCTAGTTATGTCTGGAGTCCGACGGTTGTGTGCTGTCTTTGATATTGAGTGTTGACCAGAAGAGTGAGAGGTTTCTAATTCATTTTTGAACTTTCCAGTCTGAGTTTAAATTTATTATTTTTTTTTGAAGACGCCATGCTGGCTATAAGGTTGCTTCAGTACTTTCTTTATGTTTAATATCTACCCTTGCTTGTGGTGTTACATCAGTGAGTTCTTAGAAATAGCAGGGATCAACTAGGAAAAATGAGGCAGAATCAGGTTGCTAGCATTAATGTGCTATCATCACATTCATCAACTGAGCTGAAGAAAAGATTGAGCTCAAAAGAAAGGTTTTAAGATATTTAATTAGTGCCATGACTAGTAGTCAACATGGGCAGCTAGGCTAGCTCATGGTGTAATTGAGAACAGCTGGGAGAAACCTTGGCGGAGAGGAGAAAAATGCTTAATATTTTGATATGGCACATGACTTTTCTCAACTAGAAATTCTTGCTTCGGGTATTAAAAACCTTTCATTTTAACAAGTTTTCAGTTAAAATGCAAGTATCTGTGTGCCCCGTAGATTACTGAGACTTAAATGTTCATTAAAAATCAAGACTTATGAATTTTTTAGAAGCACCATAAAAACTCGTATGCTTCTTCTGTCTGCAATATTGGCAATGTATATCGTGGCTCTTGAATTTGGTGTATATAGATGAGTCACTCCTCTAGGGTTTCAAAGCAACACGTCTTGAATTGAGGGCAGGCTCTTTCTCACCTTGGAGAGGAACTGCAAGTACTCTAGGCAGGTGGACTTTGTTTTACAACGCACGGCAGGCACCACTTATATGGAATGCGATAGAAATGGTGTGCCCCGAAGCACAGGTCTGTTGATGTTTCTTTGAAGACACTACCCTGGCTAGACTCCACAATACACAGATTGGCTATTCCCAAGGGAGAGGGAGCTTGATTGGAAATTAAAAATGGAGCTTGATTTGATCTCAGTTCTACCCCGAAGTTCTATATGCCACTATGAATCTGGGCCTCATTTTTGGAAAGTCTAAAGTGGTTATGAAGTACATCAGTCAAGGAAGGTGTGAGAAAGAATAAAATAATGGTCTATCTTGGCCATGCACATGTTCCAATGAATGGAGAAGATGTGAACTTGGCAGGGTATTTATTACCCTGAAATAAGCATGTAAATACCACGAGACATTCATGACTGACGTGACTGCCCAAGGTGAGCTATGTATACATGACGAGTGGGTACAGTGACCCTCTTCAAGCACACTGGATAAATACTAGGTTTAAAGTATTTAATGTGTAAAGGGTTTATACATGAATATTTACAGGATTAAGTGAGGCATAAATTTACATTTAACATCTTAAAGGAGAGAGCATGGTGTTGCATTCACCCCGCAATGACCCGTGCTTTCTGCAGTACCAGTTATTGTTAGTTTTTGTGTGTGCGAGGCAGGTGCCCTTCTATGACCATGACTCCAGGATTCTACCATTTTAAATGAAGGACACGTAGGTAACAATTTCAGTGGTGATCATGGTGCTGGTGGTACAATCTTACAGCTTTTCTAGATAGAAATTTGAACTAAACTAGGGTTCCTTCTTAGACGAGGACAGCCCCGTAATGTCATTACCATTGCGTCTGTATCCCTCCTCATCAGACGTTTATCTGCATTACTGTGCTACTGTATGTCGGCGCTGGTAACTGGAGATGGAAAGAGGCGAGGAACGCACAATGGCATTTGCCTTCCAGTGGCTAATAGAGCACCTTCTGCTCGGTCGATTGTAAATATTTGGCACAACATTTTCCCCCTGAAAGTCACCGGACTCAGTTAGGATTAGCTGGGTGCAATGTCTCTTCACCAAAACTACAGCCTTCAGCCTGTGTTGCCTTTCTGTCTTATTCACTTTCCCGGCCTTTGGTCCATTTTCCCGGTGGCTTTGTTGCTTGCTCCTCACTCGCTTCCCATCCCAGCAAAGCTGCCTTTCACTGCTCGTGGGGCATCTCAGTGCGAAGAACATTCCTTCCCTTGTGGCAGATGATTACTTCCTTATAACTAGATGTAGAGATTCTGATTCCATTTCATCTTAGAGGGAAAAAAATCATAATAATCTGAGATTGAGGTACTTGATAAATTATGGGAGGAAAGGGCCTGTAGTTAGAAGGTGTTTTTGCTCCAAATTAAAAACCTAAGCTCACAAAAGTGAAGTGTCACAAGGTCAGTGATGCAAATCACACAAAATACCACAATGAATCACATTTTAATAAGACAGTTCAGAAATGAGGAAGAGAGGGGCAGGAGCATCTCAGCTCATCGCTCAAATTACACCGCACAGGTGTCATATGTTACACTGGTTTCTATGTCATTATTCACCAGGACAGTCTTGAAAATGCCACAGTAAATTGTCAGAAAGATCTGAACAACAAACAGGTTGGACAAAACCAAGTCATGCTGCTTTTGCTTTTAAAAATATTTTACTGAAAATATTATGATGTTTGGACTTAAACACAGTTGAAGAATTTGTCAGAAAGAAACAGACTATCGATGATTGTTTAGACCCTTTGGCACGGATGCACAGAAATCAAATTAATTTGATCAGTCTTTTTTTCTTTCTAAAGTGAAGAAAATGTCCCCAGATTAATGCATGATCAATCATCATGGAACAAACTCAGCTTAAGGCAGAATGATTTCAATATCTGTGTGCTGATTTTAGTTCAGAGGACAAAGCAGATAATGCCAGAAGTTTTTGGATTAAAAGGGAAGTCATGTGTTTAGAGAGCTTGTTGATGAAAAAAAAATTGTTAGGGTTTTTCTTAGGATTGCTTTACATTTGTAGATTTAGAAAATATTGACATAATATTAAATCTTCCGAGTCACTAACATGCTATACCTCAACATTTATATCGATCTTTAATTTGCAGCGATATTTGTATTCAGTTTATAGGTCTTGCCCTTGTTTTATTATATTTATTCCTAAATATTTTATATATTTGATTTTCCCCAGCTTTATTGAGATATAATTGACATGTAACACTGTATAGATTAAAGGTGTATAACACAAAGGTTTAATATATCTAAACATTGAAAACAATTGCCACAATAAATTTAACATATCCATCACCTCACATAATTGTGTGTGTGTGTGTGTGTGATAACTTTAAAGATCTACTTCCTTAGCAACTTTTAAATATACAACATGGTATTGGTAGTTATAGTCACCATGCTGTGTATTACATCCCTAGAACTTACCTATCTCATAATTGGAAGTTTGTGCTTTTTAATCACTTCACCTATTTCCACCAGCTCCACGCCCACCCCCACCTCTGTCAACCACACATCTGATCTGTTTCTGTGAATCTGGTTTTCTTTTAGATTCCACAAATGAGGTCACACAATATTCTCTTTTTCTGTCTTTTTTTACTTAGCATAATACCTTTAAGGTTCATCCACATTGTCATAAATGGCAGGATTTCCTTCTTTTTTATGACTGAATAATATTCTTTTATGTCTATATAGGTACAGATATATTCACATATATAAATGTATGTATATATGTATGAAACTAGAGATAGATATGTATATATTCACGTGTAAATTAGATAGATTGATAGATGATAGAAAGATAGATAGATAGATAGATAGATAGATAGATAGATAGATAGATAATAGATAGTCTCATTTTCTTTATCCATTCATCCATTGATGGCACTTAGCTTTTTCGATGTCTTGGTTATTGTGAATAATGCTGCAAATGAACATCGGGGTGCAAATATCTCTTTGAAATAGTGACTTAATTTCTTTTGGATGTATACCCAGAAGTGGAATTGCTCATAAGTTTTTGAGAACCCTCCATACCATTTTCCACAGTGAATGCACCAGTTTACATTCCCGCCAGCAGTGCACAGGGTTCCCTTTTCTCTCCAGTCTCACCAGCATTTGGTATCTCTTATGCTTTTGATCAGAGTCTTTCTAACTGGCATGAGGTAATATCTCATTGAGGTTTTGATTTGCAGTTCCCTGATAATGATACATCTTTTCATGTATGTGTCGGCCATTTGTATGTCTTTTTGGGAAATGTCTGTTCAATTCCATTTTTAATTTGGATTTTTTGTGATTTTGCAGTTGAGTTGTATGATTTCCATGTATGTTTTTGATATTAACCCCTTATCAGATACATGATTTGCAAATATTTTTTCCAATTCATTAGGTTGCCTTTTCATTTTATCTCATTTTTCTTTTTTCTGTGCCGAAGTGTTTAGTTTGATGTCGTCCCACTTGCTTATTTTTTATTTTGTTGCTTGTGCTTTAGGTGTCATATCCAAAAAATTATTGCCAAAGGCCAAAAAGAGCTTTTCATTTGTTTTCTTCCAGGTGGTTTACTGTTTTGGATCTTGTCATTTAAGCTTTTAATCCATTTCAAGTTAATTTTTGTGACTGGTATAATATATAGGCATAGTTTCATTCTTTTACCATATACATGCCAATATGTAGTTTCCCGGTACCATTTATTGAAGAAATTGTCTTTTCTCCATTGAATTTTTTGAGCTCTCTTGTCCAATATTAGTTGACCATATATGTATGAGTTTATGTCTGGGCTCTCAATTGTGTTCTATTGGTCTATACGTCTGTTTGTATGCCAGTATCATACACTTTTTTAAATAAGGTATAAGTGACATATGATATTATATTAGTTTCAAGTATGCAATATAATATTTTAAAATTTATGTATATTGCAAAGTGATCACCAAAATGTCTAGTTAACATCTGTCAGCATACATAGCTACCGAATTTCTTCTTGTGCTGACAACTCTTAAAATTTATTCTTTTAGCAACTTTCAAATACAGTATTATTAATTATAGTTTCCATGATATACATTACATCTCCCTTACTTACCTATTTTATAACTGGAAATTTGTATCTTTTGATTCCCTCCTCTCATTTTCCCCACCCAACATGTCCCCATATCTGGCAACCACCAATCCACCCTCAGGTCTTCATCGAAGCACTATTTACAATAGCCAGGATATGAAAGCAACCTCCATGTCCATCAATAGATGAATGGTTAAACCAGAAGTCATACATATGTACAATGGAATGTCATTCAGCCATAAAGAACAAAATCTTGCCATCTATGACAACATGGAGGGACCTAGAGGGTGCTATGCTAAGTGAAATAAGTCAGACAGAAAAAGACAAAAACCATATAGTTTCATTTATGTGTGACATCTAAAAACAAAACAAAAAACAAACAAAAAAACAAAGGAACAAAAAACAGCAAAACAGACTCATGGCAATAGAAGACCAAAAGGATGGTTGCAACTTTGTAATATGTTAGAAATAGAAAGTCTGATGCCTCAGCTTTTGTTTTCCTTTTTCAGAATTGCTTTGCTATTCAGGGTCTTGTGTGGTTCCATACAAATGTTAGGATTTTTAAATATTTCTCTAAAAAAATACCACTGGAATCTTGTGAGGGATTATATTGAATCTATAAATGGCTTTGAGGAGTTTGGACATTAATTCTTCCAATTCGCAAACCTTGGGATATCTTCTATTTATTTATTTGTCTGTTTGTCTTTCATATTTATTTGTCTTTCTGTATTTATTTATATCTTCAGTTTCTTTCATCAATGTCTTATAGTTTTCAGTGTACAAATTTTTTACTTCCTTCATTAAATTTATTCCCAAATATTTCATTGTTTTTGATGCTATTGTATATGAAATTGTTTTATTTCTTTTTCAGATAATTCATTCTTAGTGTACAAAACTGCTACTGGTTTTTGGATGCTGATTTTGTATCTTGTAAGTTTACTGAATTTGTTGATTAGATCTAACAATTTATGGGTGGATTTTTTAGGATTTTCTGTATGTTCGTTTTTGTCATCTGCAAAGAGACAATTTTACATTTTTTTGATATTGATGACTTTTATTCCTTTTCTTGCCTGACTGCTCTGTTGAAGACTTCCAGTACTTCAGAGTGGGCAGCTTTATCTTATTCCTAGTCTTAGAGGGAAAGCTTTCAGCCTTTTACCATTGAGTATGATATTAGCTGTGGCCTTGTCGTATATAGGCTTTCTTATGTTGAGATGCATTCCCTCTGTACCTAATTTGTTGAGCATTTTTGTCATGAATAGATGTTGAATTTTGTCAGATGCTTTTTCTATACCTATTAGATGATCATATTATTCTTCACTTCATTATATTGTGATTTATCACATTTATTGATTTGCATATGTTGAACTATTCTTATATAACAAGGCCACATCCCACTTGATTATGACCCTTTTAATGTGCTGATTGAGTTTTGAATGTTTATCAAAACTTACATTTCCTGATACAAACCTCACTTGGATATACTGTAGTGTCTTTTCCCTATGTTGCTGGATTCCAGTTGCTAACATTTTGTTAAAGATGTTTGCATTTCTGTTTATGAGGATGATTGGTCTATAGTTTTCCTTTCTTGGAATGTGTTTGTTTGGTTTCTATTTTTAATTAATTGGTTATTTTTTTATTATTTCAATTTTACCTGTACTGTTGATATACTAGTTATATATTTTAGGTTTAACTTTAGTAGTTTTTCTTGGGTTGACAATGTGTCTTTTTATTACCTTGTACATTCAACCCTTCATGTATAATGTAAGAACCTTATCACAATTACTACCATTTCTCTCCAACTTATCCCATCTCTCGTGCTATTGTCATACATTTTACTTTAAATGTCATAAATTCCATAATTCGTTGCTTGTTACTTTTTCTTTTAAATAATTATCTTTCAGAAAACTTAAAAAGTTAACTTTACTCACATATGTATCATTTCTGGCTCTGCTCATTTTTTTTTGGAGGGGGGATAAAGTCCAAGTTTTCACCAGAAATCTATTATTTCTTCTGCAGAACTTCCTTTGCTATTTCTTGTAGGAAAGATCTGATGAGAGAAAGTTTCTAGTCTTCTAAAAAATTGTCTCCATTTTATTTTTTGCTGTAAAATTTAGTCTGATTTCAAAGACGTAGTGTGAAAAAATAATTTAAGATATCACAATACTTTTTTATATTACTTTTTGAAATGATAATATTTTGGATATAGTAGGTTAAATAAAATATATCATAATTAACTTCATCTTTTAAAAATGTGGCTACTAGAAAATTTAAAAATATATGTGACTCACATTTTTGGGGAATATTACATTTCTTACAGATGGCACTGATCCTTCGAAATGGTCTTTTAAAAACAAGCGAATGCCTAACAGTTGCTTAAATGGCTCCAGTGACTTCTCATTGTGGTATAGATTCTTATCAGAGCCTGCACCAGGATCCAGCCTCTGTCAGACCATCCACCTTCTTCTCTCTCTCTCTTGGTTCTTCTCCTGGTGGAATGTGCTCCAAGTCCATAAGCCTCCTTCCTATTCATTACTCTTTTAGGGCAGTTTCCAGTGCTACTTCCCATTGGCTTCTCCGTACCTTAATCCCTTTTATCCTTCAGTATAGGAATGAATGTTAGGTCCTTGGAGACCTTTCTATGAACTTTTTTGCCCTAAAGTATTCCTTCCTCCATGGACCTTACCAAGTGCTCTCTAGCCTATCACTCTACTGATTTACTTTAAAGAACATGTAGAACATGAAATTATTCTGCTTTGTTTATTCATTTACTCACTATCTCACACTAATAGGCTAAAAGCTCCAAGATGGGATGCTCTAACACTTTATCTCCAGACTCTAGCTCAGAATTACTTTACTGAATAATAGGATCTGAAGCCACTCTAAACAGATGTAAACTTTTGAATTATCTCAGGAAAATTGTATTCGTAATTTTTTAAAAAATACAACCCAAATAACTTTTATGGTATGTTTATTTGATATACTTATAAGGTATGAGAATTTATAGGAACAACCACCAGTATTTCTAATTTTGTTTTGTTCTTCCTCCTGAGAAAAGAAATATAGTCTTCCCACTGAGGATATTGAAGCTCAGAGATATTAAGTATCATCTTAGCTTTGTGGTCACAATTTGAGCTCTTGACTCCTGATATTTGAGTGTTAGCTTGACTCGTATAGAATAGGTATGGTATATAACTCTGCATATCCCTTCTCAGTGTTTCCCTGGTCCTCTCAATTTAACACTTAACAGGTACCCTGGTCCACAGCTAAACATATTTATTCATAATAATAATAATAATAATAATAATAATAATAATAATAAACTAAACTAAGAGAGTATACCTATGCACTTATTTACAGTGATGAGACAGAATTCAGAAAGCATCACGTAACTCCAGAGAGTGACTTTTCTGTAATGGGGGATAGTCATCAACAACTTGTGCCTGAATCAGATGCTGGCCAGAGTTAGCCTATTGAATTTAATTATCATTAACTGCCCAGGGAAAATATCGTATTTGTGAAAATTTGACCTTGCCTATAAAACTTGGATAATTTTCCTCATAGTCAGATTTTATGAAATCTCTGTTTTCTTTTACATAAGCAACTGCAAAATGTATTTGTCTATTTTGGAGACACTTATCTTCAAGCTAAAAGGAAAATGGAAAGTGCTAATGTGTTTTATAGTTAATTTCTAATTAGACATTTTTATCAATGAGTTGTTCCATATAGCTATGATTTAAGATATGATGCTTATAGCTGCCAGTATTATTTGTGATTTATTTTTACCTTGAAAAGATTTTGGAATGCCACCACAAATTCTGAGATAAATTCATTACTTTTTATCAGTGAGGGAGGCAACATTTTGTTACCTCATTTAATGCTCATGGACGACTTGTAGGGTTGTCATGATCCTATTTTACTACTGAGAAAACTTGATTAAAGACACTAATTTGTCTTAGACCACACAATTAATAAATGGCAGCGCTCAAGTCAGCCCCAAGGCTGTTGAACACCAAAGACCTTTATAACCCCTAAACACTCTCAGCCCCACTATTAGGTTTCCTTATAAGGCACTGACTTTCAGAGTTTTGGCCATGACCCACAGAAAACGTGATTGCTTTACATCACAAAGTAGTCTATGCATGCATATTGCTAAATAATGGAAACAAAAACTGCACAAGCAGTTCTTACTTTTACTGTGATACTGTGATATACTGAGACTGTTCTGTTTTTTAAAAAACTGCTAGTTTTGACTCATTAATTCACGTACTGAATTAGCAGATCTCTACCCGAATTTTGAAAGCCCGATCTAAATGCCCACTTTAGACATCTTGCAGTCTGCCAGTTATAAAATGTGAACATGGTGAATTTTATTGAAGAATCAAAGCTACATAGATCAGCTCCTATAGGTCCTCTAAATAACGTATTCCAATTTTTTCTTTGGTCCTTAGTACACTAATGGGATCTTTTGAAAAGCTGCTAAAAGAGGGTGTCTAATCACTACCAAAAAATGATATCATCTAAGCAGCTATATAAGCAGAAAGAAACACACAGCAGAGCCACCAGAATCTAGGTATATTGGTCTATGATTCTGAAGTTTTGTTACTAAGATTAGTGTCTTTTTGTGAAAATACTTGAGAGTGTCAACTTTCTCTAGGGTTTGGTTCTAGCTCAAAGGAGTTACTGTGTTCAATTCTAACTGTTTTCTACGGCTTCTTGCACCTACACCCGCCTTGTCCCCTGCTCTAGTCCCTATCAGCCCCACCCCGCTGCACACGGTCCTGTATGTGACGTCAGAGCTGTACACCCCCAGGATTTCCCCGCAGAGACAAAGCCCGGGCAGAATGCTGGCCGTGTTAGAATCCAGTTCTACCATGACAGACCTTCCTATGCTTCACCCCTTGCGGCATCATCTTGACAACACAATTTTTTAAAGCTACTCAGACGTTCTCGTACAGTTTAAAACAGTATCAGTGCACACTTCAGTATAGACCATTCTGACCAAGAAAGGGCTTTCAATACTTAGACAAGTGGTTTTTGGTATAAAATTGTATCTTTTGAGGAATATCTATGAAAAAAAATGGTGTTTTGCTCAGTGAACACCTTAATTCTAGAGTTCCACTTAAATGTTTATTTTTATTTAAACCAACTATCTAACAAGGGTGGGTCTTTCTGTGAACAGCTAGTGAAATACCAACACATAGGACACATTTTATAAATTTCCCTAAATTGAACACAAATATTCATTGTAGGGATAAAGTACTACAGCAACATTATTTCACTAATTCAATATTTTATTCGATGTCAAATCATCTTAACTTTGAGTTGTATAAGAGTAATCTCAGTAATGTTAGAAGAAACAGTTTTAGAAAATATCAATTTATTATCAGTTGTGCCACTAGAATTAAATCGAAGAGGGAAGTTAACTCTGAATTAATTTACTGAAGCATTTACACAATTGTTTTTTATATACACTTAGGTATAAATTTTTTTGTAAGAAAGATAACATTTTTATTGCATTATATAATTTCATGTTTTACAGTCATAATGCAAACTCAGAAGCATAAATATACATGATGCAACCAATCAGCAAAGTAACCATTAAAAGATTTTAAATGTAAAACTGGAATCTAACAGGCAAAATACTTAATATGGCTTTTAATGGAAAATAACTATTTAAAAATGATTAGTTATTGCCCCGTTCTAGTCACTCCTCAAGTGAACATAAAATTATGATCTCCATTTAAAATGGCACACTTTACGCCAATGTTGTATACACCTTTTGTAATATTTAGTATGCAATATGATGCATGGACTTTCTTAAATGTAAACATATGTACATATATATAGATATACAGTACACAAACATGTTTTAACACCCCTGAACATGTTGATTAGAACTATTACAATATTTCTATTAGAAAACTACTTGAAAAGTTGGCATCATTTCTTGGTACTGAAGTTTAATCCTACAGAACTGAAAAACAAAAAACCAAACAAACCCCGAAATGTTTATAAATACATTCTTTACAAAAAATTGAATAGTGGTCCCGCACTCATACTTTATATTACAGTGAAAACATTTTATTCATTTAAAGGATTTACAACTTGTCATCCTTGGTTTCTGTGTGAAATACACAGAAGTTAAGAGTGAGAATATTGTAGGCAGGCCTATTGGTAAGGTTTTTCTAGTTGCTCGTTTTTGTGTAAGTTCCAAATCTCTTCTTTGGAGTTGTTGTTCATTTCTATTTGCCTTGTATTACTGCTGCTGCTGCTTCTTTTGGTGTTCTGGGAACACTGGGTGACTTTGCTTCTAGGAACAGGAAGAAAAGATTTAACTCTTGAAACACCTAACTCGGTCTTCGATTTACTGTTGCTGCATCCAGTAGTTTGATGGCTGCTGAGAGGACTGACCTCCTGCAAGAGAAGAGAAAGAAATTTGTCCCATTTGACACTGTTACCAACTTCTCCTTTCAGCCCTAACTCTTCCTCTTCTTTCTGTCTCAGAGCACACATGTAGAAGTTTCTCCTTAAGCAAAGTTCTCATGAAAAAAGACAAAAGACAACGGAGAGGAGAAGCTGAATAGTTAACTTCCTATAGTCCCACCCCCTGATTTTCATTAAGCCCTTCGTGGTGACACAAAAGTGCAAGATATAGGGGTCAGCGAATCAAGCGCCAAGGAGTCTGGTATCTTCTCGCCAAGAGGAGCTACGTGGAAGTCATCAGATTGGACTACTTGCGAGCAGCTGCACAAGTCACCTGTATCGCCTGTATGAGTCGCCCAACTTCTGCTTTCAAATCTGTGAACTTGAATTTGGGTTACTACTCGACAATCAACAATGATTTTGGAGCACTGAACTATAAGATAAACGCTGTACTAGGGGCCTGGCATATCACAAAAAACATAAAAGAGAAACATCCTTGCTCCATACATAGTGAGTCAAGGCTTCCGCACAGCAAAAACAGGATCTTCCTTGACTGGGAAGCGCATGCTCTCATTTTTCAGTGTTTGTTTCAAAACTCTTATGGTCACCTGCTCCATGTCTCTTATTCTGCCCAGAGGAAACTGAGAGCTGGACAGGTAAGATGGCCTGCCCACAGTCACAGAGTGATGCAACTGGGACACAACTTCAGGCTCTGAACTTTCACTCAAGGTGCGTGTTTTCCCCTATACGGCGCTAAATTCTGCCAACCAACCAACATTAAGTGAGGCCGACTACGTGAGCTGCTCCAAATGCCTCTGAAACAGTGGACACTGATTACAAGATGTAAAATGTAAAATCAGAATTTTACAGGCAAAATACCTAACATGGCTTTAAATGGAAAGTAAGTGGCTTGAGCAGGAAGGTGGATTCTCCTGGGTATCTTCTTAAATCTGTAAAAATGTGACAGTCATGGCCTAGTGTGGCCAACTCCACTAACCATTTAGTCTAAAACACCAGCAAGTTCAACACACATAGTATTCAGAAGACATGGCGCATTATAAGGGTGACAGCCAGTTGAATGACAGAATCCATGAGGAGGGGAGGTGGATGTGAACTATAGCTTTGCTATAACCTTTGACCTTCCTCTAGAAATCCATAGGGGCAGTGAGTGCCAAGGCCCAGACAGAGAGAAGGCAACAAATCATGTGTTGTTTGCTAATCCCCTTCATCTGCATCACGAAGGCAAGTGGTGTGCCTTTATGGTCCAAGTCAAAAAAGGCTCACATGAAGTGAAGTACCAAAAAGCATCACAACAGCTAAAAATGCGGGGGCTCTGAGGCTGTGCACGGATCTGCGAGGCTGAATCAGTCTGTGGAGGGGTGAGGGTGCAGCAGGAGGGGCTGTGGTGAGAGTGTGGAGAATCCCTGGCCAGTGAGGCTAATGATTCAATTCAAGGACGGGAATGTGAGAATCGGGCAAGTGACTGACGTACAGAACGATGTTCCTGACATGTTGGCAAGCCAAGCACAGGTTCTGAGATGTCCTCCCTAAACCAAGAAGTACCAGGGCCCTGGACTGGGAGAACCGAGAGTGTTTAGTGCTCCCGGAGCTAACACTCGAGTTCTCTTTATGAAACATATCAGGTTACCATCAGCGTTGTCCATGTTACGCTAATAAGAACCTTCAGTTTGTATAGAGAGACATTGCCTGTAAATAGCCTTGAAGAAATATGAAGTCGTTCATTCATTCAGTCAATATTGAGCATCTGCTGGAAGCTAATGGGATACTATAATCCCTGCTGTCTAGATGGGAAAGTGGGGGGGGGGGCAGAAAGTAAAGGAAAGCACTACTGGAAAGATGGCTCTTTAAGGACATATAGGACTGTGACAGGTGACGAGGAGAGAATTGGTTTCATAAGTGGGAGAAAGGGTGAAGACACACATGGGGAGGTGTAGAGTGTGGTGTGAGAATAACAAAGTACCTGGGAAAACAAGTTGCATGAAGGTATACAAAACCCCTCTTAAGATACATCTGGAAAGAAAGCAGTGGGGTGGAAAATAAGAAGGGTGACGGGTCAGAGCTATGTTTTAGGGCCATGGGTCCAAGCCCCAGCTGCACATGAGACTCGCCAGGGACATGTAAAAACCTCAGTGCCCAGGTCGCACCTCAGACCAATTACACCGAAACCTCTAGGGACCAAGATGAGGCACCAGGGATTTTAAAAAAAGAAACCCTCAAGTGGATTTAATGATGCAACCAAAGGTGAGGACTCTGCTGTAGGGGATTAATCTGAATTTCATGAGAAGAAAACATTTACGGTATCTCCTTTTTCTATCGATGATTTAAATATGTGTGTGCACTTTTTTTTTTTAGTTTAGGAGGTTGGCTAACATGCCACCCAACAAATAAACCCTGCTACATTCCTTTGCTGGTGGAGCATAAGGAATTATTTGTGGCCGATAAGGTGAGAGATAGTTTCTGATCCTTCCCATGGATAGTGGTGACCGCCAGGCCCGTCCGTGGCCACACAGGAGAAAGTGACTTTGACTGAGCCGGGGAGCTCTACTCCCTGATACCAGAAGACACCGGGCACCTGACCAGGACATGCCCGCTGACGTGACCAGGGCGGGAAAGGAACGGGCCTGCCCGACTTTTAGGCACCGAGCGCCGCTTTGCCCTCTGCTGGCAGCTTCCGAGAAGAACGTCCGGCCGCTGAGGGAGCGATGGAGGGGCAAGGAGAAGGAGCAGAAGCAGCTGTCCTGTGCCCACGTCACCCGCCCACTTAGACGGCCACACAGGTCTTTCCTAAGGGCCCGGGGAGCGTAAAAGCACCGTTTCTCCACAGGCCCTGCTGAAAACCGCGCTGCCCCAGCTCCCCGGGATAGCTGCACTTCGATACTGTTTTCACAGACGGGGCCTCACTGCAGCGACCTAACACCATCATGGGACACAGGCCTGGGGGCAAAGCCGTCCCCGGCAGGTGTTCAAACGCACGCAGCCGTACCAGTCAGCGTTTTTATACAGGAAAGTGACATGGCCCCGTGGACCAACGGCGGCTTATTGCTCCTCCTGCCAGACGGTCATGGCCCCTTCTACTGCTGCTCCACAAGAGATCCTGAAGAGTCGCCCGGAGGCCCAACGAATGTGCTCGAACCGAAGCCCAGGGATAGCCATCGAACAACATGGTTTCCGGCCAGAATTCTCAGGCATCATTCCAGGTCACCCCCGTAAGTCATCCTCCCTCACATACTCTCCAAATTGTGCTTTTACCAGGACCCTAAACTGTTCCCGACTGAAGAAAAAAACGCAGACACATGGTGGAGTGAGCCGCAGCGCTCGTCTTCACCCACCATCACGCCGTACAGTCAGATGCGGAGCAGCCTTGCCAATCCCTCCCTGTCCCCCCCATACACACAGCTCACAGTTTGACATGTAACTAACGATGGCGGGAACCGAAGGAAGCTGTGAGCGCGCAGGGGCTCAGCTGCTCGGGGCCGTCAGGTGATGAGACGAGGATTAATAACTCCACAGACTCCCCACGCTCACTTTACAACCCTCCCTGCACCCCCACACAGGGGGAAGGACCGGGGGGTGCCTAAGGACAGAGCGTGAACCGCAGCTGACAGAGCTTGGTGAACAAACCAGGCACTACGAAATGCCTCTCCAAAATCTGCATCCTCACGAAATTGCCGCCGGGTAGGAAGCAGTTTTCTTGTTTCTGTGTGCCCAGGAGCACCACGCTGGGCCATCTCTTGCCACCTGTTAACCAGTGGTAGCGGCTACTGCACAAGGAGAATGATGAAGTCTTTTGGAATCCGGGCTTCTATCTGACATTCTGACTTGTTTTTAAAGGGCTGTCTCTCTCTAAAACATAATGCATATTAGGGCAAGGTAAGAAACTAAACTAAAAATGAGATTTTTAAAAAATATGTAAAAGATCTTCATGTTATCACTCAGCCCTTTGGTATAATTAACTTCAAAATTTTAAGATGCAGGAAATCTTAAAAGTTCTTAAATGAAAAACAATACATTGTAAAATGGAACCACCCAGAAGACAGACGTTACATCATTTCCAGTTTTGCCATACATGAATGAAAACAAATGAGGACTTTCTCAAACGATGCCTGAAATTTTGGAATAAACTTTTAGGTCTCAAACAGAAGGAAAAAAAAGTAATGTTCTTCTGCTTCATTCTTTCAAGTTATCATCCAAACAGTAATTTTTCTAACCTTTATTAACCAATGAGCACATTTACCTTATCCTATTTCTCACTTCCTCACTGTGGTTTAAAAATAACTGTGTGATTCACGCTAAAAGAAGATGTACAAAGTCAATTCCAAAGTGATCCTTCCTTGTCTCACTTTGGGGAGAAATGGGCACTTACCTTTTGTGACACTGGCATTCTTAGATTATTAATGGTTGCTGAAAATGTAGAGCTATTTCCTGAACTGTGAAACATCCTTAAATCATCCCTGGAATCTGCAATCTGGAAAATATACCATTTATCAAGTCATGTTGTGTTACAATGTGACACACACAAGGCACCACTGAAGGTCACTGTGGAAAATCCACAAAAGTGTTATCTTGCTCTTCCTTCCCGACCCGCAGAAGCTCTACAGAATGTCCCCTTCGTTCCTGTGCTGTTCACATGACAGACTTGAGGCCTTCATGGGAACTAACAGCACATGACGAGAAACAGTCTCTAAGGGAAGAGAGTCTATTTTAAAAAGTCAAAAGAAGATGAGCCCTAGGGAAAAATAAATCACTTGGCAAGAAAAGAAAGAATATAAAAATTACAAAATTTTAATCAATACCTTATTGTCCCATTGGATATTTCGTTCATTTCCAGCAAGGTTAAATAAGATGGTTAATTCTACTTTGTCCACCTAGCAAAATGCAACAGCCGAGTCGTTCAGTGAAACTGCACAAATTCTAACTACTTCTTATGCTCCCTGTCAGTAAAAAGCATTTATCAAGGACGCCTGGTCCAATCTCCTACGGATATCGCAGCATTAAAACTGGTTGAACTTGATTCTATTAACGCTTTCTTTGAGATTTTGGCTCACTGATTTCCATATTTGGATCTCAATTTTCACAGTGTCAAGACTATGCCCGTGTGTGGTATACAGGCTAAAACTTTTCCGATTTTAAAGAAAGTTGTTGCTGTTGCTCTGTGCATATCATGAGTCTGCGGTGATGCCCTTACTGATAGATGACTTACGTGCCAAAGACAGGAATATGAAAAGAAAAAGAAAATCTGAGGAAACTTAAATTCAGGGTATATAAATGCTGTTCAAATGTGTTGGTGTGATCTGTGCTAATACAATTAACGTGCACAATTTTAACTTCGCGTTTTTCAGAGGAGTTCGGAAAAGCAAGCTGTCTTAGATAGAATATCCTTATTGCATAAATGGTCATTTTCTTAGGGTTCTTCTAAGCAAGTGAGGGCTATTCTGATCTGGAGCATTCACCATACTATCCTACAAGGCACTTCCTTCAGGGAGTGAGGTAGAACGTGGCTCCAAGAACTCCCTGCTGTTGGGTAGAGCCGTCCAGCATCCTCCCAGAAGTACTGCTTACCTTGCTTATATCAGATTCAGATTTGCTGGAACACATCCTCTGAAGTTCTTTGACAAGGTCTGCTTCATCATCCGAACCCAGACAGAGTCTTTGATCCAAATTCAATGTCGATGACAGATCATTCTCTAAAGACCTAACACAAAGTTCAGAAAAGAGTTTCTCAAAGTGAGAACCACAATCCAGTCCCCAGTATGTAAATCTAGACACTGTACCTCCTCCTGCGATTTGGTGCAGGGGAGAAAATTGTTTTTAAAATCCTTTAAGTGAGTTCAAAATGTCATTCCATGCACAGCCCACTCACATCTGATTTTGATAACTCCTACTCACAATTCTCAGTAGGATAAAGTTTATTCACAAATAAATCCACTTTGACTTATGACATTCCAGTCTCTTTATTCTTCCCTCCTCCCCTCTGCCTGCAAGGCCTGATAAAGCTAACACACTAAACACCGGTGGTGTGGGGGGCCGAATGATATAAAGAAACACACAAATTTCAAACCTGGCTCTACCACTTACTAGCAGTACGGTCATGAGTCAGGTTTACTTTTTTTCATTTTTCTTTTTGCCTCCTTACCACCTCAATTTCTGGGTTGGATTCCTCATACCTGCATTATAGAATTGCTGGGAACATTATATAGGCTGTTGTACACAATGGATCTGGCGGTGAGACTGGCAGAAAGAGGCATGAGATGCTGTTTCCTTATCTCCCCTCTCTCTCTCCACCCTCCCTGCTTCTGTAATTCTGCGAACCAGGGGACAGGGTCCTAAATGTTACCTGTCATGTGACAGGGCACACAATTTATTGGGCCACAATGGAGAGTATTTACATACTGTTCAAACACTTCTAGTCTTTGATTAACCAAATCATTCCTTATACCTCAAAATCTGTAAGCTGAAATAATCAACAATTCCCTACAGGCAACATAATAAAATTATCAGTTAAAATATTTAGCACCTAAAAGCAAATGTCATGCTGTTTCTGTAAATCTAGCATTTAAAAAAATCAGTCATCTAAAGCCTGTTTAAAATGGACAAATGCAAGATTTTACCGTATCTACTACAACATCTATCTTTGTATCAAGTGCATTAATAATAATCAAGTTTTATTAAAAACAAAGCCAATATTTCTAACCTTTTTAATAAACTAAAAGTAAAATAGGCTCTATATTGAGCTTAAGAAACATTTGAAAAATACTTCATTCATTTATTAGATTTCAGTTTAACACTAGCATTTGAAAGACCTATTGCTTTTTTAAAAATTATATCAACAGTATCTTTTGTAGTAAAGATAGCCAAGTAGGTAAACACCGCTTGTCTCTTCTCATGACCACGTCAAAATTACAAGTCAACTACAGAACAACCGTCACTGAGGATCACCTGAAGCCTAGCTGAGCAGTTCACCAGCGAAGGACAAACAGAGGAAAGCCACTTTGAGACTGGTGGGCGGGACGGAAATGAGAAACGGGCTGGTCCCACACTCCCATGTGGTGGTTAAGGACTGGATGTGGAGGTGCCCCTGGAGGAGTGAGGGGTCCCAGCCCCACACTAAGCTCCCCAGCCCGGTGTTTCAGTGCCAGGAAGAGAAGTCCCCACAACTTCTGACTGAAAATCAGTGGAGATTTTGGCTGAGATGCCGACTCGTCCTAAAGGGCCCATGCACAGACTTACTCCTTGACGGACTTACTTTCTCTGAGGCCCAGCACTGATGCAACTGCTTGAAATGTGACAGGGACATACGGAAATGAACTGAACTGCCTGGCTTCAGGGGGAGGGCTGGAGAGGGCAGCTTTCTCCCAGATGGAAGGGCTGGCAGAATCCACTGCCTCTTTGTTGAATCTCCCCTGGTGTAGTTTACAGCCCAGGTAGCCACCGTAGCTGTTTCCATCAACCTGGCTGACATTAATATCCCCGCCCTAGTGATTCCTGAGACCCCACCCCTTCCAGTGTATGGGCCCACACAACCCACTTTCACTGGCTTCTCCACAAATGGATCGTCTTGGCTCATGCTACAGACTTCCCAAAAATATCTCCAAGGTTCACAAAACTCAGATAAGCAGCATTTGGCCTTGGCATGCCCTGTACCTCTTGCTGAGCAGCCTCAAGCCTGGCACTAACAGTAGCTGGCCTCAGTTCATGGCTTGGCTTCTTGAGGTACCTCCAGTGAGTATGTCGGCCACCTCTGGACTGTTTGGTAGCTCATGCCAGGTGGCCCTGGGCAGCGCACAAGCTATGGCTTAACTTGAATGTTTCCAGAAGGGTTCTGCACTCCCAGTAGCCAGCTTTGTACGGAGCCAGAGCACCACCAGGGCTGCATTCGAGAACAACACACCCAAAGGGCAGACAAAGCGCTGCTAAAGCAAATCCTGCTCCACTGGGTCAGCTCCTGCACAGTAACTACTGGACTGTAGTCACTGGCCAGTCCTCACAACCAGTCAGACTAAGGTCGATCCCTTCCATTGATGTGAAAACAGCAACCAAGACTCAACTACAATGGGAGGGCACACAGAACCAATTCAAGGAACACACCTGGAGCACCCAGCTCAAGTGACCAGGGAGACTGCACCACTGGGTACCACAGGACACTGGGAAATATAGCAGCCCATCTAATTCATAGAAACAAATACAGAAAGGCAGCCAAAATAGGAAGATAAAAGAAACATGTCCCAAATGAAAGAACAGAATAAAACTCCAGAAGAACTAAACAAAATGGAGACAAGCAATCTACCAGATGCAGAGGTTCAAAACACTGGTTATAAGGATGCTTGAACTTAGGGGGAAAGTAGAGAAACTAGGGAGAGAACTTTAACAAAGAGATAGAAAACATTAAAATCATATTGCAAACACAAAAAACAATCAGTCAGAAACCAAGAATATGATAACTGAAATTAAGAATACACTAGAAGGAATCAACAGTAGATTAGATGAAGCAGACAATGAAATCAGTGATTTAGAAGATAAGGTTGCAGAAAACAGACAAACAGCAGCAACAACAATAAAGAATTTTTAAAAATGGGAATAATTTACGGGGCCTCTGGAACAACATCAAGTATACCAACACCTGCATTCTAGGGTACCATAAGGAGAAGAGAGCAAGGAATTGAAAACTTACTTGAAAAAATAATAATGGAAAGCTTCCCTAACCTGGTGAAGAAAATAGACATACAAACCCAGGAAGCACAGAGAGTCCCAAACATGATGAAGCCAAAGAGGCCTGCACCAAGACACATCATAATTAAAATGCCACAGGTTAAAGACAGAAAGAATCTCAAAAGCACCAAGAGAAAAGCAATTTGTTATCTATGAGAGAGCTCGCATGAGACTGTCAGTTGATTTCTCAACAGAAACTTTGTAGGCTAAAAAGATTGTCATGAAATAGCCAAAGTGTTGAAAAGCAAAGACTTACAACCAAGACTACTCTATCCAGCAAAGTTATCATTTAGAAGCCAGGGACAGATATATAGCTTCCCAGACAAGTAAAAGCTAAAGAAGTTCATCACCACCAAGCCAGTATCTCAAGAAATATTGGAGAGACTTAAGAAGAAAAACAAACGATTAAAAATAAAAATAATAGAATGGAAATAACTACATATCTGTTAACAATTACTTTAAATGTAAATGGATTAAGTGTTCCAATCAAAAGACAAGGTGGTTGAATGGGTAAGAAAACAAGACCCCGACATATGCTGCCTATAAGAGACTCACTTCAAAAGGCACACAGACTCAAAGAAATGTTATATTTCATACAATGAAAATGCGCAAAAATAAATAAATAAATAAAAAAGCAGGGGTTAATGCTTATACCAGACAAAACAGACTTTAAAACAAAGGTTATAACAAGAGACTCAGTAATTCCACTTCTGGGTATTTATCTGAAAAAAAACCCAAAACACTACTTTGAAGACACATATGTGAATCCAAATGTTCATTGCAGCACTATTTACAAAAGTGGAGGCAGTCTGGGTGCCCATCAATAGATGAATGGATGAAGAGGTGGTACATATGTACAATGGTATATTACTCAGCCACAAAAAAGAATAAGATTTTGCCATCTACAACAATGGATAGACCTAGAAGGTACTGTACTAAGTAGAGGAAGTCAGACAGAGAAAGACAAACGCCATATGATTCCACTTACATGTGGAATCTAAAGAACAAAATAAAAAAACAAAACTGAAACCAAGTCATATATACAGAGAACACTTTGATGCGGGCTAGATGGGAGGGGTTTTGGGGGGATAAAAAAGGGGGAGAGATTTAGAAGTTCAGACTGGTAGTTACGAAAGAGCCATGAGAACGTAAACTATAGCCTAAGGAGTATAGTCAGCAATATTGTAATAACTATGTATGGTGTCAGATGGTATTAGATTTATCAGGATGATCACGTTGTAGGGTATATAGATGTCTACTCACTATGTTGTATACCTTAAACATATGTTGTATGCCAACTGTAACTGGGAAAAAACAAAAACAGCATAATAATTGCACAAACTAATAATCAGAACATATACTGTTTGCTCACAGTTAATCTGAAAGAGGAACTTACTTTTGTTTTGACAGAGAAGAATTCCTGTTAAAATTCAGCTGTGATGCAGTCATATTATTGTTGCCTGTTTGAGGAAAAATGCAATCATTTAAATAGAATGAATACTCTACGCATTTTGAACTTGAACTCTGGATTTTGCTTCTAGCAATGGCCCCTCTTCTCAGTAGTCAAGTCCCTATGTCCAAAGCATTTGCTCTCGAAGCATCTTACGAGGAGTTTAATACCTGCTTTTTTCTCCCTCCTCCATCCAGCACTGACTGTGTAGATCAGGAGCCGTTTTTGATGTGTGGCCCCGGCCCCATAATGTGTCACAGTGTGTGTGGCATGAGTAGTGTACCTGTAGAAATTTAACTTTTAATTGCTTTGCACCGTACAGAAAACGAAATATTAACAGTAAATGAAATGATAGAGAACAAAATATATCAGATTGCCCTGCTTGCAGTAAATACTTGACTTGTATTGGAAATATATACACACAAACGCATAGGCTGTGTGTACTGATCACGATTTAAAGTATATTTCTCACTGCAGAGTATAGTAAAAAATGTTTAAGAAAGCACTGTTATAAGCCATTTCAGACTCCCCAAAATGTGTTTTTATAATACACACTGAATTTTATAAGTTCAGTAAACTATTTAGTTGTTTCTGAGTGAATTCTAAGATTGTATGCATATCGCTAACACAAATTCTCTCTAGAGAAGGATTTTGAAAGTGAATTGGCTTTAAGATCTCCTCACCAAAACCAGATCATCAGAGACAATCTCCGTACTAGTTTCTTTACCATACTTTTGTCATTATTGTCAGAAAGTACTGCCTAGTAAGCGGCCTTTCCGATTTACCAAAAGTGCCCAGGCCTGTAACCTGATATCATGCTTTCCTGTTTGGGGTCAGGAAAGGAAGAGGCTATTTCTTCACCAAATTTCATGACCTGCCACAGTGACCTACATGGAATGCAAAGGGGTTCCTGTTTTGATATATTTTTAAACAATGGTTTCTAAAAGACCCCCAAATCAACCCAAACATCGTAATATATGATACTGATTGCAATTAATAAAAAAATTTAATATTGTAAAAATATAATAACCAGAGAGGTATGTAAATCTTTGGTTCGTGACCAATCAGGGGTTCATTCACCTAATCACGATGTGTGGTTAAAATTCATGGCCCATGAATTTTATTTTGTAAAATTGGTTTTTAGATTTTATAAATCTTTATGTTTTAGTCACTGTACACTATGTCTGCACACAATTTTATTAATCTTTTGAATAAGGTTTCATGTTTCAAAGAATATATTTGATATTATATCAAATACCTCTAAAATTGAATTATTGAAAATATGTATATTTAAAATAATTTATAATTTAATTTTTATTTTATTTTTTGATATTTTACCTAATACAGTTTTCTGAGATTTACTGATTTTGTAAATTCTGAAGTATATATTGACAATGCTTATTGTTTAGGTAATTATTTGGCTCAAGGACGAAGTTGGTCCTAAACCCTATAGAAATTGTAATAAACTTGGATTTGATAGCAAAGAGCCTGGATGGTGTCCACTTATCCGAGTGCTTATGCATTACTACGTGGGCCACAGGATTAGAATGGCATGGACCGAAGAAAGCAGCATTGGACTTGCAAGCAACAAAAACGTGGATTGCAGAATCCTGTGTTTTCAGGAGAGGGATTTGGAGCAGGTAGCCCAGGTAGCCCAGGGTTCCTGAACCTCAGAGTTGTTGTCTGAAAAGGGAGATGATAATCCTCATTCTAGATCTCTTCTGCATACTCTAATGAGATTAACAAGTGAGAGGTATAATCCTTGCTACAGAAAGTCACCTGGGGAGACTCTGTGCTATACTGGGGGCTGAAATCTAATGATATTCTCTGAATCTAACTTTAGGAAGTAATGACAAGCTCTTGGGGTCAGAATATGTCTCATTAAAAATAAATAACACCTTAAGAAAGCAATTTTTTATGTTTTAAGATTTTAGGCGTCGTAGTCTCTTATTTAGCAACCCCACAGCTAAAAAGTTGGCATGAAATTACATAGAACAATAAATTGGGGATTGGAGGGGCTCCTGAAAACCTAAAATTGATTACATATATCAGAAATCCACAATGCATAGGAGGTTCGAACATCTATTTATTCTTGTTCGAAAACAGATTTCCCTCAGGGAAGACATTTATAATTCGTATAATTTTTGAAATCCTATTATTAAAACCTAAAGGAATAGATCTAACACCAGACATAGATATTTTATGTCTTCTTTGTTAGAATGAAAACCTGCATATTCCTTTTTCATAAATGATGTTCCATTATATAGAATCTGTTTAATTATTTATTAGAATGTAAACTCTATAAGGGCAGGAAAGTTTTCCTGTTTTCACTGCTCTATTTCCACTGCCTAGAACAGAACCTGGTACATGTTACATACCATATATGGAAAAGAAATGTTAAACTAATTCACCCCTAACGGCCTTAACTGGTATGTAATGTATCTGTACACATACTTAAAAAAATTAAGGTTGGCTTAGGAATGACGCATTAAAAAAAAGGGAGAAATATGCCAAAGTTCAATTATTGCATTATGTATATTTAACTGTACACATCACAAAATAAAAAGGTCATTATTAACGGGATAAAGATATATTTAATTTCAAAATTCTAGTATAAAAGATTATTTTTAGATAGAGGCTTCAGAATATTTTTGGAAGTACATCTACTATATACTTTTATTTCATGAAAACGTGCTCCAAAAACCTCAGAATTTTGTTGATTGTAATAAAAATAAAAGCACACTGGCATTCAGAAACTAGACCCTGAGTGTCCACGTACCTCTAGGTGGCAGGCCTGCCCCTCTTACCTTCCTCATTCAGGTCTAGCTTATTCCATGTGGGTGAAGAGAAACGGCCAGACTTCTTGCGAGGATTGGTGCTTGCCTTTCTCCAGGCACCACTCTCTCCTTTCTTATTGCTACAACTGTTATAGCTTGAAACTATAGATAGAGGGAAGTTTCCTCCTTTGAAATCAGCTGTATGCTGGTCTAGCTCTGAAACAACATAAATCATGTTTTCCCAAAAAGAAAGGCAGTGATAATACAGTTTCACAGAATCAAGCAAAATACATCTGCCACTTTCAAAAGAAGTAAGACTCTTCAAAACGGCAGGCATGCTTAAGGTCTTGTGAACCAGCAGACTTTACCTGGAGGTCAAAAATTTCACAAGAGCCAATAATTAAAAAACAGAGACAGTTCTAGAGCAACGGTGTGAAATGTCCACTGAGTCAAGCTAATTGCTCTAGTTACAGAGAAAAGAGAGCTCCCTAATAACAAATTCAAACAATTATTATTGCATAAAAGCGCAGATTTCCTCTTCTCTCAGCACAAATCCACATACCTGCTCTCTGGAGGGGACATCCATGCAGAACAGCTTTATTGAGCAGGATGCTGAGAGCAGCTTTAACCACTGCCTGCTGTCCTTGGCTAGGGTATTTCTTAGCAGTGGTCTGCGCCAGGCCAGGTTGTCTTTTCACAGAGGCCCTTAACAGTATTGCTTCTTGAACTCTGGGTGCAATGACAGCATTCCACAGCTTAGACATCCACCTTACGAGAGAGGGGCAGACTCACAGTTAGCGCCAGGCCTCTCACGGATCACACACGACTCTACAACAGGCAGTCTGAAGATCACGGGAAAAACATCTTATAGATATGCTACCTGTCCCAGGTAGTTTTGCAACAAGTGAAATTATCCAACCCTAAAATTCTTTGACATTGCCTGAAAATACAATGAGTTTCAAATGAAACTATTTACATGTCCCTCTCCTTTCACTTTATAAGGCCCTTAAGAGCAGGAATCATTGCTTGAGTGTGTGTTGGATGAATGTATGATAAACTACATGGAAAGGAAGGTAAATTTACAGACAGGAGACTGGAAAATAGATTTCCTAGGAGTCTATGTCAAAACAGCTTAAACTTATTTGCCACATTTCCTTAATAAGACACCCATATATATTAATATTTCTGAAAATGGGACATATCTAATAATCTCTGGCAAATTAAATCTGCCTGCCCCAAGGCAAAGGCTCAGTGTCTGCACATGGGAGGGCTTAGCCCTGTAGAGAGGAGACTGGGTCAATCAGCTGTCACCTCAGGTGGACCCTGCATTAATACCTGTAGCAGTGAGACTTCAGCTCAAATTTGGAGTACCTAATACCAATTAAAATTCTTTCAAAAAGATTACATTTTGTTGTAGAATTAAGGCTATAAAGATAGCCTCTACAGAACCAAACCAGTATTGTGGGAAATGCTGGAGGAATTTCCTTAAGAAAAAGAAAAAAGAAAAAAAAGATAAAAAATAAGAATAATAAAATGGCAATAACTACATATCTATCAACAATTACTTTAAATGTAAATGGATTAAATGTTCCAACCACAAGATGGGTAGGAAAACAATACCCTCACATATGCTGCCTACAGGAGACTTGCTTCAGACTCAAAGTAAAAGGGTGTAATAAGGTATCTCATGAAAATGGAAATTAAATAAAATGGCTGGGGTAGCAATATTTATACTAGACAAAAAAGACTTTAAAACAAAGGCCATAACAAGAGAGAAAGAAGGACTCAGTAATTTTACTTCTGGGTATTTATCTGAAGAAACCCAAAGCACTACTTTGAAGGAAAGTATGTGAATCCATATGTTCACTGCAGCACTATTTACAATAGTCAAGATATGGAGGCAACCTGGGCGTCCATCAATGGATGAATGGATAAAGAAGAGGCGGTACATATATACAGCGAAATCTTACTCAGCCATAAAAAAGAACGAATTTTACCATCTGCAACAATATGGATGGACCTAGAGGGTACTGTGCTGAGTGGAGTCAAAGTCAAATGCCATATGGTTCCATTTACATGTGGAATCCAGAGAACAAAGCTCACAAACAAAACAGAAACGAAGTCACAGATACAGAGAACATTTCGATGGTTGCCAAAAGGGAGGGGGGTTGAGGGGGTGGGTGAAAAAAAGGGAACAGATTAAGAAGTACAGGTTGGTAGTTACAAAATAGTCATGGGGATATAAAGTATAGCATGAAGAATATAGTCAATAATATTGCAATAACTATGTAGAGTGTCAGATGGGCACTAGATTTATCAAGGTGGTCACTTTGTAAGTTACATAAATGTTTAATCACTATGTTGTACGCCTGAAACTAATATAATATTGTATGTCAATTAAAAAATAACAAAATTATTTAAAAGACTGTATCTCCTAGAATAGGACAGTTTTCAAAGCTATCAGATAATGGCACAAGCCTTTTAAGACTGTTAAAACTTTTACCCAAGTATCAAACATCTATTTATTTTAAGTTTCTCTGTTACTGTCCAGTGATATATAATTCAAGAAAAAAAGAAAAAACAATAATAAGAGAATACAGAAAAAAATCTGGTATTCTACAGTAGGAGTCAGACTTGCATAGTTACTTCTAAAAGTGCTAAATGGGTGAAGGCTTTGAGCTTTTAAAAACTAGCAGTTCCTTAACACGGCTGTTAGAAGACAATTCTCCATGACATTTCTGCATGTTCTATATCGGCTTTCGTTCTGGACTAACTTTTCAAGGATATTAGTAGAGCAAGGAGCCTTGGAAGACAGGGACAGTGTCTCATTCTGGAGTTTCCTGACCAGGATCATGAAAGCAATGTCTCCTTCCAGGACAAAGGGCAGGCCGATCTGACAGAGCAGGAGACTAGGAGACTCCCAAGCTGTGATGTAAAGATAGCATCCACCTGGGCTGCTGTGCATCACCTGGAAACCAGTGCAGATGGGAAGCACAGGCTGGGGGTTCCCACTGACCCATCATCCTGAACCTGTGGCAGGCTAACTCCTTAGACTGCAAAAGGGGTAAAAATGTCAGAACCTCTACAGTTCTTGATGATGAATGAGCTCCAGACAGGCAAGGCCAAAACCGGCTCCTAAGAATCTTGAGACTCTGGATGTGAAAGGTAAACTTACTTGTAATACTAATAAAAAAGGGGATCATTATATGAATAAATGTATTTCTGCTGCTTAGCAAGAGAATGCTGTGTCTATTTTGACACAATAATAGTTCCTTTCCCTCAATCAGCTGTTACTACATTAACAGTCTGTCTTACAATAGAGGAGATATATGGCTTGCATCCTCAGCTTACCAAAATGGACTTCTGAGTACCAGGATGCCACGAAATTGCAGAACCAGAGCTAACAGCGAATCACAGAACCCGTACTAAGCTGGACTGTGACAAATATTTCCTCCTTTCAATTTCCTCCTGATTTTCTATTTCATTAACCTTACTGTTTATATGTCTGTTCTTATAAGCTGCTCCACAGGAAAACACAGAAAGTTAATAAGTCTCCTTAATAAAAGACAAAGCTTTTAACTCATCAATAAAAGGTAAGGTTTGGGCTTCATTCGGTTACAGGTTATCAACTGAATTTCTCAAAGGAGCCTTCCCCAGGAGACAGAGCACAGTCAGTCACACATGACTGTGATGAGAGTTTTATAACAGGGAAACTGCTCCCTAGTTCTTAGTAAAACTAGTTTCCTTTAAAGCTACCCATCAGACAAGTCGGTCGTCTTCTGATAGAGGCACAGAGGCCTGACACTCCACGCTGACGACAGGCAGTGGCACCAGGTAGCCCCTTCAGCACTCTTACTTGCAAGCACCCAAACTAGCCATGGCTGCTTCAAACAGGCAAAGCAGAAGAAATGACACTTACTTCACCGTCGCCTGGGCGTGCCCTGGGACCACAGGACAAGATAGGAAGTACTTTGGCCCAAGAAGTGCTTCAGGTGTGCCCAAACGGGACAGGCAGGTGTTGAGTTGGCGCCAGACGGCCAGAGCCCAGTCGACTGTCCTGCACACGGGATCACAGGGCGAGGGCAGCTGACCTTTGAACTAGAGGCGAAACACAGGGCCTGGACTGAGAACAGCGCTTCTTTTCCTTTTGTTTTTACAGTCCAAAATTAAAAATACGTACGCTTAAAACTGTAAACCAAAATGTGGCTAAATTTGATTTTTTCTTCACTTGGGGCGGCTGAATGCGGGATAGCTAATCACACACATGTCTGTAGCTGGCTACATGACACAAAAGGGTTTGGACACCACGGAGCGATAAGTAGACTAAGGAGAAAGCTTAGATGAATTTGTAAACATCAATTCTGGGAGAAGTCACTACTTAACATATTCAGAAGACCTCAAAGGGCCTTCGTAAGTGTTCATAAAAGGATTTTGATTAATAAAATAAAAAACATTAAATATTTGAATATTTTGGGTGATAAGATGGTACATGGTACAGCTAGATCTGTGGAAATTTCACCTTGTATTAATGTTAATTTTCTTAGAAGGAAGGTCTAAGCTAAAATGCTATCGTCATCCAAATGTACAGAGCTCTGCTTGCAGAGAGAAATTTGTTTTCTAATTTTAAAATGTGCAGATTTACAAACCATGCAACACATGGTTTGATTAAAGTAATTATATTTAGAATTATATTTTATAAAATCTAGTTATTTTTCAGTAGTTTTTCAGGGTTTGGGCAAGGACAAAGATTTAGCTACTATGAGGAGAAATGTCTCTCAATTCTTTAGAAGTCAGACATAGCCATGAACTATGTCTATAAGAAAGAGAGTCATGTCAGTCTTTGCTTCACCACGTAATTACGATATTTAACCTGGGAACAATCTATGAATGTTGGTATGTCCTACATGAAGGGATATAATTGGGTCCAGTAAAAAAGAAAGAGTGGCTCAGTCACCCCAGCGGCACCGTTAAAACGTCAGTGTTCCACGAGGCTTTGGGATCTGTCATCATATTTCTCTTCTCTTAAAAACAAGAACAACCATATTACTCTTCCTTTTCTGATATTTGTCCAGTAAGAATGCGATTATGTGTTACAATTCATGATGGCTGAATATTTATTTTCTACTAATAAAAGTATATGAAAAATATTAACAGGAAGCCTGGAATTGTCCTAAACATCTATTTACTTATAACCCTTTAATTAATTGGAAGAAGAAAAGTGATCGAGTGCCAGGGCGCTGCTCAGTGCCCCAAAGATTTGGTTCTGTTTCTCATGTTGGCATAAGTCGTTCATTCTCATGGTACACTTACCCCAGGAAACCCTTTTGTCGGCCTCCTTGAAGTGATTCTTGGTAAATGAAATAAATACATTACCCCTTTCTGCCCCTTCTGTTCTTCACAGCGCCCCCCACATTCCCGTTCTCAAATACAATGGAGAAGAGAGGTGAGCTTGAAGCTTGGAACTTCCCTTTCAAAATAAGTAAAATCGATCTTTTTCAAACTGTGTTTCCCAGAGAGCTGGAGTGGGGAGAGGGGCAGTCCCTTTTACCGGAAACAGTGCCACACCTTTAGAGGCTGGTACCTTCCAAAGATTAGCATGGCTCCTGAACCATGATGACACAAATCTGTGAAGCGTTCCCTATTTTTCCTTACGGAAACCATGAACTTTGGGACTATGATGTGTCCAGGTAGGCTCATCCTTGGTAAAAGCTGTACCCTCTGGTGAGTGGTGCTGCTGATGAGAAAGGCCATTCAAGTGTGGGGCAAAGGGAATACGACAAATCTCTGTACATTCCTCTTGATTTCAGTGCAAACCTAAGACTGCTCTAAAATAAACTTTCAGGAAAAAACGGGTATATTACGATAATTTATGTGTTTTCTTGGCAAAGAAATTTAAGTATTAATAACGATTAAGTTAACGGAATCTGAAAAGCTACGGACCTCACCTTTTTTCTTCCTGGTTAAGATCACGTGAGGGCTGTGCTTTGGTCAAAGACCAGCCAACTGACTGTAATGTCACTTGGGGGAGAAGATTTCTGTGCTTACATTAGGAATTTCAGACACTAATTCAAACCATGAGTGACAGGCACTGTTCACGGAATTACCCAAGACGTTCCCACCCCACACTTCTCCCTCCACCACCTCCCGGGACCCCCGCCGGCAAACACATGCACGTGCATGAGCTCAGTAGAACCCGACAGAAACAGAATTCGGTTCAGGTACTTGGGGGAGAGCTTTGATCTTGGAAAGGTAGGGCTGGCCCGTCTGTGGTGAAGGGGGGCCATGAAACCAATTCTGGTTAATGAAACATTAAGAGGAAGGCTCATGTTTTGGGGAGTTTCAGAACAAGATGCTTTTCTCCAAGCAGGAGACTGCCAAAGCTCTTGAGCCCCCACAGTATCCCGCTCCCTTCCTGCCTTTGAACGTGTTTGTGTGAGGGTGCAGTGCCTGACACGCCTAGAGACAGATGTCCTGCAAACCTGAAGGCAGGTCAGAGACTCCCCTAAGCCCAGAACCTGGCACTGAAGAGATGCTCACCGGACGCCAGCGGCCGCCACCAGCACCTACCACATGCCACTTGGTTATGTGACGGGGAAAAACCTCTTTTACTGAAGCAGCTAGCACTGGAGCAGTTATTCACAGCTTAAAATACTGTGTAATGCAATGAAGGTCCTGGCCCTCAAGTGGGCCGACTGCGCAAGATTAAATGAAAAAACTCATGCTAGATCCATCACTCTCTCATTTCAAATCCGCCTTGACACTCGGCCGCTGGTCCAGCTTACGAATGCTGAAACAGCAATGCAGTAGATTTGGTCAGCCTTAAGGTAACTGTGTTATTTGTGAGAATACAGAATATTTATTACTCTGAAACAAAATCACTGAAAGTTATACTGCTTCTCTTAAAATGTGTCAAAAGATGCGGAATTCTGCTTTTCCATGTGACTTCTTAATATTTTCTATGGCCAGGGCAATGGTCACACAGCAAAACCAGCTCGAGTGGGTGGTGTGGACAATGTCCGAAGCCCTCACGCAGCAGTGGCTCGTCTTAAGAAGAGTGAATAATTTTCTAGTCCAGCTTTCTACAGTGCTTAGGACGTGGTGAGACTCCGTGAGAACAGTTTACAACTATAAAAGCTGTCTGCTTTTTTTTTTTAAACTTAGTGAAGTCCAGAAGCTGTCACGGGTTTTACGCACGTTATCTTGTTCAACCTTTAAACACCCAAACGCTGCACTTGCACGAGGCCACACAGTCAGTGGCAGATTCAGTCAGGCCTCCTGACACCAGCCTCTCCCCCACCAGGAGGCTGCAGCTACAGGCGGTTACCTTGTTCACAACCTTGCGTCTCAGCAGCCTCTGCAGCAGGCCCTGCATGGGCTCGCTGTCCCACCGGAGCTGCACCCAGCGGAAATGCTGCTGCACCAGCAGGTCGGGGCCCTGCAGGCAGGCCTTGGCAACGGTGCCCACCAGAAAGCAGTTTTCATGAAAGTAGTAATATTCCGACGTTCCATTTCCTAAAACAAACCACAAGCAAAGGTCCGACCTCGGCGAGCCATACTATGAGACAAATGCAAATGAAAGGAAGTCAGAGAACATGAAGGACAAGTGTAATCTGGGGAACAGCAAGAATATGACCTCACAGGAGCCGCTGCTTGTCAGCGTGGTCAGTCTCGCCACTGTCCTTACCTTTTTGAAAAGTACAAGGGCTTTCAGTGCTGCGATTTTCCAGAGGTGCCAGAAAGTCCCCCAACAACTCCGACAGTGAGGATTTTTCCAAATTCTCTAAGATGATGATGATTTTCTTGTTAACAGGAGATTGTTTCACTGGGATCAGACAAGCTGTGGTCAGAAAGGAAAATCTATGATGAAAGCAGTTATAAAAACTTATATGAACTGGCAAAAAATTACAGTCTGAAGGTACAAAGTATTAGCAAATGTGCGACACAATGAGGATGCTCTTAAATTGCTGGGGGAACATAAGAACTCTGGCCAGCAGCACTATTCAATACAGTTGAAGACTCTCTCTCTCTCTCTCTCTCTCTCTCTCTCTCTCTCTCTCTCTCTCTCTCCCTCTCTCTCTCCCCTAGTTCCACAAGAGATCTCCAACAGAATTGACCCAACTATCCACCAATGATAGAATAAATAGTATATTCAAGTAATGGAAATGAAAGTGAACAAATGACAACCATAAGCAACATGGTGAAGGATTTTCATGACAATAAATAAAGAAGCAAATTACAACAATACAATGATTTAATCATGTAAAGTTCGAACATGTATAATGCTACGTTTATAATTTGTACGTAAATTGTACTCAAGCAAGTATAACTTTAAGGATTAATGCATTGGTAGTAAAACTAAAAAAAACAGAAACGAGTATCACAAAAGACAGCCTAATGGTTAACTGTGTCAGGAAGGGTTTGGGGACAGGGACAGGGGCACGTGGGCACATTTGGAAGCCGAGAAGATTCTAGTTCTCTGCCTAGTCAGTGGTTAAATGACTGTTTTATTTTAAAGTATTCATTGATCTATAAATGACCTTTAAATTACACCTAAATGATAAAACATTCATACAGTTACGGAGACAGTACCTCGGGGAGATAAGCAGACCCCTCCTTTCCTTTTACAGGTTTCAGAGAGGTTACAGCGACGTGACTAAGTTTCCAGGACAGTGGTAACAAAGGATTGAAATCTAGACTTCTGAGTCTTATTTTAGTGATCTTCCACTAAAAATGGCCAGACTGAATTGCATACCTACTCAAACGACCTATGGGAAGTAAGTGTACTCGGAACAGTGCCTCACATTTAGTAAGTACTCACATGCCGTTAATGTTGTGGTTAAAATGGCCATAGTGTTTTATTCATTATATTAGCAATAAATTAATAAAAAATTAAAATGTCTTTTTAATTTTCAGAAGATTCTAAGGGTTCCAATCTTAGTTTAACCTTGAGAAAACGATCAATTTAAAATACTGGGGTAATTCTGTCAAGCATTCCCCTTTTCATAAATACTCATGATAGTATACTACACTCCATTCCTCCTGTTACTGCACACACAGTGCATTTTCACTTTCAGAAGAATGCCCTGAACAATGTAAGTGAATCTATTCTGAGACTAAAATAGCTCTTCTAGATGCTGTGAAGCTTGAAAAACCAGAAGGCTACGAACAACAACATCCATCTCTCAACTTGGATGCATCTGTATGGGCTGTTACACATGTCTGGTGTGCACTGAATCCACTTTAACGGTTTCCAGTAAAAAGGGCTAAAATACTACGTTTCTCAGGGTTCAAATATTCTTCCAGAATATATTTATTACAGAAGTATGATAAATCTATAGTTTGTTAATGATGATAAACAAACCAGTAATAAAAAATAGGCCAGTTGAATGGTTTATGTATCTGCTTTCCTGAAACTAAGGACTTAAAATCTCATTTTTCCTTGATTTGTGTTAACTGTCTGGCTACTCCAGGGGTCATGAAGCTCCTGTGTCCAGCCTGCATCTGTCTGGAGGAATGTGACTCTCCAGTGCTAAGTGCTACAGCATACTGGAGGTGACTGGTTCTATTTGGGGGGATGTGGCTTTTTAAACTAGACCTATTACGAACAGTGGCATCTCAATAGGGCGACAGGTTAGGAGAAGGCTTTCTACGGTGAACAAATGGCCAGGCACAGAATGGAGGCTGGGCAGGGCTTAGTCCTAGAAAGGTCAGAATAGCTGCAAGAGGGGTACGCATGATGGTGACCTTAAAGCTGGTGCCTCCTTCCAGTCAGGACTGGCTGGGGCTTGGGCAGAGCCACATCCGTGGGATTTTTTTCAAACCAGGTATGGTGAGGGATGTTAACTAGACTTACCGTGGCTATCATTTTGCAATATCTACAAATACTGAATCATGTTGCATACCAGAAATGTTATATATCAATTATATCTCAATTAAAAATAAAATTGAAAAAATACTTCATTTAAAAATTCAATTAATTCTGTCTTTATGTTCTATCATCAACTACTCCCTTATTGACTCCTAGACTTTCTAATCTTACTTCTTTCTGTTTCCACTCCAAACAAGTTCTTCTACTTGCTGACACTTGAATAAAACAAGCATCTCCTTTTGCTTTGCCCATGCTATTTCCTGTATCCAGAAATTCACCAGTTTACTCAGCAATCACTGGCAATCAGTGTGCACATGAAGTAAAAAAATAAGCTACCCATTACTAGACTTCAGGGAGGTCACAATACAATGAGTGTGTGGGCCAAGGCAAAGCTCAAACAACACCCTCACTGGCTTGAACAGTTTACTGCTGTTCATTAAAGGGAGTTGTATCCAGAGAGCTCAGAGAAGCCTTCATTTGAGGAGTCTTTAGAGCATCTTAACAGTGACTTTTCTTAACAGTGACTTGTCATTTCCAGAAGGGCGGAGACCATATCTATTTTAATCAGTACTGTATAATGTAGTATTTTGCGCAGTACCTGCCGCGTGGTCGTGGTAGTGGGTGTACTGGAAGTTTGTGTATTTATTCTGCAATCACAGATGAAAGCTACAGCACGCACAAAGACATGGAGAGCGGAAAAGCAAAGGACTTGTAAGGAAGAAACACCAAATTTTGCTGGAGCACAGACATCTATTAAACAAAGAGGCAGATATTTCACAGGAGACTTAGAAATGGCCAACAGGTACATGGAAAAGATGCTTGATATCATTAATCTTCAAGGAAACGTAAAGCAGAATCCCAATGAGGCAACATCTCGTGCCCGTTAGAATGGCCACCATCAGAAAGACAAGAAATAAGTGTTGGCAAGGATGTGGACAAAAGGGAACCCACGTGCACTGGTGGTGGGATTGCTGCAGCTGCTATGGAAAACAGTGTGGCAGGTCCTTAGAAAGTTCAAAACAGAACTACCAGACGACCCAGAAATTCTGCTTCTGGACGCATATCCAAAGGAAAGAAAATCACTATCTCTAAAAGCCATATGCTGATCATTTCAGCATTACTTACCATAGCCAAGACATGGTAGCAACCTCAGTGTCCATCAACAGATAAATGGATAAAGACAACGTGGTACACATATACAAAGAGATATTATTTAGCCCTGAGGAAGAAGGAAATCTTGCTATTTGCCGCAACATGGATGGAACTTGAGGGGATTATGCTAAGCAAGATAAGTCAGATGAAGAAAGACAAATACTGTACAATTGCACTTACATGTGAAATCTAAAAAGGCTGAACTCGTAGAAACAGAAAAGGGAATGGTGGTTAGTAGGGGGTGGGGGGAATGAGATGCTGGTCAAAGGGTACAAACTTTCAATTATAAAATGAATAAGTTTTAGGGATCTAATGTAGAGCATGGTGAGTAGTTAACAATACATTAATATACACCTGAAAGAGAGTAGGACTTAAATATTCTCACCACAAAAAAGAAATAGTAATTACATGAGGTGATGGCAGTATCAGTTACTGCTACGGCGGTCGTCATTTTGCAACGTGTAAGTGTATCAAATCAACACATCACACACTACAACCATACGCAATGTTATATTTTGATTAAAAAAATAAGAAGGGGTCAGATAAGCAAATCAGGTGCCCAGTGTCCTAGAATGAAAGGTCTGGAATGGCTCTCACTTAGTTCAAAGGGCAATAAAGGGATGTGGGAGCAGGAATCCCTGGAGGTTTTATTAAAGTCTGGTGGCCTGTGATGGATATTCAGGGAGAAGCAGTAGGTGAAACAGTCATTTACAGGAAAGGAGAGAGATACAGGAAAAGGGAGCATTAAGCAACATGGGCCAACACAGATGGATGAAAAAGACACAGAGACCAACCTGGCAGGACATGACCATGGACCGACCATGGGACAGAGGTGAGGGGTCCATGAATAAGAGGGCCTTGGGGTTCTATGTGGTCCTTATAGTCCTTTAAAAATAGAAATTGTTGACAACTCTGAGAAAACAAAACCCTAAAGTTTCACATAAAAACCTAGATTTCTGGCTTCTTCCTAAAAGTCCTAAGACCTTACGACACTGAATCTTCACTTTTGCCAGCAACGAAGTGCTGGAGCTGAGAGCTGCCCTCAGGTGGATGGAGATGTGCCTCCTCCCCCTGCCCCTATGGCCCCATCCAGCCTAGTCTACTCCTTAATGGGGTTTGTCGGCACTTGTGGCCAGATAGGTTTTCAAGCTTGCCAACAAGACCTGAGTTTCAAGTGTGAGGGACCAAAAAACCTGTGCCATTTCCAAATTTGGCAACGAGAAGAGGAGCTGAGTCATCTACCTTGCATCCCTTATGACCTAATTCACAATTCTCTGATCTTAGCTCTATAAGCTTCAGAGGATGGAATTCAGCCTGTAGGTGCTACCCACCTGATAGGGAGAAAAGGAAATATTTTAGCTGCTCACTGTGAGATAAAACAAGACCCAGCTGAAAAGAATGCTGGGGCTTGTGTTATACAACTAAGGGGGACACAGGAGTTTTGGCACAGGTGAGGTTTTCAGCAGCGATGAAGCTCAGGAGCTTGATGCTGGGGTTTGAGTCCTGCTCTTACTGGGTCCCAGCGGTGGGACCTTTGGACAGAGTACTTCACCTCCTTCCTGTCTCAAGTGTTTCACGTGTGCACAGCAGGGTGTGTAGAACAAGGCCCACCAGGGTAGGAGCTCAACACACGTTAGCGCTCATCACTAACATCTGCAGAGAAAACAGCTTTCTGTAGCTCACTTTCAATAGTTTTTTTGAGCCACAGCTGGCTTGGGTGCTATAGTAACATTCAGGTTCCAGTGGGACCGTTCTGTACCCAAAATGTGCTTCTCAGTTTCTCTCCAAACCTGCCTCTTAATTTTATTTCTTGACTTAGGAACTGCTGGTCATTTCCTTCTCCCTCAGCCTGGTCAACAGCTGCCCTAGCCACAAGATGTCATGCTTAATCACGGCTCCAAAGGGAGATCTGAAGATGCTTTTCAAATCATCCTTCATGGACCTTGCAACCGCCTGCCTCCTTCACATGCTGCCTGGGGCTCGCTGGCTCCACGTCCTTGGAGACTGGAGTCTGGTCCGTTTCAGTCTGGTGTCACAGTCACTGGTCATAGCATATGCTATGCTATGCAGAGTTATGCTAACTCCACTTGTGGGAAAGCTTGAGGTCTTAAGCTCTAAAGCCTAAGATAGAAAATTCCTGAAAATATTATATGAACAATCCTGGTTCTGCCTCTATGCAGTTGTGACAAGTTACTGAGCATCTCTGGGCCTGTTTCCTCACCTTTGAAATGGATCCAGTGATACCTACTTGCACAGTGCTGTCATGGGGATTAATGAGTTAATGCATATAACGTGTTTAGTGCAGTGCCAGTCAATGGCATCCTAAGGGTGAGGTGAAGGATGCAGTTACTCCAGGTTCAGCCAGGAGGGGCACTTTGCTTGTAGAGGATTTATGAACAATATTAAAATTTACCATAACCGATCTGCTTTTTATTATCACCATCCAGTTCTAAGCAGCATCAGTGATGCGACACGCTGAGTCCATCTAGGGCAGACTGCGCCCACCGCCTTCTCTCTCTGCTGCCAGTTACAGTGTGCTCACAACGGTAATGAGTTATAAACAAAGGATGCAAAAGAAGAAAATGCATTGCACTTACTGTACATCCTGCACAGCAGTTGACTGAGATGTGGGTGATACAAGTCACCCACAGTTTTTGAGGTTTGGAACATTAGAGAAAGAACCCATAGAAGACTGCCATAACCAGGCACACATTTGAACTTTTGCGTATAGTTCAAAAAGCCATGGAAATAATTTTTTGCAAGTGTCCACCTGAGTTCCCAATTTTCATCCTGTAGTTGCTGAATCATTGAAAAGTTGACTTAAATTTATCCTCAAGCAACAAATGTTCTTTTCACAGCACCACTGAAGAGCATGCCCTCACAGCTGATCACAGCTGATCACAGTTCACTCTGCATTTGAAATGGTCTTACCATTAGTAATGAACAGGTCTACCAGCTGCTCCTTGGAGAAATCAGCATATACTTTGGCTCTTACTATTTCACAGGAGAAGCCTGCAGCCATTTGTCTGTGCTATGACACAAAACAGACCGGTTAGTTCTAGACATGTTGGAGTTAGAAAGAAAAGGAGAGGGAATGTGAGCAATCACTACCTTCACGCAGAGTGCAAGCTGATGTGCTATGTAGTCTTGCAAGCTTCCTTCTGGGCCGTGGAAGATGACATTGTGATATTGCTCCACCTATTGATAAACCAAGAAGAGACGGTGGGTGAAAATGCCAAGTTCAGAAGAGAAAAAAAAAAAAAAGCGATGCACAAGTCTGACATTCCCTTTCTGGTTGTCCTCACCCTTTCAAAAGATTAAAGACACTATTTCAGGAATTAGCTTTACTCATTGGGCATGTTGAGTCTTTCATTTTAATGTGAAATACTGGCAAATATTGTCTTTATGTTTCACATAGTATTTTATAGTATTTATACATTTATAGCAAGAGATGACATTTTATGAAAAAGCATACTCCTTCTCCCCCCCACTTTCTATAGCTGCGGTTCAGTATATTACCTGGGAACATAGCTCCTAGTGAGTGTATTCTGTCCCCTGCAGATGCTCTGTAACTTTTTTCTTTACTATCCTTTGCAGATGCTCTGCGGTTTGAGTTTTCCTAATGTTTATTTTATGTATGGGTGATTAAAAGAGCAATGAATTTCATTAAGAGAATTTTGGAAAATACAAGAAAACATGAAGAAGCAGAGAAGAAATCACTGAGGAAACCACTGTAAATGTTTCCTTCTAGCTTTTTCTTTTTTGCAAAGTTGGTGTGTATGCATTCATGTGTTTTTTAAGGACACACGAGTGTAACCTTTTTATAGCTGTTGTATATCAGAGAATATTTTTGGGTTGACTTTGTCTACAAAAGATATATGGGTGAATATAAAATTCTTGCATCAATTCTCAGGATTAGTCCATTCTGGAATTTGGTATTTCAAAGAAGCCTTGGTAAAGACTAATCACTTTGAAAAAAAGTAAATCTCCTATGTACACACTTATAGGATTTTAAGAAATCTTTAACCGTATGTATAAGGACACTTCATCTGAGAATATGTAGCCACGTAGCATGCACTGGGTTGGAAAGCCAATGACCTACATGTTTGGAGCAAGATGTGGAAGGAAAGTCATTCTCCTACCTCCATCACGCCAGGGACAAGCTCCCGCACCCAACTCATGTGCTTGGCAGAAGTTTCTTCTTGAAAAGTTCTTGAAGAAAAGGCCCTGAGCAGCAGAAGTGCCAACCTGACCTGTCCAGTGGATGTAGCTCATGCATGCAGACTGAGCCACAAAACTTAGAGAAGTTTTTAACGTAAAAGGATCTTTTCTCTCTTTACACTTTGGAACGGGACAATGTAAGGATACATGTGTATGGGTTTCTTTGCGCTGTTATTGTTCTATTCTGCTCTGATAGGTTGTCCCTTTGAGATCATAGGGGAAGGCCACATCCTTGAAGGTGGCTGGGTGGCCTTCTGTGAAGACAGTGAATATGCTCCTGGCTCAGCAGGAAGAGGCGATTTGGGGATATAGAAGAAAGTCTTGAGGGAAAGACATTAGATAGAAAAGAGAACACTCCTTCCCTACCTGGGGTTTTAAGATGAGCTTTGGCCTCTAAGGAGACCAAGACATACTTAAAAGAACTCCTGGAAAGTGGGGGGAAACCAGCTTAACCCCTAGTTGTCAGACAGAAAGCTAAAGAAGGAAGTGGTCCTTCTTCAAGGGGCCCCTTGATGTTGATCTTGGGACTGGGTTTTAGGCTCTGAAAGACAACATAGATGGTAGCCACTGGTGATTTTCTGATTTTGAATACTATTCAACTATTGCTAAGCCTTCAATAAAAAAGGAAGCAGTTGGAGTCACACCACAGCTAGGGAAGCAACAGGGAATGGCGTGCCTGGAAGAAACGTGACAGAGCCTATAGCTGCCCAAAGAACGTCAGCATCCTAAAGCCACAGGATGCATGCAGTGGTGGCTGGCCAGCACTGTTTTCTGTGGTATTGGGAGGGCGGGGGTCTGTATACCAAGCAATGGTAGAGGTGTCATCAAGGACCAATACTGGGACAGGAAGTCCCCAAGAGACATGGAAGAGAGAATATGCTAGAAAGCTCAGCTGAGGTTCTGCTTCTAGGCAGCGAGGCTATGAAGCCACAAGACTGCAGAGGCAAATTATCATTAAAAAAGAATTATTAAAGAACAATATGTTCTCATTGGTACTTATGAGATGTAGAAGCTTGGGGGATATACAAATTCTACCTGTAAGGAAAACATGTCGTCCAGATGTGCCTAACTGTGGCCTGTTTCCATATGCACAGTCAGGCATTTTGACTATGAAATGACTTAGAAAGTTTTTCTTCTACTGTGTTTTTGGTAATTTCTCCTCTACGAAGGAACACCCATCATGCCTAAGTCACCTTTCTGTGCTCTGTGAAGATACCTGTCCCTGTGCCACTATCCTAACTCTGTCCTCTTCTGCATCTGGGTGCTCAAATCAGTCTTTTACAACAGCAGTCTCCACCCGTTATGGCATCAGTGACCAGCGCTCCTATGAGAACTAGTGCCTGGTGATCTGAGGTGGAGCTGAGGCGGTGATGCTGGTGCTGAAGTGGCTGCAGATACAGACGAAGACTCGCTCGCTTGCCTGCTGCTCACGTCCTGCTGTGCAGCCCAGGTACTGACAGATCACAGGCAGGTACCAGTCTGCGGCCTGGGGGTTGGGGACCCGCTTCACAACACTGAAAAGAACATCCACTATCTCACTTCTGCTCTTTATTGTCTCAAGTGCGTTTTTAATGACGTCATTGCCTTTTTAGTTGTTCTTATCGGTCCTTACCTGTCCATCCATCTCCTTTCCGACACTTTTAATCTTGGCCTGACCTCTACCATGGCTTTCTTGGCCTTTCATAGTCTATCTCTAAAGAATGAACATAAGTATCCACACTTTTTTTGTCTGTTTGTTTGTTTGTTTTTCCTAGTAATTCTTAAAGTGTGTTCTTCTTAAAGTTTTCCAAATGATAACTTCGTTCTGTTCTGCCGTATTCTACATGGGTATATGTTAACCCTGTATTAGTAGGTATGGACTGGAGAAACCACAGGAAGAATTTTGCAGTAAAGCAGGACGTGTGGATCATCACTAGCTTCACTTGCTGTCTGCTAGGATTATTACCTCCCTGCCTCGGGCCATTGGGTGGGTGGCGGGCTGGTGCCGATAGTTTCTAGTTAAACGACAGGACCCAGCACTGGCTGCAGTGGGCTGACTCCTGTTGTCCGCCACAGCAGAAAAATGCATGAGATAAACCCCAAACCAAGGAGCAGGCTGCTACTGCATCCCTCCCGCTGACAGTGCCCAGATGTAGCACAGTCTTCACCAAAGCCCATCAAGCTCCTGCCTGGGTGTTTACAGGAGCCTTCATCTCTGAGTGGATGTGGAAGGACCTGTCCTGACAGCGGTTGGAGGAGAATATCACGGTGCTACAGAGCGCAGAGTCTATGCAGGAAAGAACATGTGCCCAATTTTCTAACTGGTGTAGATCTTGCTTTTTTGAATATTAGTAAGATGATGATAAGAAGGATAAGAAAAGCATTTTCCTATTTAATTTCTGGCAAGCCTCAAATAAGTCTAACACTCTCTTGCCCCAAAATGCAGTGGATTTTTTTCTAGATTCTCACCAAAGGGACACGTCAGTTCTACTTCTCTCTGTTATTGTGAAGTTTTCTTACTTTTCACAAGTACTTCAGTGGGACACTGTGTGGTAGGTATTGCTAGCCGGGTACAATTTTCAACCAGAAGTCTTGAGATCCCCAAATTAAACGCAAACTGCCATAACTTATTGGTAGAAACTCTCTAACAAGGAATGGATTGTTTCACACCAGTAAAACAGAAAATTTCAGGATTTACTGAATATTCTACCCATGAGATTTTCAAGTAGCACGGCTATTTAATCTTGTCTCACTTCTGAAAACAAAAGTGCTATTCTTTACAGCCACCCTGTCAAACTGGCTATGCTTTCTTAAGACTGATTTTGAAATCATACAACAGCAAGAGACCAGCTTCATAGACGAGCTATCTTCAATTCCAATACCTATTTGTTCTCAGATTGCAGGTTCTTACAAAATACAGGCAAGAAAGAGTCAATTTAAAATTTCATTGAAAAGGCCATTCACTAGCAGTGAGCATTTTGTGTTCACATAGTCTAATGTCTTTCGTGGGAAAAGGTAATGTACATGTAAGTGAACTAAATGGTAAAGAGAACAACAAATGTATAGATTTTCAGACTATTGATACATTCTAATGCACTCATTCTATTAGCAGGTTTCTCCTCATTTCAGATATTATCGATTTTTGTTTATGGTAATTTGTTCTATCCAGTCAAATGATATAGTTGTGTTGGTTACCATTTAAGTTCTGAATCAAAAAAAATGAATTATTGGGAGCTTGTTGCTCTGCTGAGACTGGCACGAACATGCCAACTAATGCAAAAAAAAATATACTTATCTATTCCACAGTTATCACATTACATTTCTTCAAATACACGAGATCTGAGGCATAATAAATAATGCTCCATGCTGCCAGCAGAGGGCTCTAAAGGTAGATTCATAGATAGGTAGAGATGGACATACAGACAGGTAAGCAGTGTTTTAGGCCGGAGGTAAATATTTTAAGTGTGCTAAATGGAAATCTGTTCTTTAAAAAAAAAAAAGCAAACTTCTAAAAGGTGAATTGTAGTTGTCAGAATTATCCTCTACGTGCACACTGACAGTGTGATTTTTTTGCTTATTATAGAGGGACACGGGCCTTATTACCACAACTGGTACCAATCCTTTTCATTCCTGTCTTCACAGCCTATTCAGGAAGCTCTTATCACATGTCAATTAGTGCTTTGTGAGGTAAATGAATTCAGGATTCAAAGGGAACAATGACCTCAACCAAAGGCTCAGCTATCCCTTAATTTTTTTCCCTCCGCAGTGTTTTTCTGCAAAATGGAGTTTAGAGAGGAACTGTCCTCTTCACTACGGTAAATGTGGCACCTGTAATGAGTTTTCAGACTTGTGGCATTATTTTAAAGCAATAAACTTCACCTTTTATTAGGAGTTTCATTTGTCAAGAGTCTGAGGAAAAGCTTCTACTGTCCTGAGAATTTTAGGCCAGGTTGTACTGAGATGATGAACTCAAAAGAGAATGAAAAATAAAAGGTCTTTACCAAGCCAATGAAATTGAGATGGCTATAGCTTAAAGTGTCACGTTTTACAGCAAGGACTTTCATTCTGATGTCTTCTGACATTCAATTTTAAAGCACTAATTTATATATGACTTTAGAGGCACAGATAATAGTACTGTCAGTTTTTTCACACAAAACCCCACAAACAACACTGGCACATCCAGCATCAGGGGAGACACAACACTGGAATCCTTGACGTTAAGAAGGGTTTTAACCGTTTGCTGAGGTCCCTCAACAGATAGGTATAATAACAAAACTCAAGAGGAAGTACAGGTCACGTACAGAGGAAGACAAATACACACTGTTTTTAAAAATTACCGACTGAAACTGTAAAAGCCCAGATCAGACTTGGTTACTGACTTCAAATAAAGGTAGGCCTTCATTCATTAATACAGACATAACGACGTGGGCATGACAGCTATTCAAAAATGAAACCAGAAGATATAACTTTGGGACATACCCGCCCGCTTGTCACCCAGCCTCCTGCACTGACGAACGCTTGCTGCCCCAGACCTCCTCTGGCTAACACATGCCCTACTGGCTAGGTCCTTCTTCTACGGCAGCCAGAGGGGCCGAAGGGTCCACTGGCGTCGGAGCCCCCTCTCCCTCACAGCAGAGAACACGCCTCCTCCTGCAACCTTCCCCAGCCCCGCTCTTTCATGCTTTGAAAAAGATCAGGCTGTACCTGGTCATCTGCTAAAGAAACGAATGGAGCTCTGGTGGGCCGTCTTAGATACACAGCCATCATTTGTGACATTTTTATGGGAATGTAACAGATTTACTTTGGGAATGTATAAAGAATAAGAAAAATCTCCTAACAAGGATTTTTGTGACGAGCATGGCACATATCAGAGTGGACAGACAACAGAAGAATCTCAAGAATTATATCCTGGGGGATTAGCACTACATTTTAAAATAGGGCTCAGATTAGGGCAACCTATTTAAATATTATCTAAAATAATATTCATAGTCACTGAATTATTAAAATAAAGTTATGAATAAGCTAATAAAAATTGCAAACTGAGAAAACTTTGTTAATGCAAAAAAGTTTAACTATTGTAATGTTATTAGTGACTGAGAACAAGTTTAAGTTAAATGTTTCCTTACTAACTGAAGGATGGGGATTTAAATTTTGCTTGTATTGCTTTAACTATTCAACGGAGTATTTAAGTTACATCCTGTTTAAAAAGCCCGATTTAAAGTCCTCACTCCATGTGGTTTTCAAGGACTTTAGTATATGCATTTATACAACACATGTGCACACAGTAAAAACTGGTTACGGCAATCCTTTTTTAGCCAGTAGGTTAATACCAGGTATAGACTGATTACATGAATGAAAATGGAACACGGCCTAAGCTCAACTCTAGCTTCCACCACCTACTTGCCAAGGACCTTGGGCAAATTGCTATTGAGTCTTGCTTTATTTTATTCACCTGCAACATGGGAGTAACTGGTTAAGTATCTACCTCACAGAAGAATTAAATGACAAAATCTCTATAGTTAGAGCAGAGCTTGGCATATAATAAATACTCAATAGAAGTCAGATGTTAGTAGATTTGGATATACCACACAGACTGTCAACAATTCAAAAACACATCAGCATGTCTACAGTTACCTTGGCACTAAGTACATACGTCACTCGCTGGCCAGATCCTCCCAGTGGCTTCCTATTGTACCTAGAATAAAATTCAAAGCCCTTGCCATGGTCCTGCCTGATCTAGTTTCCGCTCATCTTTCAGACATCAGTGCTAGTCTAGATACTTTGGTTCCTGTCATTCCCTCTGCTTTCAATACCCTCCGCAAGGATACTGCCTTCACTTCATTTCATCTTCTGTTCAAATGTCACCACAGGAAGTTCTTCCCTACCAGCTCCATCCAAAAGCTCTTCTGTCATCCCTTCCACTAGCGCTTTCTCTCCTTATCTGTTTTATTCTTTGTTCAATTAGTGCCGGCCTCATGTTACATGTATTTATTCATTTCATTTTCCTCTGTCTTCTCCACTAGAATAAAAGCTCCACATCTTATTTACACATTGCTATACCCTACGTTCCGAAAACTGTCTGCATATGAGAGGCTCTCAATAAACGGTTGTCAGAAAACTGAATTCAAAACTAAACAAGATACACAAATGCATAATACCTGGTCTATATCCTTAAGGGGTTTATAACCTTGTATGGAAGAAGAAACATCGATAATCATTATAATTATTTCTACCTTAGTCACTCTAAATTTCGAAGTGATTGCTAAAATGAGTGATAATTTTTTCTTCACTCAAAAGCTAATTGTTGGATTAAAAAAGCCCTTTGTGTACACCCATTACATTGCAACGAGGGCTAACACCAACGTTAATGTAATCTCTGGTATGTTGCTCATTGGTGGTCACACTATGTCTTGTGCCTTAGAAAGCACACACATAAGTGCACGTGGTAGATTCTGTACATAATGTGACTAGCAGATATTTCATCTGACAGATCTACTCAGCAAAGGCTAATATACAGTTGTTATTTGGTTGTGATACCTTTATTTATTTTATCATCTAAACTGGTGAATGATAAGCTGAGCCAGAACCTTGCCTGGTACAAAGAAACTGAGAGGGGGGAGGAAGGGAAGAAAATGGTTCTAGAAAGTGGCTCTACTGAGAGCCTGAGGCTCACATTCCTGAAAACCAGTTGGTCACACAACTTCAACCTTCACTTAAGCAAAGGGATGAGATCTTCCCATTTTTATAAAACCCGCAGGCTCACTTTGATGCATGAAAAAAAAAAAGCCAAGAGCCAAGAAAAAAAGTAAAAGTATCAAATTTAGAAGACACCATCTCTCCCAAATTGTAAGGCCTTTGACTGTTTCTATTCTTCTGTGGCTGCCTTTACACAGGTCAACCCCGACTTTGAGGCTAGGCAAACTACAGGGAAGGCTTTTCAACAGTTCCTTTCACCAGGGACAAAGATACCGATTCATAGTTAATGGAAAGAACTTTCATTAAGGGTCACAGTCAAACTCATTCATTTTTTTTAAATTATCCAAATGAAGACAGTAAGCTAAATGACTGTTTACTTAATATTCCACACCATCAGTATTAATCTTAGATAGGTCCCACACGGGTATCAGGGAATACACAACCCTGGCTTTCTCACTCACTATGCAGGCTTGTAGCTATTTCCTCTGTTTCCTCATTTATGAAATAGGAGATATTCCTTATTTATGAGGAATAAATAAGAGACGCACAAACACTTAGCTTATAGCCTGGCATGTCTTGGGATTGGACAGATGCAAAGATTTACTTTAATCTATTTTGTACTAAGAATTTGCTACTTTCTCTTGATAATCCTACTTCTCACTTCTTCCTTTTAGTAACGGAACTGCCTAGTATTAGCATAGGAGGGTCACCTGGCTAAAGGCCACACTTGCCAGCCACGGGTGGACGTGTGTCTATATTCCCGCGGGACATGGTAAGAGTGATGTGTGTGACTTCCCTGAAAGGAGGCGGCTTGCCCTCCAGGCGCTCTTCCCTCAGGCTACAATCTTGATGTGGACCAAGCCCACACAAGCAACACCCCAGGGAACAGTGGAGCCTTGAGGGAGAAGGTGTGGCCTGGTCCTCTGTCCTCCATGGCTCTCTCACCAGCTGGGGCTTCTTCTATCTTTGAGAAAAATAACTTCCATACTGTTTAAGATAAAATTTTTTGGTTTCTGTTAAAGTGAACAAATTAATACTCTGTAGCAAGGCATTTTAATACTTATAGCTGTTTTCCTCCATATTGATCAGTTATTTGATGTCAAATCTTGTTAGCAGAAGACAACCCCCTCTTGCCCAAACTGTAACACTCAAAAGTCACATGTGGTCTCCAGGTTCAAGCAATGGATACCCGGATACCAGTGTCAGAAATCCAGAACTAAGTGAGCAGCAGCCTTCCATGCGGGCAGGGGAGGAGACTGCTGGAGAAGGTAATGGGGTGAGAGCAGGAGGTGGGCGGAGACTCACACTCCTCTAAACCTAACATTGGGCCACCCAATGTGTCAGTGCCAGCGGTGGGAATGTTAGACTTCACTCCCAACATGCACCTACCAGCCTGAGGTAGTTCTGCAGCATCTGGAGGGGAATCATAGATGCGTAAGTCACACTACTGAGGCAGCCTTCTTGAGGACCTGCAGGAAAGAAACACACAAGGTAAAAACACAAATGATCAAAATGCAACTGTATCTATCATAGAAGATACAAGGTGTTTGTTGAGCCACACAGGCAGATCCGACATTTGGTCAAGGAGCACCAGGGCGCCTTTACCATAGTGAAAACATTGCACTACGCTGCACTGGCTGGTAAACAGATGCTGCTCCCGGCGCCCCAAGAGCGCCACAGCTGCCCCTGCCTCCCCGGGGAAGCCCAACCATCCCGCCAGCCATCCAGGTCTCCAGATCTCGGCTCCAACATGGTGTCTGGTCTCTGCTCTATCACTGAATTGAATATTTAACTGTTTATAAGAAAACATTATCGGAGATAGTTCCAGTTCTCAGAAGGCTATAGCCTTGGCCATCATCAATGCAATCAAGGTCTGGGTTCTCCCTTTAGGTCCATTCCCCAACTGCCCCATCTGCCCAAGTTCTGCTATATTTTCAATACGTTGCTTGAACCGAAAGGAATTTCCTAGGATGGTCTCAACAATTTTTTTTAAAGATTCCATTCCTAAGTATGGGAAATACTTGATGAAATCAGTAGCCTTTTAGAGTTAAAGGCTGAGAAACAGAATCCCTATAGCACTCACTAGCTGTATGACCTTAAACATACGATAAATCAGACTCCCCGAGCCTGATTAGTTTTCTGTACACAAAATGACATAAATTATTGAACTGTTATAAGGATGAAATAAATTTATACTTGTAATATGCTCTAAACAATAGGGACGAGCACATAGTAGGTACTCACTAACCATCAGCTTGTACCATTATCATATTAATCATATCCTGCACTTGAGAGTAACAAAAAAGACACTTCTTTTAACATCATTTCTGTCACTCTCTCATTAGCTCATCAATTTGGCCTCTTATTTGTTCCTAATGAGAGATGCAACCAAAATCACGGGAGTCAACCATCAAGACAGACATCACCATAGGTGCCAAAAACATGGCTTTTGAGAGATTTCCTCTCCTTAATCAAGGTTCCAACCAACACCTAATTATTTAGTAATGGAGTCATATATGCGTGGCTGGAGGAAGCAGGACGAACACACACAGGTTTAAGAAATGGTACTTTGAAACAATCATGAAGCAAACACTCTGTCAACATTACCTCAGTTTGGACCATCTTTACCTGACAAAAGAACAGTGACCTGCTCTGCTTTATTCTTCTTCATAAAGTCCCATGGGGACTGCGTGAAGCTCTGACCTATTGACCATGGCACATTTCCTAGTTCAAAAAAAATGAAATGAAAAATGTCAAGAGAAGATTAAAAATACTTTTTCTTATAAGAGGCAATGTACGATCTTCTCTGTCAGATTCTAAGGAGCTTAAACTGTCAAAAGCACAGACAGAGTTTGTGAAGGGTCGAACAGGATGAACTCACTATTCTTGCTGAAGGTCAAGAGGAAGACCTTCAAACTACAGGCTTCTCCAGAGCTGTCCCGAAGAGGGGCTGGGAGCAACCCGGAGGGTGAAAATACAACTAAATATTTCTAAGGTTAAGATTTTAAGAGCAAAGCTGATCGTAATCCTCTGTGATTCCTGCAGGGCCTGCTTCACAACGGCCAAGCACATTGCATGAGACAAAAAGCCCTTCAGGATCTGGTCTCTGCCTCCCTTTCCAGCAAATATTCAGATTGCAGAAAAACAAAAACAACGACAGAAAAAAACAAATAACAAGTGCTCAGGGTAAGGCAAGATTTTTGAAGTCTGGGCTCTCTGCTCACTCTTACTCAGATAAGGTTCCACTTGATAAGGTGCATTCTCTAAGGGGGGGTTAGCAATACAAACTCATTTTCATCTTTGCCCTTCTCCAGATCAATTCCTAAATACCTATTCTCAGCATGCCCCACCATGCATGCATACTCCACTTGCAACTGTCATCTATTGGCCTGGGTTCTTTTCATCTAGTTAATACAGTGAAATCACTTGTTATCCACACATAAATAATAATGAATTATAATGTAGTTATCGATTAACAAGCGGCTACAGCAGGAACTAAACTAAGCCTTGTATCCACAAAACACAATGATTTTAGATCTGAGATGCTACTAAGGTGCCCCACCCTTGCTGATGGGCATGGACACTGGAACCATCAAGCCTCAGAGACTGCTGCTCACAGAGGTGAAGCCGAGGGTAGTGCATACCCATGTGCCTCTGGTGGTTTCCAGATTGGCTGGATGAGGGCTAATGGTGCAGGGCTGTGTCCTTCAAAACATGGCTGTGCTGACTTTATGCATCAGATCCCGGGAAGAACCACACCCTGAACCACACTCCATTGTCTGGGCAAAATGGTAACCTGAGAGCCACGTAGGACTTCCTTTCTTAATGAAATTATTCAATTACCTAATAATTCTTCCGAAATAAATATGGCAATTTTAATGATCATGCCATGGATCTATAAAATTAAGGTGTCGTGAATAATCTGCTTTAAAATCTAGTGGTAATGTATGTTTTGAAAGTGAACTGGCATATGTGAGAGAAGAAAACAGTCTCTACTATAAACCGATATATTAATAGCGCGGCAAAGACCACCCTTCCTTAACGGGGACGGAGCTTTTGCAACACAGTGCTATTTAGAGCACACAGCACGAGTACAAATTTGGAGCTGTGTTCAGAACGTGCGCATTAGCAAGCAGCTGCAGTGCGGTTAGCTCCTTGCATTTGTCTAGAATAGCAAGCACAATCACAAAGGCTCATCAAGGGCTTTCATGCTCTTCACTCTCTGAGCATTATCCGAGGCATAAAAGCATTTTTATACTAAAAGGCAACATTATGCAATAGCTGTATTGTGAATATGCAAGTTTTTCAGAACCAGCAGCTGCCACACGTGAGCTTTGAATGTGTTCAATCAGTGAACTAAGTCTCAGGTTATAAAGCCCATAAACATAACCCCAGAAATTTGGCTTTCTCTTCGTCGCAGGACTGCTGATACCTAGCATGACGGATCGCACGCTGCTGGTACCGAGGCCAATGCTGGAGTCCATGGTGTTATTAAACGTCACGTCTTCCAAACTCCACCATCCGTCAGAAGAGATGGCTTGAAAATGATTTGTCAGAGCTTGACTCACTGCTTTTGAAAAATCATCCCATGATGTCTGTTTGCGGATATTTAAAGCACATATTGTGTTTTCACATTCCAAGTCATCGGAACCATAATTGCCTGGTTGAATTTCACCCACTGAAATCCTTAAGGGTATTTTAAGAGCATCTGTTGGAAGAATAAGAGAATTAGAAGTGTAAAAAAAAAATCCTGATAGAAAAAACAGCAAAACTATTATATAAAATAAGCAGATATAAACATTGTGAAAACAATTCAAAAGGCGGCTATCCTATTTCTTTAAATAACATTAATTCAATGTTCTTAGACTACAGTAAACTTTGGCTTTACATTTCCTCACATTTCTTTAGAACCATGTTGCTTGCCTGAACTGTTTCCTTGCATCTTTGGTCTTTTCTACTTCATTGACTCTTTCTCTGCAGTAAAATTCTCAAGTTCTTTAAAAAACTCTGAGACCCTGAATCCTCCATATCGCCCTTTCTCCTCATCTGCATTGATAATGTCAACAAAGAGGCATGTTATAGAACCCTGACATACATAAAAGAAGCCCTAGGCGTGAGCCTACAGGGGCTGGGCAGGGCTGTTGCGGACAGGACATTGTTAACATCACCCACAGTGGCAGGTAACAGATGCGTAGCTATACAGGTCAGTGGACTCGTGACAGTGGTTTCAGAGTCACACAACCCTGCTCTGAGCTTCAGGGTCAGCATTCTACTACCTGTGTACTTGCTAAATTACTCTGATGCCTCTTTACCCCAACTACTTCTATAAAATGGAAGGAATGTGCAATTGAGTTGTTATGAAAAGCCAGCGAACTCATGTTTGGAATGGATTTAACACAGTTACATGGTAAGTACTAGTAAGAATTTTATAAATGGCAAACAATGCAGTAGAAACGTGTAAAATGATCTTTCCAACCTGTCTGTGACAGCAAATGGCTGATGCCCCACTCAGGCGGGAAGCATCCCTATGCACTTCTGTTCTTATGAATTGAATTATACGCTTATCAAGAAAGAGTCTCATATAGTTATTCCCAAATATTCCATGTCTTTTAACTCATTACTCATTGTCTTTTAACTCATTACTATAATTAAATCTTATGAAAACTATGATGAACACTTTAGAGAGACTAACTAAAGGGGTTACTAATGAGGCACTGATGAGGCCATTACATAAAATTAGAAAAAAAAATATATCTCCAGGTAGATACTGTCTTTAGTTTGCTTCATGAATATGTTTAAATTTTCAAACACTAGAAATCACAGATTTCATAAGTCATTAAAGGTGTGGATGGTTCGAACAGGAATGGTATGTGGAACTTCAATCAGCAGAACCAAACTAAATGAAGACTTCCACCTAGAAGTGGGTCAAAAAATTATTGTGTTTTAAAATGTTTAAAAACATATACTTTTATGTATCCCTTTCTTAAACCAATGTTTCCCAACTAACCAGTGGATTATTTTATTTTCTGTCAATTCTCAGTCCTTGTCTTATCACCAGCCTCTAGCACAACTGATGTCTCTGGCTCTCTTCACTCCTACTGGATTTCCTCATACCTCACTGGTCACTCTTCAATGCTGTTCCTTTGCTGGTTGTTCCACTTTTCCCAGATTTCTCAATAATAGTGTTGCAAAGCTCACATTTCTTATTCTTTCTATCTGTGTTCACTTCCGTAGTGATCTCATCTAGGGCCATGACTTTAAATATCATCTATAGACTGCTGACTCTCAGATTTACATATGCAGCTCACATTTATCTCAGGATTTCCTGCTGACTTGACATCTCCACACAGTCCTGACAGACATCTCAAACTCATACACCCAAAACCGAACTCCTGATCTCCACTAGCAAAATCTGCTTTATCCACAGCCCTCCCCTTGACAGGTAACAGCATCTCCATCCTGCCTGCTGCTCAGGCTGAAAGCCTGGAGGTATCCATGAATCTCCTCTTTCTTACATTTCAATTTCAATCCATTGGGAAATTCTGTTGGCTCTACCTTCAGCTATATCCAGAATGAAACCACTCCCCACTACCTTACCGGCTACAATCCTAGATTCAGCCAATATTACCACTGTCTTTTACCTGGATTACTATATTAATTGCCTAACAAATCCCCTGCTTCTACCTGTGACTTCTGATAGCCTATGTTCAACGAAGCAGCCACTAAGACTATTAAAATATACAACAGATCCTCTCACTCTCCTCCACTCAAACAATGACATGGCTCCCCCAAGTCCCTCCGATGGCTACAAATCCCAACAAGATCGTTCTGCTATACATCCAATGCTGGAACTTCTCTGACATGTTTTCCTACTTCTCTTCCCTCGCTCATTAAGCCGGTCACGTTGCCCTCCTTGCACGTCTTCAGACACACCAACTCCGCTCCTGCCTCAAGGCCTCTGTCCATCTGATGTGCTGCCTGGAAGGCTCTAATCTGAGATACCGACTTAGCTGCCCTCTTCACTCCGGCAAGGGTTTGCTTAGATGTCTCATCAGTGAGGCTACCTTGTCGATCATTTTAAAAACAGAAACTCTTAAACTATTTTAAAATCTCCCACTCCCAATCCCCCTTAGTCTTTTGTACATATTAACATCTCACATGCCATGGAATGAATTATTTCTTGTGTTTATTGTTCATTTTGTGTCTTAATATTAGAATATAAACTAAAGTTGAATTTACTGATACAGCTGGCTGAGTGAATGGATCGGGTGATAATCCTGATAAGAAGTCATACCATTTTATATAATCTAGCACTCCATATTCATAAATCCACAGTGGAAACTTTCGTAAAATGTGCTGAGTAGCATATATTCCTAGAGCTGGAAAGAACCAAGAAGGTGACGGATTATCTTCACAGACAGGCAGGCAACCAGACGTGGAGAGGAAAAGACGACCTACCTAGGTTCCTACAACCAGCTAACGCCAAGTATCCAGTTGTGACTTCTTATACCCTGTGACTCTCAAGTCCACAGAGACAACCCAAGTCAGAAGAAAAGAGCAATAATTTCTTAGAATGCTACCCTGGGTCAGTAAAATAGAAGGAAGATTTTGCATTATTTGAATAGCAATTCTTTAAAAAGCCATTCTAAATGGAAAAAATACTTACTAGATTTATAATCAATAGGTTTTTTGATTTTTTGTGTTTGCTTGTTTGTTTTGGGGTAAAAGCCAGAATTCAAAGAAGGCTAAGAAGAGAATAAAAAAACGTTTTTCTCCCCCATCCTTTCAGAAGCCCACGCATTGTGGATGAGGGATAAACAGTAAAACTGTGAAAGGGACTCACTCAGATTCTCCAGGAGGTGCTTGCAGTCGTCTGTGGCGACATCATGTGCAGTCCTATCACACTTATCTCTCTTTTCAGGCTCCAGCCCTGCATGTCTACACAAGATTTCTAGGCAGTTCTGTAAAGACAAGAGCTGTATTACCTCACCTCCAATTAATACATTTTGAGCTAAAACCCAAAGGGAAAAGCCAGTGGCCTGCAGCAAGCAAATCAGGAATTCTCACCTAGAAATCTTCGGTTCCAGCAACCCAAAGATACAGATCATTTTAAACAAGGTTTCAAACGGAAAGGCTAAGAGGGCTTCATTTAAATACAAATCATGAGGTCAAAACTGCTCCACAGAACAACCTCCCAGGTTTCAGGAGAAAAATATTAGCTTACTAAGGACTCAGTTTGCAGAGTGACATTAGGGAAGAAACTGACTTCAGTATCCTTTAATGGTAACCTGGCACGTAAAGCACAGAGACTTTTGCTCCAAGTAGATGTTACCTGCTTCCTTCTAGACTAGGAACTGCTTTCTTGTTCATGGAAAATGCAGCCGTCCCAAGTACTTTTTTAATTGAGATATTACACTTTTTTTTTTTTTTTTAGTTTAAAATATATAAAGACCATGTGGAGGGCTGATTTTTAGAAAAACATTCCCAATAAATTAGAATTAAGTTCTCTCTCTCGCTTTATCCTTCTGTGCTGTTTAAGGAAACCTTCACTTAAAAAATAGTAATAACCTACGAACTGAAAAGTCTTATTTTCCAAAAAAATTTCAAACCAGAGTAGAAATAAAACAGTAAACAGGCAAACATTTTCTAACAAATAATTGCCCGGTATGATATTAGATCAAGATATTTACTGAAGAACTCTGTTATATCTACTTTGACCTCTATATGATTTGTTTACTGATTTTCCACACGAATAAACACAAAACTGAATAGACCAGAAACCAAAGGAACTAACGATCCAAATTAGCAACGTCCTTTTCACCAGTCCCCAAAGTCACACAAATGAACACGCGCGCACAGAAGCGTTAGATCCACTTCAGACAACAGCAAACTACCAAGTGGACAGCCTTCCCCACCATTGCTACAAAACCTCCTTTTTCCGTTTGGCAAGGCATACTGTTTTCTTTTTACGTAAATATTTTATTGAAGTATAATATCCACATAGAAAAGTACCCAAGTAAGTATACAGCCTGAAGAATGTTGTGCAAGGAGCACTCTGGAAGCCTCCATTTCTGCCACCACCTCTCCCTTCTCCCCGACAAGCATGCGCTACTCTGGTTCCTAACATCAGAGACTGGGGAGCCTGTTCGAGAACTTTCTATCTATGGAATCACACTGCAGGAACACTTTTATATGTGGCTTCTTTCATTAAACGTAACGTCTATAAAATTTATCCATATGTTGGGTGCAGTCGCAGTTCATCCTCTTTTGTTTGTTCTTTTTCAAATGACTGTGGGGTATCTCATGATGTGAATCACCACAATTTATTCATCTATTCTCCTGTTGATGGATATTTGGGTTCTAGCATTCTGGTACAGGTCCTTTGGGGTACATGTGCAGTCACTTCTGTTGAGTACATGGACCAGAGCTGGCCTGCTGAGTCCCACCCAGGGTGTGCACATGTTCTACCAGTATGTACTGTAAAGGACTTTCAAAAGAGACTATCAATTTGCACTCTCACCCGTAGAATGTGTGAGTTCCATAGCTTCAAATTGTCCCCCCAAAATACTTTAAATATAACCATAGGTTTACAAGAAAATACAGGAAATCCCTAAAGGCTAGAAAGAAAAACAAGGAGTAAACGGAAAACACCGATTAAGTGAAATTTGAACAGGAGGCCAGTGCTAGTTTGAGGGCAAAGCTGATATAGACTCCTTTCGGATGCTGTGGGGATGAGAGACCAGGCTCTGGGACCCACAAAATGGAAGAGCTGAACTTGAAACAGAGGGCCCCTGGGAAAGGAAACCTGCCTGTCTGCAAAATGAGTCAGCAGGACAGCTGCTGCCCACCAGGCCTGCTCAGGTTAGAGGCGGCGCCTCTATAACTGAAATCAAAGTCTGGCTTCCACTGGTCTGGGATGCAGATTTGAATCACTAACCCAACAAACTAACTGGAAGCAAAGTCGAATATATAAATAACAATTCTTGTCAAATTGTTATTATTAATTTGTATAAAACCAGTAAATGCATAAAATAGGTAATGAAAAATTCAGAAATGTCGATTTAGAGATTAACTCTTTAAAAAGAGTGTTAAGTAGAATGTAGTCTGAGCATTAAACTTTGCGAATTCCCAGATAAGAGATAAAAACAATATATCATGTAAATTGGTACTTGCCGCAAAAGCAGGGAAGAGCCAAAACAAACCTGGATTACAATCCTGCCAATGTAAATGATTTTATCTACATCTTTCGGTAAATCGTTTAACATTTTTCTGCTTCACTTTGTTTATGTTTCAAATATCTATGTTTCATAGGGTTGTTATATGACTTCCATGAAAAGATGCATGAAAAGCTCTTATATTCTCGGCACTTATGAACTCTCAACATTTATTAGCTGCTGTTATTATAATCAACATAATCAAATGATAACCAGCCTGAATATTCAGTTAAGTGGTAATGTACTACAGCACGTTAATAAATGTAACCGATCTCAATAAAATTCTAGGTGACGTTACTTCAAAATACAAACAGGAAATGACAAAAGATGCAACCCAAATCTGCAAGATTCTTTAATTTCTGATCCTCAAAGTTGCTATATCTAATTTTTATTATACTCAGGTAGGTCAATGGACCATGACATAAGCAAGCAGTGGCTTTCTAAGGAAGCATGCAATGTCAGAAGAATAGCAGGATAATGCATATCCAAATGCTGCCACCGGTTGTGGATTCTACAATGCCATGCCAGGGCTCAGTGGGGAAGAGAGATGAAAAATTTAACTGACACTTAACAACAACCGCTGCAATTATTTGAGTGCATACTAAGTGCTAGGCACAGTTCCAACACTTTACAAGTATCTAGTGCTTATCCATCCTTACAGCTGTACGAAAGAGCTCCAGAGCACCTCTGTGCCAGGCACTATGTTAGAGCCGAGGGTTGCTGATGGATAACAGTTTTGATTCTTAGGGAGAAACGCAAAGTGTAGTGAAGAGTTAGACACAGAAAGGGGGTTGCTGAAATCATGAGTAAAGTTCTACTATGTGGAGATGGAGGAAAGAATCTAAGCTCCCTCCTTGATGCATGGGATCATGTGAAGAAAATAAACGCTATGATGCCAGTCACTGCTTCTGAAAATCGGTTCCCAGGGGACCTAAACGGGGCACATGTTCTATCCAAGTGACAGAGAGTAAAGGGTCTAGATGAATGAGTTCAAGCCAACGTCTTTAGTTATCGTACAGATGTTTCTGTAATAAGAGACTTAAAAAGCAGTGGCTTAGGCTTCAGCTTTCACTTCCATTCATATCCCATTTGCAGGACTAAGGCAAGTGGCCACAGTTAGCTGCAATGGAGGATGGAGAAGGTAAGTCTTTATTTTGGGTGGGCATGGGACTCACTGAAAACTGAGGGATCCATTATTACAGAGGAAAGGTAGAAGAGATGTTAAGGACCCAATGATCCATCTCTACTATGGTCCTTTAAGGAGAACTGAGAAACAAGGTCCCAGTGCCAAGAGGACCAAGTAGAAACCAAAGACCTAGACCTAGATAAATTAAAGTCAGAGTGGATTGCTGAGAGTTTGAGATTAAGCAGAAGGAACAAAAGCAAATGCACAGAGGAAAGGTCCAGGGCAGGCGCTGGGAACCTGGGGTGTGTATGCACCCACTGGCAGGGGAGTGCAGGCTGTTAAAACGGGACATAATGGCATAAGCAAAAAAGGCAGATTTAGGGTAAGTGACCAAAACTGCAGACAGCTGGATTCAGCTCTGAAGGGCTGAAAGCTGAGGAGTTGGGACACTTTTCTACAGCCATGAGGGCACGCTCGGGAGGAACGTGCTCAGTTCTGAAAAGCGACTGGCACAACTAAGAGATGTGTTAGAAAGGAAGAGAGTGACAGGAAGGAGACCAGTTAAGAAAAGACCTGTGGCAATAGTCCACGTGCTCACTGATTCGACAAACGTTTAATACTTTGGGGCCAGAGGCTCTGCAGGGCTCAGCATAGACAACGATGGAAAAGCGGTTTTTTCGGAGGCGGACAGGGAGAGAGGCATGCAAACAATTACAGTTTTCAAACACAAACTCTCTAAGCGACGTGTGAAGAGCTGCCCTGGGAATATCTGACTCTTGGAAGCCAAGACTGAAGCGGAGATGTTTTCCAGACAGGGAAGGGTCGGGATAGAAGGGAGGCCACTTGAGGTAATGGGAACAGCAGATGGAAAGGCGGGGAGGGAAGAGAGAGCGTAGGATTCTGCACGGCAGCCAGCGGCGCACGGGTGGGGCACAGAATGCATGACGGAAGGCGACGGGCAGTGAGCCTGAGGATGCAGACTGAGACCAGATCAGGAAGGGACTTGTCTGTCATCACAGAGTCCCTCAGTGTGGAAGGGACAGAGTCTTGCAAGCACGTTAAGGAGGTAAATGACACAACTGAGTCCCTCTGTTAGACAGGCTCCCCCCATGCAGTGTAGAGGAGCTGGAGAGGCTGGATGAGGAGACTGGTGGGGCCTGCCCAAGTTCAGACAGACGATGAAGGCTGGACAGTGGAGGAGGCACCATATTTAAAATTCATTTATAAAAGAATGAAATGACTACAGCCATGCTACCCTAAACAAGCCCAATCCCGTCTGACCTCAAGAGCTAAGCAGGGTTGGGCCTGGTTAGTACTTGGATGGGAGACCACCTAGGAAGACCAGGTGCTGTAGGCATAGGAAGAAAGGAAGGAAGGGAGGGAGGGAGGGCAATTAAATTCACTATGTTAGGAAGAAGGAGCAAGTAAACACAAATGCTAGGTAATGGTTTTGAATTCAGAGAAGAACTAGAGACATGGCAGGGTGGCTGAGAAGCATAAACACGGGGCCAAAGGAGGCATCCACTTGGAGCTGTTTGGTGAAACTAAAAATGAATACGGTCATCAACACAGTCACCATATGATTGTCTAAACTGGGACATTTTTATGAGTAAAAAGGGTGAATTGTTAATAATTACACTGCAGTGACAGGCATCAACAAAGGCCATATTGGGTGGACTGGGAAGGCTGCTCCTCTAGTTATCAAGAGATGTGCTGTGAGCTGTGATCCCCCTGTAGGCACATTTCTGGATGAATCTGGAAAATGCTTAGGCAGGGATAGAGGTAAGAGTTTAAATCTTGGTGGATTATATTCTGGGGATCAGTAAGATCACTCAAGAAAGAAAGTACAGAGTAAGAAGGGGAAAGGATCAAACCCAGATCTATTAAAGGTGTTAGTGGAAGACACTGGGAAGTGCATGTATATTTTTCAGAAAACTGGTCTTCACAACTTAGTTGTAAATGGGTTCCCTCTCTGGGGAACCGTATCATTTGTTTAGGCAAATGATGCAAAAATATTTTCCAATAACTTTGACTAGGAAGGAAGGCAGCATGGTATAGTTGAAGGGTAATGAAATCAGGCAATCTGGGCTTCATTCCCAACTTCTATCTATTAATCCCTCCAGGGTTTAAAGGCCCTCACAATCACAATAATCGTAACATGAAGGGGCTAGGCTGGAAGATTAAGTATCTACTCCGAGTCTAAAAAAAAAGACTATTTTAATTTATTATTTTACTGAGCCGTGTATGAATGTCGTCAGTCACGACCACTTTTGAAAGTCACTCTTTCCCTGTTCAAAATTATCTCACGCTTCTTAACGTAAGAGAGTACAGGGAGAGTCGTATTGTGTGTGAGAAAGACCGCAGTTCCCCTTACTCGGCTATGGCAGCGCATCCATACTTACCACGGGCCCGAGAGCCCGTGAAGGTGCCATGCACCACGACGAACAGGGCGTTGGTGACGAGGGAGCTGAGCTGCAACACAAGCACCCTACACTGAGGGTGACTCGCCCTGGGAGCAGAGCAGGTTCCCCTCTCTGGCTCTCAAGAGAGCTTCGTGAGCTGAACGTTCAGAGCCGTCAGGCTCAGGTTTGGCTTTTTTCTTTGACTCCAGATGGAGCACGTGTGCACCCACTCCTGGGGAACACCTTGCATTACATTCAGAGATTTGCTTTAGCGGGTGGAGGCGGGGTGAAAACTACCCCTTCCATGCCCCTTTCTATCACCAAGGGAGATTCACTGTCTCAGGTTAACTGTGTATTTTCAAACTTAAACTTTTCCAACTTCCCATCTTTGTGTCCTAAGACAATGTTACATCAAATGCTATGATATGACATTCCATTCAAATCAATGCACAATCCATTAAATTCACAGAATTTCTGCAGTTTTTGTTGTTGTTGTTGTTAAAGGGTAAACTAGGGGGGAAAATTACTGCTAACAAACCATACCTACACATGAAGCCTGAATCATGCCTCATTCTCACTTTTTTCTTCAAACCAAAGTCCAAAATGAACAGCTTCTGCTCTAGATGACAATAACAGGAAGTCACCCAACTAGGAGCTTCGGATGCACATTTTTAGCTATTCCCAGATGTCTCCATCTGGATGAGCATATCATAGCACTTACACTCAGCCTGTCTAAACCCCGTTCTATCTTCTTGATCACAGTGACGCCTCCTCTCTATCTGGGAACATCACTGTCATCCTACTAAACTCCCTCGTCTCCCATATCTAACCTGTCTCCGTCCTCGGACATTTCTAGTCAGCAATAACACTTATTATTCTCCCACTCTCATCATCTTTCACCTAGTCTCTCTCCCTGACAGCCAGCTTTGCATAACCCCAAATCTTCTAAAGGTCGGTGCTAACTTAATCGATTCGAATAGAGAAATGATGATTTTGCTCCTTTGGGCAAACCTTTCAATGGCTTTATTCTCACTAGTACATCAAAACCAAACTGCTGACTGTGTCACTGCAGGCTCAGGCCACACTGAGACTCCTAGTCTTGTCTTATCACCTCTCCTCATTGGCACAGTTGGAGCCGTCACCCACCTGCCCCTTCCACTCTGTTCCTACTGCTTCCTCCCTCTAAACTGCGCTTTCTCCCAGAGATGATGGCAAAGCCAGCCCGCTCTGTGAGGTACCAAGCTATTTCTATCTCCTCTAGAATGAGCCATTTCTGAGCCCAACATCCCTCCAACTCTGCTCTCTGAAATATGTGCATTCTCTCCCTTTTTTTTCCATAAAAATAAAAATGTGCATTTTTATTCTGTTCCAACCACGCCTATGATCCTTGCTTTCATTTTTTTCTTTTTGTGCTTTTCTTATTTTCCAGTTGTCTTGCACCCCACACCCTCACCACCAGACTAGGAGTTACCTAATGGCATAAATGACCCCGGCAAATGCTGGCATACACAGTGCCCTGTGCTCAGGAGCTCCCTAAGCTTGCTAAGGTATACTATTTCCGAAGTGACTGAAATAGAAAAAGAAGCATAAGTAAATGGTCCATGGTATTATTTCCTTAATAATCAGAATCTTTTTAAAATTCTAACAAATAAGCGAAATCCCAAACTCCTTCTGCCAGCAGGACATCGCAGGTAGGGCATCATGAGGCAGCCCACCGAGAAGGGCATGCATCTGAATCCTGGGCCTCCCTCTGACCAGGAGCATGGCCTTGGGACTGAAACAAACCATCCAGCCAACTAAAACAAACCAAACTTTTCCTCATCCTAGGTGAGCTAACATGTCTGAAATTACTCCCACAGTTCTTGTTAACAAATTCCAAATGTAATTGTTTTATGAAAAGTCTCATATTTTTATAATGACAATCATTCTATTAGTTTTAGGTATACAGTATAATGGGTAGACATTTATAGGATTTACAAAGTGATTCCCCCACAATTAGTCTAGGACCCACCTGGCACTATTCATAGTTATTACAATATTACTGATCTACCTTCCCTACTCTGTTCTTTACATCCCCATGACTACTATGTAACTTCCAATTTGTACTTCGGAATCCCTTCACCTTTTTCACCCAGACTCCCCAACCCCCTCCTGTCTGGCAATCATCAGTTTGTTCTGTGTCTGTGAGTCTGTTTCTATTTTGTTTGTTCATTTATTTTGTTTAGATTCCACACAAGAAGTCTCATATAGTCTTGACCATAAATGTCTGCTGGACAGAAAAAAGCCAGTTCATATTGGCAGGTAACCATCTTCTGCAATGGCATCATTCTTGTCCTATTATTCAACTGAAATACACTCAGTCAAAATCAGACATCTTTGCCACCCATCGAACTGGCATAGCATACTGAGGTCAGCTGCTATCAGACACACCTTAAAACCCTTTGAAGCAGCAATATGGGCAGCAGTCCAGCCTTCTCTGTTGGCATGGTTAATGACGTCTGCAGGAATGACAGGCTTGGCTGTGCCTTCCGGACTCTCCTTTCCTCCATCCAAGTCAAAGACGTCTGACCTGGGCTCTTCTTCATGCAAAGAACTTCTAGGAGCGAGTGCTCTGTGGTACATGAGAAGCTTGAGGCTGTCTACATCACCAGCGTCCACAGCTGCGTGAACTGGTGTCCAGCCATCCTGAAAATACAATGACCAGGGGAAACGGTTGATTACAACTTTAATACTGAGAACAGTGTTACCTAAAGCTCACCTCTAAGTGTTCTTGGGCATGGACCACTGAGCTAGGAAAAGCAGGCATCCCAGTCCTGAATATCACTAATGAGCTGAGTCAAGTTCTTCACTTCTGTTAATTAGTGTATTTTCCATTACTATTACTCATTTGCTGTTTTGTAAGAATTTCCACTTAACAGTTAACCATTTAGAGTGTGTAGGTATTGCCCAAGTCAGTCACTAAGCATTATGTATAGAAAACAAAATCTCAATGTGACACTACAAAAGAGAGTGAACTTTAGCATAAAGAGATTTTTTAAAAACGTACATCTAACTACAGTGTTTCTAGTAATATACCAAAGGAAAGCTATTATAAGGCAGTTTTACTGCTAGGGCAGAGTTCTGAGCCTACTGATCTTAAAATTGTAAGCCGATGATTCCAGACGGAAAGACTCTCGATGACAGGGAAAAGGTCGACATACAGGAAAAACAAACTCAAGTTATTTCCAGGGATGCCCAAGAGCCTCTACAGAGTGTTCTGTGATTGTAGGCAAATACTGAAACATGCAAGCTAAGAGAATGTTCCAGATAAAATGACTGGGCCTGTTCTCTAGAATATGTTACCCTGAAGCCTCTATCATCCACTTAGCTGGTTGCTAAAGCAGATTCAACTCTTTCTAGGGCAATGGCTCTCAAGAGTGGTCTCTAGATCAACAGCTTGATCATCACCAGGGAATGCGTGAGAAATGCAAATTCTGGAACCTCGCTCCAGACCTACAGAATCAGAAACTCGTGCGTGAGGCCCAGCAATCTGTTTTGACAAGCCTTGTAGGTGATCCTCGTGCACTAATTCTAGGTAAAATCTTGGCTCCCTCTATAGTCTCACATTTTTTATGCAGAGATGGTCTGTCTGCCTTCCACTCAGAGAGACTTTCATAAAAGAACTGAGCATTATTTTGGTGATTTGTGTTTTGACTTCATGTTATTTTCCTACCTTTATTTTCCTTTTGGCATGGTTTTTTTTTTTTCAGGTGGCATTTCAAATTGCTGCTCTACGTATATTTCAGTGAATTTCAGTACTTAAAAAACAAACAAAAAAAAAACAATGGGATAAAAGACAGGCAGAAACCTACACAATAAGTGGTAACAATGTACGTGTAGACTGAGTGGTCTGACCATTTGCTAAAGCTGTCCCTGGATAATGCGGCTTTTTCTCTGGTTCTGTACTTCATAACAAAGAAGTTTACTGGGCTGAGACAAAACCATTGTTGGTCAGAAACTGGAACACACGTATGGAGTATACATAGTCTCTGGGTGGGCTCCAGCCACATAAAGCATTTCATGGCTTGTTCTTTGTTGGGCTGACACCTCTACTTGGTTTCAGCCTCACACAGGCACCAGAGTATAAGAGCTCTTAACCTCCCCTAATTTACATGACAAGGTCATGAGGTGTTCCTAAAAGAACTCTGAATCTTCCATTCTCCTCTGATTTCTCATTAAAAGTCACAAGTAATCATATTCCCTTAAGATCCTCTATCAATTACACTTTTTCTCTGTCCTTCTAGTGATATTGTTCAGCTCATCAGCAACCTGCTAAAGAGCATGAATTTCTGTTCTTCGACTTACACGATGTGACAAAGTTTTATGTTGCACTGTTTTTCATTCACCTTGGTGATGAAAAATTCATTTTTCACATGTAAGGTAGAATTTCACAATGAAGTCTGTGTGACAGCACAGATTTCTTAGATAAAAGATACAAACACAAATATAACATGACTATTTCTCAAAATTTCAAAAAAATAGAAAGTTTTTTTTTGTTGTTGTTGTTTTTAAAAGAATGCTCTAACAACAGGACTCAATGAAAATGTTTATACCTAGCTTATATTATATGCCTGGTTACACCTTTAATTGTTGGTTCTCCTTCAGTAAATTAAGAAAACCCAGGACCTAAGAGTGACCTGTAAAATAGATAATGCATCTTTTTATCGTAGAAAATTTTAAGGATATTTCTGTGAAATGGATGCACAGTATAGTCAATTTTCTATTAATAGAAGAGATCCAGGTGCAGATAACCTTCAGAAACTGTAATGTCTACACTTGTCTTTCATCAGGAATATGTGGGAGGTTAGTTATGATTGCAACTTTAACATCTTGGGAGCTGCCATACAAAATAAACTAATGCTGGAGTCCAGTGAAGAGTGGGTCATGGTAGAAGCCCCTTCACTCCTCCAGCCCTGGGATGGGCCCCGTTGGAGATACGCATGTCAGCGTACACAGATTTCTTCTTCTTCAAATGTGTCACAATAGTCAATGAAGACAAATTAGGAAAGGTTAATTGGAAAATTTTATTTCAAAGGCACCTCTACGTGGCTAAATAAGAAGTACTGCCCGAGACTTCATCAGTTTCTAAGTCTCTGACTTTACCTGTGCAGCTGGTACAGTAGGTCTCAGAACTGTGCAGAGTGAAGGCAACAGCTATATCAGTGTGTCTGACTCCACGGTGGATTTCCACATATAGTTTTTCAAGTTCTGAGCCTAACTAGACAGTGACCTCTGTGAGGTACTGTACACTATCAGCAATAACAAACATCGGTCCTCTGTGCAAGAGTGAGCACCAATAACTCTCCTTAAAGTTCTAGCAACAGGCACCAAATCATCAGAAAACTCCCTTTGTTTACACATTATACTCAGGACTACTGTCGATGACGATGATGCTGATGACCACGCTGACAGCTAACATTTCTCGACTGTTTATAATTCCCAGGTGCTGTACTAACTAGTTTATATATAGGCTCATTTTTTTTTAATGCCCCTAATAATGGCTACTATTTTAAGCCTCGTTTTGTAGAGAGGTCAACCAAGGCACAGGGAAATAAGACAATTTGCCCAAGGTCACACAGCACTGTGAAGGCCAGTTTCAAGCCACAAGGTCTGATTTTGGGGCCTAATCTCTCAGCCATTACGCAATACATTTTCTTTCTATCACCCTCATAGCCACTGCCACCACTTTCTACTTCTACAGGTTTTTATGAAATATACAACGTATCTTGAAAATACATCCAGAATTGGACCATTTCTCATTCACCCCTCAACCCTGATCGAAATCTGAATTCTCACTTCTTCCCTGGATTAAAACAATAGATTCCTGACAAAACTCCTTGCATCTCTTCTGCCCCACCTACCGTTTATCTTCATCCCTGTAGCCAGAGCGATTCTTATAAAAACGAGTCAGTTCATAGTCTTGTTCTGTTCAAAACCCTCTAAAGGCACCCGGTCTCACCCCAAGCTCTTGCCATGGCCCGCAAGGCCCTTCATGACTGGCCTCCACTACCTCGTACCTGGCTTCCGCTGCACGGAGGTGCATGGAGGGCGCCACCACTCCCCCGCACCTGAGGCCTCTGCACTGCCAGTTCCTCGGGCCTAGCACACCGCTCTCCTTGTCTCTTCCTGACCTGGGCCCTTGCTTCCTTCAGGTCTTGACGCAATTATCACATTTTTACTGAAGACTTTTCTGATCAACTTTTATAACAACCCTGACCCAGGTACTCCCACTTCTCAAACAGCTAACTAGTAGCTATTCATTTATTTGTGTACTGCCCCCCGCCACATGTCCAAAAATGAGATATAAGATCCACGTCTCCCTAGTCCTTAGGACAGCTGGTGCTCAGGAAATATTCATTGAAAGAATAAAAACTTAACCTTCCATTCTCTCCCCTAATTTTGAGGAGTCAGCACAGCATACCGGTATTCGTTTTCCTATTTTACAGGAGACTAATCTCAGGTTCTAAGGATAAAGAACTGGCCAGACTAACAGGCAAGGCTTTTAGCAAGGACTTAAACAGAAGACAGACACTGCCCTTATCCAATATCCTAAAAGCAAAGCAAAACGAAGCAATCTCTATTTTTAACATACTTTTCTAGCTGCAGCATCTGTAGACGCACTGCAAACTATAAGACGAAATCCCCAATGGTACTCACTCTGGTTTTTACGCTTCGATCAGTTCCAGTTTCCAACAAGAGTTTGATACATTCTTTCTTTCCATTTTTACAGGCCAGGTATAGAGGTGTCTGTCCTCCATCAGCAGCGTGATTAATGTTAGCATCACATGCGATTAATAATTCTACGCAGCTAAACACAAGATTATGATTAAGTACATAAAACGGGGCTTGATTTCTGCAGTACCACCTGACCAGAAAATAATGCTAAAGCAATTCTGCATCTCTACATACATCAAATATATATATATATACGTATATATGTAAATATGTATATAAATTATTGTGGGTTTTATATGGGTACTGTTTGTTAACAAGGCTAGGTGATACATTTTAATCACAAATTTAATTACTTCCATGAATTTAAAACAGCTAAAACTTGGTTCATGACACTTCTCTGCAACCAACTTGTAAAACTGGAGTCCTTGGGATATGTTTTACTTATTGGGATGAATGGTTTAACTATGCTTGACATATATATTATCTGTGGTTCAAAATAGTTTGAACCTTGAGAAAAAACAGGCTGCTGAGTCATTCTGAGATTCTTCACTTGAGAAAATAATTATAAATAGTGCAGACAGCAGGGTACCATGTGCCTCCATTATAAAAGGCAGCAGGGAGACAGAGAAAGAGGTTGCTTGGGGAGCAAAGACAGCAGAGGCTGTCCTTTTTCCTGAAGGGGTTCTAGTTTCTGAGGGAAAAGACACGGCTAAGTGGAAACTCTTTGACCTGAGAATCAAGATGGAAAGAAATGAGATAGACTCAGTTTTAAAGCACTTAGTAACTAGCTAAACACCTTGAGTTTGTAGAATTAGACAAGAATAAACTTAAAAAAGAGAATTCATTCACAATGAAATTATGAAAAAACGTAATTTTCACTTTTTTACTTCTGATGCATGTTTTCTCTTGGCTTTCGCTGGCAACACGTGGTTAGTTTATATGTATTTTAAAAATAAGTTACATATAAATGTGCATGTATCACATACACATTTAAATTAATCAACCCCCAGTATTCTTCCTTTTTGTAAAGCTATTTATGCCTCCATTCCTATGACTGTCCCATACTATCCAAGCGAATGGCTTTACAGATTGCTCGGTGACAGTACAGGTATAAGAATAGCCCCCCAAAAGAAATCCTTCTTAGAGGACTCAGGAAACATGCAAAAATAATAGCAAAACTAGTTGTCTACGGTCCTCAATAATAAATTCAGGGTGATGACACGCAGAAAAAAATAGGTAATACTGTACTTTAAGAATGCAATTTGAACTTTTTAAAATTTGCATTTGTAATTGATGATTAGAGTAAACCTTAAAACAAATATTTCAAGCATTCTGAAATTTATTAAAGAACATTTCTATCATCATAGTTAAAAAGATGAAAACAGCTTGCTATGCCTGCAACTTGAGTTATCAGCACAGACAGGGACTTAGTTACATCCTATTTCAGTAAAATACGACTCAATTTTAAAGTCATTACTATGTGCAACTGCCTTAGTAAAGTATCATTGCTAAAGTGATGTGTATTTTAATTGGCAGGCTCTTTTGGTTTTGTGCTTTAGTTTCAATATACAAAGTTTCTGCTTTAATTTTTTAATTAAAACAAGATGAATAATTGGGATTTAATACTGAAAAAAACTGCTACTATTAAGTTGAGACTGTTACACAATATAATTCTGTGCTTTACTTTTAGTGCTACCTTAACTGAAAAAGTTTCTTTCTGTTGCGGTGGTAGAAAATAGTAAATAATAAAGTCTAACAGTGCAATATATCTCCACATATATGTTGATATACTATTGATAGAGTATCTTCTTCAGAATCAAGATCATTCACATGAGGTTTGGACACAGCAAATTTCTCTTTTTAACTACCTTCACATATAAAGCTTTACCAATTATTAAGAAGAGCAAATTTAGGATCTTACTTTGTGTTTTAAATCCTCAACAATATTTAGTGAATTTATTTGCCGGTGGATCTTAAGCACTAGTTTACATATTCAGGCAGAACTAAAATATGTGCACAAAATATAAAAATATCTTTTCATACAAAAAGAAAAAAAAAGAAATTAAGAGCATCACCTACTTGAAATGTCCCTGAGCAGCTGCAGCACACAAGGGTGTGAAGCCGTTTTTATCAGCAGCATCAACTCGGGCTTCTGCATTCAGCAGTAATCTCACACAGTCTGTGGATTTTAATGGAAAGTCATTTTAATTCTCCATTTAGAATTACAGTAAGCCAAATTCTATACAGGCTGTAGACAAATATCAAACCCAAAAGATCTCTCCCATGCACTGAAAACGTTATCACGGTGAGTGCGAGACTGCACAGACAATTTTACAGAGAAAGTAACCTCTTCTCCTGAAGCTTGCAGTACCCCAGATTCACCATCTCAGACGATTCTTTTGGTGCTTTGGCAAGATTTGCTAATGAGTGAAAAAACTGTCATGTGTCAGAAAATGCGTTATCAGGTTTTTCTACCAGACTATATCAGAAAATGTTACTGGAGAGAGAACCAAATCCATTTACCAAACTGAAATACCATTCTCTATATTTGAATAGATGTTTTATTTAATCTTTACAATGATGTTGAAGAGTTGTCATCCTACACTTAACTCCATGAATGAGGATAATGGAGAACCCATAAAAAGTCATCTGACTCAGGCATATTACCTAGACTTTATGCTCATGTTATTTACTAGATTTTTCTCTATATTAAAGAAAATTACTATGGTAATTGGCTTTTGAAATAAAAAATTCCAAAGTACTTTTAAAATAATTGAGCTATCTTCTCAGCTCACTAGAATCTTGCATTTAGTCCACTGGAACACCGTAAAGCTCTGAAGGCTTTCCAGGAAGCCACATTATCTGAATTAACTGACAATCGTATAGCTTCCATATGCAATGCTATTTAACTCTGCATCTGCAGTCAAGTCACCTCTTTCTTTACTACCTTATATTTTGGTATATTTGACTATAAGATTTTCATTTCAAGCAACAAAAATATTTCCAGACTTCAACAATATGTTTACAGTTATACAACTTCTTAGTTCTTTTAAAAAATCCAATTCACTATAAATTGTTCCAACTATGACCTATGACCTTTTCTAACAACTAAAACTTTCCTTTCTGTAGCACCTGCTAAGGTTCAGATGTGTTGACTTTCACTCACATCGGATATTTCTAACAGACAAATTAGGGCATTTTGTCCTAATCGTAGTGATTACAGATGGAGGACTTTATTCTAAAATGTGCTTCATGGTTACTAGACCAATAATTTCTATAAATACATTTCATTGTGCATAAATGATTACTTTTTGTAGGTGCCATATGATTCTACATTATCACAAAACTGTGCAATCTAGAATTTTTAAAATGTTTACAAAATCTTTAAATTATATTTTAAAATTATCTACTACCTGTAAGGGAAAATTAACATCAAAACGAACCTTTAGTTTATGACAATGATTACAAGTGCTTTTGACTACTCATGCGAGAGGAGTGTGATGAGGTAAGATTATCACCAACCTTACCTGTATGTCCATTCTTAGCAGCAGAATACAAGGCAGAATGGCCATCTTCACAGGAGTAATTAATGTCCAGTCCTTCTTCATTAAGCAGCATTGATAATAACGTGACATTTCCCTGGGCAGCAGCTTGCTGAAGAAGGGTGGGCCTGCCAGCCAGGGGGGCAGGACCACCACTCATTAGCAAAGGGGTTAGGGAGGGTGACCAGCCTGTGGGTTAAAGTGACCCTCGTTAGAGAGTAGGAGCAAGACAAGTGACAGACATGACCCACACCTTTCTGAATTACGCACAGACACATAGAAGATTATGTAGTTTCTAACATTATCAATCTGTTAATATTTACTTAGCACAAATCGGGACTGTTACTTTAACCTTGTATTCGCTAATTAACATACAGGGTGACAAATTATTTTTAGTTGTCAGTCTTGCACAGATGAGGGTTAAAGTGCGGGTTGGTTTCAGAAACTAGGATGGCTGTCTCGTTTTAAAAGTTCCAATTCTTCTACAGGGTTTCAAAAACAATGTGAATTTTTAAATTATACACAGATTTCCTCAGTTTCAATAACGATTTGAAAATGTGAACTAGTATCTTTAGTTATAAGAAAAAATTGTAAGAAATAGAGATTTTTCTTTTTCAACACTGTGTCCAAGGTACTTAATTATGAACTTTACATAAACCATTAAGATGGACCAAATAATGTCAAGGAATCTGCTTACTTCCTTGCATTCCCTTATTGGAGAATAAAAATAGTGGGGGAACCAAGCACTATTCAATATCAAGAGCTAACAGAAGTACAACATATATAATTGTATCTAAAATACACCAGCACAAATAATCCATACACAATTTTGAATACTGGATCATCTGGCCATCTTTACGACACGTGTTCCAGAAACTTTTAATCAGACAACAAAACATGACACTCTACATAAAGTTTTAATATATAATCATAAGTTATCATAGTTAGGTCTTTTATCATCAGTATTTAGCAGCTTTAGAAGAGAATCTGTTAAGTGTGAGAAGTCGGCTGCATATAGCATGGAAAACTTTCTGAATTCTTCTTTGATCAAAAAGCTGTAAAAACAGTAAAGTAAAAATGTTTAATATAACATACAGGTATTTTGTGTATTTTAGTCTTAGATACAATTAACTTGCAAAATACATCATTTTATTTTCCTTATGGGGTCCCAAATACCTCCAAGCAATGTCAGTGTGCACAGAGGGGTGCACGTGTGCACACAATCACTTTCCGGGGTACTTTCTACATACATCTGGCAACATTCCCTGTGGTGACATACAATCGATGGGTCTTTTACATTATCTGAACGTTAGTATCAGGATAAATTCTAAGTGCATTGGTATTATATTAATATGTATGTAATATTCAATTCCTATAATTGAATCTTAAGTTATTGGCCATAAACTATTTTGATAAATATTAAAAGTGTCCATATCAAAAGATTTTCAGTATTTTAAAAATTCTTTGTAAAAAGCAAAGCAGTTTATACAAATTATACTAGAACTGCTTCCTAGAAGCTGGGTATTATATCTTCATAAATTAACTTATTTGGGTCCATAAATAATTTATTGCTTTTACCCTGTTAGACTGCAATGATATACAAAATTCAAATGGTTGTAAAATTAAATATTTATCTAAACTTTATGATATTTTCCCATTGATACTCATTAGCTCTTCTTACAAAGTAGTATTTTTACTTCATACTTACAAGAAGGCTCCTCTCTGGTACATTTTACCTTTTGTATTTTCTTAAAAACAAAACAAGCCCACAAAAATTAAATCAGTACTTATAAGAAATGGATGATTAACAGAAATTATAAACACTAAGGTATGAAACCCTGACTGCAAAGCAAACACAAAGGCAATATGAAGGGGTTGCACTGTGGTCCTCTGACAGGAGGGAATATGGTTCAAACTGTTTTCTTCCTTCCTTCCTTCCTTCCTTCCTTCCTTCCTTCCTTCCTCCCTCCCTCCCTCCCTCCCTACCCCTGCTTCTTTTTCTTTCTTTCTCTCTCCCTCCTTCCCTCCTCCCCCTGCCCCCGCCACATCTCTATTTCCCTCTACCTCAACCAAAAGCTCTTGGTTATTGATAACCTTTAAGAATATCAACAGGTATATATTAAATGGTTTGCTCTTCTTTTGGGTTTTATTTTTTGTTCAATACTATTGTAGGTTTTAAGGACAATTTAAATATATTTTAATTGCTTTATATGGAAATATTCAATTATGAATATAATTTTATAAAAAACTGTATTTTTAATGCAAAGCTATCTAAAAAAATGTTTTATTAAAAAATTTTCTCAATCTTTAGGCCTCTTAAAAGTCTTATAATTCTGTTACACAAAACTACAGAAGAACATATATCAATTTTCTCATTTTCTTAGAGGTTTGCAATATATTTAAAATATTTTACAAAGAAAAAAGGCTGTATAAATGCCAAGTATTCTTAAAGTTTCAATAAATTTTTTGTGTCTACTATCATTTCCAATTTTCTCTAGCACGAGCTTATTTTAATAAATTTTCCTAAAAGAACAGAAAAAGAATAAAACTTTGTCATGAGAATCTATTATTCATTTGCAATTTCCAACAATGATAAAAGTGATATTTAGTTGACTGTTTAAGCAATGTTAAGTAATGATAGAATAGACCTGCGGTCACACAGCTTCTTTAATGATGTTAGGAAAAGGTCATTCAGCTTTGCGGTGTCATATGCAAACAGTAAAGGTGAGCATCTCAGAGAATGTACAGTGATGAAGAGAACAGACAGAACGTGCAATGGCAGAAGGAAAAGTTGAGAACAGCTTCCGGCATCAGCTTCAGAGTGTGGAGAAGGTTAATGTCATAGCTCAGATCAGTCTCATTTTCTGATTTAGCTTTTAAGCCAATCATACATGGAGAATAATTTTTAAAATATGTTTAAACACAGAAAAAAAGTCTGAACCCAATTAAGTAAAATGTATTAAAAAAAATCAGAAAAAATTTCCAAGGGTATGGAAACTCAGCTGCCTGGGGTGACTTCTGGCTTAGGCTTCAATTCCTCTAACAATAAAGATGACAAGTTTAAGAGGAACAAGAAAATCTAATTTATTTAGAATTTTAAATGTCATGTAAAAATTTAGCATTTGGCCATAAAAACTGCTAAAAGGCAATACTTTACAACACAATTCATTTAAATGGTATTGTTTGTCACTGTCACATCTTCTCAGTGCTTTATGATAATTGTTTATCATAATATAAACAGACATAGAAACACACAATTTTAGAGTTTGAAAGATCATGAGATCTAGTGGTTCTCCAAGGAATGAGATGTAGTGAACTGCTGTTTGAGAAATACAAGGGGCAAGTTTAACAGATCTTTTCAGTTTGGACCTATTATTACTTTTTTGTTCAATGTTTTCATTTTTAGCCAGAAAAGCTACTGGCTCAGAGAGCATTTGCTCTTTAAGATGACACCTACATAAGAGCAGGGATGGGCTAACCCTACCTTCTTACACTCAGTCTAGCACTCTTTTCATCACTGAAACTGGAACAGACATCCACCAGGTATTTGTCAGACGGGCTCTGTGCCCCATGCCCTGCACTTATCAACCACAATGGCATTCGTGGCTGTTTAGATTAATACCCCTCAATGAGCTTATCATCTGGAGGCACAAGCTCACCCAGGCACAGATAGGTTAAAAAGCAGGATGGAGAGAGCGCTGGTGCTTCTGAGTTGCAATGGGCATGGCTGGCAGCAAGGATAGAGCGAATCTAAATGGAACACAGAGTTGAAATCCTGCATCTTGTTCAGAAGGTTTAGGCTGACCTCCACTCAAGTAACTCATACGTAACTAGTAACATTTCCATCTGCTGAACATACTGGATGCTCAATAAAAGCTTGCTGAATGACTAATGACCTCCATTGCCTCGATTTCCCCCTAAGAAGTCACTTCGTCTAATCAAATGACGTAAGAAACCTGTTACTCCACCAAAAGTAATCCTGCAGTTCTAAGATTATTTGGGGCAAATTATAAAATCAGAGAACAGAAAATGAGGAACCAGTCCATATTCCTTCAGTGGCTGCTATTTCTTTGGTTCAAGTATTTATTATATTTGCTCTCTAGACATAAGCCAAAGACGTTTTTCAGATGGCTCCTTTATCCACAATTCCACTGTACCCTAGGCAGGTCATTCTGGTAATTATATAGTGGACTAGGGATTCTCTGTCTTTAAAGGTTAACTTGAAATCATGCAAACATTCCTCAATCATGGATCCTGGTTTTAAAGGTACAAAGTGAAGCTGGTTTTGTATTTTTTAAAACACTCATGAAATGTACATATCCCAGAAAGTGTTTTCTTACAGTCTGGGCATTTATGTCAACAACATGCCACAGCTCCAAACACTGTTGAAACTTGTTTATGACTGCCTTATGACCCTGCAGCACGTTCTCTGCTTCTCCTGAATGGGAGCAAAATTTCGTCCCTTGAGGGTGGATTTAACTTGTGGGAAACAACCAACATTTTAGGTCAAGAGAAGGGACCTCCAACTCAGTAATATCATTTTGGATTAAGAATATAAAATGCTGAATGCCCATAAAGACATCAAAAAGTAATACTACAGTCAATGAAGCAAATCTTCACAAATGCTTTAAGCAACAGTATCATCAAAGTAGTAATATCACCTCTATTTATTCATCACTCACGCTGCTCTAAGCTCAATACTACGCTCTCTGCACATGTTATGATAACAAATCCTAACAGCCACTCTCCCCCCTATTAGTAGCATAAGTTTCACATTAAGAACGAGAAAACTTGCTCAGTTCAAGAAAACTCATCCAAAACAGACAGCTATAAAAGGCAGATCCTAGTTTCCAACACAGATCTGACTGAAATCAAAGTCTGTGCTATTTCCATTTCCCGATTTTGCCTCTCAAAATACAAAGATAAGCCTCTCTTTGAGAGCTTAATTTCAAGCTTACAATTAGATGAATAAGTCCTGGTGCTCTGGTCTCATTAACTGATATTGAGTAGAATGCTACCTATTTTCCTTATTGCCACTCTTCTCCCTAAATTTTAAATAAAACACTACTCGAATCTTCCTTTAATTTTCAAAGTTCCCTCTGATTAGAAACAATAGTCTCTGCTAAAAATTAAGATCCTGTGGTAGCAGCGGCCTCACCAAAGTTTCAAGAGAACTATGGCAACATGACAGTTTCTTAGAGTCCCATTTATTCAGTGAAGAGCTAATCTAATCATGTCAATAAAAAGCAATGCTTCCTCTAGCCTCGTATAACAAAAGGGAAAAATCCTAATCTTACAGACTTCTTTGTTCAAGAATCCCAGACTCAGTGACTTCATAAGCCACATCCATAATGGATACCTTCTCTAATACAGCCCACATGCTATCCATCTGTGCTCTCAAGTGTTGGAAGACAATAGCTATAAATAAGAGTAAATGGCTTTTGAAATAAACTACCCTTGAAACAGAGATCTGTAAAAATACACACTATTTTTGAGGTTAAAAAAGTTAATATCAAACTGATAATAAACTTAGGACATACCAACTACAGAACAACTCTCATCAATTTAATAATCATCGATTTGGTAATCGGTACTTGAAGGAATTGTTTTTATGTCATCTTAGACAGAACAGAACTGAACACACACTGCCTGGTGATGACCAACTGGTCCTGGAGTCTTGTGAAATGCATGTTTAGTAAGAAGGAATAGTCTTTCCTCCCATGGAAATGCTTTCGTCTCTCTAAATTAATGGTCTCTATGTGCTCCAAACCAGTATTTTCAGGTTATTTTAAAAGAAGAAAGCACTTAGCATAACAAAACCGCAATTCTTATAGCAAGATGAATCACCATACCCTGGAGCCTTTAAATACAAAAAAAAAAAAAAAAAGTTGGAAATAAATAGGAAAAAAAATTATCAAATTAAAAAAGTTTCAAGGCAATGTGAAGAAAATTAAGGCAAGTGAGAGTACAGGCCACATTCTTTCAAAAGGGTAGAACAGTACAATCCCTTTACCTGATGCTGTTACCAGGAGGCTGTCTGAGGCACCTGCTCTACAGGATGAGGCACTAACAGGGTTTATGGAAGAGCGAAAGGCAATGGTGGTGGGAATGACAAGGGAACGTTCTGAACATGCAGGCTGGTTCAGTCCAGAGCTTTCAGCAGGCCAGGCACCCACCTGAGATGTGGCCAGGGCTGAAACGGCACAGCCTGCTGGTGCCACAGTTAAATCTATGGATGGTTTTGGTGGCAGTTGAGGGGAGGATGATTTAGGGAGGTTCTCCTCATTTATGACCCTGCTCCCATGGGGCAAACCAGAAGGCGGCGAAGCCACAGTTCTGCTATCCACTTTGGCCCCCACACCCGAGGCCCTGCTGCCGTCCATCATGACCTTGAGCTGGGGGTGGGGCGGAGAAGGGGCTTGGGAGAGCCCCGGCTTTTTTGGAGGGATGGGAGGAGGGTTTCCTCGGTCAACTCGTGCTGCCCCGGGAGTCTTTAAGCTGCTCCGACCGACGGGAGGGTAGGTGCCGACGTCCCCCGTGGGGGACGCCCCCGGCCTCGGGGGCGCCCCGGCTTGGGGGCCTGTAAATCTCGACAGCGCGTGGCTCACAGTGTTCCGAGCTAGCTGTCTGGCCACGAGGCTGTCGCGGCTCGTGGGGGAGACGTCCCTCGAGGGAGGGCTCTGCGTGCTGTTTCCGTTTTGGTCTGCGTCGTTGGCACTGCCCTGGAACCTAAACCTGGCTGCCTGGATGCGCGCGTTCAGGCTGGGGTGCAGGGGCGCCGCGGGCCCTGGCGGATGCGCACCGGGGCCGGGCGGCGCGGGCGAGCATCCCTGGGGCGCGGCAGCCGCTGCGCCGGGCGCCTGCGGGGCGGGCGGGGGCGCGGGGCCGGGCGGGCTGGCCGGGCAGCGGGGCAAGGCGGGCAGCGGGTCACGGGCGGCAGCGGGCCGCTGGCCGGGCAGCGGGGCCGCGGGGCCGGGCGGCGGGGCCACCGGGCCGGGCAGCGGGGTCGCCGGGCCGGGCAGCGGGGCCGCGGGGCCGGGCAGCGGGGGCGCCTCGGCGCCGGGAGGCGCGACAGCGGGCCCGGCGGACACGGCCGGGTCGCCCTGCGAGGCCTGCCGCTCCACGGCGGCGCCGGTCCCCGCCTTCCCCTTCGCATGTGCAGAAACGAGGGGGCTCCCTGCGGAGGGCCTGACGGGCACCGTCACAGGCGACTTCTTCACGGGGTCAGCGCCTCCCGACACTGGGTCCGTCTGGCAAGCGACAGCTCCTGTGGCGGGTCCTTCTGTTCCCACAGACACGGAGGCCGAGCGCCTCTCTTTCGTCTTCCGCGGCAGGGACAGGCTTGGTTTGCTGTCGCCTCCCCTTTTCAGTTGCTCAGCCAGCTTCCTGGCCTTGTCCACCTCCTCCCGGAGGTCCGCGGCGTGTGCCTCTTCTCGGTGCAGCCTGGCACGCAGCTGCTCCCGTTCAGTGTCAAACTCCGAGAGCTGTTTTTCCATCTGGGCTTCCATTTCCGAGCTCCTTCGCCTCTCGGCGGAGAGCTCCTCTTCTAACGTCCTCGTCTTCTTCTTCTCCTCCTCCAGTGTGGCCATGGCCTCTTCCAGCTTCTGGGCCTCCTCTAGGACTCGGCCCGAGAGCTGCTTGCACTCCTTCACCAGCATCAGGACCACCTGCTTGTTCTTGCCCCGCTCCTCCTCCAGGCGGGAGGCCAGCTTCTTGTGCTCTTGCTCCAGGGCCTGTAGCTGAAGCTTTTCCATCTCCAGCTGAAAGAAATTCACAGGACAGCCTCATTATTATGCAAATAACGCTTTGAGCCAGAAAAAGTGCTTCTTGGGAGATTTTCAAATTCATTTTCTAACAATTACACGGTTTAGGTTAGCTAAAATTCCAAAATGTGTTGTGATAAGAAAGGCAATATTTTAGACTCATTAAAATGAGAAAACAGATGTAAATGGTTTTATGAAAAACATCTAAGTTACGTCAATAAAGAATTTTTAAAAATCTATTAAAGTTAACGATAGCCAAGGAGAATAGTAATCTCATGCTTCAAATCACTGCACGCAATTCAGAAAGTTCTATTTTTGTAAAAATAGAGGTCTGTAAAAGAACTGATATTTTTAAGGTTTAATGCTTCAAAATCATCAACTAATCTTTCAGGTACAGTATAATGAAAGTGCCAGTGAATAGCAGATTTCAGTTAAATTCTATGCTCCTGTATTTGCTAATTGTATAACTTAGCTTTTTTTTTTTTTTTAACTTCGAGCTTCTTATAATGGGTTGCTGTAGAAATCATAAAATTATATGTGCAAGTTCTATGAAAACTATAGAGTCAAAGAAGTGCCTTATTAGAACTATAACCAATGTCAGTTGGTTATAAACCCAAGTCTGACCTCATCTCCTACTTCAGTCTCAGTTGTGCACATAGCTCCCACTATGTTGGCCTCCCTAGAGTTTCCTGAACATTCTTTGAACATGGTCCTGCCTCAAGGTCTTTGACCTTGCTGTTCACTTTGCCTAGAATTCTACCACACGCCTTCACGTAGGGCTCGCGCACTAAGCAGTGATCAAGAGAATGGCTTACTGCCCAGTGAGGAGTTAGGTGTATTCTCCGTACTGTGGGTGCTTCCTGCTTTGAAGACATTGTTGAATAGTACTTCAACGGGTCCTGTAAGTATTTAACCAGTGTTTGGTCCGTTTTCCTCAATTCTGTTTGTACTTGGAGGTGTGACAGTGAGCAAAGAGGAGCCAATCAAGTCACCATGGGAAGTCTGCCTGTCAATGCCTGGTCTGACCAAGGAGGCATTGGTACACACATTCCCTTTTGCATTTGCAGAAACTAGGGGGCTTCCTGTGGAAGGCTTTATAGGCAGAGTCAAAGGCAACAAAGGAATACAGATAATTCTTCAAGAATAAGTAGAGTCAATTGTTCATGCACAGACATTCTATTCTACTACAGAAAATTTGCGGGGTGACTTCATAAGATTAGGTGAGACCCGGGGAACAATAGTGCTGGCATATATTATATTTATATGTATATTTTATTTATCTGGGTAACAAAGAAAATTTAACTCAATAGTCAAATAGTAGGTTGCTGTAGAAGGCATACACAAATTAAAATAAGAAACTTAATTATATTTTGTATTAGCATCTCAATTCTTATAGTAATGTAGGAAAAAGCAGAAACTAGTACAATTTTCAGCTTATTTTAAAAATAGGAGTTGTATAATTTACCTCTCAAGGTAGAAAAAAGATGCTTATAGAACTTTTAAGGGCTCCCTTCACTTCATAAAACTAACTGGAGACCAAGTCAGTGATTTCTTCGATGTCATCTAGTTAATCAGTGTCAGAATCATGACACTATCCACTCTGCCTAGAATTCCACTACACACAGGCTCAGGTTCCACTTGTCTCAAGCTTTTCTCACCAAATCATACATCCTGTCCATAGTATTTCTTCACTATGGGTCATCATACTTTATTTGTTTTTAAAATAATAACTTTCATCTTACACTTCAGAATCAAACTGAAGACAGACTTCCAACAGGAGAATAACCTAACTAATCTCAGATATCTATACAGAAAACTGTACTACTATAAAAGCACCCAGAATTCTATTGTATCTCTGTCCTTCCATCACTCATGCCTTGTAAATCCCATTTCAGACTAACATGAGTCTTTTTAATCTCACCAGATAGCAGGGCACAGAGGAAACCACATAACTGATATATTTACAAACACATGGCTTCAACTTTAATTGAGCTCTGAGCCTCAATCATCGATCACTCTACTTTTGTTTAGCTTCCCCTACAATTTACTTGGGAAGATATTTAAACCTCTGCCACTCTTCCCCAAAACTTCACTCAGTGACCAGTCAACTGACCCTCAGTCTACCTTAATAGACCCTTTTAACAATACAGACTCACTCCTATATCCTGTCTCCTGTGTTAAGCTTTTTTCTAACGATACCACTCCATATGTCCTTCCCATCACTCTAAGGAAGAAAGGTTCCCATCTGTTGAAGGTCAGTCTTTCTTTAGCAATTAACTTCATCTTCTCCTGTCACCTCTGAGACTTGCTCCATTACTTATTGCAGTGCTCCTCATAATATTAAACATCTGCCTTACTACCAGCTCCTTCCAATCAGTATGGAAACATACTCTCAGACTTTAAAAAATAACTTTTATATTAAAAAAAAAAGAAAAAAAAACTTTGATCATTCTGGCTCAGAGATCTTCTGGCTCAAAAAAGAGATGTAATACTAAGCTCTGATCCTAAACTTGTGTGACTTTGGTAAGCTCTCTAAGTATCTAACTGCACAATAAAGCAATAACAATGGTTACTCTATAGAATTAAATGAGGCAATACATGCAAAGCATGCACCGTTGTGCCTGGCACTAAAAAAATGTTTGTTTCCAATTTATAATATAATAACTATTTGTGCTATTTAAAAATGTGTCACTTTTTCTCAATGTTTTTCCTCTGAAGACATATTTATAGGCAAACTAGGATCTGGAGAATTGGCCACAATAAACATATAGATATTTTTATAACATAGCAGTTATAATTCTACAGTCACAAGGTATATCAGAGAAAGCTCCACTACCAGTAATGGTGAAATAACTTCTATTACATTATCTCCCCTGCAGATAATAATTATAAATACTTAAGAATATAAGGGTTTTTTGAAGGCTCTGAAGAACAATAAAAGTGGCAGAAGTAAGAGAGAGAGCACCCTCCCATTATAAAGGAGCCAACAGCATTGGATGAGATTTGCCCTTGCATAGCTTTTCAGTTGAGGGCAACTCTCTGCTCTGAAAGCCCTGGCAGCAGGAGCTCGAGCATGCAGCATCTCTTATACTAGCTTAAGGAGTCAGCATGGACCTACGGCTGTCAAAATTAACCCCACCAGCATCTTTGATTGACTCCTGAATTATATATTCACAGAGGAGACTCCAGGACGAATGACAGAGGTGGATGCTGAATGGCTAAGTGTAGTGAGCATATATTTAAGCTATTGACAACTCTAAGGAAACAGGGTGTGAAATATGAATCCAACCAGGTTAACTGCTTACTAGAACAAAATAAATTCAGAAGATAAAAGTTTAGGGTCTCTGTACCACATCATCCATAAAGTCTGGGATACAATAAAAAATTACAAAACATACAAAAATATTTAAAAGTGATTCACTATCAAGAGAAATGTGCTCAAATATAAACTAGATCCAAGATGATACATATTGGAATCAGCAGACAAGGACCTTAAAGCAGCCATTTTTGAAGAAAATATGGTCACAATGATTGAACAAAAAAGGAATCTTGGCATGGAAATGGAAACTAGAAAATAAGAATCAAATGGAAAATCTAGAACTAAAAAGAATAATATCTAGAGTGAAAATAAAAGTTCATTGCATGGGCTTAACAGATTTTAGAGAGTAGAATTAAAATAACAATGAATTTGAAAATAGAGCAAAAGGAAGTATCCAATTTGAGAAACAGAAAAAAATGACAAGTAAACAGCACCTCAATGACCTGTTAGAATGTAAATATAAAGTGGTCTAAATTTCACGAAAGTGGAGTTTCAAAAATAGAAAAGAGAAAATGAGGAAGAAAACTATATTTAAAAAAAATAGCCCAAACTTACAAATTTGGTAAAATAATAAATCCAGGAAGCTAAGCAATCCCAAAGCAGGATAAATATAAAGAAAATCATACCTAGGCACATCATAGTAAAACTGCTAAAGCAAAGATAAGAAAAAATTGTGCAAACAGCCTGAGGAAAAAATATATATGTGACATATAGAGAAACTACAATATAAATGATGGCTGATTTATTATCTCATCTAAATATATATCTAAAATATACGAAGCAAAAACTGACAGGAGAAAAGGGAGAAATGCAATTCTATGATAACAAAAATCTTTCTCAAAAAAATCTAGGTTAAAAATCAGCAAGAATATTGATCTTCAAAACACTGTGGGAATCTCATGGCCTAGTTGACACTATGGAACAGAACAGTCCAAGACCACAAAGGATGCAGTCTTGTCAGACGCACTTACTGAGCTATTAAAATTACAGAAGACTAAAATCTTATAGAGTATGTTCTCTGACCACAGTAGAAATTATAAATAAATCACAATAAAGTATTAAGAACACCCCAAAATTCAAAGATAAAATAATGTACTTCTAAATAGTACAAAGGTTGAAGAAATCACAAAGGAAATTAGAATATATTTTGGGCTAACTATAAATAAAAACACAACATACCAAAATTTGTGGGATGCAGTGAAAGAAGAGTATTTAGAGATAGCTAACGCAGAAGGCAGAGAGAAACTGATATCTTTAATTGTTTACATTAGAAGAGTTACCTCAAATCAATCATCTAAGTTTTGCCTTAAGAAGCTAGAAAAAGTTAAGCAAATTAAATACAAAGTAAGCAGAAGGAAAGAAATAATGAAGGGAAAAAAATAATAACAAAATATAACAAATGACAGAAAAATTAACAAAGCCAAAAAATGTTTTGTATCTAATAGATTAATATTGTTAAATTTAGAAACAAGTTAAGAAATAAAGAAAAACAAAATATCACTAGAGAATGAATATAAAAAGAATGAATAACTTTGTGCCAATAAATTCAACAAATCAAATTTCTCTGAAACACAGAACTTTCAGAATTGATATAAAATGGCATAGAAAATGAAATGGCTTTATATCACTTAAAAACATTAAATCACAAATAAAAACTTTCCCTCAATGAGAACTCCTAGCTCATATAGCTTTACTAGGGACTTCTATCAAACATTAAAGAAATAACGCAAAACTTACACATACCCTTTTACTTTATGAACCTAGAATTACCTTCACTCAAAACAGTCAAGCATTTTTTTAATTTACAGAAAAATTACCACTTATGAACACAGAAACAAAATTCCTTAGCAAAATAGAAGCAAACTGAATCCAGTAATACATAAAGAGTAATAAAAGATGACCCACTGAAGTTTACCTCAGTAATCCAAGCTGCTTTAAACTTAAAATCATTTTAAAAGAAAAGAGAGAGAAATCATAACCACATCAATAGATGTATATAAATGCTTTTACAAAATGCAAAGCCCATTCATAAGAGCCTCTCAACAAACAGAATGAAATCTCAAAGAGATAAAGGGCACCGATAAGAAAGCACAGTTAACATCATAATTAATGGTGAAATAGACTGTTTTCTTCCTAAGGAAAAGGTATTAAAGTCTGCTCTCACTACTTCTATTCAACATCGTCCTGGAGGTTCCAGTCAGGGCAATAATGGGGGAGGGGAAGGAAAGGCGGCAGGCAGGCAGCCAAACTGGACAGGAAGAAGTAAATGGGCTCTATTCACAGGTAACATGTTCACCTACAAAATCATAGATAGCATACAAAACAATTGCTAAAACTAACATAAGCATATTTAGCAAGATCATAGGACACGATGTCAACATACAAAAACCAACTGGATACCTGCATACTAACAGCAAACATTTGGAAACAGTTTAAAAACAATGTGCTTTACAACAGCATCAAAAACAGAAAACACTTAGGAATAAACCCAAGACATTTAAACCACAACACTGAAAACAACATGCTAAAGGACTGAAAAAAGGAAAAATGTACGATGATTGTGGGTTTAAATGTCAATTGTCGACAAATTAGTCTACAGTCAAAAAAATTTCAACTCCTGCCAACTTTTGGAGAAACCAACAAACTGATTTTACATTTTTACAGAAATTCAAAGTGTCTAGGATAGCCAAAACAATTTTGTTACAGAAAAACACAGTTGAAAGACTTACAGCTCCTACATGCGAGGCAGGCTTATGATTTACCTAGAATCATCTTTTACCTGAAGTTCCAGGATACGAGGAAGACTAATCCATGACAAAAAACCAGAAGACTGTTCAGTGGTTGCTTTAATTGGAAGAGGGATTTGTCGGCAAGGCCCTCCATGAAACCTGTGACGGACATGTTTTCTGTTGTAAAGAGTACCAACTACACAACTGCACGCATTTTCTAAAACTCATCAATTTGTACATGGAGATGTGTAAATTTCACTTCATGTAAATGTTTTCATAAAGAGCTGTAAACGACAGGGAATTGCAGGTTTGTACGTTTGCTTTTGACAGTGGTATGGATTAGCATGTCTGAAACACTCTCTGTACGTCCTAGGCTTGAGTAAATGAGTAAATATGTTGAAGAACAAGGGAGCCAGCCTTCTGTTGGAGAAGTTCTAGATAGAGAGAGGACAAGAATATACCTTACAATCGGAGCTGTCAAAACAGAATGAACTCCTTGTTTGATGTAGAGACACAGAGATAAAATATAGATAAAAATATACATAAAGTATATATGAATATGATAAATATACATAATTTCCTAGCTCTAGATTTGTTTCTAAGTACCATTTTCCATTAAAAAGGAAACTAGTGTCTCTGGGAGTAATAACTAATTCCAGGAGTTGGTTTAGGGAAAAATATAAGTTGACCCTGGCATACCTTGCAGGAAAGTAAGGAAGTGCTCAAAGAATGATGGGAATTTATAAGAATTTATAATTGTCCCAATCTGGGACAATTCTGAGTGGTGATCCAGGGCCTGTGGACCTGGTGGGTAGGGGTGGGTTTAAAGACTCCCAACTCAACCTCATACTACAATGACAAACAAATCACAGCCTCCTATATACATAGATTATTGCGTTCCAGTTGACCTTTTATATTATATCCTATTTATTTTACTTATAACCACTTCCAAGTAGTGGCTGAGGAAGAATTTTGCATGGAGAGTATCACCAAACTATTTTGCAAAAGGCAGTGGATTGTGTGAAACAGCTTGGAACTAGCAGAGCTTCACTGCGAAAGTGGGTGGCTGCTCCAAGAATAGCACGCAGACCGGCAGCCATGAATGGAAGGGCACGAAACAACTGTTTTCACAGAATGGGAGAGACGACTGTGTAGGTGGGAGCAGGGGAGCAGTGCAAGGGCGATTAGTTCTAATGCAATGTGGAAACAGAGAAAAGTAATTATGGTCACTTGTAAAATGAGAAAGCAGAGTGCATGTCTGTGACAATCACACGACCCTTGTGACCTTTAACTATATTCATTATTGCTTCCCTTTATAACACTCACTGCTTCCTTGTCCTTCACTTGGACACCTCCACCCACCTGCCCAGTCCTTGTGAACAAATATATAACAATAAAATATGTTAAAAGATTTTTTTTTTCCTTATAGGGGCTGAAGCTACCAGTTTGGGTTCTGCAGTTGTCATCTGTCTTTTCCTTTTGATCTAGAGTTTCAGGAAAGGGAAGTCAAGAAGACATGGATAAGGAAAACTGCCCTCTGCTCTAAATCTCTGACACAGAACTCACTGTTCAGTTCTCTTCTCCTCACTCACTCTGCAGTCCTTCTGGGGAGTCAAAATGCATGTTGAAATGTAACAATGAATTATACGAAAAGACTCAGGAATGAGCTAAAAATAGTCATTTGTGAACAAAATGTTCCACTCCTCTTAAAATGTTGTTGTAGATGGTTCTCTAACATGTTATCCTTGAATGAAAGTCTGGAAAGCAGCTAAAATTATACTTATTTGCTAAAAAGTAAACATCATATAATGTAGGGCACTGATAACAAATGGCAGAAAAATGCCGTTAGCTCTAATAGGAACAAAAAAGCATATGAAATAAGTTAAACAAAACAAAGTTCATTGTTCTTTTCTGACATCTTCATTATTTCTTTGGTTGTCTAGCACCAGACTGCTCCACTTTATGGTTCTCCCCTAGAGAAGAGAAATATGTCCAGTAGTAGCTTTCCTGGGCTTCCCTGCAGCCAAGGAGAGCGGGTGGGGCCAAAGCTTGGCCAGTCAAGTGCACCTGCTCTTAGGCTTAAACTAGGAAATGAGGGGCACAAAGAAGCAGGGCCAGGAGAGGCGCAACTCCAGACGCAGAGCAGCGACGACAGGCAAGCTGCCACACCCAGCTCTCGTGGCAGAAGCATCACCCACTTTACACCAGGCCTACGGTGAGCATTAGTGAGTGAGGCCGGCTGGGAAGAGCTGGTTCTCTGGCTGTCTCAGCCATGCTCTACCTGCTGTCAACCCACCAATAAGTGCCTTTTCTGCTTAACTCCATGAAAATTGGCTTCATTTCCTCACAGCTCAGAATCCTGCCTGAATGCCTATTGCAAAGCAACTCATCTCATTACGCTTAGCTGCCACCTAGAACAAGTCATACCCAATACCCAGAGCTGCTTTCAGTTTTTTCACTGGTGGGCAAAAAAATAAATAAATAAAAAAAATGCTCCCTTCTGAATTTCCTAGTTATTATCTGGGTTTCTTACTTTTAAGGTTCTGCTTAAACGAAAAGACTGTCTTTATTTCAGGGTTAGAGATTATACTTTCTAAGTGTGAATAAAATGACTGAAAATAAATTAGGATAGAAACTCTATTAACAGACGATGTACAAGATAAGTAATAAAAGCCCAAATATTCTACCCTTCGTTCCTGGCCCTAAACCTGGTGTAGATTGCTGGAGGCGATGTTCCTCTTGATGATTACTCATTAGCTTATTCAAAGTGGCTTTAAGGGCTCAGTCCATTTGCCAAATTGACTCGTGCCCAAATTTTCCTGGCACACAAATTACCCGTTAACCCTCCTATTAGTAGTCTCAGCAGGAACCAATGAGTGAATGAGCACAGAGCCTCTTCTTCTGCCTGAAGCAGCCAACCAAAGCAGAATTCAAGCCAAATGTCTTAGAGCTGTGCCCGGTGTCAGATAATAAATTCTTGAATGTAGATAATGGGGCCTTTGCTTCCCCCGACTTTTGCTCTGGCAGAGATTTAAAGAACAGAGATCATTGAAAATAATGAATTTTTTTTTTTTTTATCTGACTGCTTTTGGATTTCAAAAACTCCAATTTACTCTCTATGTAAGAGATGTTTGGTTAAAATATTTACTTTCAGGAATAAAGATGACAGTTAATTTTATTGCTAAAAAGACTGCTTTGGTGTTTCTGGTCTTACCAGCTGATGTGACGTTTTCCTTGGAAGATTCAGGGTAAGAGCACAAACTGTAAATCTTATCACATGCTGCAATCTACGGGAACAGAATAACTTTTAAAGGCACAAGGTAGCAGTGCCTATCAGAACCACCCTTCACTGAGACTACATAGCCAGTGAATTCGGCCATAAAGGACTCCTGTATGCCTGTTATACGTGAGAGACATCTCACTGGCTAATTTCGTATTAGCCTCTCAGGACAGAAACTATTTCCTTTCATTCCTAGCCAGGCTGGAAATGACCCAGTCATTGAGAAACAAACAGGATGTAAGTTGATTTTAAAAAAATCAGCTAGATAATAAAATCTTTGATTTGACTCAGAATGAGTCTCTTCTTTTTCTCCTACAAGAGAAATGATAGATAAAATACAAAACTAAAGGAAATTTTAGGAATGCATGCATTTTTATATATTAAGTAAAAACTACAATGAAAACAAAATATTTTCTTGATTTTTGATGATGCATCATAAAACCCAGCAGAAATATTTCATTATGAAATAGCTCATGTGACATGATAAGAACATAACTGAAATGTGCCTCATCCAAGAAATACAAATGAGCTTCAGTGACATCAGCTGAGATACACTGGCCCTTGCTCAAGTGGTTCGTGGGGATTTTTGACAATCTCAGTGGTTGTCCACAGGGCTTTGTAGAGGGTATGCAATATACAAAGTAAAACTGTTTAATTCTGCTTCACATCCATGGGAAGCTTTCTATTCTTTCTTCCTTGCTGGTTTACCCAATGCTTATTTCTGTACCACGTGATAGACTGATGAACACGTTTGCTTTTATTCAAAACCCATGCCAGAACACTGACATACACATGATAACGCAAAGATATAATTACAGAGAACGGACACGCACATTAAATGGCGGTACCACAGATATTTACAGTACAGTGCATTCAGGTTAACTGAGCAGGTGTCACGTGTAAGCTACAATGAGATCCCTGAGAAAGACAAATAGAAACATTTTAATTCATGTTTTAATAATGATGAGAAGAACATATTGCTCTTAATTCTAATTGTACTAAACATCTTCAGCTTCTCTGATTTTCTCACTCTCTTCTAATAAAGGGAACTAGTAATCTTGGCAGCATATTGGAAGGACAGCATTTAAACTTCTATTTCCCCATGAATGATGTTAGTGAGCTTTTATCACTCAGGTCTCTTTAAAGCAGGGACTCACATGCAATAAATATGTGTGTGTTGGCAGGGGAGGTAAGAAGTGTGGGGCAGGGTTGGTTTAAATGAAACACATGTGAGCAGGAGCCTGGAGGTCTGCAGCGGAGACAGCTATCAGACCCCAGAGGCGAGTCTGAGACTAACCAGGACTTCGAGATGACATGCACTGAGATTGCATACACCATGCAAACTTTCATTCTCCTCGTACTGTCTTCATTTTCCAAAGAAATAATTTAAACAAATTTTCATTTCAAAGAAATACTTAGGACAGAAGCTGGGTAAAGTAAACCGAGGATGCCACCATATCATCAGAGTCCTGGTTGCATTACTGGATCGCACACGTAGCAGTTAAGCATGTCTTAAATCACTGGGGAAAAAAAAGCCCAAAAGAAAAAATATACATTTTAAAGAAAGCATCAAAGTCAGCATTATGGGAAACATAACTGCTTTGTCATACTTTCTTTACAGTTCAGTCTTTCTTTGCGTCACATTTGAAGAGGGCCTCCAGGATCTGTCAGCATTTTGCATTTCTAAGTACTTACCCCAACTCTTCCTGAAAATACAATATTTAAGAACAAAGGACAGCCTAAGAGATGGTCTCTGTGTTCTACACTGTCTCGGGGAAAATGACTATTCCGAAGTCTCAATACCTTCTTTTGTCTGCTCTCAGCAGCAGCCAGCTGTGCGGACATCCTTTCTTGCATTTTTCTGCAGTGGGCCATGACTGCCTCAAGGATGGACAGGGGGTTGGTACAAACTGGCTTCTTCTCTTTTTCACTGGCACCTGCTTCATAGTCTCTCTGCAGTGCCAAGAATGGGTCGTTTAAGTTAAACCTTCCATACCGTTCCTGGATGAACACCTCCTTCCTGCGAGCCTAGAACAAAACCAGAGGAATGTATTGAAGACAGAAATGAAAATATACAGAAAGATATTTATAGGAAAGTTCTGTGATTACTTTCCCAAACGGTCTTCACAACTGTGGCTGAGTAACGGCTTACGTACGAATGCTATCAGGCCGTGAGCGAGAGGTGAGGGCACTCTGGCCCAAGCCCTAACTATCTTGGCATGCAGGCAATTCTGCCTACTTTCAAATTTGCTTCCTTTAAGAACATTGCCTTTTAAATGACCAATAATGCAAATATTCCTTTCCTATGATACCCACTCCTTCAAAGGTCTGAATTTTAGGTGTCGTCTTTTCTAATTTAAAGTCAAATCAGAAAGATCAACAATTAAAATAAGTTTTAGCAAAAGTTCAAAAATAAAGTTGTGTTGACAGAATTTATATTTCACATAATACTTATCAAAATAGAAATCTCCTGCAAGTTTTACATAGCCAGATTTTATAAAGAAGGAAATAATTCATGACATTCAGTCAAAAATTTACAACTTTCACATATAGTGAAGTTTGACCAACTACTAAAAACCTCCCCAAAATTTAAGATACAAATATCTTATCATTGAAGGACATTAAAATATAGTTCGCAGAATCCCAGGAAAAAAATGTAACCTCATTTTACTCTAAATGTCAGTCCTTCACCATCCAAGTTAATTGCACATCCACATGGCACTAAATGCAGTTTTCTATAATTAGCCTAAAACAGTCTTTGCGTAAAATAGGAAAGAGCAGTAGAAATATATTGAAAACTAGCAACATTTTCCTAACTCAGCTCATCTGGAAGAGCCACGAGAAAAAAGAATTACTTGATGTCACTGCCATAGAATTGTTTTATAATAAATCAAACTTAATTGTCCAAAATGTTGTTTCCTAAAGATATATTACATACATTTTCTTACTTCAAAAGCAACTGCACTAAACAACTAAACTTTTTCATTTTTAGACCACTGTTAGCCAGCCAACGACTAGATAAACACAAGTGCAAATGACAAATGGGAAACACTAACATTTTTTTTTCCCATAACCAAATTAGATTAAGAAATGCAATTTACAAAATGTCCAATTTCACCATTGAATTTAAGCTCGCTTTCAGAAAACATGTGATATCTCTAGAGTCTTCAAGTTCAATTATGTAATCAATATTCTGAGTAGCACTTCAAAGATGCAATTTTGAAAGCAATTTCATTTTTCACTTTTCTCTTAATTTTTATTCACGGTAATAGTTCATCCCCCCATGCCTAGATAAAACCTTGGGAAAGCCTTCATGGCTTTTCTAATTACTTTTATCTAATACGAGTCCGACAGCCACTTTAAGATATAAAACCGTCTCTGGCCACCAGAATACCAAGCCTCAGTGGGATGACAGCTCCCCTTCCCCAGCTAGGACTTGCTGCAGGTTAACATGCGCCACCGGGGAAGCTCAGAGTATTTATGAATGTCTCTTTTTATCCAAATCTTCTCTCCCTAAGCTGTTTCAGTCCTTCCTGGGATAGAAGAGACTGGAGGTGGATGACGATGGAGGTAAGGGGAGCAGATGCTTGGTGACTTTAGAGGGCCACCCCTCTCCCACTGCTGAGGCCTCTTCATCTATAATTTCCTCAATGTAGGTCATACATTTAGGACAGACTATGTAATTCGTGGAGTCTGGTTAAAAAAAGGCTCTTTGTTAAAAAAATTTATTAAGAATTTCAAGATGGTGACAGCAGACCATTTAACCAAGCGTGAGGCCCTTCTGAGCACACGGCACGTTGCAAATGCGTAGGTTGTACATCCCTGAAGCTAGCCTTGCACAGGCTCCTTATGTAGCATCCAGAATCCAGTGTCTGTGGGCCCCATGCCCTCCAGACTTCTCTATTAAATAGGACCTGAATGGATCTCATTCCCTCTCTTTGATGCCTAAGGCCCAATGCAGTCTATAGGAAACACTCGCGAATATCCATCTACACAAAATCTGAGCGTGCAGGATGGTCACCGCCATCACCATGCTGTCATTTCCGCGGGATGCCTGCTTTCATCCCTGCCTCCACCTAGCCCCTCAAGACCTTCAGAAGAAACCTCGTAAGTCATTAAACTCTCTGACACCCTTTTCTCAAGATGAAGGAAGGAGCAACTGGATGGGGCAGGACTCACAGCACCAGTTTCTACAAATTTCTCTGCTCCCAGCTCATTCTTCTAGATTTATTTCATCAACTTCTTAAAAAGTGATTATAATTTTGATGGGAATTATGTATAAATTCTACACACGTTTTTGAGGAAAGAAGACATTGCATAAAATTGTTTTACTACTGAAAGATGACCTTTTCATTATTACCTCATAAAGTTTTATATTTTAAAATCAATTAGCATACATTTAACAATAAAAGAACTCTTTTCACATATCTTTGGCAATCTCCCACTTTCTTAATTATCCGTATACAATGCATATTTTATGTTGATTAAAATCAATACAACAGTTTTCAGTCCTGGCTGCTCATCCAAGTCATCTGTGTCACTGCAAACACCAGCTTTGGCCCAACGAGGCATCCGTAAGTCTATCACGATTCTTGTAAGTTCTTTGACGCCCCAGCCAGGGATAAGAACTAACAAATTTTTTGCTTCTCTTTACACTTTTATACCATTATTTTACCTTTACTTCTAACTAGGTAAATCTTTAGGTCATTTATTTTTCAAGCAGCTTTTAGATGGGAATATTTTACATCTTTGTCAATCTGAGGATGATGTTTATTTCCTTTTTTCAGGATTACCTTGTCTGGGCGTAAACTTTCTTAGGTGGTATCCTTTAACACTAAACCTTGTTTCGTCACTTTCGGCATTCAGGACGCAGGAGCAAGCCTGAAATCGGGCAGAGTTTTCCCTTTCTGCCTGATTTAATCCATTCTTTTTCTAACCTTAAATTAGAATATAACATTTAAGATTATTCCTGTGGTTGGCTGGTATTGTCCCAGCACACAGCCTTTTTAATCTAAAGATTCTGCTACATTTTGGTTGCAGCATCCATTCCATTTTCTTGTAGTCTCTTCCAAAATTACCAGTTTCTCTCCTGGTACGTCTCCATTCTTTATTGTCCGCATACACGTATCTTCTTTCCTACTTTCTCACTTTAATCTCTTCCTCTTGGTTCTGGACATCTTTAACTTGTCATGAATTTAATTTTTTGCAGGGCTCAGGTTTCACTGTTACATGCTTCAATTCTCCTAGTGCAATTTAAATTCTCATACAAAGCATTCTAGGTAGGTACTATTAGCTTCATATTCTAGATGAGAAAACTGAAGCACTGAGAGGGCAGGGGTTGGTCCTCGATTGTAGAGCTAGAGGTGGATGACCTAGGACGGACTCTAGCGCTCTGCCTCCAGGATCTGTGCCCATTCTCTGCTGTTTCTCAGCTTTGCAGACAGTCTCTTCCTCATCACAGTCTGGCTTATCCACCATTCAGCCTCACTCCAATGCCTGTTTTCTTGAATTTTAAGACACGAGGCAGATGCTATCTATAAATTACTTTCTAAAATTTACTTATTTCTCCTAATTTTGTCAGATGTAGTTTCTCTCTTTGCACTTTAAATGTTATGTTACCTTTCTTGTTCTATGCTGTCAAATCTTCCAAGGGCCTTTTTTTCCTTTTTCTGTTTTCTGTTTACTCCATCTTTGGACCAGCAGGAGTCAAGCCAGATATGGTGTTAATCCATAAGCAGGGCAGGTAGTCTCCCTGAGTAGCTTTACTCATCAGCTGGTTGCCCTTAAAATGCTTCTCTCATGTGGAAGCCAGTGGGCAGACTGACAGATACACATCACAGTGCTGCTTTCACTGAGGAGCAAAAGGCAGACAGAGCCACAGCTCCTGCGAAGGAAATGGACTCCTGTCAAGCCCGCCACTGCCCACCGCCGCCGTCTTGTGTGCTAAGGATGAGGAGTCCCTTCGGCTGTGTCTGCCCACTAGGTAAGAGGTCCTATCTGTGTCACCTTCTTTCCTGGCAGAGCATCAGGCAGTGGCCCTGATGCGCGGACAGCTCTCTGGTGATTCTTCTTCACAATCGTAAAAGGGATTTCAAGGCCCAACTCTGTCCCACAGCGGGCCCTTGCCTCTCCACATCCAGGAAGGCAAGAGTTAGCCGGCTCTTTCCAAGTTACAGAGCGCATCACAGAATCTCGGGGGGAAATTCAGACCTCATTTGTCCCTCAATCTGGTCACTGGACATTACAACTAGGAGAAATACCTTAATATTTCCGGATAGAGATAGCAAAAACAGTTGAGAGAGTAGGCTCAGAGAGCAGACAGATTTGAATAGACTCTGCCACTTCCAAGTTATGTAAACCTGGGCTGATCACCTTACCCTTCACCAGTTCCCTGAGGATGACAGAGCACCTACCCCAGGGTTCTCTTGTTTTGAAGGATTAATGACGCATGTAAGGCACTTAGCTGGGAGCATAGACGATCATGAACATGTAATCAAGTGATAGCTATCATTTTAATAAAATGAGACATTTACCCTGTAAATTTTGCCTACTTTTATACCCTTTATGTTACCTCATTAGAGAAACAGGAAGTTTGGAGCCAGATGCCAGTGCCAAATACCCATGTTATTTCAAGGTCCCAGGAGAAGTTTATGAAGGTACGGTAAGCTGGGTGACTGTTTTTCTGTGCGTGTCCACACGTTTACAAATATTCTCTTCTACTGCCTCACACAGCTACAGAAAAAGCCTTGTGCTTCTGGGGTCCATTATTCTAGTCCCCTCAGTATATGCGCCAGGCCAAATGGGTGCATTCACGAAATGCGACACGTGAAGCAGAATCAACGTGATTGTGGATGGAAATGAACTCGTCATCATCCAACAGTCACAGAAATATTCATGGATATGACGTTCCACAGAGAAAATAAAAATAATAAATTCTTTTCAGAGTGTTTTTATCAAGCACACTGGCAAGGCCTCTGCAGGAACTCCCTTCAAATTCCTGCTCTAAAAACCCTCAAACAAGTTTTTCCCCACTTGCATATTATTCACATTATCATGACTGCACAGAAGCATTTTCTTATTTTTTTTTTAATCATCCAGGACTTCTGACTCATAACAAGAAGGAACAACCCAGCATTAAACAAACATCATGCCCAAAATGAACATACAAATAGTCATACAAACAAACAAACAAACACATCTCAAGAGAATGCAAGGTAGCTTCCTTGAAATGTTTCAATATTTCAGGAATGATGTAGTTTGCCTATGTGATAATTCCAGAACTATCTCCTAATTTGTGACCTGAGAAAAGAAATGTGGAAACAGTAGTGGGTGTGGGAACAGTGTTAACATAAGCTTCTCCACACAAGGTTTTTAAAAACTAAAAAACAGAATAAGGAAGTGTCTACTGGGAATGACATAATAGATCATTTCTGTGGGTAGAGGTTGTGATTAAAAATTTAAAATACGCTCCCTTTTATAGCTGCAGGAAAGTCCCCAGGACACAAGAGATGGATGGAGGGGTTTTGTTCTTGCGGCTGCACCCTCTCCCACCTCCTTACAGAACTACCCGTGGTCACTGAGGAGTGATTCATCAATCCCCAAACCTGCTGGACATCTGGAAAACATAAACAGAAAGATTTTAACTTTCTCACCTTGTACCAGCTAAAATGACTATCAACAACAACCGAGGGAAAGGGAATGTCAACAGTTTGAAGGCAGTCTTTATTCAAACCCTGCCAGCAATTTTACCATCATTAAATGTTTCCCAGTTCTTGAAAGAATATGTACCTCCTGCTACTCGGCACAGCAAGTCAGAAAACTCCTGCAGCTGTCAGGAAAGGATCACCACAGAGATCATCAGCAGGGCGGCAACGCTGGGAGAAAGAAGGGTTCTCGGAGGGAGACTTCACTGGCCGTCTGCAATAAAGACCTGTGCCCCTCGGGTGGGTGCAGATGTGCAGACCGTGGGTGGACACTCAGAGCTGCTCTTACGTCAGAGGCACAGCGACCCAAGGGACAGGCAGAGCTTACAGGACAAGTATTATTTGCAGGAAGAGGGTAAGAATCCATTTCAGATCATGGAATTTTGTCTTCTTTCATTGTATTTGATGCAAAAACAGCTGTGAAAACACTTTATAAACCATCAACTGCGGTGCATAGGTTGGCTGATATTATTAGTATAAAATCAGGCATTTATCACAGGCCTGTTTGTGTTGGTTCCACTGGTAAAAATGCTCGACTTTCTCTGTTTCTGCTCAACTTTTGACAATACATCATTAATTCAGTGGGAATTCATTAAGTGAGATCTACACATGGACCATTGGTTTCCAGCAACCAACTCCCGTGTCTTCCTTACTTTGCTGGGCACTGGTGGGTAAAATGGGAAGGGGGACAGTATATCTTAACTAGTCTGTAATAGAGAATAAATTATAGGATACTATAAACATGTGCTACACATTATGAAACAGTGAAATGTGGCATCTCCTGCAAAGGAGCTTAGGCCAAGACAAATGGTAATCATTTCCCGAGTCTCCAACATGATTTATGACTGACTGTGATCAGTTTCTGAAGAGTAAATCTGAACTGCATGTGTAAAGTCTATTCCTGTAAGAATCTGTTTTCTCTTCTGAGTTATGCCACCCACTTTCTCACCAAAAGCCTCAGCGGCCTCAGACCAAACGGTATCAGTCTCCTGTGTAGGTGGCACATTACAGCGCTCACTGGAATTTGCTGCAGGAAGGAGATCGGGACCCTGCCATTCCCACCCCCTCGATCCTGGAACAGCTCCTAAAGGCATCTGTTTCTGTCCTTTAACATCCGAATCTCCCGCTTATATTCCTGGAGGACGCAAGGATAGTGAGAGTTAGTTAGGATGGGACTAAGATCCGTTACAAAGAAGAATTTCACGAACTAAAGCCCTCAGCCAGAGATGACAACGCTACCATTCACATGAAAGGAATCCGTTTCCTTTCCATCCGAATGCCTCTGCTTTGTATACAAAATCAGATGCTGCTACGAAAATTCCCAGAAGACACACATCCCTAGGGGCAACAGGACTAGGAAAGGGGCGTCCACACATGCCCATTCCCCCAATCCTGTGAACGACTGTCCCCCCATGGAGCTAGCCAGCGGGCAAGGACTTGGGTACAACCTAACTGCCTCTGTGCTATGGTACATGCCGCAGATGGGAATCACGTCCACAGTCCTGGTCACAGTCCCACATTTCACCTGACGGACGGACCTAACTACACGTCAGACTCTAAAAAAGAGGAGCTGTCAGGAGTACGGATGAGGCATCATGAGAGAGAGCTGTGTGAGCTGACTTGGTACAGCCATGCACTTATAAGACCCCTCTAAAATAACATCATGCTTGGCAGTAAACACAGACGATTCTGCCTGTACGTTCTATTTTTAAATACTGGTACCAGGCACACAAATACTTGCAGCTGTGTGTGAGAAGTACAGGGCAACATGTACTTGGGATCAAACCTAGCATCCACAGAAACAATTCCTACTCTGCTGCATATAAATAACAGTTTCAAAAGAAGAATCTACCAAAATGACAAAAAAAATCAATTACAGAAGGGAAAATCTCAACAGCCCATCTCCAAAATAATTCTTTTTGAAGCTGAATTAGTATTAGTAAATACTAAATTTTATTAGTCTTAATTTTATTAGTATTTCCCAAGGTTAAAATGATGCTAACAAACAAGAGATTACAAACACACACACACACACACACACACACACACACACACACACACACACACACACACACACAGTGTACAACAGGGAATAAAATTCTCTTTATGTCATAAAGGATAATAAATGCATCTCTATTATTGGTCTATGGTACTGTTGAGTCACAAAATCACACAGAAAGGCAAGGGTCACAGTCTCCACAGATATCCTCTAAGGTCAAGCATTTCATCAGCACATGACATACTAAGAATTCACCCTTAGATTAATAAACCCATTAGCCCATGTCTAAGCAAAAACGGACCAGAGATGCATCGCCACTAGGCATGGCACCCCTAGTCTTTCCTCTCACTCTTCAAGTGGGAAAGACTTGGGAATAAGATTTAGAACTCAGAGTAAAGAATCAGAAATCCAAACACACTTCTAGGAGAAATGTTGTCCTCGTAGCTGGTATACGACTTGGGGTGAGGAGAGACACAGGAAGGCATTTAGTAGAGTCGCTGCTAAGCAGCTGAAGGTTTCTGCAGCAGCGTCGGACCGTTCTGCCTTCATGACAAAGGCCTTGTCAGCAGAACAAACATTACTTTTCCCTGGCTATGTGACCCTGGAGGATGCCTGCTCCTCATATGAAATAAACACCTCTCGGTCTGAATTAACTGAAAAAGTCATTATTATCTTTGTTTCACAAGGTCATAAGCAGAAATTATATCTGAGCTACCTTTTGGAGGTGAATAGCCTAAATTACCAAATGGTCAAAGAATTCTATTGGCTAGAAAAAATCTAATGATGTTTCCACAGGTAAGTTTTTTTTTTTTTAAGTAATGAACCCTAAGGTAAGGTATAATCCTAACTGCAGATGATATACTTATTGGTTATCATACTTTCATTTTATAAACACTTGAACAAAGATAAAACATAAAAGTGGCTTATTTAAGACTTCAGTTGCCCCGATCATTCACTGAAAACTTTGCCACTATCCAGGAGGCCCTGAATCAAGTGGATAAGCCACAGAATCAGAGCTCACAATTTCTTAATAGCCTTGGCTCGAACGCCTTCACTAGAATGTCCTTTCAACACCCTGTGTCCTTGGACTTCATCATGGCCACATGAAGACCTCAGTGCCTTCCTTCTCCTCACTGCATCTCCTACGTGACCACTTTTTCTACACACCCAGTGGAGAGCTCATGTTTCTCCAGATGCTTCTATTTCTTCAAACCATGATTTCTCAGTATCGTAAGCTTAGTTCCATCTGGATATGCTGTCTGTGCTCTCTCCAGCGGCTGAGCAGAGCTGAAGCACACAGCAGCATACTCGAAAGCCAATACATGTGAAGTCTCCAAACTCATCTGGGCTCACGGGGCCAAGACTCACAGGTCCAGCGAATCATACGGGCGGGAAGGAGCCCCATCCCTCCACATGCCCCTGGGTCCACAGTGGGCATTGCAAACCTCTTTGCTCCTAATCCAACCTCATTCTTCTCGTAGCGCTCAACCTTCCTTTCCGCCTCACGCTGATAATCATTTTCCCCCAACACTCTCAAAATTCTGTTCCCTGCCTTTTTATCTTTTCCAAAGGAAACTGTTTCTTTGCCCCTCTCTGAAGTAATTATTTAGATTTATGCTTCGCCTTCTCTCTCTTCCTTTGCCTATCCGCTGCTACAACAGAACTCTGTGACCAAAGCCGCTTCCCCCAGCCCCTTAAATTCAACTGCCAGCTAAATAACCGACTCCTGGGCGTTTCCACAAGCCCAAATTTACAAGCATCAAACTGAACTCTGCAGCTTCTCCACCACACACCTTGACCTCGCATATTCCCTGCCTTGCGGTGGCACTCCCACCCTCAACTCACCTGAGACCTGAGCGTCACCAGATCATTTTCACCCTCCATAGCCGCTGCTGCTCAGTCAAGGCTCATCATTGCTACTGCCTAAATACCGACCACACGTATCCCCTCCTTTCCAGTCTAGCCATCGCTGTCTTACTCTCGCCCCACGCGATCCTTCACGCCAGTGCTCGCAACCGTCTCTAGACCTGACACCCCTGGAATCATCCTTCCTCTTTGCTGGTAAGAAGGATTACCCTGGAATGCAGGTCTAAGGTAGTACTGCATTGCTCCACATCTGTCAAGAGCTCTTTACTACTTCACAGTAAACTCCAAACCCTCATCACGGTCTCCTAGAAACTGACCCCTTGTTCTCCCTCTACTTTCATTTTCATGTACTAGCGCCCACCCTCCTCCTCTTTACTCCTTAAGCTTCCTAGCTATATTTTCTTGATATTCTGGCATATGAGGCCTCCCTGACGAGGGAGAGACTTCCCTGCCAGTGCTAGCCAATGATTAGAGACAGCAAATGACTCTCCAGCGACTGTGAGTTTTATATGCAAACCACCCCATCTAGAGGGCACACTCCCCTTTATCAAACCCTCACACATCAAACCACGATCCCCTGCCCTGATCACCCCAGGACTGAGCATGAGACAACTAGGGGCAGTTCCTATGTCCTGGAGCCTTCTGGAATTATTTAAACTAGCTGATACAAAGCCCGCTCACCTGGCCTCACCCATTCCTTCACAGGGAAACCACAGCGTCTTGTGCCTACGCTTTTCCCTTGCTTCTTTGCCCTCCTGACTGACCTTGGTGCTTCTCCACGTGGCCCTGTGTGGCAATGCTGTGCTTCCTGCTTCAAGGGATCTGAGTATAAAAACTTCTTCCTTCGCAACAGTCATTTTTATGTTTGTGTGTCTGACTGCAACTGATTAAAGCAAATCCTGGGTGCATCTTAAAACAAGCTTCAACTACAAAACCATTTACAAGGCCCTGCGTTCGCCATGCTGTTGCAAGCCTCCATATATGCAGCTAGTAAACCGTATAGGGCCCAGTTTCTAGTTTGTTTTCTCTGTAAAGTCCTTCCTCATCACCGCGATGCCAAACACACACTCTCTGTGCCATCAGTGTGTTTTGCACATAGCTTTGGCTGAACATTTGCTATTCTACCACGATGTAGTTATTTCAGTGTAGCCTGAAAGTCCCTCTCTCCTCTCTCCTCCAAAGCCAGGCTTTACATTATGAAAAAGAGACCGGGGCACACACGTTTACCATGAGCGCTGAGCCCAGTACACAATAAAAACTCAACGAATTCTTTATGAATTAATTGAAATGTGCATCAATAGTGTTAGCATTGGATAGTGCTAATGACCAGCCTCGCTGCTTTGAAATAGAGCTTTCTGATTAAGAATTTGCAGTTGGAAGAAAAAATGTTGATAAGTAATAACTTTAGACACAGCTTACTTTCAGTCATTTAAATTATCCAAAATATAGATATATTAAAGAGATGATAGTTGATAGATGGATAGATGATTGATTAGATAGACAGACAGATAGATAGATAGATGATAGATAGACAGTCAGTCAGAATGAACGAATGAACAAACATCTTCATGGTGACTCAACCAGTCACATATATCGCCTTTTGAATGTATTTCATGCCTATATTTGGCTAACAGTATGTGATATAACCTTAGAATCCACCATACAATACCTTCAAAAACCAGAAAAGACAATCACATTATGAACTGACTGGGAACTTTGCTATTTTCCTTTTTATCTCCCTACTTAAGACTTTTATAATTCATTTTATTTAGAAAATGATTTAAAGCACACATCTAAATAAGCTGAACTCTCTTCCTCCTCACGAAAGGCAATTTAAAATTTTAAGAATTCAAGCCCGTAGCTTGAGAAAAGAATATTTACCAATGTCAATTTATTTAAGAACCATAACAAAATTAACATTTATAAAAATAAACAAACATTGCTCTTTAAAGTGTTGATCACAAATTTCTTCATCTTAACTTTTGGAGAAATCTCATTCAGGGCATTTAGCCTATTGCTTTCAAGAAGAGATGAGCTTTTATAATTTGTTCTATTTTGTTTTGAAAACAGAAACAGGAATACACAGACTAATACTTTGGTCCACATGGAAGATGCTAAGTTGAGTTTACTTTGCTCTCAGAACAAAATAATTCTGACCCTTCAGAAGCTGCATGACCAAAAGATTCAGGTTTTACTTGTTCATTTTGAGGTGGCTCCCGGAAATGCTTCAAAGTTATGCAACAGTGTTCTGATTTTCCTATTCCCTTTAGATAATTTCCAGCATCAATAAAAGGAAAAACAGCTTATAATGATCAGGTCCTTTGGTGGAATTCCGAACCCAAGTAGGCCAGCTGCCACGCATGGATGGATGCTCTAACCGCTAAGCTTCCCACAGGGGATGGCTGACGCTGCCTCTGTAAAGTGTGTGTAACAGCGACCCTCTCTGAGCCCTAAGGACAGCCTGCTGAGTTATCAATGTGTCTCGTCCACATGAAATATAGTACATTAACTCACACAGCACATCTTGCTTAAAGCTTGAGAGTCTGGCTGAGCATCCGGAAAGAGACTGGATTCTGGAGATGTAAAACCATACAATTCAGCCCAGAATGAAGATTCTGGTTTCCAACTACCTTGATCTGCACTTTGGCTCAAAATTTCTTAGCTTTGTGACCTCTGCCAAGTTGCTAGCTACGCTAAGCCTCAGTTTCTCATGTGTAAAATAGAGATAATAAGTCTTATGATTTTTATAAGGCCTAAAGAGATGATTAATGTGCAGTACATAACATATTGCCTGACACGACGACAAGAACTCAGTTCTGTCACGCTCAGTAAAAGAGGATAATTTACACACCATGTATAAACTACCGAGGCTCAGTCTGGGCTGGAGGGTAGGTTATGCGAGGCTTCATTATCAAGACGGATGTTCCTACTTCCTCCAGCTACTTCAAATTTTAAACACAAGCAATGTTCTTGGACGAGCAAGCTAAGAATGGCTGCTAAAAATTTTTAAGGACGATTTTTTAGGGCAGTTTTAGATGCACACTAAAATTGTGAGGAAGGTACAGAGATTTCCCATAGACCTCCTGCCCCCACACATGCAAGTCCCCCCCATTATCAACATCCCGCACCAGAGCAGTACATTTCTTACAGCTGATGAACCTCCACTGACTCATCATCATCACCCAAAGTCCACAGTTTACCTGAGAGTTCACTCTTGGTCTTGTATATGCTACGGGTTTAGACAAATGTATGACATATCCATTTTTTATTGTCATACAGAGCAGGCTTGCTGCCCGGAAAATACTCTGTGCTCCACCTATTCACGTTCTGCTCCTCACTTCTGCCACAGCCACTGATCTTTTGACTGTCTCTGTTTTGCCTTTTCCAGAATCTCATATAGTTGGAATCACGTAATACGTAGTCTTTTCAGATTGGCTTCTTTTACTTATCAATATGCATGTAACGGCTTTTCATGGCTCGACAGCTCATTTCTTTTTAGCGCTGAAAAATATTCCATTGTCTGGATGCAGCCCAATAGATGTATCCATTCACCTACTGCAGGGACGTGTTGGTTTCAACCAAGTGTGGGCAATTATGAAGAAAGCTGCTATAAACATCCATGTGCAAGTTTTTGTGTGGATACGTTTTCAGCACCTTTGGGGAAATACCAAGGAGCACAACTGCTGGATCACATGTAAGATAATGTTTAGTTTTGTTAGAAACCTCAAAATTGTCTTCCAAAGTGGCTGGACCATTTCGCATTCTTGTCAGTGACACATGAGAATGCCCCTTGCTCCACATCCTCACCAGCATTTGGCACTAGGGATGTTTAGATTTTGCCCATTCTAACAGGTGTGTAGTGCTGCTAAACGTTTTATCAGTTCATGTTTTCCCTCACGTTTCTCTTTATAAAACTTAAGAGTGGTCTTTAAGAATACTGACTGAGAGCTGATAAATGTAACTCTCATAGTCGATGCCTTCATCCTCCAATTCTAACAATGCACTTTCCAGAGAAACCAGGGCTAGTGTTGCTGAGTGAGACTGAGTTCTCACTGACATCATGGGTCCAGCCACATTGGAAAGCTAGACTTACTCCTATAATTTTTCAGTTATATAAATCAATATATTTCTTGGGAGTTATTTGGTTTCTGTCACTTGTAACCAAAAATCTTCTCAACATGATGGTGAATTCTACGTCTGTAACACCATTACCACGAATAACAACAAACGTTCACTTGCTAACATCCACCAGCCTGACAAACTTTAACTGCTTTCTCACCACCACTCACCCTCACAGATAGCATCCTTTTGGAGTCTTTCTGATTTCTACTTCTCCTCTCCTGGTACACCTCGGCTACCTTCTTTGCTCTTATATTCTTTCTATCATTTGCCTTAACCAGTATCTCTGAGTTAAGGAAATAACTACCTGTATATAAAGAATACCCTAGAGGCCCCAGAAAGGTGGCTTCTCCTGAAGCTGTGGTGCACGAGGTCCTTCATCATCTGACCTCTGTCTGCCTTCTAAGCTTCACCTATGATGACTCTATCCCACACTAGCCTTTCTGGGTCCACCCAATCCATCACGACCATGACAGGAACAAATCATTGTTTAAAACCAAACTAAAATATTGGCCTAAGGGACAGAGTCTCCTGAGGGAAGATACAGACTCCATGCAGAGGTAAGTACCATGTAACAAGATGCTCAATAGCACTGAACAGTTTCATGCTTTCTGCAAACCTCCCTGAGCATCGGAGCCCATCCTTGATGTTAGAATCCACCATGAAGAAATGGAAAAAAACTAGGCTCTGAGGCCATAGGTTTATACTTATACCAGCGGAGAGTCACCTGCTGAGCTGGTTTCACACTATAAAAATGGAGCACTATGTACACAAAGAATCATGGCACAAAACGAGCATGATCTCTGTTGCAAATACTGTTAAAGAGTCTAAAGTGGTATCTGATGCCTTGTTTGGGGGGCGTAACTTAGAAAAACTAAAGGAAATTCTTTGGACACTATTTAATCATTGTACAAAGAACAGAAAGAATTTTAAAAATTCCTTAACATATATTAACTCTGCAATTATTACAGGCCTACTCTTTGAAAACTATCCTACCTATTAAAAGATCTGAAATCAGTCCTTTTTACAAATGATCAGCTCTCTGATAGCTGATCCAACTTGGACCACTTGGGGCAGAAGTTCTCCAAAATATTTCATTTAGAGGGTTCAAATCTTACGTATCACCTTTGTGCCTTTAGAAAAATGTTAATGAAAACAGTGCATGTAAAAGACTGAAAGAAACCTGTGCTAGAATAAAGATTTCAGGACTTACTATAGTTTCTTTAGGCTTACTCCTATAAATCTTTTTAATAATAAGCATTTATATAGCATCTGGGAACCACTGTGCTATTCTATTATTTAAAATTTCATTTCTTTAGTGTTTTCCACATTTTTGTTTAATAATGTATATGAATGTTCCAAATAGGAGCTTTTAAAAAAGTCCTCCAAAATACGATTTCCACAGGTTCATGGTCATTTCCCAGAGAAAAAAATTAAAATTCACTTTACAGCCTCCTTATCTACCTTATCTAAGGTAAGAACCTACCTATTATTCTCTCAGTACTACTCTTGTCACAATTAGTACTTTTCCCCTAGTTTATTCCCATCGCCCTATCTGGCACATCAGAAGGGCCAGGAAACTGTCAGCTATTACTGCTAGAGTTTGCATATGCAGCCTCATTAAGTCCTGACAACCACATTAAGATAGCTATTTATACCCCATTTGTCAAAGTGGTAAACTGAGATTTAAGGCACAGAAATAATTTTCCTAAAGTCACACAGCTAAAACAGGCAAAGTCTGGATTTGGCCCCAGAGCCCTGATTAGTACCGCAGAACTGCTTCAGTAAAGCTTCTAGTTGGTTAGTAAAATCCTCTACTATTTTAAAACTATAATAAACACATTGCATGTTAACACAAACATGTTTTCATTTTTAAAAAATCACTAAATTTTCCAAACCAAAGTTAAGCAAGAAGAATGCCATTATTTTATAGGTCTTCAAATTTCCTTATTGCCTAGCTCAGTAGAAAATAGACTCTCATATCTGCTTCGTCACTGGTTCTGTTGCAAATCATATATCATGCAGCCTCTGGAGAACTCCAATGTGCACTCATGACAGAAGGAGAGTTGAAAAAGAAAATAATGTCTACTATTAGGAAAACTGTTTTCATCTCCTGGGCTACTTAGAAGGGTCTTAGGGATTCTGGGGACGCTTCTGGTCTAGACTCTACTACTGTCTCTATTTTCCTTTCATCCCTACCCTTTAAGTCTTCTGGAACATTTCAGACGTGTCAGTTTTGCTATGGAGAATGCAGAGTGCTCTGTACCTACTTATGCCAGAAAGCTGAAAGAACAACAAGTCTCAAATATCAAAGGTCCACATGGTGGTACTCCTGAGTCTGCCCCACATCACTCCAGGGGTAAAGTCTCAAATACAAAGCTACGGCCTTTGGGTAGAAACCCTTATTCCCACCAAAAATCAGATGCATAAGAATGCAAAGGGGAGGTAGGGCTTGATTAATATATGATTATACGCTACATGCAGAAAGTCAGACACTAACTGGTGTGGTCAGATAAAGGGTCACTTTTTTCCCATGATGGCTGAAAAATGATGGGGTACTAAAAAGAACATAAAGTGAAAGCACATAAAACAGAACAACTACTACAAGTAGTTGTCATTAGAATCCACAACCAGGACAGCAAACGGAAAAAAATACTACTGGTGGATAAGAAACAGAATAAACAACAGTTGCCATGTGTCGGGGAGAGCACACAGGAAAAGGGACACGTGGATGGACCTCAATTTCTCAGGAACTCTTCCAGGCTTCATGGCACCACACTAACCACTCATCTCCATATGACACAGAGTGAAGAAAAAAGAAGCCACAATGAAGTACAGAAAAGTACTCCCGGCTCTCTAGAAATGTAGACCTAAGTAACAACAGGACAAAGCAGTACATAAAACCATCCCAATGGCTCTATTATCATCTATAGAGAGAATAAATACAGATGAAAAAAATGCAATAATCTAAAGTCAGAAAACAGATATTTTTATATAACACGAAAAAGGTAAAAATAGGATATACACAATATGTCTACGTCTGTACGATATTCATTAATCTAACCTCGACATAAAGATGTATTTCTTTTTAACAGGGAAAATCTGGAGTCAATCAAAACCCACTCACTCAACAAATATTTATAGAGCTGAGCTCAACAGAGCAGCAAACAGAACAAAACCCTGGAAGCTGCCTGAGTCCTGGCGGAACAGAAGCCCTATAACTAGGTCACCTCAAATTCGCAGGTCACCTCAAAATGGTAGAAGGGGTGGAGACCCAAAACCCCCTAGTCCCACAGGGAAGCGGGAGGCTGTCCTGTCTGCAGAGCCACCCCACCCCAACCTGAGGGCGTCCCGGTGGCACATGGGCTCCCCAGCCCAGGGTCCAGTGCTGAGAAGAGGAGCCCCCACAACCCCAGGCTGTGAAAACCGGCGGAGGCTGCTGCTGAGTGAGACCCAGGGCCAGGGAGGCGGAGGCCTCCCTCTCACAGGGCCACGCCTGGCCTTCCTCCCCGACGGGCGGGCTGCTCTGAGCTCCAGCGCTGAGGCGGCTGCTCGAGGGGCACCAGGGACATATGCTGAAGCCCTGAGCTGTTTGGCCTCAGGGCCAGGGCTGGGCGGTGGCTGTTCCTTTGCTGAGCTCCCCCCATTCCCAGCCTGCAGACGTAGGCACCATCGACCTGGATAACACGGATGCTCCTCTGATTTCCAGAGACTCCACCTCTCCCAACTTGCGGGCTCACCTGAGCAGCTTTCAGTGATTTCTTCCATTCAAACGGGCTGTCTGAGCACCTACTTGGAACTTTCATAAAATCTCTCAACAGCTCACAAACCCAAAAAGGCAGCATCTGGACACAGTGTGCCCTATACCTCTTGCTGAGCAGCACCAAGCCCTGCACTAGTGGCAACCAGCCTCCATTTCTGAGTTGCCCCCTCAAGGCATCTATAAGCCCAGCACAGATAGCAGCCATATACGGATTGCTTGGAGACTCGTACCAGATGGCCCTGGGAATGCACAGGCTGTGGGTGAACTTGGCCTGCAGCTGGACCTTCCCAGGACTGCCCTGGGCCTCACAGCACACCTCTCACAAAAAGCCACTCTACTAAGACTGGGAGACTTAGGAGCCCTGTCTAATACATAGAAGCAGACACAAAGAAGCAGCCAAAATTGGGAGACAAAGAAGCATGTTCCACATGAAAGAACAGAACAAAGCTCCAAAAAAAGATTCACCAAAATGGAGACAAGCAAGCTACCAGATACAGAGTAAAATTCACTGGTTATAAGGATGCTCAAAGAACTTAGGGAAAGAGTAAAGAGATTCAGTGACATCTTTAGCAAAGAGATAAAAATCATAAGAATGGAGATGAACAACATAATAGTCAGTCAGAAATAAGAAACATAATATCTGAGATTAATAGTACATTAAAGGGAATCAACAGAATGGATGAAATGGTGGCTTGAATCAGTGACCCAGAAGATAAGGCAGCACACAATCAGAACAAGAACAAGAAAAGAGAATACAAAAAAAATTAAAAGAGTTCAAGGAGCCCCTGGGACAACATCAAGCATTAAGAACATTCACGTCATAGGGATACCAGAATGAGAAGAGAGAGCCCAAGGAATTAAAAATTTATTCAAACAAATAATGACTGAAAACTTCCTTAACCTGGTGAAGGAAAAAGACATACAACCCCAGGATGTTCAGCGAGTCCCAAACAAGATGAATCCAAAGAGGCCCACACTAAGACCCATCATAATGAAAATGCCACAGGTTAAAGACAAAGAGAGACTCTTGAAAACAGAAGAGAAAAGCAATTAGTTACAGACATGGGAGCACTTATAAGACGGCCAGATGGTTTCTCAACAGAAACTTTGCAGGCCAGAAGAGACTGGCACAAATATTTAAAGTGATGAAGACCCAGGTCCTACAACCAAGATGACTCTACCCAGCAAAGCTATCATTTAGAATCGAAGGACAGATAAAAGCTTCCTGGACAAGAAAAAGCTAAAGGAGTTCATCAGCACCAAGCCAGCATCATAGAAAATGTTTATGGGACTTCTTTAAGAAGAAGAAAAGAATATGTATCAAAAGTCTAAATAAAGAATGGCAATTACTACGTATCTATTAAAAAGCACTTCAAACGAAAAAGAATTAAATGATCCAATCAAGAGACAGGGCGGCTGAATGTATAAGAAAACAAAACCTTACAGAAGCTGGCTATGAAAGACTCGCTTCAGATTAAAAGACGCCCAGAGACTGAAAGTAATGGGAAGGGAAAAGATATTTCACAATGGACGTAGAGGGTAGTATGCCGTATGGAGTAAGTCAGATAAAGGAAGACAAATGCCGTATGATTGCACGTATATGTGGAACCTAAAGAATAAAATAAACAACAACAACAAAACCAGAAACTAACTCATAGATACAGAGAACATTTTGAGGGTTACCAGATGGAAGTGGGGTTGGGGGATCAGTGAAAAAGGGGGAAGGGATTAAGAAATTACAAACTGGTAGTTACAAAAGTCATGAAGATATAAAGCACAGCATAAGGAATATAGCTAACAATAGTATAATAACTATGTGTGGTGTCAGAGGGGCACTAGATTTATAGGGGTGATCATTTTGTGAGTTACATAAATGTCCAATCACTATGTTGCATACCTGAAACTGATAAAGTACTGTATGCCAACTACAGCTGAAAAATAAAAAATTATTAAAAAAAAAAAAAAAAAACCCACCTTCAAGAAGCGTATGTTCTCGTGGGAAAATGAAAACAAACATGCAAATATGTTAAACATACAAATATATATAATATAGCAAATAAACGTAATGGAGCTAAATAAAGCAAGAAGGTAGAATGGAAACTGCATTTGATACGGACAGGGGCGGCAATTTAAAACAGGATAGTCAGGAAAACCTTACTAGGATGATATTTCAGCAAAGATGTACAAAGGTGAGGGAGGGAGCCACAAGTCCACTCAGAGGGCTTTCCAGGTAGAGAAAACAAATGCAAAAGCCCTAAACCTTGAAGGGGACCAGCCGGGCAGCAAGGGAGCAAGAAGGAACTAAGAGGTGATACCAGAGACAGGAGGGGAGATCATGAAAACTAGGGGCCACTAGAAGGCCTTTGTCTTTTACTCTGGGAGATGGCTACAAAAAATTTGTGATCTAAAGGATGACATGATCTGAGACGCATTCTGGCTGCTCTAGAGAATACAGACTATAGCGGGGTACCTGCAGAAATGGGGGAGTCGTTAGGGGCTATTAAAACAATCTTAAGAGAACTTCCATGGCAGAATAAATGTCCCCAAAGATATCCATGCTCTGATCTCTGTAACCTATGAATACATTACCTTATCTGGCAAGAGGAGCTTTGCAGCGGAGAGTCAATGATCTTGAGATGGAAAGATCATCCCAGATTATGTGGGTGAGCTGAATATAAATGCATGGGTCTTTGTAAGAGACAGAGAAGCGTCAGAGGAGATGTGACTAACAGGAGGAGGAGATGGGGAGCAGTGCTACAGACCAAATGCCATATACAGACTAAAATTCATATGTTGAAACTTAATCCCTAATGTGATAATATTCGGAGGTGGCACCTTTGGGAGGTGAGTAGGTCATGAGGGTGGTGCCCACATGAATAAGAGAGACCCCAGAGGTTCCCGTGTCACTTCCACCACGTAAGGACATGAATCAGGAAACAGGCTCTCACCAGACACAATCTTGATCTAGATCTTGGGTTTTCCAGCCTACAGAACTGCAGAAATCAATGTCTACTGTTAAAGTCACCCAGCCTGTGGCATTTTTGTTACAGCAGCCCAAAGTATTAAGACAGACAGCAACAGGAAACTAGAAGAGAAACACCTATGCAGATGGTGAGGAGTCAGATTGTGCATTTACCTTATGTTAGAGCCAAAAAGATTTAGCGATTGGATGCGCGGTGTGGGAGGAAAAGAGGAAGTGAGTCTTGCTCCGAGGTTTTTGCTGTTTTGTTTTCCCCCAGCAACTACAAAAATGGATCGACTTTTGGTTGGGACAGTGTTTTAAAAAGCCTGATTAGAGTAGGCCCCAGGGAGAATGGAAGAGGAATGGCATCAGCTAGTAGACCAACTACTTCAGGGCATCTTGCTATAACAAGGCAACATGAACGCAGCAGCAGCAGAGGCGTGGCCAATCGGAGAAGAAATGTGATGACACAGACAGTGGGAACAACTGCTGAAGAGGCACCTCTGAATGCACGCGAGGGCACAGAACCGGCGCAGAGGCCAGCTGAGCCTGCCCACAGAGAGGAGGGAGGGTGACTATGTGGGCACAGGTGCCAGGGAAGTGGTTGATGTGACGGTGAAGGAGAATGGAAGTTCTTTCACACTGCTTCTGTGCTCTCTGCGAAACTGAAAACAGCTATGAGTGAAGCAAACGAAAATCAAGAGAGAGGAGAAAGTATAAAAAAAAAATGTAGGGGGAAAAGGTGAGTGAAGTGTTAGAAACGTAATATAATTGTCAACCAGCACAAAGGATCAATGAGAGGTTGTGGTTGTGAATGAAAAGTGAGACCGGTCACAAGGGCGGACGGTTTCCTGTGGCCTGTGCGACCTCACTGCTGCGGGCATGAGGGAGGTGACGAGATGAACTTAAGAAGCATCAGGGTTTGGTCACGTGAACAGGACAAACTGAGAGCAAGTGCAACAACACGTCCCGGGATCTAAGACGGGCAAGCAGATTTGACAGCTGAGGTTTCACTAAACGTATGATACGCGCTGATAAAAAATCAGTGTCGGAGATGTCTAATGACATGTGCATGATACAGCAGGAAAACAAACAGGTTGCACTAAGCACTATGCAGCGCATGACCCCATTTTGAGAGAGAGATATTATACACACTCATTATGGCAGAGAACAATGATTACTTCTGAGTGATAGGGAAATTTCCTTTTTATGCCTTTTTGAGATAGTCCACAAAGAACATTTATTGCTTTAATAATTAGAAAAACATGTTATTTTAAATGGCATTGCTGTTAAAATTCCTTGTAAATGATGCCGCCACTTAAATTACAGGTTTAATCTGTATGAGCAGGTCTTCCTAAAGTCAGTAATAGGTGCTACGAAAGTACATTAAGATGACAGAGATTTTTACATGGAAATGGACTTGATTGGACTATGCACCTCCTTGGATGGCTCTCTAACCTAAAACATTTCTAAGAGACACCCACAGCAAAGGCTCTTATTCAGAGAGTGTGTATCAAGCCGGTGTAACGATGTCACCGATCCTGGCTAGTTAGGCATCCTTTCTGACCCACTGGTGTCTGTGTGGTTTTGCTGTTACATATTTTGAACATCATCCCTGTCCATACCTAAGAGAAAAACAGCAGACCGAAATATAGAGGAATAATTGGGTTTTGATTCTTCAACCACATGAAATACAATGTAGTCAAGAAGGCCGTAATTTATGAACGCTAGAAACACACAAAAGAATAATTTAAATGCTTGATAAAAAATGGAGAACATAAAACTGTGGAATAACCTGGTTACAGTCATGTTATGGAGGTAAGATCATGGGTGAATTTTTAAGTCAGTAATTTAACAATCAAATGATACATGTTTCCATTAAGAAAAAGCAGCAAATTTTCTTGTACATGAAGATTAAAACTCAGTTATTAGTAAGAAAACTAGAGCCATGAAGAAAGACTAATCCCACATGGGTCCTGTAGATAAAGTACAAAATAAAAAAAAAGAGAGCTATAACTTAAACATATCACACAGTGCTAAAGAAAAATTAATAAAGAGGCATTTAAATAGCCTGTAGAACAAACTGTTACATTTTAAAAGCTGATATAAACTTCTGATTTTTATAAATAATTATCTTTGCTAATAAAAATGTTAAAAAGCTGCTCCATTACTACTGCTCTCTCATAATATTCACTTAAGGAAATGTATCAAGATTAAAAATCTAGCCTCTTGAACACAGTGACTTTTTTTTTAACAGGTATGTCATTACTACTGTCTCACAACTACAAATACCCATTTTATAGGGGCAGCCTAACTTGCTATGAAACAAAAATGGCACTGAATGTTTGCCAAAAAATTATATTTAGTCAGTTACAATCTAAAAACAAACTTTCTACTTAGAGGCACCTGTGAAAGTAACAACGGGCCCCAGAAAAGTCAATATACAATTCACTGGCAGAAGAAACGACGGAATAACAAAATTTTAGATTAGAGGGTTCTTAGGTGCTCGTAACATTATAAACTATTCGGGGAGCGCCAGAAAAAAATGTGGCACAAGTTGTTTTTAAAAGCATGAAAAGTATAATAAAGAGAGTTGCAAAGTCCAAAACCAAGCACGTGGAAAGCTGGTAAGCTTTTAAACCGATGAACTTCCAAAATGAACTACGTTGACTAAAGGAAATACTTAGCAAAATTATTACAGTACTATAGAAAAATGTTTAATGTCAACTAACAGCACTTAAACTGCAAGGTCTGTCATCTGTAACATGAAAGTATTTGTCATAGGCAGTCGTCATACATCCTTAGAAAAAGTGTTAAAAGCCAAAGTTACTTGGCATCAACTCTCATTTTCTTTCGGAAACGCTGACAGAACTGTGTCCATGCTTTTATGTCATGTTCAAATTTTTATACCTACTGCTTTGTCTGATCATATCTGAATATAAACGACGCACTGTTCAGTCGAAAAACACAGACACCAAGTGATTAACAAGGAACCAGCAAACGATGTGACATACTGGCAAAGGGGCTGAGGTCACAGGGCCCATCGGTTTAGAGGCGTCCGCTGAACGCCTAGTCCACAGAACATCAGAAAGCTGTGCCTTTGAACCTCCCTCTGTCTTGCCCACCCCTCAACAGCCCACCCACTTCACTTCCATCCCAGCCACCAGCGCTAAGCAACAGCCTCTCATTCACACCCACAGATTAGGTGTGCAAAGTACCCTTACCTCCAGCTGTACCATTTTACGTGGACGCCGTTGGAAACAGTCAGACCACATTACCCAACGCCCCTCTGATGTGAACAGGCACAAAGAAATTATAGGCCACATTCCCTGAGGAAGCAGCTGGCCTGGCTTTCCCCACTAGATTATGTAAGAAGGTGGTTAAGACAGTGCTCCTGGAGGCAGAAAGACCTGGGTCCAAGTTTTGACTCCACAAGCGTCAGCTACACAGGGCACATAACCATGAGCCTTGATGTGAGACAGCAATAGCATCTCCTCCTTCAAGGGAGACGGGTGATGAAACGAGACAACCCACATCATGTGCTAAATGGCACTAGGGCTGGCATGTAGGGCTCAGTAAGTACCAGCAGCAGTTTTCTAGAGTTTTAAACACGTTATTCCCAAATTCTCTGACACTCCTTCCAGGTGGACAGGTCTCTCTCTCTTCCCCCTGAATCTGAGCCCTATGGCTACTTATGCATAGACTATTACAGAAAGTGACTTTCTGACCAAGACTAAGGAACGAACAGATTCTACTTCCTGTCTCTTGGGACACTCTTCGATGGATCTCAGCCATTTTGTGAAAAGGAAGCCCACACCCCAGCCCCAGCCCCGGCTGAACTCCCAGAAGTGAGGGAGCCACCCTGGAGTAGACCCTCCAGCACCCCCTCTACTCCCATCGCCACATGGGGTGCAGACCGTGAGCTGCCCCCACCAAACCAGCCTAAATTGCAAGGCTGTGAGCAAAACAAATGAACTGCTGTTGTCTAAAACCATTAAGGCTTGGGGTGGCTTGTAGCATAGCAATAGATGTCAAAGGAGGAATATGTTATTATCTTTGCATTCTTTCTTCTGCCAGGAAGGATCACAGGTTAGGATCTTAAAGAGCGTTCAGAGCATAATTCAGACATTTCTAGAGGGAAAATCTCCCCAGGGGTCCTTTTCTGTGAGTAAACACAGAACTCCTTGGGAAAGAAGTAGAACCTAAGAAAAACACACCTTAGTCCTCATCTCACCTAACCCCCACCGGAGTGGTGGCGGAACCCTAAAGAATAGAGGCTTCCATACATATCATGGGGCTTTTAAAAGAGTCTGTATAATGTCAGCGGTAAAACAGAAGTACAGCTTTGTAATGTCAAGTAACCAAATGAATGCTACTCAGAGACTAACATCCATCTTGAAAACCAAGGAACCACGAAGCCACCATCTGCATCTAAGGACAGAGCCGGAGACAGAGCACAGCAGTAGATTCACACAAGGAAATGACTTTTTTTTTTTTGGGGGGGGGGGTGCACATGGTAGGTAGGGACTAAACCAGAGGAACATGATTATTGTCCTTTTATTAAAAATATTAAGTGTCAATATTTTGCTAAGTTACTCGTATCCTCACCGACTGACTGCTTCACAGCCCTCCACAGTGGGTCCTGGAAACCTACGTTATGGTACATGAGCTTAATGCCCAGGACACCGCCTTCGCTGCACTCGTCACGAATGGGACTTGTTAATCACGGTTAGTCCCTCCCTAGATAACAAGTCCCAGGAGTACAGGGACTCTCTAGTTTACACCATCTTCCCGAGGCCCAGTACCTGACACAGTAGAATCCATTTAACAAATATTTGTTGGGTGAAAGCAGAATGACTAGAGCTAAAAAAGGTTATTGAACAAAACTGGAGTTGGTTCCTGGAGCACCTCAGTATGAATTCACATGGGACAGAAAAACAATATCCTTAAAAAAGGGGGGAAAAAAAGGTTTATACTCCATCACTGATATTGTGTTAGGAATAACTGGTTGTTGTCATGAGTTAGAAAATAATAAACTCATGCTGGAAGAGTTATTTTTCTTAACAATGTCCTCTCCATCTACTCAAGCCCTCTTCATACCCTCCATGGTGTATCGCCTACAATTAGAACCATCACCGGAATTCAGAATTTTATAGAACCCACACTTGAATAAATGTCACTTGTAATCACTTCCTCCGATCCCTTCTCTCCCTTTTCCTATCAATCTACTTCCAAACGTGGTTAACATCATCTCCCTTAAACACTGTTTTTGTCATATCCCTTCCCACACCTCGGAGCCTACAGTTAATCTCAACTGTCAAGGGTTTGGAATTTAAATTCATTAATAGTTTGACATGTTACAATTCCCATTAAGGGCTTCTAAAGCTCTTCCATTAACTGTCCTCTCCACCCTCCCTCCAAACCAAACTTATGTCACCATCTCCCAAATAAGCACGAACACGCGTAGGATCTTTGAGATAGCCAAGCTATGATGGAAGGATTCTCCTCAGTGACACCACTGAGGTCCCATTATTTTGTCAAGACACTCCAGAAGGAAGCCCAGCGCACTTCTCAGTGTCTATGAAAGATATATCCCGAATCACTCATGGATTGGGCACCATCAAGAAAAGCCTGTTAGCCCTAAATTAATTTTTAGGAGGTTTATATAAAATAATCGAAGACCATTAGATTCTGTTGATTTAGCCTTTGTGAAAGGAAACCTGAACTTTCTAACAAGACCAGTGATACGTCTGCATGTCTCTATATGAATTATTATATTAAATTCTTCATTAGTAGTGAACCTGTCATTACCAGGCTACATAATCTGCCCTCACAAATTTCCGGCAACTTCTATCGACTGGAAATAGCAAAGGATTATGTAACTCGAGGAAATCAATACGACAGCCTTTCATGGGAACCAAACTAAATTCCTGTTTAATGACTCAATTCACCACCTGCCATTTCTTCAGATGCAAGTGAAAACAGAAAAGCAAACTGATCAAAAAAAATGAAAGGTAACTATAAAAGACAGATTTAATAATGACTGAAATGTGAGATGATCAAGATAGAAACAGCAGTTCCTTAGCTACCGCATCCTTGTCAGTTTCAAAAACCTCCATCATTTCCTTAATCCTGGGTCACGTGGCATTCACACACGCTTCTACGTGTTCTCATCCAGAAGATGAGAATATGAGTTATGGAAAAGCACAAACTTTTCTGTACTCCATCTGATAATTAGCGAAAAGAAGAAAATATTTAAAAATCAATGATGCTCTTCCACATTATCATAATTGCCTTTCAGTAAGATCTTAGAAGGCTTTCATGATTTACTTCTGTTTGTAATTACAATGGGAGGGAACAGCAAATGAATGATTAAACACAGAAGGCTGTCTAACAATTTCTCTGCAGCTTTTATATTTACAATTAATTACAGGTGTGTGGGCTACGTTCTGGGAATTCACAGCATTTAAAGTAAAACAAAACCAAACCAAAATCTATGAATGACAACCTCCAGCTCTAGGAAAAAGCTTAATTTCATTAACATCACCTTTGATGCAGAGGTACAGTGAGAGCCAGGGCTGGAAGTAGGACAGGAAACGGCTTATTTATTCTGAGTTTGTTTCTCGTCCCTAAAGTGGGGCACTTATCTCAGGATTTCATAGTGATGCCAGGAGATAACGCAGATGGAGGGCCTGCACGAGAATCCACACAATAAAAACCCGCCAGTGTACGTCCCGCTCCCTCTCCCTGTTCTGCTCCAATGGTAGCCTGCTGGAAACCAGCAGTTCTCAGGACTCCAGAGCACCACGGGCCAAATGGAATTGCCCTTTTTCCTGGTTTTGGTTTGTCTACTGCCCAACCCGCAATTAGGAGGTGGAAGGAGGAGGCTGTGGAAAAGAAATTGTTTCAGTTTAAAAAGATGGAACTACCTCCCTCCTCTTCACTTTTTGATGGCTCCAAACAGAGGTGGTTATAAACAGAGTTATTCATGCAAAGTTTAAAATGTCACCAAAAACCGAAGATTTAACATAATAAAGAACATGCTGCCTAAACACAGAGACATGGGGACTAGACTGGTAAGCTGAGAACAGGTGTTTATAATAATTCATAGATTTTTATCATGCATTCCTACACATTTAAAGTCACTTTTTAAAACAATTAATACATATTATACTATTCCCAAACACTTCAGAAGTTTCCATAACTCCCGAGCCCTCCTGCTTTAGAAAACATGGTTGTCTAGACAGCACCTGACAAGTCACCTCTCTCCAAGGCCTTCACAAAACTAACCACTCAAGACCCGAAGCAGCCACGTGAGCCCACAGAAATGATGCTGACTCCAGCCCTTCCCACCCTATGGCCTCATCATCTAAAATATCCATTTGGTTTTATGCCACTGCTATGAGGATAAATTAGGAGATCAACCTCACTTGTCATCTGGCACTCTCTGACTTGAGTGGGAGTTCCACCTAAGATGCAATGCCGATTTCATGAGACAGCAAGCAGGTGACCAAGGTCGGTTCTATAACTTTCAAAGTGTGAGGAGAAGGTGAAAGTTCAAGGAGAAATCTTTCTACTAAGATAGACTGAGATTCCACTGCCAATATTTTCTCAAGCCCTTCGTATGTGCCAGACCCAGGGCTAGGCGCTATAGTATGTGATCTTTAGTCCTTGTACTTCAAACAAAACTATGACTGTGCATTAAGGCCAGAGAGATAAAACACTAAAGCCCCCCCAACCCCGTGTACCCAGGGATTTAAAGGCTACCATAAAGGTATGATGGCTGCGATGCCCAGACAGGAGCACATGTCTGGGTTGTTACTCCAACCTGATGAGTCTCACCCTCTGCGGTGCATAAAAATCACTACTTGAATATACGAAACCATGTTTGAAGTACTTTATGAAAAAATTCAGAGCTCCCCAAGGGTTCAGCATCTATAATGTTTTATCCATTAACACCTAGTGCTCATAGGAGCCGCAACCCATTTTTGATACCGATGAGGTGCCTAGTACAGCACCCGACACCAAGACCAGACTCTGTCCACGGCCTGTGTTTCCACAGAGGAATTTCATGACAGGGGTTCAGGGTTGTTGAAGAGCTTGTCAGCTCTAGCGTTTTTATTTTTGCATGGAGTAATTATGCGAACATAGGCACTGCAACTGTCTGCTTATAGCAGGCTAACATGGCTGTATGAGGGCAAAGTCAGACACGGCTGACACGTACTTTACATTCTCGCCAGGTCACTTTCGGCACTATGTTCAGCAGCGTTCTACTCTGGCCAACCCTACGAGAAAAAAGCTTTGGAAAAACTGATTTTAAACAGATATGCCTTTAGAAATATCTAGTAATCTTAAGGTGTGAAAGAAGAGGGCTTTTGACAATAACATTTACTTAACTTAGAAATCTAAACTGAACTGAGCTGAATTGGACTGGAAAGATAAAACTGAAGATACGATTTTTTAAAATTTCAAGTTGGCAATTTTAAAATTGCCTTATCAATCTTGTATTAGATGCATAAGACCTTAACTACAAAAAATAACCAGCTCATCTCAACGATTTGAAGAAAAACCATTCGTTCACAGCTAAGTGAGCAACGTAATGAGGAGGCACATTTTCCCTGCCTTCCACGGGGCAGTAACTATAAGCATCTGAGATATTCATATTTCTCAGACAATCACTAAGACATTCTGCCTTCGCTCTGGCTCTCCCGCAAACTTCTGTTTGCCTACCAGCTAGGGTGACTGCTACAATTTTTTCTCCTTGAAAACAGTGATGAATTTTAAAAATTTACGTTTAGCAAATTAAAACTTTTCATGAGAAAATAAAATGCACTTTAATTACGCCATGAGAGTAATTGTTTTAGAAAATGCACAGCAAATGACTGATATCCTGAAGCTCACGCACTTCAGTGGCTACTGCCTGAGGCAGGATGAAACCCAATCATACCATGGCCTTCCCCCTCCAGCACGGTGTGCCCCAGCCTCGCTCTGCACCTGATTTAGGTCATTCTCTTGCTCTGACTTCTCGTAGTTCCTACCTCGCCAGACTCCTTCCTCTCAGGGTCTTTGCAGACCCCGCTCCCTTTGCCTGTGCACACTTTTTCCAACTGTGTTCGCAACGTCCCTCCTTCAGGTCCCAGGGGGCGTCAGTTCCTCGGAAAAGCCTTTCTTGACTCAGCCTCGGGTACCACCACCCCCTGACTCTCTCTCGTGGCATTCTTTCCTTTCCTCCACTATCACAACTTGTGCTTTGATGCTTTGTTTCCTGCTTTCACGTCAGCCTCTCCCACTAGACTTTAAGATCCATGAGAAAGCTGGAAGCTCTTAATTTTTCTCTCTAAAAGGACTGCAACTGAAAAGAAGGCAGACTTTCGAGAGCACTGCTCCAGATCCTTGTTTCCTCTCATAATCAAGACGTGCCATTAATTAGCAACGTGCCAAAGCAAGTTCTTCTAAGAACCCGTGACTTGTGGTTTAGCCAGGGAGTCTTAAGATGAGATAGGTAAAATGATATCGGAACACCTCGAAGGAACACCCCGTTTTCAGCTCACAAGAAACTAATTCTAAATAGGAACTGTTAATTGAACTGAAGGTCCCCTAAATTACGACGATTTTCAAAGTGCACAAAAATCTCTTTCGGGTTTCATCCCAATTGCAACCCTGAATCTATCATGCACCCGGTGTGGATTAGACTATACAGCACTGACCTAAAAAGCCTCATCTTTAGTGTGCTCTCATAGATATCCTGATAATTTATTAATAAAAATCAGCAAGAAGATGTTGTTCAAGTGACTTCAGTTTCTTACTAGATGGTGGTGATAAACATTTTGCTTCCATGGCTTAACACCTTCACTTCTTAATATATTATTTTGCCTGGCATTGTCTATTTTTTTCTTCACGAACAGAAAATGTTCATCGCGGAAAATCTCTCAGGTGTGAAGAATCAAAATTGTTATTTCTTGTGGTTGTCTTACTGGACAAAATACAATGCTACCTAAAAATCATCAGCTATTTGTAGTTCACGAAAACCGATTTGCTTGCAGAAATAACACAATGTCTGGCCAACCCTCCCTCCTCTCCCTTCCTCTAGACATGGGACGAAGGTGTCACCTTACTGGACAGAGACAGACACGATTTATGGTTTAATGCGTTCAGCTCTGCTCAGCACATTCATTCATTACAATGAAAAACACTAAACGGGTATGTTTTGGTCAATCGATTGCGATTATAGAATTTTGAAATATAAAAGGCCGTGTTGTTTTACTTAACTGAAACCAGACTATTATTACTTCATCATTATTTAGCAGATGTGTTATATGAGGATACCCTCACAATACTTTCTAGTATGCCAGCAGCTGCTTTCAAAACTGGAGTGGGAACATTATTCTATTTAATGCTTTCATTTTATTTAAATAGATTTCCTTTGTTCTATGTCAAAATTCTAGCACTGAGCCATACAACCATAAGGTTTTTTAATTTGAAAAATAAAGCATGTAAGTTCTGCCTAAAAAGCCATATGTAATTGTAAATAATATGTAGTATGTTTTAGAAGTGAAATTTGTAAAAATGTGTATTTCCAATTAATTTAAGGAAAAATATTTCACAAAAAAACATTGTGTTATAATAAAATGTATTTGACTAATTAGAGCTCTTAAATTTATTTTAGCAAATATAGTTTTAAAAGTGGTATTTTCTTGACCACATTGCTTTACGTCAGTGTTTCCCAAGTGAGGCTACTGTGTATCCCATGGGGAGACTTTTTGGCTGTCACAACTGGGAGAGCTCCTGGCACCTAGTGGGGATAAAGGCAGAAGCCAAGGCTGCTGGGAAGCATCCTACACACAAGACAGCCCCTCCCCACGACAATGACAAAAAATATCTTGTCCCAAATGCCAATGGTGCTAAGGTTGAGAAAACCTGCTTTAAAACAAAACTGTTATAAACATTTTTTTAAATCGAGTTTTAAAACCAATGAATAGGTCATTTTCAAAAAGGAAGATTATTTTAGGCAAAATCTGAACATAATAAGTCACAGTCAGAGAAGATAATATATAATATTACATATGTCATACATAATACATAATAAAGTCACAATATACAATTTTCTAAAAGGACACAATTTTGGAATGATAAACCTCCACTTATATTCACATCAAATTTTTGTATGTGTCTGGTACACAGTAGGTGCTCAAAATTTGAGAGGAGGAGGAAGGGATCTATCTTCTTATATCGTACTCCGGAACACCTTATAAGAGACCTGAAACCACGATAAAGGACTGCACTAGCTTGTCTGGCAGATGTCCTCCAAAGTCCTCCCTTCCTCCATCGCACTAGCATGTAGCCAGCCGGTCAGCCACAGCCACTTCCCAGTCTCCTAGGTAGCTAGGGTGTCCACAAAAGTCCTCACCAATGCTCGTGTGCGCACCGCTTAGAAGATGCTCGTCCTTCACTTCCTCTCTCGCCCCTTTAACCAGAGTTTGGGATGTAGAGGTGGCATTGCCCCAGCTTCAACCATGCAGATTAGGCTAATTCTGTAAGGAGAACGGTAAGATAGAAACAACCTGGGCTGCTGAATGAACACTTGGCATAGAGCTGCCACTCCGGCAGACACCACTCACCTCCAGAATGGTGAGAATTAAATCTTATGTAATCTACCATACTGTGGGTGTCTCTGCTGTGGCCATTTTACATAAAGCTATTATATAAGTTGGTATCCCCTATAATGCAAGTGCTATAAACGCATTTATCTGAAGAAATGTTAAACTGACATAATTTTTAAAAGGCTTACTGCAAATAATACTTGAAAATCTGGATTATATAGTCTCTATATAGTGACTATAGATTCGGAGGAAGGATTGTCATGTCTAAAATCCTGTTAATTCTCAATTGTCCAATCTAAATGGAAAAAAGATTCAGGAAATCTAGAACTAACTGCCCAAGGAATTCGTTGTTTCAAAAAATACTAGTAGCAAGAGGGGAAAAGTAGAGAAGGACCGAAAATTCCACAAAATAAACAATTTACATTGATAAATGATTTCTGGATAAGCTGTATTTTTAAATTGTGAATATTCAATTAAATTTAATTCAGAAGGCTGTGTGTCTACCTTGGGTTTCAGAAAATGTAGGTGCTTCTCCTTGAGCAGATTCTCTATTAAACTCAATACTTTTCTCTAGACTCCTTTTGAACGTACATATATTTTTCAGTATATATTACTCAAAGATTTACTTCTATTTTGTGTCAACGAGGGCGAATTACTGAGAATCAAAGTATTTCTTACACAAACAAATTAAAATATATGTCAGTTAAGCAGTCCTACGCAAGTCATATTTTCCATCAATATTGCTCTTTTAAAAATATAATTCCCCCCATAAAATTCATGTCTAAAATATTACACCTGTTATAAAGCCAAGGACATTTTTTATTGGCAAATATTAAGTAGTACAAGTAACAAGATAAACATTGTCATTTCATTATACCCTCCTTCCAGAATCGCATTTATGGATTTCACTGAAAAGTCAACTGCCATTAATTCAATGATCTATGCAATTTTTTTATAATTTGAAAATCAAAAGCATCAAGATAGCATGATTTAAAAAGTAAAATAGTTTGGTATAAAATACCTTTTTAAAGTTTCTGAAATTCTAAAAAATGTGAATGTCTCACAAGAGAATCATTTTTAAATTTTAATAAAGTTCCAGGCATAAGTTAGGTATCTTTGTATCTGAAAAAAAAAAACAATTTATATATTACGTTCAAAAATATCTACTATATTCAGAAAAATATGACTTTTGCCTTCTTGAAAGAAAACAAAATGCACTTCTCTCTCCCAAGTGAACAGCAGCATATTCACTACCAATGGAGCAGACTGACTTATAGAAATAAGTTTATCTCATAAAATGAAATAAGTTTCCCATCTCTCTTCTTCCAATTTCTTTCTGGGGCATTAGCCAGTCACTAAATACGATTCTATTATTAAAGGAAAAGGCGACTAAATGACACATCTGGACCCAACTAAATATTTCATTAGTTTCACTAGCTCCAGTGAATGCCCCCAAGGGAACAGTCCATCAGTAAATCACTACAGTGAAACCAGGACAGGTATGTGAAAATAGTGTTATTACCTACTCTTAAAAATACAACCATCCTAATAAATCAACCACAATTCTCAATTTAAAAAATGACAATAAACTTTGAGCCTCCAAAAACATTCAGCTTGTGCATGCCACATTTTTGACCTGAGATAACTCATAATCTCTTGGGGCTTCTTTTTTACCAACCACTGATTCTCCACCGGGACAGTGTCCTAGAGGGAATTTTGGAAAAAGGTGAGAGTATTTTTAGTTTTCACAGTAATTGGTGTTTTGGGGGCAGGGGAAGGGGTCTGCTGCACACCCCAGAAAGGTCGCAAGTACCCCACAACTATCAAATGCCCTGTTCATTCCTTTCATTAAACTCTTCAGTTTGACTATCTGAGCCTTGAGAGTAACTCCTTTTTGTACAGTTCAGTTTTAACAATGAATTTTCCAAGCATTCAACTCCCATAAATGTGTACTTTTGTTTGGAACTTTACCAATAGTCATCGCCATTTCAGAAAAGTCACCTCCCTCACAGCAAAACCACTCACTGCATCTGAGTCAACGATATAACACACCTGGATCAGGATTCTTTTGCAAAGGTTACGTTCATTGCGATGCTATGAACAGGTGCAAACAGCCACCTACTTTATCGTGTCTCCTTGTGTCTTCCCGTAGGGTCAGACCTGAGCATCTATATACTGAAATGTACAATGTTTTGTTAACAATTACTTTCCTGTTACTTTATATCACAATTAGGGCAACGTATTGGTTATCTGTAATATAACCTAATTATTCGTGCAATTATCTATACATTTCATTGAAGGACAGCAAAAGTAATACAAAGTATTTTATGAAAACAAAACACCAGATCTGATTGACAGAGATGCAAACCACTGACCGAGAGTAGCATGTAAAGCCCACTGCATGCCCAACATTGCTAGATTCTGTGAAAAACTTTCAGTTCGGAAAGCCCTAATCATTAGCAAGCCTTTACCCTCACATTTGCAAGTACTGCCGTTAAGTTAAAGAGACAAATAGACGTGGTTCTGAGGTGCTATGTAAAAACACACTCTGCTGGACTCTCAGACATCTGTGTGAGAGGAGGGAAGTGCCACTGTGCTGATCTTCGCAGGCCGACAGAGAGGGAGAGAAAATCCCTGAGGTAGAACTGCAAGCTTCACATCTGTTTGGTTTTAGGAGGCTACACGACAGGCCTTTCCGGGGACCGTGCCCTTGTCTTCTCCTTGGGCTGAGGGTCACACGTTTGAGTGATGAACTGATTCCGCATTTCTCCCACAGACTTCATTCAAGAAAATACACACTGGCAAGCAATGCAAATGTTCCAAATGTGGGACAAGATGGAAACCTCTCACAAGCAAACTTAACAAAGCTTGTCTTGGAAAAAGCAACACCTTCAACTGAAAGCTGGTTTGCAGATGGTATCACTGTACCCCCATTATTCTGAGGCAATCATTCGGTCATCCTACTGAGGAATAATCAATACCCCCATTGTATTAATTTTCCGTTTGTGAACATGTACTGCAGTCATTATTTCAGGAACCATATCACCCCTTCCCACACAACTGGACTCTAGCGCTCCACCTTTTTTCCATTATGTTTGAAAGCCCACAACTATTCCCCGCCATATTAGTGCTCATTGGAGGCAATAATTTTTGACTTTTCACAGATTTTTATATGTTACAATCAACTCCCTAGGACAAAATTTGAGGAAATATTTTCTGGTGAAAAAGACATCCATACTTCTTGTATAATAAATATATCTGTTTTGGCCAAATGACCAAGAGCCAGGAAATACTTGATTACATACAAAGTATAAGTAGAAAGAAAAAAAAAACAAACTCAAATTTGGCTCACATATAAAACTGGAACTAATCAATTAAAAATTATGCATTGAAAAGTTTAACATTATTTTTAAAAAACAACAAACTTTACAGAAATATTTAAGTAACATAAAGTTAATTCTTCACAGATTGTGAAAATTTCAAAATTACTAAGCGACTAGATGAAAACTAATAAAACTATTTGAAGATATATTTATAAACATTTAGTTTTTTACTCTTGAGTTTCTGAAAATAAGAAATCATTTGTAATTTATATAGAAAGGAAAAGTTGTATTATTAGTAATATCTTTTATAAAGAATTCTTAATTTTTCCTCACTGACCTCAAATACATGAGATACCAAATTACCAATTTTCTGAAAACTTATGTCTTTAATCAAATGAAGACATGAAACATAAAAGAATCTGGGAACAAATACAGCTTAAATCTTAAGTTGGCCATACTTCAGTGTTTGAGTTTATGAAGATTATGGGTTGATGTTTTTAGGATGAGTGGCATTTTTTAACCTGATATAACATTTCAAATCTATATGGTTCAAAAACTAAGAAAAAAAAGCTTCACCACTAGCGCTTTGAAAAAAGAAGACACAGCAGCAGGACTCAGTCCCAGAAGGCTCTTACCCGCAGGGCCTCAATGACAAGGTCTCGGGCCTCCAGCTCCCCTTCCATCACACTGAGGAGCATCCGAAGCTCTGATTTACTGAGGGTGTCCACATCGAACTCTTTTCTCTGTAACACAAATGTTTAAAAAGCAGTGAAAAAACTCTTCCTGGGAACCGTATACATGTCTAAATGTGCAGCCCTTCTAGAAGAAACATGGTCTTTACTTTGCTTCCCCCACGCACACACACATGGACACACACACATACGGGGCAGGTGTGCCATGGATCATTTTTATTCCAAAGGCTCAGTAAACCCAAAAAGCAATGGGCCCTGTGCAGCAGCAGGGAATCTGTTCCCTGACCTTTGAGGAGGAGGGCTAAAGAGCATAAGACCATAAATCATAAATCTCTCCACTAGGGAGATCTATTTTCCCAACCTGCCCGCACACCTAGATTCAGAATCTCCTCAAACTGTGACCCAAGTTAAACAGCCCCTCGAGTTTGTGTCACAACAGGCTCCAGTGTTATGTGGGTGAGAAGCTATGAGGGTCGCCGAGAAAGCACGAGAAGGGCCCCCACGTAAAGGCTCCTGGGAGGTTATCATAAATTCTAGGACATCCAATAACAACAGACAATGTTTATGGAACACTCTGCAGCAGAGGCCACCAGCTGGCTGCCTACAGCCAAATCTGGCCCACAGATGTGAGTTACAAAGTGTCTGGGCCACAAAGTGTTTGATTCAGCCAGCATTAAAAAAAAAAAAAAAAAGATGTCACCAAACCATCCAGATCTCTGGCTTCTTTCCAAAATTAGGAATCCTGGGTAACCCTGGATTCACATTCCCACAGGGTAATAGCCTGCTGAGCCAGGCCGCAGCAGCCCCTGTCGGAGGAAACCGCTTCTTTCTCTGCTGCACACACGCACATATGCACATGCACACGCATGTACACACGCACACACACGCACACACATGCACGCACACACATGTGCACACGCACACACACGCCCACGGAGCAGGCATAGGCACTTTTAAGAGGCCTGGCCCACCACCGACATTTCCTCGCGTGGGCCTCTGGGCAGGTGAGTCCGAAACCCCTGCCCCACAGTCACCGAGCGCTTTCTCGTGCGATGCCCCGGGGCTTCTTGCCAGTGGCAGGCAGGCCGAGGCTGGAACCCCTCACCTTTCAGAGCCCCGGCCTCGCCACGAGGCGCTGGGACCAGGCCCCGGGGGTCACAGCCCTCACCCGTCACTCTCCCGGCCCCACTGCTTCCTCCGTCACGGTCCTTCCGGTCCTTCCCTGGGGACCACCTTCCCCACTGATCTACCACGATTCCCCATCCTCCTGTCCCCACCTCCGCTGGCTCTTCTCACGTCAGGCCACCTTCCGACCGAAGCTGGGAGAGGATCCCTCAGCACGTCCACAGCTCCGTCTGGTTAGCAAGTCTTCTCAGCCCGAGCTCCCCCCAGAAGCCACACTCTGCTGTGCCCCTCTTTGGAGAGGCTCGTGTGACAAACTCAGTCACCATCAAAGGGAGGGAAACACACGTTCGTCCCCAAATGTCTCGCAACACCCTACCTCAGCAGCTTGTCTTCGGGACATTCCAAAACAGGACTCACGGCTGCACACCACCCAGCGGTTTCCAGAGCATTCTCCAAGAACTAAACCTAACCCTTACAACCTCATTTCAGCTGCGGTTGCGGAAACCACAATCCAGAGAAGCTGGATAACATGCCCGGTTCACACAACCAGGCAACGGCAGGACCGTGATCCAGTGCTTGACCTGCCTGCTCTACCGTCACAGCACAGACACCCTCGAGAGGAAGGACAGTGCCATCCTCTCCATCGGCTAGTAAGAACTGGCTCAGCACTTATGTGCCAGCCCCTGGGCTACCCCTGATGGCAAAGGAGTAGACGCGGCAAGCCTGGAAATGATTCCAGGGGCTTGCACGCGCGACCAGAAACTGGTCCATTCTCAGTTTCAAGGGAAACTTCTGGAGGATTCTAATAACAGTATAAGAAAAAGAGATCCGAACTAGTTCATTTTCCAGGTGAACCTGTTTAAAGGCTTTTCAACTTAAGTGTTTCTTCTTGCACACACGTTAGAGCAGTTGTTTAGAAAGGCAGGGGCTAAGGATGAAAAAGGAGAGAAGAAAAGCTATGACAAGCCTAAAGCATGGGTAGTTCCTGTTAGGAGGTTAACGCAGAGGTACTCCTCATGAATGGTGAAATCCAGGGGGGCAGGACTCAAACTTGGCTCCCATTACAGTCGTGTCTCGCAGGTCTCATAACCCAGTAGTTCTCTAAGTCACACACAGGTAAGAATCCCTTGGAGACCTTGCTAAGGCAGACTGCTCGGGCTCCACCCCTGCCATTTCTGGTTCAGTGTGTCGGGGACAGGGCCTGGAATTCGCCTTCCTAACAAACTCCTGCGTCTGCTGTTGGTCCAAGGACTGAGCTTGGGGAAGCATTTCTGTAACTTGTGAGTCTGTTTTCTCATCCACATAACAGAAGACCTAACACCTGCCCAGCAAAGTTTTTGGGAGGGTTAAACAAAAACATATAAACGAAGTAAGCGCTAAATAAAGGTGGGTGACTGCTATGAATAAAGGTGGGGGACTTTTATAATTAAAGCTGAAAGCACCTAAACATTTTAAGAAAGGTGGAGTGGAATATTGGTTATACGCCTATTTCTTTGAAAACCTACCAGCCCGAGTCCAATAAACTCACTTTATTGACTATGATGAAAGACAGAGTCTTTCATCCCGGTTTTTCCCACTGAGATGAGAGAATAAGCTGCAGTTCTTATGTGCTTTAGAGAGTAATGTTTTATTAATGCTGCTGCTGGTTGTTCTAAAGATTTTAATTAATTGTATATTTTATTGCTCTTGTTTCCCTGAAGCTTCATAAGCAAAGTACTCCATTTTAAAATCTAATAAATTATGAAAGACACGGTCAAGATTCTTATTTATATTAGAGTAAGGAGAGCTTGCCCTAGTTCCAGCACCATCAACATCGTAGCACGTGACCTGCAACCAATACTTCTGTTTTCTACTAAATCACCATCAGTAAAAAGGGAAATTCATTAAAATAAAAAACACTGTTTCATGAGTTCTTGCTAAACCTCAGATTGTTGCATAGAATGTTAAAAAAAAAAAGTCTCCCATCACAATGTTTTAGGCGATGTGTTAAACACAAATTTAAATAAAAATATTTAAATATTTTAAAGAGTATGTCTATCTGTCTGCAGCCATCTCACTGCTGTTTCCTCACTAAAAATACTACTTCCTGGCTTTCGATAATAAAAATGTTACAATAATATTTTCAAACTGTCATTCTCCAATGATCCTTTCATTCCCTATTCTGTCAAAACAGAGTAAAAGAAAGTATATGAAAACATGTTACAGGCTGTAAGACTCCAGGTAGTTTACAAATAAATTCAAAGCCTTTTAGTATTTTGAGAAAAATAAAGATGCCCCAAAGCAAAAATCCCAATAAAAAAAAACTATATTATTGTTTCATAAGTGGCATTTATGTCATCTGATGCACGTATGGTACGAAAGTACCCAGATACAGAGAAAGCAATTATTAAGGTTTCTTAGTTTAAGAGCAAAATAATTGTTCTAAATCTTATATTTTTGAACCACTTTATTTGCATATGAATGACATACAAAATGCTGTACATCTTTGATGTACATCTTTAATGCACACAATTTGAGTTTGGAGATAAGCATATACCCATGAAACCATCACCACATTCAATGCCATAAACAAACCATCACCTTCAAAAGTTTCCTCCCATCTTATTTTTGATAAATTTTATATTTTGAAAAACTAACTTGATAACCTAATTTGCAAAAGAAAGATACAAGTCAGGATAGATCCAAATGCCATGCTCAGGTAAAAAATTAGGATCAGTATCAGGGTACCTGTGAAAACGCAACTCCCTTCAAAAACAAATCACAGGAGACGAGTTTGCAGACTAAGCTCTATCATTACTGCACTTTTATTACTGCACTTGCTTGTCCTAATTAACAAAGGATACTCTAGATCTCATCATGTATTAGTAATGGCAAGGCACTCAAAAACAAAAAGCAAACAAACAACAAAAAAACACTGCCTGTCATGTTTGATGTCTGCCAGAAAAAGTACTCCAGGAAAAGTGTTTCTGAGCACTGAATTTTAAACATCTGGCACGGACAGTTTAAGCTAATCCACAGTCTAGTCATCAAGCAGAGAGAAAGTACTCTTTGGGACATAAACAAACATATATATATATATATACAGGAGACGCAATCCCAAACTCTTTCTATTCAACACAGCAGTTTTCTGGGTTGGGCATCTTCTACATTTTCTCACAGAGACTTAGAAAGAGAGGGGAAGGGAAAAGACAAAACAGACCTGGTTGAACTGTCACCTTAAATTGCAAGAACTGAACATAGGTCAGTACCAAGCTTCCTCCACGACCATTCTCTCCATCCGAAAATTCAAAAGTACCGGGTTTATGTAAGCAATCTGACAGAGCCCAAGAGGCTTGAAGACTCTTACCTACGTCCTTTAAAACTCAATGGAGTCAGCACATTGGGAGTTGCCAAAAAAAGCCTTTGGGAAATATTCTGTGCCACAGTGTCAGAAGAGAGGTGCCCTCAGCTCTCTGCCCAAACACAGCAGTTATGGTGAAAAACTAATGACCAAACACAAAGCCAGACACGTCCTCTCTTTCCACAGACACCAGGAGCCTCTCCTGCAGTTCCCGATTGGATGGGCTGTGCCTATTTTTTTAATCAACGAATAAAGCACGCGGAAGGGAGGTGAGCCCCTGAGTAGGCAGATGGACTGCAAAGATGCTATTTTGTCCCTCTGGATCTCAGATTTGTCAACGGTAAAATGAGAATGTATTAAGTAATCTTTAAACTCTTCCAGTGGCAAAATGTCCTGATTTCATATACCATCAGGTTTGCTAGACCGAGGAAAGTTAGGTCACTTACTCAAAACTCTGAGAAATATTTGAGGAAAACTAATTTTGTCTCTTTACTCAGAAGTTACAGAAATATATTTTCTTCCCAGTTTAATACTTCATACTAATAAATAATGATGCATTTAGAACTTTCTGTGTTCACCAGATTTATACTTTGGAGATGAAGAAGGCTGTAAAGAAGGGAAAAGCAATGAAAGTCATCTTGAGATTTCAAGAAGAAAATCGAAATTATTGAAGACTATCATTAGCACGAAAACATTAAATCCAATTTTCAGGTACACAGATCATTTATTTACAACATTAAGAAAATGTGAATTTAGACAACTGTAAACATTTTCATGAAGAAAAGTATGTTTTCAAGCTCTAAAGCTATTCCAAATCTCTGAAGCTACGTCTTACATTGAGATCAGTCCTTCTAATTTCTCTCTACACAGAAGAAAGTGTGCTCCTGACAGGGTTTGCATAACTGATTTCATTCTTCCTAATCTTCTTTTGTCCTCTAACTCATCCTTAGGACATAGCTTAAATCCCATTTTTGTGTGTTTCTCCAGGCTCCAGATTCTTTTATTCTCTCAGTTCAGTCTAGAGTCTGTTCCAATACTTCATTGGACAATTAATCATGTCCTGCCCTCTATATTTGCTCATTATATTAAACTTACTTATCTACGTTAACTTTCTATTTTCTCGCCTCTACTAGATGTGTTGGGACAGCAAGAGTATTGCACGGTTACATGATTTTACCTAACATGTATGCCCCCCCTTGGTCTAAAACACCTGTTTCACTCAGTATAAAAACACAAAGCATGTAACTAATAGAACAATCTTACTAAGATACAACAATCTGGTCTGCTCTAGGGGCAACTAAGTAACTGAAAATTCAATCATTCCCATTCACTGTTTCAAGAGCCATTTAGAGTAATCTAAACAGGGCAACCTAGTGTGTACTGTTCCTTTAAAGCAACATCCTGAAAACTCGTGGTCAACTCTCCAAGATCATGCATCTCAAATCAACCACACTGCCTGGGGTCTTTCACGAAAGACAAGCAACTCAGTAGATGGTAAAATTGATAAGTAAATAGGATGTCAAGAAGGAAACCTGGTAATGGATGCAACTAATTTGAAGTGTGATAAAACCGGAGTGAAAAGCAGAAAAGTGTCTCAGTCAGGGGTGGCAGCCTCTGATAATTAAGCATGGCAACTACCTTTCCCTTCTTTCAATTGTCTTCTTAGTCTCCATTTACTCTTTGGGAGAAACAAACCACAGTTCAGATGAAACCAATGTCTACTTCCATCCTAACTCAGGATTCTTACATCAGTCCTACATGGGACACGAATCACCTCCACATGCACGATAACATCCAGATCCAATAACTGTCCAATGAGAAGCCTATAACTGAAGAACATCATCTCAATTATCTGTAGGTGGCAAATGACAGCAGCTGATTTTCAAATGAAGAGGCTGAGTCCTGGATGGCTAAAGGATATTCTTACAGTTACAAAGCCCATCTGTGGAAGAGATCAGGCCTTTGGAATCATCTTGTTACTTTTTCAAGGAAACATAAAAAGGTCAAAACCAAATCACTTGCAAACAACTATCCATTCCTCACAGCAATGACACCTTGGATATACAGCACTTACTATAACCTTTTAAATTTATCCTCAACCTATTTGGTTATTTACTAACAATTTATTCCGAGACAGCATTTTTTCCCTAAAATATGGATGTCTACATGGATGGCATCATATTGTGCATAGCATTAATACTATAATCTCATTTTTGTATAATTTATAACAGATTAAAATAAAAATGTAAACTCCTTTGCTATTAATATCACCATCATAATCATCATTTCTTGTAATTGTTCTCTATTTTTTTGCCTAATTGTCAAAGACAAAAGTTTCCTTTTCCATGTTATATAAGTCTTGCAAAGGAGCTTCAATAGAGAATACAATCAAGTACATTCAAATAAAGTCTCCTATAGCAATACTCAGATGTGGTTAGGTGGCAAAGTATGTGAAGGCAAAAGGGAGACAAAGTGCTCCATCCTTTCTAGGCACATTCAAAGTTGAATTCTAGTCCCACATTTCTGGGCGTTTGCAGACAATTCCAAAGCCTTGCCTGACCTCCTTCTTCCTGCCCAAACTTTTCTTTCCTTCTCTTTTCCTGTTTCCAAATTTTCCATATTTTGGTCCCAACCTGCTCTGGATCATCCCCTCCTCCACACTCCAGTGGGTGATTTGGCCTTGATTCTATTATTGGAAGAATTCAGGATGGCAGGGGTGCAGTTACCATCCACCACCACATTCCCAGCCTCAATCATTATTTTGAAGAGAAAAAACCTAAAGGGAAAATTAACAGTGTTGGATATTAATTTTCTTTCAATCTATAAAGTATCTGAAAGGTCACTGAGAAAAGCAGCTTGGAAAGTGACAACATACAAATTGAAATCAAAAGAATCAGGGTCATCCTTCTGAAACAAGATCTGTGATATCTATGTTAATTATTACAAATCACAGGCCAATAGTGTTAAGTATTATGACACAGCTTCCTGGTGAGTGTTCATTTTCTTCATTCAGTAAATACTGGGGAACCATCATGTGCCTGGCAGTGTGCAGAGCAACCTTTCCTTTCTTTTACAAACAATACCCTCATTGCTATTCTTGATGAAGGAGGTTGCTCCCTCCCAGCAAGGGCCTTGCTCTCCATATGACAAGCAGCAGATATTTGTAATGGGTGATGGAGGACTAAGTCTGTGAAACATCTCCTCACCTTACAAAGTTATACCTGAAACAGAAGAGGACAGAACCAATTGGCAATCTAGCCTAGGCATGGATTAAATCGGAGAGGAAAAATGTGTTTCTCTAAACAAAATTGCTTCTGTGAGAAATACAACAATACCAACAAACAACAACAACAATAAAGTCTGAAACAGGTGCAAACAGAAATATACAGCCTATAATTTAAGAGAAAAGAAAAGTAATATTTGAATCTATTTCGTAAACTTCTAGGTTATTTTTCTAACATACATAGGTGAGACTGAAATTGAAACTTCTATATTCATCGCTGAAAGCCCCTCACAGGTGTCCCAGGTTACCTCTCAAGGGAACCTAGAAACCAGTCACACCCAGACACAGCTTCCTGCAGTTTCCCTGTCCAAGTTTTCCTTGTATGTCAAGACCTACCTCAAATGCCATTTCCAAATCTTTACACTAGTAATCCTCAGCAGGACTCTTCGTCCCAGACTCGTAACACAAATTATTTGTGCTTCTCATGACACCATCATCTTTGATTTAATTCCTTGGTATATGTCACTTCCTTCTACTGAAAAGTGTTATCTGAGGAGAGACAGATGTTAATCATGGTGACCCCATCTTGGTAAGTGTTCGGTATGTGTGTTAAATAAAATTACTTTCTACTTAAAATGATGCTGTGAAACTTTCAATATTCTATAGCTGCCATATAACTATAACTCAGTTTTTTTTTTTTAAGAAAGCAAAATTGGCTAAATTTCTTTTCATTGCATTTACATTCAATACTGTCACCTGGAAACAAAAATTTTAAGGTGCCAGCTGTTAATTTAACATTACTGTTATATATATTTTTAACAAAATCATAGTTGAATTTTTCCTTGTCGTTATCACCATGACAACAAAATTTATATCTACTTTGTGTATAGTAGCTGCTCCAGAAAATCCCAGAATGACAAGAATGTTGATCAGCTTCCCAAACATAGCTCTAAAAAGATCTCTCTTTTCCTTTCACTCTTAAATTCTTTGGTGACAATAAAAAGCAGAAAGATTTCTGTTTTCCATACTGCCTTATCCATTAGGAGTTATTTTCAGAGTAGAACTAGCAATCTAGCCTATAAAAGTCATCACATTTGGTGAAGGTGCTGAAAATAACCCAGGTTTCTTGGCACAGTTCACAGCAAAAACTATTAACATGATTCTACTGAATAATGTAGCTGTTATCTAGCTTTACGCTTGGGATACTTTCAGCATTTAAACAGCTAAGAACAAGGATCACAAACTAAATTTAAAACCCTCCACTGAAAATCATATTAAGCTGAAAACTATAAATTAAACTTGTCTCTAAGCAACAATCTAAATAGTCAAAACTTAGTGAAAACACTTTCAAAAACAGCCTACTGCTTTGGAGTCTCCGTTGGCTCATTACTGCCAAATGTATACATAAAAATCCATAGTATGTAAACCAATTGGAAGTGAAATGTTTCTAAAATGCAAAAAAAAAAAAAAGATAATTCACTAACAACAACAACAACAACGTTGTCCTTAGTTGTCACTAACCCAAAATGCATAAAAAATGCTTGATTTTTAATCATTAGATAAGGAGCAGTTATAACGACAAATATTCCTCAACCTGCTTTTCTTAAATTTAAAAATCATTCCATAGGACAAATGGCTGTTATGAAAGGACCATATCTTATTAAGTGAAAAAATGCCCAGTTTGCTGCATAGATGCCATCATTGAACTTAGCAAAAAGTCAAGTTATTTGAAAAAAAAAAAAACTATTAGATTAAGAATCCTACTACAACACCCCCGCCCTATCCCCGGAATCCTAAAGAATTCTATGAAAATAACAAGAATTTCACTTTCGCAGATTTCCCCTGGCTATTCCCATCAACAAGGGTGAAATGATCAAAACCCTACCAATATGCAGTATAAAAAGCAGACTCCTGGAAACGTTCAACAGCAGAAAGGGAACACTGGCCTTGCTAACACGAAAGTCTGCCTGGCGTCCAATGTGACCAAATAAAACTACAGATCATCTACAGGCCACAGTCAGATGTTTTTGTTTGGTTTAATTGTCAAGTGATTAAAATACTGAAGGTAGCAGAAAGAAGCCTGTTCTAGGTAGATTAAACAAATTCAGCCTTCCTGGGAAACAACACACACACACACATACCCCTACCTCTTTTTCCTCTCATCCCCCTCCCCCCTTACCCTCTATCTCTTGGGGAGGGAGGTAGGTACCCAGTCACCTCCCCTTCCCAGAGAGGCTGCTGTGTTAATAGCATCCTTCCTCACCGGACTTCAGAGAACTGATTCACTGCATCACAGGTAGGCAGGTTTCACTTGAAATCTTAAGAAAGTTCATATTTTGCTGGCAAAGACGGAAAAATCAATTTTCCTGAAAGTTTCAAATCCGAGCTTGCCAGTTTCACCAGGGAACGCGGCAAGAACGTTTTCCCTTCCCTCCCTCTGGCTCCCTTTTCCTTCCCAGGCCCAGCTCCTCTCCCGCCCAAAGAGCTTCCTCCACATCTCTCCCCTCCCGCTCCAGCTGAGACGGGGGACGCTGAGGCGGGCCTGGCCGTGTACACCTGGCCCTGCCCGCCGCCGCCCAGCACCGGCTCGGCCCCGGGTACGGGGAGAAGCGCGCGGCGTGGGCGCTGCCCCGGCTCCATCCCACCCGGGGTCCGGCGGGTGGAAGGGCGCAGGGCGGGAGGCGGCGCTCGCACGGCCGCCGGGCCCGGGAGCCCGTGGCAGCTCCCTCCCGCGAGGCTCGTCCCAAACCCCGACGAGGTTTCCACCCTGGCAGTGGCTCCAGCGCGCCCCCCAGGCAGGGGCTGGAAGCGCCGCGAGGCCGCACGAGGATGTGCTGGGGGCGGCGGGTCCCAGACCTCGGCGGCGGAGAACCATGTGCCGATGTGGACCTGCCCCCGCCTCGGCGCCGCCTCGGGAAGGGCCGGGCCCGGCCCCCGCCCCCGCCGTCCGCAGTGATGGGGCCCACGGCTGGGCAGGGCGCCGCTCCCAGGGCCCCGGCACGCGGGGGGACACACGCGGACCCACGCGGACACACACACACACTGCGCATCCCACACCTGCTCCACCGCGACCCGCCTCCCGGGTCCGCCGAGAGACGCCCCCGACACGCGCGCCCACATTCGCGCGCCGAGCTCGAGGCGAACAATGGGGGGCGGGGGGGTCCAGTTCGCCTGGAAACACAGCCCGGCCCTCGCGCCCGGCCGAGGCGGCCCGCGGCCGGGGCACCGGGAGCTGGGGCGCAGGGGACGCGGGCGGGGGGCCCCGCAGCCCCGCGGCTCGGAGAGAGCAGGGCTGATGCCCGCGCCGGCGGCCCCGCAGGGCCCGGCCACGAGGGACCCGCGGAGGGAGCGCCCCGGGGAGGGAGACCCCCAGGGAGGGAGCCCCCCGGGGAGGGGGGGCAGAGCGCCCCGGGGAGGGAGCCCCCCGCGGCGGGGACCCCCCCGGGGAGGGAGCCCCCCGGGGAGAGCGCATCCCGGGGAGCCCCCCGCGGGGCCCGCGCGGGCAGAGCGCCCCGGGCCGCCGGCCCCCGCGGCCGCACGCACCCCCCCCCGCGCCCATCCCGGGACCCCGGTTACCGCCGCCTCCGCCGTGGCCCCCGCCGCGTCCTCGGGGCCGCGGGAGGAGTCGGGCTCGCGGCTCGCGCCGTCCGTCGCCATCTTCGCGCCCGGGCGGCTCCGAGGCGAGCTCGCGGCGGCGGCGGGCAGCCCTGTCGTCTCCTCGCGTCTCGTCGCCTCTCGTCGCCGCGCCTCGCCGCGCCGGCGGCGCTCAGCCGGCCGCGGGCCGCGGGCGCGGGCAGCCCGGCCCGGCACCGCGCTCCCTCCGCCCCTCGCCGCCGCCCCCGCCGCCTTAACCCGCTGCGCGCCGCGGCCCCGGCAGGTGCCGGACGCGGCGCGGACGGGGGGGCGCGGCCCCCGCCGGCGGCGGGAGGGAAAGCGCCCGGCGCGGCCCCCACGGAGCCGGGCCGCGCTCGCCGGCCCCAGGAGGCGTCGGGCCTCCCGGCGCGGTCCCCCCGGGAAGCGCCTTCACTGCAGCCCCCTCGGCCCCGGCGCTGGGAAGGCGCGAGGCTCCGCGTTCTGCGTTCCCAAGTTTGTTTTCCTCCACGGCCGCCCCCAAGGCCCTGGGACCTGTCGGTGTCGGTCCCTGGCTTTGTTTTACTGTGTCGCTGCCTCGTCTTTTCCCAAAAACCTTCAACTCCGAATGAAAGTGGGACCTGCTAGCCACCATTACGCTGCGCCTGGCCGTACCTTCCGACACGATCCTTTTTCTCCAGCAAAGGTGAAGCAATGTCGCCCTGTAACCCCAAGTCTGGGGTATTTTCTTAAGGGTTAACCAAGAAATGTAAGTGCCATTTCTTGTAAAAAGGAGGCTCTCTACTTTCTGCTGGGGACACACACACACACACACACACACCCCAAAAAAAACTTCCCTAAAAATTTATTTTATGGGAATTATAGGTCTCAGAAGATGTTTCATGGACAGTTAGGCCCAAATTCTTAATTTGTCCTTCTCACATCTGATTCAGTTCTTACCCTTTCCTGCCAGTTCCCAGGATGTGGACATCTATCAACTTCTCTAGACCATATGGTATAGGCCTTCCCAAATCAACAGATCCTAAAACGTGTTGAAAGCCCCCTTCCCAAATCAACAAAATCAAATGGAAGCATCCAAGCTGTGTCTCAAAGAAGTGAAATCAAACCACAACCAAATCCTGGACTTGAAATCCTGGAGGATGAATGACTGGAATGTTCATTCCAAGGGTTACAGATCAAAGCTTTTTTTTCCTTCTTTTTAAATGTCAGACTCCTAATGAAAGGTTTGGCTTCACTTTCCAAATGGATCTAAATATGACTCAAACCAGGGCAGAAAAAAATCTTTTCTGTAAAGGCTTGGAAAGGGTTGATCAATAAATTGTAAAAAGTTCACTCCCAAAAGAGGTCTATATCAAGAAAGGACTTTCACCTGGAACCCTGGGGTTAAGGGTCACAGGTTTAGAAATTGCTCCAGGGGTATCCTATATGCTGAGGTGCTCACTAATTTATTTTCTTTGACTTTGATAGCTACTCCCTCTCTTAGCTCTACTGTTTTCATCCCTGTTCATTATATCACTATCACTTTCTTTTATCAACATTCTCTCTAAAATTATTCAATATTAGCATAATAGATTCCTTATAAGATGAAAGTAAAGCATTTGACAGTAAAACTTAGATGCTGTACTGATAGTAAAAATTAAAGGTTGGAGCCAAAAGCTTCTCTTGTTCTTTCCAAAATGCATTTGCACACATCACAAAGCAGTGAATTTTCTGATACTTGATACTGTTGTTGAATGGCTACCCAAGAAATTAACTGACTCACTTCTGAAAAAAAAAAAAAAAAGAAACAAAACAACTTCACTTGTGGGTTAAGAACCAACAGTTTAATATGACAGTATTTCTGGGAAGCAAATCCCAATTATTTTAGAACAAAAGAACATCGCTGAGAAGAAATAGCTTCTATTAGTCTAAATACAATTAAAGCAGAATCACATCACAAAGGAATCAATCCTTGACTCTGGTTTCTTTACTCTCATCTTTTTTTTTTTTTTTTTTAATTTAAAATGAAAAATAGGTGAAAAGAAATCACAGGACAGCACATTTTTAACTGCCAAAATCCAGGATGTGGGAAGGAAAATAAACCAGTATTTTGTCTCTGCCTGAAACTGCAGTGCCCACCCTGGATTGAAGGAGTGTTGGGCCTTCTGCTTATAAGTAGCACACTCGAAATTAACTCCCTTCACTGGACTGGCCCCCCTGGCTGCTTCTCCAAGGACACTTGTTAGTTTAAATTCTCTCTTGAGATTTAGCCTCTGTTGAGATAGAGATTGCAGATTAACTCTTTCTGAGAGATTTTCTTTGCAAAAGGCAGGCTCTGTTAAAGTCAAACCAAATAGATTTGAAAGAGTAGTGACTTGATGGCTCCAGAAATTAAATCTTTTGAAGCTTCATTAAACAGCCAAAAAATAAAAATAAAAAAGACAACCCAGGGCTAGAGTGAAATTTTCTGAAAGGCAGGGGAAATGAGGAACGATGAAAGTATAAACAGAAAAAAACATAAATATAACAAAAAGGAAAAGTTTTTAATTAGTAAACTACCTTTGGCAAAAAATAGGAGATGAGTACATGGCAAGCAGAAAACACATTGTCGTCTTTGAACATAATGAAGTGGAGACCTGACAAATGAATTTAGACACTTTATTTTCTGACCCCAGAATGAAAGGATTTGTGTTGAGCTCTAGCACGCTCTTCAAGATTCTCTTTTAAGACCAATGAAATAGGTGGTTGCAGCTAGGAATGCAGACTGCGGTGGGGAAGCCAAGTGGTTTTCTGATTGAACCATGGCCTTGGCCACACCAGCCGCATTCTCCAACCCACTAAACCAAAAACCCAGAGAGTTATTCATAATGATGCAACGAGATGCTTCCTCCCATGTGAAAAGATAAAGAATATCGTAAAACAGTTTCCCTTTTTAAAATAAGGGAATTCTTTATTTCAGTCAAATGACAAAATTTATGTGAACTCCAAAGAGCAAACCATATGTTATCATGTCTTAGTGTTGCCAGTTGGCAAAATTACTGAGTAGCAAGTAATCTGACTGTATCCACAAGGCTGTAGTTATACAATTTAAATATTCCAGACCATGCTTATCCCTGTCTGCACCGTGGTGACCAATTTAGCAAGCCTCAAATCTTGACATCAGGAACTCTAACACAGCACAGATGAGCTTGAGTGCCCTGTATCTATCACATGTTTCTGAAACCAAGACATTCCAGAAACGAGTTTTCATATGACCTAACTACATACCTTCATGGTCAACTTGTCATTATCTACACGTGCTTAGGCTCCTGGTAGATTTTACTCAGTAAATTTAATCCTAATTTAGTTAGCTACTCTTGTCAACAACCTATGTTTTGGGAAGGCCTCCTCTATCAACTACAGTTGGTTCGTGCCAAAGGAATGCAAGCTAATTTTACCTAAGCTAAAGCAAAACATAATTAGGAAATTAAGTCTGCTAGGTAGGAAGCAAGCCAAAGGTAAACATAAATATGTCTTTATAATTACTCCCAGCTCCTTTTAACACCACCTGCAGCTGGGAACTGCGTTTGGTCATTCAATGCTAAAGTAATGTCCTAATAAGATTTTATCGAAGAGCTAAAGATACAGTAAGAACATTATTCTCCAGACTAAATGTCTCTAAGAACAGAAACTGGGACTAATACAGAACAACAAAGCGGTGCTGGTTCTGTGCTATCAAGTGTTTTTAAAATCTTAAACCATTACTTGTTGATTTGGACTCCTATCTGCAGAAGTAATTTACAAGAGTCAGTTTTAGTGCAGAAGGATGTTTTAGTGCAAAATCATTATGGAAAACCAATTTTAACAAAGGAAACTGGCCCACTGCTACCCCTCATCAGCCTGAATTGGAAATGGATCTGAATATTTCTGTGTGTTCAGCCTCTTTACAACCCCACAAGCCTGCAATATGCAGTTACTAGGCAACCACTAATGCAGGGGTGTTTATACCATTAGGCATTAATTATAGCAAGCTTTATTTTTCTTAGAAAGTTTTAAAACTATATAAATAGGTTGTGAGATCAGACCCTTTTCTCCTCTGATTAAGAGCATAGAGGTAGCTATAAACCAAAGCTGAGATTTTCTTTTTACTGTGCAGATGTATTGTTCAGTTCAAAAGGAAATGTAGTGATTGAAGAATTAATAAGGAAACTAAAGATGACACCCTTCTATTTTAATAAATATGGAGATGGCATTTATGATTGGTTCAGTGACAATTTATATATGATAGAAAAAGCAGGAGAAAAGCCATAAATGCAAACCTCTTCCGTGTAAAATTGTGAAATAAACCCATACATCAACATTTCCTAGACCTTCATAATCCTAGCCATATACCAAGTTAATGTAGTTTCAAATATCTTCAGAAATTTTGAGACATCAATTCCACCCTACAACTGCCCCAAATCTTACTTAATGACACTAGTTTTTTTTTTGTCTTTCAAGACATTTATTTGTTGATTCAAATCAGTTGGGCTCAATTAAAAACACCTGGAAAGGTGATGCCATTATTTGGAAATAATATAAATATATACAGCAGAAATTATTAACCAACAAATTAAAAACAAAATTCAATTCATAATATTTATAAAATAATTTTGTGGCAAGACTTGGAGACAATTATATTTGTGATTTAAAAACTGAAAAGAGAAGAAATCATTGGTGTTGTTATTTTCATTCTAGGGAAGGTAAGTCACTTGTAGAATAATAAAGGAAAATCCGACAAATCAACGTCAAGGCTTAGTGGAATAGAATGTTTTATTCTGGCAATTAAAGAAACATTTAACCACTGAAGTAGTTTTATGCTAGCAATACAACATTTTTTCTTTATGGAAAAACAGAAACAGCCACATACTGGCCATTACTATCAGAGTCAACATCCTTTTATCATTACATCATTACTTAATGCTCATGATTTATCACGTTCAGCATTGATGTCTTTGCTAAGAACAATTCAGTTGTGCTATATTTTACCACTACTTTTTCCTCCCTTCAGTACCTGCGAAGGGTGTCGCTTAGTCAGCTTTCAGCCTCCACCTCCTGGCTATTGATCATCCAAAGGCCGGGATGCCATCTAGATCATTGGACACCTTTGCTTGACACTTTCTACTTGGATAAGCCTTTCATCCCCAACCCCCCAATGTGGCCTTAATACTCGTTGGAATGGTAGTGAGAACCCCGTTCCCAGAATTTAGAATCTGAGATAGCGGTAGGGGAGGGAGCCCTGGGTAAAGGCAGCTCGTTTATAAATACCGTATCACGTGGTTCTGTTTCCTAAAAGGAATCATTTTTAGAGCCATAGAGACAAAAATGGAGTCATAGATTTAAATGTGAGTGATAAAGCAATGAAACTTCTAAACAGAAAATATTTTCATGAACTGGTAAATCAGGGCACAACTTCTTATAATTCAATCCAACTTATCAATCTTTTTCTATACCATTAGTGTTTTGTGTCTTTGTCCATCTCCTTACTTTCCTAGATGCTGTTTTCTCCTGGCTTTTTATAAGTCTCATCCTGCATCTGCCTGGCTTAGAATTCAGCCTAAAATTTGAGATGAAATAGTATACAGATTTTTTGGACTCTGTCTTAAATTTCTTCCTCTTCGGCTCTTTGTCCTTTGAATCCCAGACACTTTGGCAACCCCCAGATCTTGACTTCTATCTCCTTAGCCCAGTAAACTCATCTTTATTCCTCAGCTGTCCCCCATCCCCATTCTTGCCCTCCTCTCCCCAAGCCCTACTTTCACAGCTTGCTTATTATACCTTCTAACAGTAGTTTCATACATGTTCTTTCACTTACTTAGTTTCTTTCCGTAGGAGGATTGGCCCAATATTAGCTACTCTGTCATGACTAGAACCGAAAACCCCATGTGTTTGCTTTTAGAGTGTTTCTAACTGACAAAACCCAATGTTCCCTTGCTGAATTGGACTATAGCCAGGACCATATTGTTTTCTCATCCTGGGATGGGGGCAAACCAGCTTAGACTCTCCAGTTATCTTTGACTAACAAAATCCAGGCCCTGATCTACTAACTCATCTACAGTCAGACGTGAAAGACCATCTTGGCAATAAAGGATGACATTGCAGCAACAGAATTGTAATACCGTAATGTGCAAACTCTGTTACCAGTGTTAAAGATGCAGCGATGTTCCTCTTATTTCTAGCCAGTGGAGTGCCTGCATAGGCTTTATAAGGCGAGGGAAAAGTTAGAGGTTGAAAAGAGGAGGAAAGGAAAAATAGAGTGAGCATGGCCTTGGGTTTTCCTCAGTTTAGAGACCGATGGTTAAATGGATATCTTTCAAAGAACAAAGCCATAGCAAATGTGAAGATTCTGATACATTCTGGAAACCTTTGGCAGGTTTTCTGGACTCTCAGGTCAAATGAAGATTGGGGGGCATGTAAGAGTGTTAACTCCAACCAAGTCTGCAATACCTGACATTGAGCCCCGTACATGACAAAGCAGTCAATAAATATTTAATAAAATTAATTCAGTGGAACTGATGGGTAGATAGAGGGAAAGATAAATGGATAAATGGGTAAAGTAAATGTTACTACTTGCTTTTTCTGTGTCCTTGGCCCCTTTCACATTGTTGTGAAACTTATGGATTACTTCTCAGAAAAGAAAAATTGAATGCCTAAAACAAAAAATAGGGTCATAAAACCAGTTATAATCAAATCCAAAAATCAAAATTATGCATATAAAAAAAAAACAGATTAGTAATTTGGCAATAGATGTGCTTCTTTATTAGCACAATAAGTAACATAATATAATGGTGGGCCCTATAATTGAAGTTTTCATGAAATTTCTGCAGCACTTGCATTGAGATTTTTAAATATCTGTGATTTCTATTGTGGTAAAGTCACAGATACTGCCAGATCTTCTGCCGTCTGTTGCATAAATTCACAATTAAGTAAATTCTAACTATCAAGAATTACTGAACATAAAAATATAACTAATTATTTTTATTTTCATGTACTTCCTATGGAATTCTATCCATGACATTTATTGTTTAAGAACCTTACTCTATATTAGGGAGAGTTAATGCTTGTTAAAATGAAAATTTTAGATATTTAGTGAGTTATATATATATATAAATTATGTATAATATATAATATATTTTATATATTTACATAAAATCTGTGTATATATAAATATATATTTATTTTTGAAGGGGGAATTGAAATTTAGATGTCATGCATTATATGCAGAGATTAAAGATTCTGAAAAGTAGCCCCCTCTTTACCCCCAAACGAAACAGCCCAGGTCATATATTGTAGAGTAATGATTAAGTACAGGGTTACATGATTAAGATTCTCTTTCTAGCTAGTATAATCTTGGGCAAGTGCTTCTCTAGTTATCTCATCAGTTAAGTGGTCATCATAACAGCTCTTGCCTCTACAGGGTTGTAGGGAGTATTAAACCGATTATTTCATTTAAAGCACTCAAAACAGATGTCTCACCTTCAGTAAATTCCTCATGAATTTCGACTCGTTACTATTTTTCTGCTCTGTACACACCCATTAAAAAATGAACGGTCACCCTAATATACACGGAATTTCAGAAAGAAATAATTTATTGAATTTAATAAAAAAGACAATATACATGTCTTAACAAAGTTCTGCATAATTTTTTTATTTTAAACAAATATTTCAAGATTTTCGAGTAAGTAGTAAAGACTGTCTATAAGTACTTGCAATAACCATAGAGATGGGTCATAGAAGTCAGTTTCGATTAACATGATGGTTGCCAATCTTAGGGCATGCCTCTTTTTGTCAAATGAGAAAATACATCTTAATTAAATAGTGCATAACATTCATTCAAAAATATCACTAGGGGTAATATAGACGGGGGTCACAAACTCTGACCTAGCTCAGGTTAGTAGGTGGAAATCTAGCCTAAGTCAAGCCAACGTGCTAAATCAAGTATACAGGCATGATTTGATTCACAATGTTTTCTTTTTTAAAAAAGGAAGACTAAATTGCCAGCATTTAAAATTTGAGGAATTTCATATAAAAATTCAATTTTCCAACCTCTCAAAAGTTTAAAGGGTGATACTACTGACCTCGCCCTGAGTCCCTTTGAAACTGAGGCCTGCTCTCTCCTACTGGCTGGAATTTCCATCTGTTCTGTTTTATTTTCCTTTACTTTTGTGTTTCCCATAATACATTACTTGTTTGTCTTCCTTAGGGTTTTAATTAATAATCTTTAATACAAAACATTGTAGTTTATGTGATTCTGATAAGGTTTAATGCATCTTATTCATTTCAATAGGAAAAAGTAGAAGAAACTTACACTTAAAACATGTCTAAGTCTTAGGGATGCACGTATCTTGCCATCATCAAGTGTCAGGCATCTTGCCAAGTATCAAAATGCATGCTCGCAATTCCTAAGTCCTCTGAAAAAGGTCGATATATGCCTCTATTATGAGCTGAATTATATCCCCCTCAAAATTCACGTTTGAAGTCCTAAGCTGCAGTACTTCGGAATGTGGCTATTCGGAGATAGTCTTTACAGAAATAGTTGAGGTAAAATGAGGTCATCAAGGTGGGGGACCGAATCCAATATGACTGGTGTCCTTATGAAAAGAGTTCAGGAACAGACACACAGAGAGAAGACCATCTGTGAGAAGAGAAGGTAGCCATATACAAAGTAAAGACGCTTCAGAAGAAGCCAACCTGCCGACACCTTGATCTTGAATTTCTAGCCTCCAAAATTGTGAGAAAATGAATTTCTGTTGTTCAAGTTACCTAGACTGTGGTACTTCGTTATGGCAGCTTTAGCAAATAAGAAAACATCTGTTCTAAATAAACGGATTCTTTCTCTGCTCTCTCATGAGTGACTTTTACATCTCTAGGGTAAGAAGTTATAGACAGATTTGAGGCAGTGTGGGTGCCTTGTCACTTCTCAGTGCAAATGTTCCGACATATGGGCTTATTACATGCAATCCCAGAGTTTGCCACAAGCAATTTGTTGCTAATATTAGGTATATTAAAGTTTGCTTTTGCGTGTGTGTGGTTCTTAAAATTAGATCAGAATCAAGGTCACTTTTATATCACCTCATTCATTAATTTCGAATATTAATTTTGAATGTGCTATGATGAATCTGAGAAAGGGGATTTACAGCCAGCCCATTGTGAATTGCATAAAGCTTGTCACATGTCTTATGACTGCAGTGTACAAGCTAATCTTTTCCACTAATGTGCCAGGAGGACTCAGAACCACCCATACTGCACAACTACGGGGCTCCACTCGTCTGGCAGGCTACGTAAATGGCAGCCCCATCCTCCAAAAGAGCCGATGAAGGCTGAATAAGATTAGAACACACTAGCTGTACTTTAAAGTACAAGGTAGACCTGTTTTTCCTGAAGCAAGTGGCTAACCTTCAGTGACTCTCTTTTCATCACTGTAAAATTGGAATGATCATTTCAGTACTTATCTCACAAGGTCATTGTGAGGATTAAATAAGATTTACATACACAAGTGCCTTGAATGCTGAGAACAGCTACACGAGGAGTGTTAGTGACTTTTGGTCTTGGCCGTTGAAAGAGCAAGGATTCTTTCAGCTGGACTTCTGCGGCCGCATCAGTAAGAAACACCACCAACCCATGGTTAGGACAGAACATGGTGGACTTGCTGTCCTAAACACGCACACATTCTGAACTCTTCATTAAATAAATGCCTTCGGGGTAAAAGCATAGAAGGAGTTTCTCTTTCCCTCATTGCCATATTTTTTTTATAAGTGAAATTTTCCCTGTCGGAACACATCAAGATACCATGGTGACAATTGCTATAGAAATTCTGGATTCAGAAAGAAAGGAGGTGATTTCAGTTGTTTCCTGCTGCCCATGTTCAACAACCTAAACCACACTGATGTCAGTCAAACGCCTGAAAGTGACCACCTGTCCACCCACATCTTGGCTCCTCTCTGCTCTGGAACCTGAAGCTCCCACTTTCTAAGGCCTTCCAGCGATTGCGCATAGAATTAAGCCCTTGGCTAATGTTGCCTGGGAAACAGATAAACTGCGTTAACATTAGCAGAGTTACTTTTTAAACCATGTAATTATCCATTTGAATCTAGAACATAGGTTATTAAGTCAAATGATTACAAGGACCGAGTATGTAGGATATCCAAATGAAGGTGGCCAGGTGTGTAAGACATAGAGAATGGAAGGGACCTGAGCCATCAGAACGCACAGGCTCTGTCCAATTAAAGGGGAAAAAACTTCTTGAATTGAATCAAGGGATATAAATCCAGTGATATCAGAACTTCCAATTTTTCGAGAGAAGTAAGAAATAAAATGTCTATGTAATGTTTTTCCATTTTTAAGTCAAATCTGGCCATGGCTGCCCATGTTCTCACCTAAATCCACGAATCACCTCTCCCTGGTCTTAAAGTACAGAAAAATGGCAACATGCTAAAAATCTGAATTCTGAGAGGCCTCCCCCAGTATTACCACTGTTTTGAAGCCTAAACAGTGGCATATTTTAATAAGTAGACAGGAGATGCATCTGGAGATCACCGAGGAACCATATTTGGAGGTAGCAGGCTCCCCAGAAGCTCATATTCGTCCTTGTTTCCCTTGGTCCCAGCAAGTTACCAAGTGCAGCGGGTTTTAGGAGTGAATGAATTCTTCCATATCCTTGTGCTGTATCATAGCACTAGTAGATGTTTACTAAAAGTTATATTAACTCTTTTTCATCTCATTGTCTTAAAGCAGTTAGCAAGGCACTCAAAATATAAGATACTGAGCAAATACAGGAAAATAAATTTGGATTGGGGCAGGAGAGAAGAGCAAGGCAAATTCTGGAACAGGGCATTGTTTGGGGATGATAGATTTGGGTCAGTGTATGACCCCACAACATCTAAATGTCTTAAAGACATTGAGAAATGTTTAAAGCCATCAAAATAAACTTAACTATTTTTCAACAATAGCAAAGTTTGACTCAGTGGAAAATAATTAGGCTCTGAATCTATAGCAATCAACATTTATCTTCAAAAATTTTTATTTGTCAAAATAGATCTCTGAATTAAGGGCAGATATTAATAGAAGCTTCTAAATCAAAATAAAATAAATATTGATTTTTTATTTGAAACTCCAAATCTTCCTGTCTTAATTTCCCTTGAAACACATTTATTTATTCCTCTAATTATCTTCAAAGGAAATCACAAAGTTTCAATTATTAAAAGTATCTATGGAGCAATAGTTCCTGCTTCTCAGGAGTGGGGCAGTGAATTTTTAATTAATGTTAATATTTAAACAACATTGTGAAGAATATTTAAAAGATTTAGGTTTCTCTAAATTATTTTGAGGGCTAGCATAGTAAAAAAAAAAAGAAAAAAAGAAAGAAAAAGGTATAATAAAAACCATGTGCCATTACATGAGCATTTTCCTACTAATTGTAAGAATTCCTCATTTTCACCTTTTTTTTAATAGAAACTACCTGGAGTCTCTGTGCTCTCTTCTCTGTCTCAAGGATCAGGCTGCCTATTTTGCAACACCTAAGGAGTTTGGCCTACAATATTTTGATCATTATATGGGCTTGATGAATGCTTGTTTGTTGACTGTTGGCTAATTGTTCAATTTTGTGTGTGTATTCGTGGGTGGAGCAGGGTGCGGTGGGGGGATCCCAGAAAATGACAGAATTTTTTAATGGAAGAGACCTTGGTGGTGATATATCCTCTATCTTTAAAGATGAAACCAGGACCCAGATGGGGCATGTGCTTTTGGCCATACAGGAGGTCACTTGTTATGCTTCAAACAAAAATGCAATTCTAGTTATCACAATTTTATCAGCCTTCTGTTAACATCTGAATGAAATAATGTGAGCTGTCATGCCACACAACCCTGGTGTGTCCAGTGCCCTCCTTTTTATTTCTAAGGATTTCTTAGAGGTATTTTTAGTCCCCTAATGCTAGCCCCTTCCTTGTTGCTCTGAATACTTACCTTTTAACCCACTTGCCCTCAGATCTCCCAATCATGTCATATTTTTTTCTTCTGTGCAGTGGAGGATCTAATTTTAGCTTTTTCCACCATCAAAAAAAATTTCTCCACATTTTAAACCCAATGTGCCTTTTAATAAACGTAAAATTCCAATTCCCTGCTGATTCAGAAATGCATCCTCCCAACCTTGCTGAAAGTCACCTGGTTTGTGTATTTCCAGCAGCCAAGAGGGTTAAATTTTATATACAGGACTTTGAATCATAATAACAATTGTTTTTCAAAATACAGAATTGCATTGTTATGCTAAATATGCTTTTTTTTCTCACTCCACACACAGCCCATACCTCCAGAGATTCTAATTCCCACCTCCAAACCCAGAAATGCATGCCTTCCTGTGAGAATCACTGTACCTAAAAGAACTGAATATAGCTCCAACCTTGGCAGAAAACCCAGGGTACACTGATAGAGTGGCAAGGCTCAGATTAGAGGACAGATTATGGTAACATTCTGCTATTTCTGGAGTCATACACAAACCAGGCATCCAATTCTACATAGTTCATTAGAGAGGAGTAAAGCATCCTTAGCTTCCCTACTGACAACGATTTGCTGCTTAAAGTTACTTCACATGCACGTAATCCATGACTTAAGATATCCAGCAAATAGCAATACAGGCTCTCAGCTGAAGAAAAAGCTCTGCAGTGAAGATCAGTGAAAACAATGACGGTGTGAGACCCCCATGTGGATTAAGGAGATTGAGGGGTAAAACAAAGAGATGGCCCAGAACAAAGGGTCTTCTCTTACCTGTGCCTGGCGAAGGATGATCATTAAATCCTCACAAGGGATGAACGGGAATCAACACCAGTACCCTGCCACGTTTTATTTGTGGTTGTCAAGTAACATGACATCTGAACAGAACTCTCCTTCTGCACTATAGGTTCCTTAGTTCTTAAATAATTCTTTTGATGATTCATCAAGATATGATAATTTACGTTTACTGGGGAATAAAACTGGGTAATACCCTTCAGCCTTTTACAGAGTTTATATTATGTCTCCATGTGCTGTTATATGTTATGCTGGATATTTAGCCTAAATTTTAAACCTCAGCCAAATCACTATAAATTGGTTCTTTTGTGATCTTTTGTACAATAGAATAAAAGTGTGGCAGAGGCAAGGCTCTGTGTTCACTAAGTTCCATCTGTTTACACAGGAAGATGGCATTTCTCCGTAGACCAGGTAGTTCTACTGGGGGTCCAGTACCTAATTCTGGCAACTTGTCTGTAAACAGAAATGACACATATACCTTCCAGGCTAAAGTATAGAGAACAGCTGTGATCTCCTTTCCCTTGTTCAATGATCTAGAAGTCATCTGTTCCACATGGCATAGTTTCAAAGTCGTGTTCTTGAGTCACCAGCTGGATGAGAGCGGAGGGGCCTCGGAGGTACCTCAGCAGGGTGTGAGAAACAATGCTCATTGTGTCACGCCACTGAGGTGTGGGCAGTGATTTATTACCACAGAATCTCCTAGCCTATCCTGATAAGAAATTTGAAAAAAAAAAGAAAATACGAATTTGATCTTTAAATTACTGGGCAAATTATAAAAAATAAGATACAATTAAAAGTTTGATTTAGAAAATAATTAAAAAAAATACAATTTTGTGACATTCTTTGATATTCATTACCTGGGGGTAATGAACTATGTTAATAAAAAATCACAACCTTATATTGCATTAAAAAATTATACAAACAATAAATTTTTAGAAATTTGAAGAAGATTTAGTGAATCTTTAAGATGTAATGCCTTTGGCTTTAGCAAGTTACTGATGCTAGATAGAATTTCTTTTTATTAATCAGTAAGACTCTAAAAATTACAGAAAATACATAAAAGTCTCTATTGTAAAAAGTAGAGCTGATTTTTCACGTACACCTATATTATGCAGATTAAGCTAGACAGCCTCCACCCTGTTTACTTCATGGCCTTTCTCCACTTTAAAGACTGGTTTCCAGTGCTCTAGGCCAGGTGCTGTCAAACTGTGACTTGCGGCTTAAACCCAGCCTGCTGCCTGTCTTTGTAAATGAACTTTCACTGGGCCGCAGTCACAGTCATTCGTTCATATACTGGCTATGGCTGCTGTTGCTCTGCAATAGCTGAATCAAGCAGTTGTGATGGAGAGCGTACGGTTTGCAAAGGCTTAAGTCTTTACTCTCAAGCCCTTTATTGAAGAAGTTTGCTGAGCACTACACTAGGGAAAGGAAAATCACAGCGAAAATGCAAAAACAAACACAAAAAATGTTGTCTTTAGGATCTTAGAGCCTTGTCTTTGGTGTTTTTAACTATATGCAATTTCATCTTAACATACTGTCCTTAGTACGTATACTATGATGCAATGCACTGAATGTTTGTGTCTTCCCATCCCAAGTTTGTGTTGAAACCCTTATCTCTTAGAAGAGGCCAGAGAGCTAGCTAACTCTCTTTCTGCCACGTGGGGATGCAGAGAGAAGATAGCCATCTGTAAACCAAAAAGAGGTCGCTCATGAAGAACCTAGCCATGTTGGCTCCCTGATCTCAGGCCTCCAGTTTCTAGAACTGTGCAAAATAAATTTCTATGGTTTATATGTCACCTAGGATTTGGTACTTTGTTATAGGAGCCTGAACTAAGATGTAGGTATAGGTTGTGAAATAACAATACCTGGTCTGGTTATCTCAAATTCTGCATGAGAAGAGTAAAAAGTAATTTAAGTTTGCCATATGTGTAATTCATATTCAATACTTGGTTGCGTTCTTTTTAATTCTTCTTCCAAATTATCTAATATTTTTTTTGTCAGAATAATCTATTTATTGGTAAGATTTCTGATAAGTCGCTTTTCTATATTCTCTCTGCTTTTATAATATTCAGTGGCTTCCTAATGCCCATGGTATCGAATAGACTCTTCTCTCCATAACCTAACCAGACTCTTCAAGATAATCTTACTTTCTGCCACTTCTTAACATTCTTTTACTCCTTCCCTCATATCAGGGAGAATAGCATTTACCTATAAATGACAGAAAATTTGACTCTAATGGCTTAAGCAAATAAGGGTTATTTTCTTCTCTTACACTAAGAGATTAGGAGGTGAGTATCTACTGAAATTCACTTAGCAATTCAGTAATTCAGACTTGTGTTTCTTGAATTCCTTAGGCTTTTATCTTATGGTAACAAGGTGGCTGCTGCAGTACCAGCCATCATATTTATATTTAAGGCAGAAAGGAAAGAGAAAGGGGGAAAGATTAATGTAAACCATAGCTGTCCCTTTTACCAAGAAAGCAAAAGCTCCCAGAAACCCCAAGCAGAATTTTATTCATACAACATTACCCAGAACTAAGTCTCATGATCACATGACCATCCATGGCCATGAAGGCTGGGGAAGTATTTAGCTTTTCTGGATCATCAGTAGAGGCAGACAAGGACAAAGGAGCTAGAAAAATGTGCTGGGGAAGCAATCCAGCAGGGCCTGCTGTGCACACACCAAGCTCATTTCTGCTCCTGTGTTCTTCCTCTGAGAAACGCTCCCTCCATCTCTGCTTTTTCCAAACCTGCTCTTTTTTCTTTTACAGTATCCAGCTGTACATTCTATCTCCTTCCTTAGGCATACCCTGAAACTTCCAGCCAGCAAGATCTCTCCTTTCTCTGAACAGGTTTTTGATACACAAAATCATAAAAATCTCAGTTTTTAACCCATTTTCTATTTGCCCTGAGAATACTGTCCAGTGGCACTTGTGGCTGTAGCATTTACCCCGAGGTAACATGTGGATTATGGTCCTAAACTTATCCCCAAAGTTTTCCACGAAATAGCTCACTCTTATTATTTCACATCGCTCTGGTGTATTGATAGACTTTGGAAACAAATGACATCATTCTATTTATAGCACTCTGTGTTTCGTGGTGGTGTTTCCATTTACGAATTATAGTAATTCTCGATGGCTAAAAATGCCAAATCCTAGAAAACATAATATTCCTACACATGATGCTAACATCTTCTTGAACAGTTATTAGCTGGAGATTCATTTGATGATTCCGATTTATGTATACATTTCTGTTACATTAGAATTAGAGTCAAATTCTCTTTCGAAATAACTTCAAGAACAGTTTTTATATTTTATTTTCACATTGAAAACTAGTCAGATTTCCTTCAGCTTCAAAGAGTGTGTTTCTGTAAAATGAAACTAACGCTGGTAGTGAGCTATGGTATTTCCTCCTAAACGGAAAGGGGGTTAAAAAACCAAATTATTCTCTACCTATGTCACATGTGTTCCTTGTTTTTCTCCTAATAGGATCCTTAAGTTCTTGATGTTAAGATTGTCTTCAAAATGTTCTCTTCAGTATCTCCTACAACAGGGGTCCCCTGCTCCCGGGCTGGGGACTGGTACTGGTCTGTGGCCTGTTGGAAACTGGGCCGCGCAGTAGGAGGTGAGGACTGGCGAGCACAAGAAGCTTCATCTGGATTTGCAGCCGATGCTCAGGACTAGCCTCAGCTCCCCCTCAGGTCCCCAGGCATTAATTAGATCCAGGAGCACCGGTCCCTGGTGCCAAAAAGGTTGGGAACCACTGTCCTATAAAAGATGGTCTTCTTCAGGTAAAAGTAGATGGTCTACAAAAAAATACACCCTTGGTATAATTCTTTAGTGGTTACATTTCAAAGGACCTCACAGGCTTGACTAATGACTGTTCTTTAGTACTACTACCTGAATTTTGACTTTACAGTAATGAGACTGAGCTCTTCGATCAAACACCAGTGTAACTTTAGGGTTACATCTTATACATATTGATACATTTAACATTGTTAATAAGATCAAGATATTGACTTTAAAATTCCATGCATTTTTACATCATGAAAAATATTTTTTGGCTGTTGGAAAGCTGACTAATTACTTTGCCTATATGACTATAGATGTGAACTCCAAGTCATCTATATTACTTAGGAGGCCATCTTACTGATACTTTCTGAAAAGGTAGAATTTAAGCAGGGGTTTGGGTTCTTAAGTAACTCAAGAGGTTGGAATAATTTTAAAACCCTTTTCCAGCTCCCCTAAGCAACTTTTAAAAAGCTCTAATCTGTATTTTAACACCTAATTCCTCAGAAGGTAAAGCTTATTTTTGTCTCTATCTTTCTTTAAAGCTTTGTGTTTTTCTTTCTGAATGAAGAATTTTTAGATTTGCTTTTTCATGTGAAATATATGCCTTTCCCTCACATTAGAATTTTTTTTTTTTCTCCAAACAAGTTACCACATTACCTGGAAATTGTTTTAATTTCTTAGGTAGAGATTTGGATGGATGCATATAATTTATAACTCACATGATTATAAATTTGAGGATACCTTTGAAAAAAAGGTAAAGTAGGAGTTAATAGAGAGGATTCTTAGCTGATTTAGAGCGAGTCTAAGTACTGGTATCCCTTGTTTTATTGTTCTCCACTTTACTGCACTTCACAGATGCTGCAGTTTTTACAAATTGAGGCAAGACCCTCCGGCAGCCAAAAGATTATGGCTCGCTTGTGGGGGTCTGCAGCTGAACCTGTGGCGTCTCCAAGACCTGCGTGGAATAGGTGTCAACTTCGCCTTAGTACAAACTGCCCACCAGCACAAGCAGACTCTAAAGAGGACACAGAATTTGAAGAGAAGCTGTAGGACTCTAAGGTACAGATGATCTGGCACTAAAAGAACCAGGCAGGCCATAGGAAAGATGCAACAATGTGGCCTTCACAGAGCCACGCTTTTGGCCTGCTTCTCAGGGAGTAGCCTCTGACACTGAGAAATAAAACCATGTACCTTTTGAAGTTATGCCACATCAATCATAGGCCTTAATACACTGATTAACAGCCTCCCTCGGCACGAAGGATGAACCAGCCAGCTTTCTCAAGCACAAAAGAAACCAGTTTTGCGGCTCACAAACTGACCCTCAGTTGCCAGGTAAACAATTTTTCAGGAAAATAAAAAGAAATACCATGTTTCAAATGATTGGATTGCAAAAATACATAGTGATTATCTGCTGGCTAAACTTTTGCTGGAAACTCTAAGGCCATTACCAAATAGCCTAAAATGGTTGCTGAAAGCCCAGGAGGTGGCCAAGGGTATAAAAATTAATACGTTGAGAGCATCCCTACGTATGCTCTGGGCAGCATTCTGAATTCTGCCAGAACAGACATGGATTCACAGAGGACGACTGCATGCTCTTTGATTGGGGGAACCAAGCTGTCTAATTTCTCATGTAGGATTTTCTAGAGTAATGCTTCTGTAACCATAACGTACCTACGAATTACCCGAGGAACCTATGAAAATACAGATATTGATTCAATACAACGCTATGGGTCCCAAGACTCTATACTTCTGACCATCTCACAGTTGTTGTGGCTGCTGCTGCTCTATAGACCACACTAGGAGGTAGCATCGCACTCGAGCAGGAGTCCCCCAGCCCCAGGCCGCAGAGGGGTACTGTTCTGTGGCCTGTTGGAAATCAGGCCGCACAGAGGAGGTGAACGACGTGCATTTGCAGCCAGTACCCAGCGCCAGTCTCACCCCTCAGCTCTACCTCAGATCATCAGGCGTTAGATCCTCACAGGACCATTGGTCCCCGATGCCAAAGAGGTTGGGGACCACTGTATGAGGAGTCTTAGCCTTAACTCATCAATCTTGACCTGTTCTCCAAAGCAGAGCTGTAACCGTCATCCTCCTCTCACAGGTGGGGTCTCTGCACTTCCACAGCTCTAAGCCCCAGCCTGAGCTTTGCAAGATTAATGGTGACCTGTACAGCTGTGATCTGTCACTAGATGTAGGTGGGTTCGACGGCACTATTTTCAAACACAGGGCTGGTTTTATTAAAACCTTATACAAACTCGAACTATAAAATGGAATAAGTAGAGAGCATGGGGAAAGTCTGTTTATTACATAAAAAAACTCACCTAAGCACATGAGTTTTGTAACTTCTTCGGCATAAGCAGAACATACTTTAGGCAAAAATACAACAATGAATTTGCATTCAGGAACGTAATTGTGTGAAGGAAGTAATTCATCCGGTTCTGCCTTTGGACTGGTGCCAAACAGAGCAGTGATGATCCCTTACATTTGCGTATTTAGTTACAGGGCACTGGCATTTGCATTATCTCTTTAATCCCTATAATAACTCTCTGCTGTAGGTGTTATTGTTATTTTACAGATGAAAAAACAGAAACTGAGAGGTTCTGTGCCGAATTTAGCAGTTAATATGTGGCATACCTCAGGCTTAAAACCAGGTTTCTGAGTCCACTTCTCTTTCTAGCATCCTACACCCTCTGAAATGTTTTTCAGATTTGGTTGCACATTGAGGTCCCTGGAAGAACTGGAAAAAAGAGCTGATGTCTCTGTCCCACCTTCAGACATTCAGGGGTGGCTGTTCTGGAAAGTGGCCTTGGCATCTGGATTTCTTAACGCTTCCAGGTAAGTCTCACTCAGGGTTTCTCAACCTCAACACTATTGATATTTGGGGACAAATAATTCCTTGTTAAGTAGGGCTGTCCTGTGCATTATAGCAGTGTCCCCAGCCTTTTTGGCACTTGGGACTGGTGGTTCTGTGATCTAATGCCTGATGAGCTGAGGTGGAGCTGAGGCAATGATGCTGGTGCTGGGGAGAGGCTGCAAATACAATGAAGCTTTTCTCACTTGCCTGCCATTCACCTCTGCTGTGCGGCCTGGTTCCTAACAGGCCGTAGACCAGTACTGGTCCAGCCCAAAGATTGGGGACCCCTGCATTATAGAATGTTTAGCAGCATCCCCAGCCCCTCCCCTCCAGATGTTGGAGCATCTCTCCAGTTGTGACAACCAAATGTCTCCAGACATTTATTCCCTGGGGGGGAGGGGAAAGCCCACCCAGTTAAGAAGCGCTTTTTAATGTACCAATTATGAATGAATGACTGATAAATAGCTACACCATCAGCAGCAACTGTCAATTTTATTGTTCATTTCTTAATTTACCCTACTCATGTCCAAGGAGGTGAAACAATTCACTATGCTTTTTCCTAATTTCAGCATCACTAGGAGCCAAACCTGAGAAATATTTTTGAAATACTATATTCATGTGATAATTATCTGATCTAAAGGAGGAGAGAAAGTTCTGTTCGCCTGTAGTTTTTACTTCACTCAATTACATTCTGTTAGTGTGAACTACATCCTCCTGGGTTAGTATTTCCCAATCTTGCCTGATGATAAGAATCTCCTGGAATGCTTGCTGGACGAATAGATTTGTAGGTCTTAACCCAGATCTAGTGAGTCAGAATTTCCAGGGAGAGGTCACATACTCCAGATAATTAAACAAGTATCCCCAGGTAATTCTTATCATCAGAGAACTTTGGGGAAAACGGGGTAAGACACGAAGGATACAAAAGTGAATAAGACACAGCCCCTCCCCTCAAGAAGACATAAAATCAAATAGTTACAATCCACGCTGCTAAGAGCAAAACTACAGGTGGATAGAAGCCTAGAATGTACCATGTAGAGGGGAGTAAAGCATCTGATTTTGGCTGAGGGTCACTGCTCAGATCAGGGCATAGGTAAGAGATGAGCTCTGTCTCAGAGTTTGAAGCATAAATAGAGCTAGCCATGGGTACAATGTATACAAGTACCTTTCAAGTGGGGAAGAGCAACAGGAGCAAAGGTCTCCGGATTCCAGGTTCTACTGGTCTAACCTATACCTGTGCACATAGTAGATGCTCAATAGATACGTATTCTTTGGTCAGCCGTCAAACCACTGCTTGTTCATCACAGCAGTCTCTTGCTACAATTATACACACTCAATATTATCCTCACATGGGCCTGTGAAAATGTGCTTTGGCTAGAAGGTGAGCATTTTGTATCTCATATATATCCATATATATCTCATGTATCTCCATATATCCATATTTAATTCTTATTTTATTCCTGTGAATTAACTTCCCTACCCTTTGGTAGCTGTTGATTTTTAAAAACTTGTCGCAGAGCTCTTTGTAGTTGCATGATTAATGTCTGGGCATAAAAGGGCTCCACAAGGTCCCAGAGAGTATTAATGGGAACCTGAATAGTATTTCCAGGGTGTGAAGCAGACCAGTCTTAAACTGATGACAGCACGGGCACTGAGTCAGCCAGGAAATCTGGAGACATCTCTGAACGTTCCTCCTACTCTGAAGGCTGCTTCCCATGAAGCCTGATAAGTAAGATGAGGTGATTACGTAAGAGGCCAACGCAGATGTCACCTCCTCAGAATAGTTCTCTACAACTACCAACTTCTCATTTCCTTCAGCCTTCTCCTTATCTTGTTTCATAGCATTTATCGTTACTCGACAGTATATTATTTATCTGCTTATTTATTGTTTCTCTTTCTCTGTTAGACTATAAATCCCATCAGGTCAGGAACTTTGCAGGTCTTATGCACTATCAAATCCCAGCACCTAAAAAATATACTTCATACACAGCAGCCACTCACTAAACAACTATTGAATATTGAATTGCTTTCTGCTCATCTGGAATCCTGATTTTCTCTTTTGTAGACTCAACATACTTGCCATTCGTTGTCAGTCTAACTCATTTTGTGGGCTGTGCCATTCACTATGGCTGGGATAGTATCTGTTTTGTTCTTTTTATCCCCTGGGCCCAGCATGTAGTAGATTTTTATAACTATTTATTGAATTAATAGATCAATGAATGATGACAGAATCAAAATCAAAGGCCAGCACTAAAGGTCACGAGCCCTGTTTCTCCAATAGCATGCTCATCATTAGCATAGATGTTTGGTTCAGCGAGTCCCAGGATTGAGCAGCCCTGTGACAGCAGCAAAACGAGAACAAACGAAATGGCTGCTGAGCAATGATCCTGCAGCCTTGAGGTAATAAGGAAAAAATCAAAGAAGAAAATTTCATACTTTGGTGAATAGGAGCCTGTTTGAAATAGTTGGTCAAAATAGGTGAAAGAGAGGCCTTGGAAGCCAAGAAATGTGGGTGGCCGGTGAGGAGACGGAGGCAAGGAAGTCCAGTACGAAGTACAGAGAGAGCCCCAAAGCCCAGTGGAAGCCACGAGCGAGGTCCTGTCTCTTGAGTTCATGTTTGCTATCAGCAGTGGGCATTCCACTTTGGGAAGTCATTACCTAACGATGGATTCCACTTTAAAAGTAAGCTATCTGTTGGCATCACCTTCAAACGGAAACGGCTTCATGCTCAGTCTACAACTATGTTCTGCAGTTTCTCACTCTCAAAAAGGAAGCCTTGATTTTGCAGGGTGGTCACTGTCCACGTCCTCCAGCAGGCCTTGAAACTCTTTACCCGCTATGCCACAGGCCGAACACCACCTTACTTGCAGGGCACACTTGGACAAATACAAATGGCTGCTCTTCCTGCCAACTTGAGGGCCCAGGCACACCTGGAACTCCTTTGAGAAGTAGCATTAGCCTGCAGCTCCCTGTTCAGCAGTTCTGCACTGGCAAAGGTGTTATCAATCTCCAACCACCGTGGAGGGATTACTACATGCTCGATTCTCTATTCAGCCACATATATATATTTATTGAGCATCTACTATGGTCCAGGTATTTCTCAGATTAAGGGGCAAAACAATGAATGAAACAAAGAGCCCTGTCTCATGAAGGCTGTGTTCCAGTCGGTGAGACAGAAAACACAAATAAACCTATGTCAGATGATGATCCAGTGAAAGTAGGTCCTGCAGGGTAAGCAGAATCGAAAGTGATGGGTGTGGAGGCAGGAATGTGAACGATTCGATGCAGAGAGAGGGGATTTGCTGCTGTAACAAATTATCCCAAACTTAGTGGTGTAAAAGAACACAGATTTACTATCTTTTAATGCTGGAGGTCAGAAGTCCAAAGTGGATCAGCAGGGCTGCATGTCTTCCATCTGCTCTGGGGGAGATCCTTTTTCTTTCATTTCTCAGCTCAGCGAGGCTGCCTGCATTCCCTGGCCCATAGTCCATTCCTCCATGTTCAAAGCCATCAGCGTAACTCCTAGTCTCCCTCCTCTCTTACTCACCGTTTCTTCTTATAAGAACCCTGTGATTGGAGTGGGCCCGTCTACATAGTCCAGGACAATCTCCCCATCACATCCACAACTTAATCACATTTGTAAAGTCTATTTTGCCATGTAAGGTAACATATTCACAGGTTTCAAGGAATAGGATGTCAACACCTTTGGTGGTGGTGATGGGGGCATGATTCTACCTACCCCATTAGGATTCTCTGATTAGTGGCATTTGAGCAGTGATTCTAGAAAGAGTTTAAGATGAGCCATGCAGACATGAGGGGATGAAAGTTCCAGGTACTGGGAGCAGCAAATGCAAAGGTCCTGCAAGGTAAGTGGACTTGGGCAGGCTTTAGGCCTGGTATGGAGTTGGGTGTGGCTTCCAGGTGGTTTTTCCCTGGACTGTGCAATTCCAGAACTTTGCCTCATGACCCCCCCACAACGCTGCCTGAACGTTCTGAAGTTGGAAGATGTAGGCCCAGCATTGAACTGGAGGTTTAAAGGGGTGAGAAGCTTCACCAGAGTGGAGAAAATATCCATGTCCTCTGAGTCACTACCTCCACCGTGACTCAGAAGCCATACCAGTGAGAAACAAAGTACAGGAGCAAGCCCCAAACAGCCGTCCTCCACACAGTTCCCCATGCGACATCAAAGTTAAGGGCTGAGCTTGCTAGTGTGTAACTGAAATTAAGCCAAGGAACACTTTCGTCCTGCAGGTTTGCTGTCTGTAAAATGATAACCCAGAACTGCTACTGAACAATAAGAGAGATTCGGATTCATATGAACTTTCGGAACAGAAAAAGTGCCATCAGGAGACACATTGCGTTAACAAAAGATGATCCAGAGCTTTCTCTCTAGGATTAAGTTCTTCTGGTGCGTGCACACAAATACGTGTGCACACACCCCCCCCCCCACTCTCTCTCATTTTACACATGTGGTTGACGACGCTGTTTTAGAAAAGCCCTGGTTACCAGCAGGGCCTTCCCTTGGCATTGCACATGTTAGTTCTTTCCCTCTGGCTCAGAGTTTTTGCTGTCCTGTCGGACAAAGGATGAGGAGTCTTGGGAGGATTTTGCAGACTGTGTCCCTGAGGGGATCCTGGAAAGGCTATAGAGCTTCTGGAGGGTTCTTAGTCACAGGGAGGTCTTTCGTCCCCTTTTTTAAGTTCTGTGCATAAGAGTACAGTGCATTTAGGGGGCAGAGTCAGGCCTCATGGGTTGGCATTGTTGCTAGAACAGTCCAGCCGTGTGGACGATTAATAAAATTATATGTTTGTGGAAAATGGGGCAATTTAAAAGCAGAGCCCTGTGTTCCTTTTCAAACCCTTTCTTGGTTGTTTAGAAGAGAATTGTTAAGCTCGTCAGTTGATTCTTTCGTTTCCAGCATTCGCAGCTCCCACTCGTGGCTTTGGAAGTCCTTCATGGTCGTCAGATTGCAAAAGTGAAATGGTGTGCACTGAGACAAAAGGGGCCGCTCTGGCTGTGTGCGCTTCTGTCATCGTGTCAGGACTCAGGGATCCTGGAGGGACCTGCACTGTTCGTGGAGCTCTGAGCTCACAGAAACGACGCGCGGTCCAGAGTGTTAGAGATCACGAGGCGGCTGCTCCACGTGGCCCACATCGCAGGCCGCTTGCTGCTCCTCCACACGGGGCTCCCACTCTCCTGCCACCCCGCCGGCCCCACACTCCTTCGCAGGTCAGCAGCTCTGGAGAAGGTCCGAACTGCTGCTCTGCGATGATCCACCTCCAATGTCTCTCTTCACCTGACCCCATCCTGCCCCAGGTGAGGTTTTTCTCAACTGCAGAGCTGCCAACAGAGAACGACAGGCTTGAGCAACCAGGCCGAGTCCAGGGGAGGTCTTAGAAACGTCTCAGTGGGAAGGTGTTGCCCCCCAGCCTTGTGGTAGACTGGCACGATGGAGCAGGAGGATGCCACAGTGAGGCGCCCAGAGAAAAACGGCCTTTTGTGAAAGGGGCGAGATATTCAGGTGTGGACATTCACGTCTAAAGATGTTGAATGACACAGTTATTATAGGTACAGTGTCTCAGTTTTAGACACCGAGGGGCCCTGACGTGAGCAGAACATGGTCCTGTGACTCCAAGGACTTATGTGACCCATGCCAAGTCCTGCCTACTTGTCTGGCTTCAACATTCAGTGGAGCCAGCTCTGCTGGAAGGAGGGAGGGAGGGAAGGAAGGAAGGAAGGAAGGAAGGAAGGAAGGAAGGAAGGAAGGAAGGACGGACGAACTGGGAGTGGAATTGGTAAGCGGAAGATTTGAGCTTAGGCTTTTTCACTTATTCTGTGAACTTGGGCTGCTTACACACCCCTCTGAACCTCAATTTATACATAAGAAAAATGGGCATAACGTTTCTCTTATTGGGTTGCTGCGAGGCACAAATGATGTTATGTGTTGGGGACTACTTTGTAAGCTGTGAAAAGCTACAAAAATGTAAGTTTTCAATATCACTAATGGGAAAACCACTATGTTGCCATGCTACCCTGAATGTGCCTGATCCTGTCTCATCTCAGAAGTAAGCAGGGCGGGGCCTGGTTAGCACTTGGATGGGAGACCACCCAAGAAGACCAGGTGCTGTAGGTGTAAAAAAAAGACATTAATGAGAAAAAAAAAAATTAATGCCCTGGACTTGTACTCATCCCACTTTTTTGTTCTATTTAAATGTGGTAACTTTTTTTTTTTTTTCCAAAAGAGGTTTTAGATATCTTGTCAACAATTGAATCATTAGAAACTAACTCATTGTTAACATTATTTTCAACTGACTGTTATTAATGTAACATTGCAGAATTACATTAGGTAGAATAAACAAATGAACCTACTTGAAGTAATTGCAAAATATGTAAGATTTCAAAAGTTTGGGGCCGTTTTAGACAGCGGACCAAGGGGAAGGTCTGGTTGATTGGAACTGAGGTCTTCCTATCCCAGTCTGCATTAGGCATGTCTGTCTATAAAAGGGCAGTCGCATGGAAGCCAGCTTCTCTTAGACCATGGCAACTGTGTAATTCTCTACTAAAAATAATTGAAATGTAGCACAAAATATGGCACGAGTAACATGCTAATTCAAAATGTATGCTCAATAGTCCCTGCAGGTGTGCATGCAGTAAAGTTAAATTCAATATTTTTGAGCATCGACACTCTGTGCATGTGGCCTTCCTTTTGTCTTTATTCTTTCTCTTGTTCCCATTTTTTTCTTTTTTTTTTTTTTTTGCTATTCTTCCTTCTCTCCTTTTTTAAAAATTCAAGTCTTAGTCTTTTAAAGACCAAGAACAACTTACAGTTGGTTACATTCAGTCGGATAGGTGGCTTCAGTCAGTGCATCACATCTAACCAATGTACTTTGGCTGAAGCCCTTGCTCTTGAAATGCTGAGGGATGCCCGATAAGGGAGATTTTCTAATGATAGGCCTGGAGTATACAGTCCACGGCAGTAGAGGGAAGGGAACATACGGCCATGTTTGGGGAAAGAGCAAATATCCATGTTAAGAAAAAATGAGGCAAGTGTAGCTATTCATTCAACACTCTCTGAACGGAACAAGCAGGGACAGGAGGCCACTTGACATACTAGAAGTATGCCAGGCTCTCGCAGACACGACACGCTGGTGTTGCACACTGGTTGAGTGACCTTGGATGGGAATGAAAATGCTGCACATAGCTCTAACTGAATATTTTTCACTTCGTCTTCTTAGTCCGATAACTCCGTGAGAAGACAGAAGCGTACATAACCCACATCTTTACCCTTAATATTATTCCGACTTTCTGGATTTTCCCATCAATTAGAGTAATTTTCTCCATTTGCACAAATTGTCAGAATCTGAATAAGAGCAATGTCTTAATGATATGATTTATTGCCTCAGCACAGAATGTTCAGAAGTAGATAGCAGAGACCTTTTCTACTTTTTTCTGTGTCCAAGCTTTCAGAAAAAGAGATATGAACAATTCAAATCACTTCTCCGAGGACTATGAAACCTCAGTTGCCATTTTAGTTGTTTCTGAATTTCTAGTTCCCGAAATAAGATATGCTATCTGTCCTCCAAAAATATAGAACTAGCATATAAATTTGATTCATATATAGCTTGGGATCCAGCCTTAATATCAAAGGATTTTTCATATCCTTAAATTCAATTTTTTTAAAAATGGAATTCTATCAACCTTACAAAGAAACATTGTAGAATCTTCACTTTTATTGATATTTCACTTTTTTGCTCCTGCAGGAAGTATAATAGCAAGCAGTTTGCAATTTGGGAATACTTAAATAACATACATATAAAGGGATTTAAAATAAATTATTTATTCGTCTTGATTTAAATAAAAGCAAATGTCATTATTTATGGTGAATTATTCCTAAAATGACTATTAGAAGGCATCAGTTAATGCAGAAAAATGTTAACAGAAAGTTTAAGCTCAGAAGGAATATTTTAAACCACGTACAGTCCTTTAATATGACAATCTGTTTTGTTGGGTTGGCTGCATGACATCTATATTGAGCAAATAAATGGAATGGCATTTAAATTTTTAGATGTATTTTTTTTGTGGGGGGCGGTGGTGTAGATTGCTTATATCCTCTGGGCTAGGTACTGTCTTAGGCATTTGTATTTATTTGGTTCCAGGAAAAATACTTCACTCAATCGCTTCTGGTAACTACTGAATGGCAAAATGAGAGCAGCTCTATCGCTTATCCTCCCCTGATGTCAGCTACAGCTTCTGCCCTCCTGATCTCTAGGAATCCTAGATTTGCTCTTTCTTGTTCTCCCTGGCCTCTTGTACACGTAGCACAGCCCGTTCAGGCCTGGTTCAGACTTGCCTCAGGGTCATGAAACTCCCCTGGCCGTGGCTCTGAACCATCAGCACCTCTTCTCCTGGACTGAGATCGCTGCTCGGCTGGTTGGAGCTGCCATAGCAGCTGGAGCATCTTTGAGAAACCAGGTTCCTGAGACCGTCTTAGAAGTTCTGTCTTGTAGAGCTGTTCGTTAAAGACCTTGCCTCCAGTGTTAACTGAGCATCCCCACACACAGAACATCACACTTCATTAAAGGGCAAGCCATTACTCAAAAGGAAGTTCTTCATGCACTGACAAGGTCATGATGAATCTTATGTTGCATAAAAAGTGTCCATGAGCTTCAGAAAGAACACATCTGCTCCCTCCTCAGCTCAGAGACACTCTGCCATTCATGTGCTCCTCATGTTTGGCAAATCCACTCTCTCGTTTTCATCACATCAAAATGAACTTTAAGATGCTACCTATGAGGAGAAAATTCTAGTTACAAATGAGAATATACTCAACATGGTTAAATCAGGTAGACTCTCCCATCATTTTTAATGAAGTTTTTACATTTTAAAATGGAATTATTATGTGTTTTTTACAAGTTAAATAAAATGAATGGGATTTGATCTAAAAATTAGCTATTTCCTTTTTCTAAGCCTTCATTCATCCTCTTCATCTTCATTGGTCTTTTCTCTCCCATCCAAAACAGCCCTCTGCTTGTTCTTTGTCCTCTTGGATCTTCTCTTCAGAGTCAAGCTTCTAGCTCTCCCCACTCCATTCTGCAACCCCTCTTCACCTCCCACCTTCTGATTTACCTCCCAGTAAAACCTTTCTCTGGAAAGCCATAAATGGTCTCCCAGATGCCATCCTTCAGGTAACTTGCCATCTTCTTTTTTTGCTGAAGCATTCAGGGAACCATGTTAGTTCTTTTTCTCTCCGAATGCTGCATTTTTGTGTGTTTCCATTCATACCCACGACATCTATTCTTAGCCAGAGTTCTCCAGAGAAACAAAAGAAATAGACTACATATTGATGATATGAGGTTTATTACATGACTTGGCTCACGTGCTTATGCAAGCCGAGAAGCCCCGTCTGCCCTAGGCAAGCTGTACTGCCAGGAGAGACAGTGCTGTTATTCAGTCTGAGTCTGAAGACCTGAGAACTGGGGCCAGTGGTATGGGCTCTGGTCTGTCTTAAAGCCTCAGAACCAGGAGCACCGATGTCCGAGAAGAGGAGAATTTGGGTGTCAGTTCAATCAGAGAGAGTAAATTCACCCTTCCCCCACCTTTTTATTTTCTTCAGGCCCTCCATGGATTAGACGGTGCCCACTTGCACTGGTGAGGACGATCTTTTCTCAGTCTACCAATTCAAATGTTACTCTCTTCTAGAAATGCCCTGACAAGCACATACAGGAATCACGTTTTGCCAGCCATCTGACATTCCTTAGCCAGGTCCAGCTGACACAAAATTAGCGATCACAACATCACATATCATCTAAATGTCCACGATTCCAAGATTTACAGCTTTGGTCCGGACCCGTTTCCTGAGTTTCAGACTTTCATTTCTATTTGCCTTGCAGACCTCTCTGCTTAGATATTCAATAGGGATGGTGCCCCAAACAGAATTTATCATCTTCTACAATGATCCTATACTCTGTCCCCATGAATCCTCTCCCGAATTTTTTAAATGACACTGTCTTAACCTAGCTGCCCATCCTAGAACACTATTTCTCCTTTAAAGCCACCTCTTGTCAATCCCTGTGTTCCATTGATCCTATACCTAAATAATTCTCATTTGGGTCCCCCTCATGGTCCATGATCCAGGCATCACTTGCCTATTTGTCGTAACAGACCACATTGTGATTGCCCCACTATTCTTCAGAGCTACTGAAGTGACATTTCTAGTGTGAAAATCTGATTCCCTCTGTTGCTAAAATCCTGCAGTGACTTCTGGTTGCCTTTATATAAAACCTGGAGTGTTTTGCTTGACAAAGTTTTCCATGGTCAGGACCCTGGCCAACCTCCACTTCACCTGCTCCATATCGTCAGCCACTCTCACAACTTCACACTTTACTGGGAGTGTTGAGCCACTTCTGGTTTCCCCAAACATACCATGGTCTGCATGCTGCTGGACTTGGTGCTGTTTCTTGCCTGACACACTTTCCACATCTGTCTGCTTATTTGTCGAGGCTCAGAGAGCTACACCTTTCATGCAAAACTTACTTTTTCTCCCTGGACACACATGCTTCCAGTGTACTTAGGCCTTATTTCATCATATCCTGAAGAGTTGTCTTTGTTGGCCTCTGTCTCTCTCTTAGAAAGTGACATTCTTGAAGTCAAGGTTATGTGTTTCCATTTATATATTTGTATCACATACAAGTATTTAGCACATAGTAGGAACTCAATAAATATTTGTCAAAGCAATGAATAACTGAATGAATAAATTAATGAAATTACTAAAATGGCTATGAGCTTGAAAGCTATATGATACCAAATTTTTTTTTTCTTTTTTTCAGATTTTTATCTTGATTCTGTGCAGACACATCATTAATTAAATTCTGGGTGCATGGCAAGCCTGATAGAGCATGATTATAATTCTGTCTAAGATGACGATAAAAATATTTGCATGTAAATGAGACAATACTCAGTTTCAGAAAAGCACTCTCTCTCGATACTCCAAATAAACGCCATTACCTGTTGGGAAATAAATGAAAATGAATCCACTGCAGTAATGGGTTTTCAGACCAATTTTCCAAGCAAGAGCTCATTTCTTGCTGAAAGTAAATATGCTCCCCGAGCTTATGAAATCAGCTATTGCTTATGTGTACACATGCACTGAAACTGAGCTCACATCTCATTCAGGATCCGTGAGGTTTGAAATGAGCCCTGAGTGTGAGAAAGACATCTGTAGGTTCTAGAAATTCCATTTGCTCAAATTAAGAAGCAAACCTTTAAGTTGCAAAGTAATTTGAGTTATGAAGACACATCATATTTGAAGCATTTTTTTTTATCTCTAAATAGAGAACTATTTCTTAACTCTAGAAATTGAAGTGTAAGGTAGTAAATCAGGAAAATGCCCTTATTCCTTTGGTGGTTTTAATGCTGTCTTTCTTTCCTTCTTTATTCACTTCCTCCTTGTCTCTTTAATTCCATTCTTAAGTTGCCAGTGGAAGCATGTGATGACTTACTATGTGCCAGCACTAAGCTAAGCACAGTCATTTTAACTGAATTTAATGGTCTTAACCATCCAATGAGATGGATACTATTAATATTGTTTCCATGGAACAATGGAGGAAACTGATGCAGGCAGAGGACAAGTCAATCAGCTTGAAACTGGTGAAGCCGGGGCTCAAACTCAGGTCTGATTCAAAACCATTGCCTGTGACTCATTGTGGCCCACCTCATCCGAAGCATTGTTAAAATTTGTGAGATGCAAAATTATTCTAGCTCCTTTTAAGCCCCCTCACACTCTGCTTAACAAGAGTTGTGTAGATCCCATTCTGTTTATAAAGTCACCTTCCATGTGTATTAGATAAAGTGGGTAGGTTTTCGGCTAGTGGTGCTGATTCATTTACGAGACATAATAATGGGATCAGAGGGGTTAAATGCTCCAGAGAAAATGAAGAGCATAGAGAGGAAACTTTTATACTTCCTGGTCATGTGATTGAGAAATAACAAAACAAATGAGATCTAAGAAAATGGACAAATTTCAGGTCAGGCAGCACTGCTAAACTTTTCTTAACAGATGAGATGCTAAACATTTTGGATGTTGCAGAGACTTTGCAGTCTCTGTTGCAATTATTTAATTCTGCTCTTGTAACATGAAAGAAGCCATAAGTAATATGTAAAATGAGTATGGCTGAGTCCCAGGAAGACTTTATGTGCAGGAACAAGTAGTGGGCCAGATTTGGCCCATGGGCCATGGTTTGTTGGCCCAAGGATTGAAGTGTTCAGATATATTCCCTACGTGTGTTATCAACCCAGATATTTGGAAAAACCTAGATGATTAGGAGAATGTATATAAATGATGAGACATGGCATTTTAGTCCAGTCGATATTATTTTTGTGCTACATAGCGATAGCCCCACTGTTTTATTGGATATTAGAAGAGTTCAAAGGGAGGTGATCTATTTAAACTTGAGAAGCAGGCTGTCGGGCAATTTGTGGCGTCAAACTGTGAAGGCTTAGAAAAGCTTTTGACTGCTGTAGAACTGTGTTCATACCGTTTGAAATTGCAATCTTGGCTGGGAGAATTTAGATTCAGACTCAGATACTGCAGAAAAGGTGCTGTAAATCTCTGCAGAGAGACCGACAAGAGAAGCTGGTCATAGAAGTGTCATTATCCAAACTAATAAGTTGCAATGTTTTTTTCTAAAACAATATTAGAAGTAAGGCAAAGGAGAAGCTGCATACAAATTTTAATTTCATGGCTCTTTATCAAGGTTCTCGTTTATCTAAAAATGGCAAGCCTATTTTAAGATCATTGTTGTTGTTATTTTCAGATGGATTCGAATGGTGGAGAAATCTATGGAAATGGAATTTTTGAGTGGAAAGCTCCACTCTACCACTTTCCAGCTGTGTGCACAAGTTCTCAACCCCACCTAAGCCTGCAGATAAAGAACATATCAAAGGCCTGGTGCATGCTAACTTCTTGACAAATATTTGCAAAAATGATGATGTGATTCTTCTTGATTTCCTTGGCCTCAAAGTGTGGACCTCTGTTTCCCTAGAAATGAAAAAGGAAAACTGGAGCTGGGTGTTGAATTCTAACACTGGCCAAACACTATGTAACAGGCTCGTAGCTATTCCAAATAATTGATCCCAGTCTACAGCTTCCTCATCTTTACAGTGATTTGTTATCAGGTAGTCTCCCCGCTTCCCACTGGCCTTTCAATGATGGAATTGAAAACGAAATTCTCTTCTTAGGGCTTCAGCATCTGAAAAATAGTTTGTGTAAACCTGTTGTATGCATTTGATACTTTGTTTAAAGGACAAATGTTGCCCTTCAGTGTGTGTGTGTGTGTGTGTGTGTGTGTGTGTGTGTGTGTGTGTGAGAGAGAGAGAGAGAGAGAGAGAGAGAGAGAGAGAGAGAGAGAGGTGGGAGCTAATGTGCTTCTTCTGGGTAACAGATATAATGCAGCAGCATGGATGGGAGAATTGCTAGAATTTCTTCCTATTTGTCTGCTTTCCTGATATTTCACTCTATCACTTCTATCAAGTTGAAATAGCAATGTACAGCAGACACCTGTGCCCATCTCCTTCACTTTATCTCTGTCTTAGGGCTGGAGGCAGAAGTTTCCAAACCCTTATATCCCAAGTGTAAATTGCATAGAGTTGAGGGAAAGATGAATAGTACACAAATAGATGACTAAATTAAAAAGGAAGTTACGGGTAATGAAAGGACAGTTCAGAAAAGGCGATGTGATCTGGATTGGAGGATGCTTGTAATTCTCTGTCACTCCTGTCCCCACTGAATCTCTGCCTTGCTCTCGCTGTCTGGTTCGGGTGGGGTTCAGCCCATGAGAGGCATTAGCAGAGGATGGTGGGTGGGAGGAGAGACGGGTGTATTTATTCCCCAATCCTCAGTTTTAGTCCTGAAACTGAAACAGAAGTCACATTCTTCTGTGACTTTAGCTCCCAGCAGGCAGCCCTCCCCCACAGCCCCAGTTCTCACTGAGCTCCTGGCAACACGTTTTGCTTCCCACTCCCCTCAGCCAGTAAATGAGAAGGATGGAGGTGGGCTGGAGTGACTCACCAAGTCGTATTTGTTCCCTTAATCTTGCTCACACCTGTGGAAGGAATCCCTTAGCCTCTCTTCATCTGAGCTATTTGGAAGCAAGTTCTATTTTCTACTATATCTTTGACTCATAAATGAAACAATTAGAATGAGACCTAATATAAGCAAAGCGTTTGGAGTTTTATTCTATATCTCCAAACCCTCAAGGCGATTTCAGCTATCTTCAATTGTTTCAAACCTTTCTTCCCGCCATTTCTACAAATGGCATTTTTATTTCCTGTTCTAAAAAGCTAAAGTCTACACAGATCTGCCCTCGTCAGAGAGTAACGAGGTCACACTTCCACATCATCAACCAGTCTAAACTGTTTTCTGAACAAACTAATTCTGCTCTAGAAATTAACTTCCTAATATGATAACATCAGAAAGAGAAGCTGCAGTGCACGAAGAAGCCACATTTTTAATTTTTTCCAGTGCAATCATTCCCATTCAAATGTGGATTCCAGAATCCATACTTGTAAGACTCCCCATCTATGACAATTTCTATTTCTATACGAACATATATATGTAATATATAACATGTTATATGTGTATGATTGCATAGATATGCATGGCCGTAGGCACGTAACTTGATGACTCTTTGGGGGGGGGCACTGCCCATCCTCCTAGGCCTCATCTTGGTGCATCTCACTTTGGCCTCTGTCTCTGTGTGGTGGGCTGCGGTGATGGGATAGAGCTCAGTGTCCTTCTGCCTCAAGCACTCCCAATATCCTTTGTAACCTGGGGAAAGAGAATGACATGTAAGGTGGTAGGGCTTTATGGCCATTTAAGGGATCTAGCTGAGTTGTTCTGGCTGCACATTGGCTGGATTTGGGTGCAATGGGCTCCCTTTTGAAATCCAGAGCATGCGTGGTGGCTAAAAGCCCTCTCTTTAGACAACTATACTGGGCTGCTGCTACTCCTGCTCCACTTTCAGGTGGCTCTGCTTGGACCACACTTTTTCCCTCTTGTAGAGCCTTTTTGAAGGTTGCAAGAAGTGGCCATCCCCTCTAAAATGCTGACCTTTTTTCTACCAAGTCCTGTCAGGTTCTAAGTTCAGTGAGGATAGGACCATTATCCAAATGAAAACAAATAACCTATAAGGATGAACTAACTCCTTTGCGAATGAGTTTTCTAACTCAGAATGGAGAAAACTTCCTTGCCCCCTCTGCACCTGAACATAACCACTTCTACATTATGGATCAGTCTCTCCAAATGCCTCTGCTCCAGCTGCCAATTTCAGCATTCACTCGGGCTCTGTTGGTTGCCAATGGCATAACCCCCCATCACCCTACACCGAAGCAGCTAAACAAATGAAGAAACAAATAAATAAGACCACAGAGTCACTAGAGAGCAGTGCCATTTCAATAAAAATATGAGACTCATATGTAATATAAAAATTTCTAAAAGCCACACTAAAATTAAAAAAGATGAAATAAATAAGAATAGATGAAATTAATTTTAAAATCCAGTTTACTTAAAGTAATATATCCAACCTGTTGTAATTTCACATTTATTCATTATAAACATCATAACTTTTTTATGCCAAATCTTTGAAATCCAGTGTTATCTTAGAACTATAGGACATTTCAGCATGGACTAGCCACACTTTCATTGCGCACTGGCCACACGTGGCCAGTGGCCACCGTATTAGATAGCACAGCCCTGAAGCACATTCAGGTGGATCTTAGAGCCAAAGGAGTTGCTTAAAAACACCTCTCCTCTTGTATGATGGCTTTGTTTTTGTTTGATTCTGATCTGCTTTCTCAGTGTGCTTGGGTGCATGGTTACCAACAGGACTCACAGACTCTTAGCTTCACCATCATCTTCCTATTACTGCTCTAACTACCCCAGCTCCAGGTCAAAAATCTTTGAGAAGAACTGGCTGTGCCCATTTCCAGGCCAATCTGGGGCCTCGTGATGAGGTGAGGTCATGATTCTTCTAGCTTGGGGTGGGGATGGAGCTCAGGTCCCAGTGAAACTCTTCCGACTAGAGCAGGGAAGGAGGAGCTTTCCAACAGAAGAGTTGCTGTGACCAGAAGAGGAGGAAAAGAGGTTCTGGGAAGTAAAAACCAGGAAATCCATACTACCATGCCTAAGAAAGGATAGAAATGGCTATTTATGCAAATACTGAGTCTTTATTCCCTTTTTTCCCCTGGTGATCCCAGGTGATTTTCCTTGCTGTTTGCTTCTTGTTTCTGTCACAACTTTAATTTGGTTGCCAGAGGGATGAACAGAGTCTCTATCATCTAAACAACGTTTTCTGACTACGAGTCCTTATTCTTAGAAGAACAGAACACTAGAGTATAGGTCGTATATGTGATGGCTCGATAAATATTCTATAACAGGTTTGGAGTGTCAGGAAAGTGAAAATGATAGCTTCCTTGAACAACTAATTTCTTAACCAACCTATTAGTCACAGTTTTGTTTGTTAAAAAATAATCAGGAAGCACAATACATCAGTTTAGTGGTTTAATATTAAATGATAAAATATTGTGCTCCTAACTAGGAATGAATGTGTGGAATGTTTGAATCAAGAAAATAAATTTTTAGGAATCAATAGCATTTTTTAGAATACGGTCATGGTGATTGTTTTACAAAAAGGAAGAGATGTCAGAATTTCTCAAAACTCTGATAAGCAACAGACTCTGCCGATTCTAGAACCTTGCCAGTTACTGTCATTTTGCAAAACCCCTCCTGGAAAGGTGGACTGATGTATAAGTGAAACCTTAGATCTTTTCAGATCGAAGGCACAGAACAAACTACTCTGGCCGCTGCGGCAGGTGATCATTTTAAGGTTAAGGATGATGAGTGTTTATCTTAATCCTCTGGGACCATCAGCAGCTTTCAACACTATGACTATGAGATGCTAATGATCCTCTTAAATGTTCTGGCTGACGTAAGGGAGCCAGCTTACTCCAGGGTAAATGCCATCCTGTCTAACGTGATGCAGCCAAAGCTGCTCCTGTCCTTAGTTTAAATTGGTACTGATTGTGGGAAATGTCTTAAGAAGTGGTGGAGTTGAAAAAATTTCATATATATTTTTGAGTTCTGTCTCTTCCTTGCTTTACTGGAAGGTCAAAAGCAAACGATGTGCACCACAATATCCACTTCATCACTAGGTCACTCTAGGCAAAGTGGAGTCACAATCGGTTAGATGCTAGCTAAAAGTGTGCCTCACCGGGTCCCACCACTGGAGACCTGGGTGATGCGGGTGGACTTGAAGAATATGAATGTTTTCTACAACCTGCAGGTGACTCTAATATAGGTCACACTTTAAGGAAACCTACCTTAGTTCATAAGTGGAATAAGAATAAACATGAAATGCAAATTTCTTTTATGTAAATGTCCCTGAAACTTCTGTAATCCAGAGGTTCCCAGGAAAGGCAGGCCTTGGAGGAGCTGCCTGTCTGTGAAACTCCTGAGGTAGCAGGCAACAGTTTGTACACATGTGCACTTTTATGGAGAAATGCATCCACAGCTTTTACCAGATTCTCAGAAATTCTCAAGCACCGTCTTAATAGTTCCCTGATGACCATTAAATTAAGCACAAATCCCCCAATTTGGAATTTACGATACTTAGAAACTATCCTAAACTCGCTATTTAGTTTTTCTCTCGCTCTTCTGCATGTTCTTCAATTCTAGTCGAAGACCACTGACTGTTCCCTAAGTTTGTTCACATTTCTGCACTTAGTTCAGGCTGTGATAGCAAATTACCATCAGCTGGATGGCTTAGACAACAATCTCTTATTTCTAACGGTTCTTGAGGCTGGGAAGTCCAGGCTGCAGGTGCAGGTGGACGTGGCATCTGGTGAGATAACTCTTTCTGGTTTGCAGATGATGATTTTCTCCTTGTGTCCTCACACCGTGGAGAGCAGAGGATGAGATTCCCTGTCTTCTACTCTTTTCTTTTTTTTTTTAAAAATAAGGGCAACAATCCCATCATGAAGGCTTCACCCGCATGACCAAATCACTGTACCTAGGTGCCTCCTCCTAACCTCGTTATGTTGAGGACTGGCTTCAATGTGTAAATTTGGGCTGGACTCAGACATTCAATCCATCACATGCGTCTTCTGCCCATGCAGTTTCTTCCACCTGGGGTTCCCCTTTTTTTGAAATCCACGATTATTCATTTTATATTATCAGTTCTACCTCATCTGTTTGAACGAGATCCTCCCATTTGGGGATGATTGCTTCCTCTTCTAACCCCAAAGCATTTGGTTTGAATCTGTTTCGTATTAGAGTCATTTGCTTCTCATTTTATACTTTTTTTCTAAACATAGAAGAATTGTTTCTTAATCATCTCTGTAACTACTCCTAGTACCAGCCCTGCACTTAGTATAGTATCTTCCACGTAAGATGCTAAACTAAGCAAAGTAGACACTCTGGGGTGTAGTACACTTATTTCAATAAGCAAAACACTTTTTTAACTTTTCTTTAGAAACTAAAGGTGGAACATGGAGTCCTTTTTTCTTGGAGAGGTTATATTTTCAATGATGGAAAAATCATTGTCCTTTGGGAATGAAAAGATGTTAGAAAACAATAAAAATTCATGTAAAACCAAGCCAGTTGCAGCTGTAACTCAATACAATATAAGACTGACATTCACAGGGTTCCAAAAACACTTGCTTCAAATATTTTAAAGCAAGAATTCCATAAACCTATAGTATCAGAAGGTAAAAAATTTTAAAGTCAAGGTTATGAAAGTATAATTTACATACAGTGAAATAGAGCTTATGTGTACAGTTTAAGTTTTGACAGATTTACATTGTGTGTGACTAAACAATGATCAAGATACTGATTGCATCCATCACCCTCAATATTTCCTCTATGCCCCACTGAAGAATCCTCCATCTCCTCCCCAAACCCTGATAACCACGGATCTGTTTGCTGGCTTACAGTTTTGACAGCTTTCTCTAGGGTAAATAGAATGATATAACGTGTCATGAGTGAGCCTAGCTTCCTTTAGCATAATGTTTTTGAGATCCAAGGTGATTTTTAAAAAGAAGTCATCACTCTTTTGTGCATTCTCTGGCATATTTTTTTAAAAATTGCATCAGGGAACCCCATGCACACTTTCTATGTCTTGGTGACTATGTTCATTTGCTAAGGCTGTTACTGTTTGGAGGTGATTTAAACTTTGGCATCGCCCCAGGGATTGGAGGGGAAGCAACACAGAAGGGCAATTTGCATATTTGCTCAATTCTTCCTCACCAAAGCAGCAATCACAGGTCGGTGAGATTTAGAAAAAGATTAAAGACACTTTTTGAGGTGGAAAACAGGTCACGCCTGAACTGGCTAATTGAACAGAAGAGGGTACACACCTGCGGGGAGAGGTTCTAGCAGGAAAAGAGAGGGCTGTAACAATCCCGCCGAAGTGGGAAGGTCTGTGTTACATTTGGGCTACGATGGGTGGTTACGAAGGCATTCCTAGGTGGGTGGCACATGAGGTTATTCTGACTGACATCTGGCTGCTGTATAACTCTTTGCTTAGTGCTCATGTGCTTACCCAGAATTCAGTCTGTTATAATTAGATCCATGAACTTCTGGGCACAAACATGGTATTATAATGATGCTATAATGAGGCTGAGGTCGTGGGGAGGGTAGGGTAGTACCTTCTGTGCAATCATCTGCTGCGGGGTTAAACCAGCTATAGGTTTATGGCCCTCCATTCCCTTGTCTCTAAGGATGCAGGAGTGATCCTACAACTACAAATGGGGTGTTCTTTGGGTGGTCTCTGAGCTGTCTCTGGGCTGGGCCTCCGTCCCTTTGTTCCCCTATTGCTCACGTCTGACTACCTAACAAGGCTGCTGTACCAAATTACCACACACTTAGTAGCTTAAGACAACAAAAGTTTTGTCTCACAACTTTTGAGGCAAGAATTCTAAAATCAAAGTGTCAGCAGGGCTGTAATCCCTCCAGAGGCTCTAGAGGAGATTCTGTTCCTTGCCCCTTCATGGTTCTGGGGGCTCTTAGCATTCCTGGGCTTGATGGCATCATTCAACTCTGTCTCCATCTTCACATGACCTCCACCTCCTTTCTGTGAGTTTCTCCTTGTGTCAATGAATTTAAGGGTGATGTGGATAATCCAAGATTATATTTCATCTCAAAATCCTTAATTATATTTGCAAGGAACTTCTTTCCATTTAAAGTCATATTCACAGATTCCAGGTGTTAGGATGTAAGTATATCTTTTGGGGGACCATCGTTAAATGGCTACAGCCCACTCTCTGGCCCTCCAAAATTTGCATCCATCTTATGTGTAAAATACATTCACCCCATCCCAACACCCCCAGATATCTCAGCCCATTACAGCATCATGTCTAAGTTCAAAACTTATCTAATTAGCATCAGCTCAGAAAGTTCCAAATCTCATGATCTAAATAAAAATCGACCAAACCAGGGATGGGTAAGACTCTGGGTTTATCATTCTTAAGGCAAAATCCATCTCCACCTACAGACCTCTGAAACTAGAACACAAAGTTATCTGCTTCTAAAATACAATCGCGGGGTAGGCAGAGAATAGACATTCCAATATAAAAGGGAGAAAGGGAAGGAATAAAGGAGTAACAAGTCCCAGAGCAAATTCCTTCAGTTTCTGTGGCTCAGGGGTCTTCCCTTTGTGCTCCCTGCAGCTTTCTCCACCTTTGTGCCTGCAGCTGCATGCCTCGCCTCTGCACCCACGCCATTGCCCTTAGAGTCATTCTTTCTCATTCTTGAAGGGTAGCACATGCTTGCAGCTGAGTGGCTCCAAGTTCTTTTCGCAAATGGAGAACTTTGGAACTCCAACAACCCTCCTTCACTTTGTCCTCTCTCCATTTCTTTCCATCCAAGCTGGGAGTGTTTCTGCATATACAATGATTTCAAAAACCTTGTGGGTTTTTGTAGATGCCATTAACATGTACAATCAGTTGACTTTAAGTAAAGGAGTTTATCCTCAGCAACCTAGGTGGGTCGGATTCCATCAGGTGCCTTCGGAGCAGAGCTGAGGCTTCCCTGGAGAAGAAATCTTGCTGGTGGAAGCAGCATCAGCCCCTGCTTAACGTGTTCACATCTGCCCTCCTGATAGCCTGGCTGGATGGACCTGACTTTGGTCCTTCCTCACCATCACAGTATCTGCCACCATTTACTCTCTCTTTCAGGCTCTTCTATATCTCTTGGTCTTCTTTTATGCCTCCTACCTAGTTTTAAGAGTTTTACTACAATTTACAATCAAAAAAACAGGGGCTGACAAATTTAATCAACATATTTTATAAACCTTCTCAAAGGGCTACAAAATCTTAACAGTCATGGTTCAGTTCCTAGTTCTTTCTGAAACAAGAAATAGAATCTTCAGGGCTTTTATTTGTTTGACAGAGGGGTTCACTAACCACCCCATCTGTTAATCTTTCTCTTCTCTAAGGCCACATATACTAATTTGAAGGTTGACCAGAGGTAAAGCAGTGGACCCTCCTTTGTCGTGTGTGACCTGCCTTCTTCCCTGCTGAGATATGGCTGAATCTCTGACTATCATGTTTCATGTCTTCAGCTGACAGGCAAAACTATATAGATTTTACATCATAACCAGTTTAATTGTGCTATAAGCAACATTTTTCTAGTCAAATAATAGAATGTTTTTTAAACCATCAAGATTCAAAGCATGACTCTTTATGATACCCAAGCTCATCAGTACTGATTGAATTTCTAATGATTTATTTATTTGGAGTGACTGATAGGAACTTTTCAGAATGAAAGCTATTGGTTGCATGAATGCTAAGTCAGTAGGCTGATTAAAGTGACCCTAGAGAGAATGGTCAAAATGTGCTTCATTTCTTATCTCTGTATCAGAAAGATAATTTTATTGCAAAGAAGTGGATACCAGGAAGATACTGTTAAACAGATATGTGCAGCGTTCTACCTTTTCATATCTTCATTAATGAAACTCAAAATTCTGCTGATAATTTTAGTATCAGAGTGCTTCAGACCAACAAGAATTCACATGTTCAGATTTGTCTTTCCTCATTCTAGCTCATCAAGCAAGACTGCATAAGAAGCTGGTGAATCCTGAGATTTCGTAACACAGACAAGTTGATAAGTTACCCAAAAGAGAATATTTTTGTCCCAGCTTTTCTGTTAACTACGAAGATGAGCTACTGTGTCATGGTGATTTTCGAAGTTTCAATGAGTGTCAGCTGTGTGGTCACTGACATTGTATGTACTGTGCTGTGGAAGGAAAGGACACACTGCATGATGAAAAAAAATGCAATTTTCTATTTTTAAGTCTCATGACTGCCCCTAAAGCCCTTGCCTTATTTTCTTTTAACAGCTGTCTTTGAAATTGGAGAAAATATATGTCCAAGAGAAAATAAAGGTCAAGGCTTTCAAATGGTCCTCTGGGAATGGTCTACATCAGAGTCCCTTTGTGTAGATAATTTATTCTTTAGTTTAAAATCACTTACCTTGTTCAGGTTTACAAAATTAGAAATGCAGCTGAATTTTGCTGCTGCGATGATGATAGTGTTCACCATCCCCCAAATTTTTAAAAAAGTTTCAAGCAGATGATTATGCCTTTTGAATATCTGATTTTTAAGGATGAATCCATGTGCATAGAGTTCTTTGTTATAATAAAATAAAAATCAACTTATGTATTCATCATGGTAATCTTTACTAGTCATCTGACTTTGGGTAAATCATGTAACTGCTTTGGGTCTCTCAGTTTTCTCATTTAGAAAATGGAGATAATAATAAAATATGTACCTGAAAAGATTGTTTGAAGTTCACTCACTTAGCAGATTACCTGGCACATGGTTGGAACTTTTAGCTCGTGTCATTGTTACCATTGTGTTGAAAATGTTGGTATAGTTCAGCTCCCTGTGTGGGTGACCTCCTAGGCACTGGGCATGGAGAAAAGAAATAACCCACGGTTCTTCATTTGAGCAAATCTTTGCCAAATGGGGGAAAAGGCATATAAACATTTAATTGCATTTCAGTGTTGCATCTGCAGAAATTGAGGCCCAGTGTATGAAAATTCAGAGGAGAGAACGTTACCATTTTCTGGAATTTGTAGGAGAGGTTTGGAAGGAGAGGCGACTTTTGAGTTGAGCCTTGAAAGATGGGAAGGATCCTTCCAAATCAGGCCAGAAAGTTGAAATTTTTCTAAGTAAGGAAATAACATCTGAGAGATATGAATGAAACGGTGTGGAATAATTGGTAGTTCAGGAGGGATGCAACATGAAGAACATGTTAGGGTTGGTTAGGAAATAAGGTGTGAGATGGCATTCCCTTATGTAGGTATTACCAATTTCTCCGACTAGAATTTAAATTTCATCAGGGCAAGGACTGACCTTGATTTATTTTCTTCTGTATCTCCAGCAACTACCAAAGTTTCAGAAACATGGGCTAAATTTATATTTGCCGAATGAAAAAATTCATCATTTATCTATTATTTACACAATTTGCTTGTCTCTAACATCTTTTCTATCCATTTCTTATGTGCTGTGCCTACTTTGTTAGCAGCTTAGAAACTCTACTTTTCTGTGTGGGCCTCCGATTTCTCTTACAGATTAGAAGCTCTTAATGAAATGTGGTCAGTGTTATGGCTCCTGGCACATAGTATGTATGCATAAATGTTTGCTAAATTTAAAAACTAAGGTATAAAATACGCATATCAGAGTATTTCCTATGTTATTTTAGGACACAAAAGGGAAGATGCTGGAAACAGGACAGAGAAAAAAAGATGCAGAAGGCCAGCTGGCCCTCCGTAATGATTGTGCACTAGGAGGGTGTTTCCTGTCTCTGCTCACGGAGAAACGAAAGCTGCGCTCCACACGCAGCTATTTTCTAGCAGGTATAGCCACAGGGCAGCATACGGGTGTCTTTGGGTATTAGCTGCCAGATTTTGCCTGCATAGGATAAGTAACTCACATGTTTTGTTCAAGCAGTTTTGAAGGACCTAAACACACTTCGGATGCTCAACTCCCCAACATTTTTGTACATGGACCTTTCTACACAAAGAAAACATATGACTCCAGTGGGGCCTGGGGGAGTGATTTAGGGAGGTTAAAACTAACAGAACAGCCAATGGCCATCAACTCCCTTTAGAAAAAGCTGTCCTGGTAATTTTTCACATGTTTTCTTTCCTCTCCTTTCTTTGAGTTGTGACATGGTTGTGATCTTTGCCCTTCAAGATTTGTAGCCAGCTAAGGAAGAAAATTTTAATAAAAAATAAATAAATAAATTACAACATAAAGTGATCGTAAGCAACCATGATATTATATTTTTATTTTTTAGGTCTTCAGTACTTGCACATCTTGCTTAGCAAGAAGGCCTCAGAGACTGACTTTCAGCTCTTCTGTGCTGAAGAATGCCTGTAAATGTGCACCTGGCTCTGAGGTGAATACAGGCAGGCCAGCAGTTTCACAAGGGATATAAATCTAGAGGTGACAAGAAAGCCAGAGACAGACTCTCATATTATTCCGTCCTTAGATTTAGAGTTGAAATGTAAATACCTGATCAGAGAGTTAGTAGTTAAACATTATCAATCACTTGTATGCATGAATACATCTTCTCCTCTTCTGATGTAGGACTAAAGTAGTGAAGGCTAAAACATGCATTGAGTGCTGGAAAGTGGGGCAGGGTGAGTAGAGCAAGGAAGTCCCTGGAGGGGGGAAGGAACACAGAAAGACCACCATGGAGGCAATAGAAGATAAAATCTCTGAAAAGCGGAATTACGTTAATTCCAATTATTGTACTCACTATTTATATTAATGCATGATCAATTACTAATTTAAATATTTTGGGAAAAACCTGCATGTTCAAGACTTCTTGTTCCATTTCTAAACATAGAGGAAGAATTTAATAGCTATCACACACTTAAATAGCTAATTACTTTGAACAGTTTCTGGGTTGGTCAAAATTTCTTCCTCTTCATGAAGTGAGGGCTCTAGGTTAATTTCTTTATAAATTATTCTCTTTTTTTGTGAAATGTACCTTGTAGAAATTACAATGATGAAAACTGCCAAATGATAAAAACATTCAATATTTTTCCGAGTAACTTTGGCAGAATCTTCTTGTTGGATCACGGTGTTTTGACTAGGTGTCCTGAATGCACAAGAGAATGGTATAGTTCTTGCCAGAGTTCCTCTTTCCATTAAGGAGAGGAAACAGAACTACCTCATCCCTAAGGAAATGCTTTTTAGTCAACATTCCTCTGGTGCCCCTTGAAAAATATTTAATCTTTGCCAAATTGAGGTCTTGTGGGATTCACAAGGCTCTTTGGAACTGTGTCAGGAATCAACTAGGAAAAGCATTTTATCTATCAGTGGATTGAATATAAGCATGCCAAAATCAGAATTCTGAAAATTTAGGACTTTGGAAAATGAGTTCTGGAATGTTTGGGAAGGTACATTTGGGATTATTACTACAAAGATCAGGATAAAATAGGAAATATATCAACTGGGGTCCTTAGGAGAAAACAGCAGAACTTTGTCATGCTAGTGTACACAGCACAAAAAATATTGAAGATATTAGACAGGTCACAGACTCTCTGAGAGGTCAGAGGATGGAACTTGGAAGCTATGGAACCAAAAAATAGGCCTAAAACAAACACTAAGTTTAATCCAGAGGATACCTTACTGCCACTGCTGCTCAGCACAGATACACAACTTGCCTCGGTGCTGCTTGACCCTTGATTCTAAAATTTTCATCATTGCTCTCTGTAGGTCAGATGTCTCTGTGGTTATTCTTTCTATGTAATGAATTCCCTTTGGTACCAGTTTCCTCATATTGACTTATTTCGATATAGTAATCTCATGTAGTATATCTGACTTTTTACATTAGCTTTCTCACTTCTACCTTAGTGACACGGAACACAATAAGGGAAATATTCCAAACAATAAAATGAGAATTAAAAAGATACTGGTAAAACCCATGACAAAAGTTTACAACAAATAAAATGTTTTGACTTGATCTTTTTCCTCAGCTAATGCAGGATTTCATGCCCCAGCAAAGATACCTTTAAAGTTATGTGAGACTTCCAGATGAGTCTCATCTGTGCTCATAAACAAATATAAACCAATATCAGAAAATTTGAACACAATTTCACTCAATATTTCTGGTACTATATCCTGTTAAAAGAGTGTCAGTGTGGTCTTGATTACTCCCCAAAATCTCATAATATTTTTAGAAAAACACACCTTTCAGTTTTTAAGTCTGTGTCTTCATCACTGGCTTCAGATACAAATTCTATGGACACTGGGTCCTGCACAAAGTCTAAACGATGGCATGCTACACTTGACAACACTGCTGTTCCCGCACTCATCAATGCTGACTTTTATTGCCAGATCAATCTATTTCCCCCTTTAAAAAAGATGCCTTTTTCTATCAAAAGATAGCTCAGTCCTTCCTGCAAATAGGCTTCTGTCCGACTTGCCCCTAAATTTGCCAAACTCACTAGGACATTTATGAATCTTCCCTAGTCACTCACATCCTTTTTCAGTCTTTATTTTACTTCATTTTTTGAAAGAAATTTTGGCTGGGTATAGATATCTAGATTAATAATTACTTCCTTTGGTAATTTAAAGATGTCACTCTATTTTCTTATGGCTTGCAAAATTTTTGATGAGAAGTCTACTCTCATTTTTATATTTGTCCTCTGTGCACAATATGTCTTTTTTGAGGGGAGCATTTAAGATTTTCTTTGATCACTAGTTTTTAGTAACCTGATTATGATGTACAATGATTTTATTTTATTTATATTTATCCTTTTATGGGTCATAAGCTTTTTAAAAAAAAGTTAAGATGAATTAGAGACTTTTTCAGACATATAAAAGGTGAGTTTATTGCCAATCAGGCTAACACTAAGGTGTTATGGCAAGTGTTAAACAAGTAGCTTTCCAGGAAAACAAATCTAGGTAAGTCAAGGTTTTTTGATTTTCATGGTAAATAATCCTACTATGGCCAATTTCAAAATCTCAGCCAGTCATCTCTGAATACAGAGTAGGGAAGAGATGCACATAATGAACTCTTGTAGTCCAGTACACCATTGCCTGCCATTATAAGAAATATTAAAGGAAATTCTTCAGGTAGAAGAAAAATGATACCAGATAGAAATTTGGATCTACATAAAGGGAAAACAAGCCCTAGAAATTAAAAATATATGGGTAAATATGAAAAATTTTTTTCTAATCGAATGCTTTTTAAAAAAGATAATTGATTGCCTAAAGCAAAAATAATAACATGTACCAGAAACCCTAGAGTAACCACTGGAAGACAACAACAACAACAACAACAACAACAACAACAACAACAACGAGAAACAGCTAATCAAATAATAATGGAGAAAAATAGAATTATACATAAATTAATTAATCTGCTTGATCTCTCCTGCAAAAGGCAGGAAGAGGAAAAAAACAAATAATGCAAATAGAACATCTAAGCCCAACCATATTGATTATTACATGAAATTTAAATAATCACTTCAATTTTAAAGATGTCAAGTTGCAACAAAAGGAAGACTGAACTGTATACTGTTTTTAAGAAACACACTCATACATACGTAACTCTCTCATAGGAGGTCAAAAGAGCTTCCTGTACAAATCCCACCGAGGGAAGCCACTGATGATTCTGTTTTCAAATTAACAGTCAACTTATTCCACCGGAAAGGAATCCAACTAGGCACTGAGGTGAAGGGATACACAGGATCAGAGCATGTGATGGCTAAATTTAACATCGGATTGGTCATATTCTAAGAAATATGGAGTAAATTTATAATGTTCTGAATTTGCATTGGAACATCTGGGTAGGCAGTTCCTGTCCTACTTTTTATTAGCCCTGTGGCTTTTGCTAAATTATGCTCAAGTTTACCTCTCTGAGACTCAATTTCTTTTCCTGCAAAACAGTGTGTTCTCGAGGGAGGTGTGAGTCATTTAGAAGAATATAAAAATGTCTGTGAAATCACCTCGCAATCCCCTCAGACTCCAATGCATCCTCAGGCTGAGTCAGAGGTTCTGTATAACTTGTGCAAATATTTTGAAAAAGCTCCCCAATACTTCCAATGAGCAGCCCCTCCCCCACCCTTATAGCCTACCCACCAACTGATCATTAAACTAGATTGTTCCTATGGCCCCTTCCATCTATGCCTTTATGTAATTCTCTATTTGGTGCAGAATTAATATTTTGTTGTTTTTTAAATTACCCCCAATTTGCAGCCACTTAGTAGGCCAGCGCTGACAAGCTTCAAGCTTGGCTGCTTGGTATCTTGCCATGTCCTTTCAACTGAGGGCCTGGAAATGTCACTCTCATTTGCTGATTTACCTATAGACATTTTATTCCAGAGTGAATACTTAGATCCAATAAAGAATACATATGCACACATTTAGTTGTCTGTATAACTCAGTTCACCACAGCAGAACTGCTCGGGGACTGTTCAGCATTGCCTTGGTCTAGTGTGGATGGCATTGATCTGTTGAAAAATCAATGAAATTTGTGCTTTGGAAGAGAGAGCACTAAATTAGTTTTACTGGTTCACAAAACTGGAAAGTAGGTCATTGCCCGACATTCCAGTAATTGCTGCTGGCTCTGCGGCAGGCTCGGTGGCAGATACTGAGGTGCAGGACAGCCACCCAGAGCCCTGAAATCTGAAGAAATGAGGCCCTGTGACTCCAAGAGGGGCTAGCCAAAGCACATTCTTTAAAAGGGAGAGGAGGACCATCCCACACAGCCCTTATTCAGGGTGACAGGAAATAATTTTCTGCTACAGCATATGGTGTGTTTTAGTTTTAATCTGTCCGAGATGTTTCCTTTAGTTATTTTCTCAATACTTTTCGCCTTTTTAAAAATGACTTCTACCCATCCCTCCCCTGAGAGTGCTTCGGGATTCTGTATTATTTCATTTTTAACATGTTACATTTCAAAAGACTTCCAGAATAATTTTTGGCAGAAAAAGAGGGGGCTAATTAAGTAAGAGTGGGTCAAGTTCTAATTTCCCATTCTTAGTCAAAATGAAAATTATTTTAATTGTAAGGCCTAAGTTAAAGATTAAAGATTTTATTCTAATAATTATAAATGTCACCATCTCATACATAGGTCAAAAGAGAAACTTGTACAAATCCCACTAAGGGAAGCCATTGACGATTTGAGAAGGACAGAGTTGGAAGGAAAAGTAGAATAGCAAGGGGATATAAGCAGGAGTAGTACAGCTCTGGCTAGCTACCCGGTGGCAGGCAGTATTACTCTGGTGTCCCTTGGTGGAAACTTAGACTATATACTTATCCAGGGCTAGACCTTATCGAAATCAAGAAGTAGGACAAATCTTTTCCCCCCTGACTCCCCATTTCAGTTTCTCTTTTTATTGTCCTGAGATGTTCCAATGTCTCCCCTTCCAGTTGTCTCTTCTCCCTGAAGAGAAGGTGCCTATTTTGCTTGTGGGGAACCTGCCATTGAGCCATGACATAGCATAGGAGACCTCAGTTAGAGATTTAACTGGCCATGATGCCTAGAGTTGGGCAACACCTTGGCCCTGTTGCTCGTACTGAAATATTAAAAGGGGTTTAAGGCAGAAGCAGCTCACTCTTCAGTGGTAGGGTACCGGAAAACTTGGCAAGAACAAGAGAGCCATTTGAACTGGTAGCTTCTTAGTGTCCTAGTATTGTGCCATATGGCCCTGGCATAGACTCTTGAGTGATGGCATCACTGATTGTTTGGTGCATTTTCCAGGGACTATGATGGTGAAGGATAAGAACTTGTTACTGGAGATCTTGTGATATTTGATAAGGTCTCTGACATATGTTCTTTCCTTAGGGAGCTGGAAAATCCAACATTATTCTGTCCACTGTATCAAACTGGAAACTAAATCTGAGAGATGAAGTTACATTCTTAGTATCCACAAGTGAATAGTTGAGCTCTTTTAGAAGTCAGGTGTCCTGCCTCGTCTCCATCTTGTTTTAAGCCTTATTATTATTTTTTTTCTGATAGTGATTCTAAACATATTTTTTTTATATATATAGCAGAGAGTCCCATTTTGGAGCAGGTCTACTTAGGTCTATGAAATAGAAGCTAAAACACACACACAGATTTGGGGAGTTTAGTCCAGATTCTCTAGAAAAGAGATCCTGAGGCAAAGCTTACATGCAAATACTTTATCAGGGGTGCATCCCAGGAAATTAAGAGTAAGAGACAAAGGAAATGAGGCAGGGGAGGAAGAAGAGTTTAGTGGATGTTGTGATACCCCACCCAGATCTCACTTCGAGGATAATGGGATTGTTCTCCCTCCCCACCCCCTCTCCAGTACCACTACTGGGGACAGTCTTTAAATGTCATTTCTCTTCAAGAATTGCCTTTGCTGAAGAAAGATGCCTCATTCTAGCAATGCCTTCTTCCCACAGTAGACCAGAGCCAGTGACTGGTCAATGCAGCAGCATAAAGGCCTGGCCCTCTTGCCTCAATTGGAGGTAACTTCGAAGGGCCATCTCAGCTCCAGAACTCCCCATGGAGTCAGATGTGGCCTTTGTTGTGGCTCTTCGTAGCCCAGTTTTTCCATTTACTCAACTCTGTTTCCATCCCTTCCCAAGATCGCTCCCTAATAAATTTTCTACATGTCAATCCCTATCTAAGTCTGCTTCCCAGGGAATAGAACTTGCAAAAATACACATTATGTTTTGCACTAAGGCTCCATTAATTCTCATGCCCTCTGTCTGAGACCTCCTTGTCTCTCTACAATTTTTCTCCTTCAGGAGGCATGTGGATGAATATGTGTGAGTGGGCACAATGTATGAAGAATTTTGTATCATGTTCAATATCACAGAAGTGGTAATAAATGACCCTGCACACAGAACAACTCAGACAGTTGACATCAACTGCATTCTGTCACTGGCCACTTAAAGCTGACATATTGTATCGGATCGAGGGACCTACTGTATATACACACGCGCGCGCACACACACACACACACACAACAATCCTACAAGAATGGACACATGGTCTTATGTACTTCACCACTCAGAAGGTATAGATCTGACAGAGCAATGGATCTGACAGGCCTGGTGAAGGTACAGTGGAAGTACCAGCTCAGAGGTGATACCGTGCTAGGATGGGATCAACCGTAAACCAACAACTGTTTATGATATTGTGTCCCCAATAGGTAGAACACATGGGTTGAGGACCCAAAGAGTGGAAGCAGGAGTACCCTGTTCACTGTCACTCCCAAAGACCCAAGGGAGAATGTTGTTTCCCATCCTCACAACTTTGAACTCTGTGTCTAGAGTTCTTGGTTCCAAAGAAGAAACTCTTCCACCAGAGGACACATTAAGAGTCATATTGAGTTGTAAGCTATGACTTGGGCACTTCGGAGTCACCATCTTGTCAGGATTAACTGAAACTGAGCTTGGGCTAATGTTACACAGGAAGTACAGGAAGAAATAAGTTTGGCTTCCAGATGATCTACTTTGCCTGTCTCTTTGAATAGTAATCACAGTCTGCAAAGGGCATGGTGCTAAAGGGGCTCAGATTCCTCAGGGCTATGCCACTGAGACCAGCAAAGATGTGAGCTGAAGGTGAGGGGAACCTAGAATGGACACTAGAAGAGAAAGGTGAGTAATATCAACTGAGGCCCTGATAGCAGCTGTAGCAGTGAACGCTATAATTAACCCCATTAACCTTCCTCTTCTAAGTTTCTCCCAGACAGAGGCCCACCAGAGCCCTAAATTTACTGTTCCCAGTCCTTGCATAAAGAATTGGATCTTTGTAGCGCAGGGGTACATTGCAGCAGATGGTGAACTTCAGGAAAGGTAGGCTTATTCCCTTAATTGCTGAGACTCTTATCAGAAGAAACCCCTCAACTGTCACATTTGTCTCTCTGAAGGTCATGCTGCCTTCCCAGGACAACTCACATCCCCTGGCCCCAATTTGGGATAATTCTGGATGACCATCAAAGCTTCAAAGTATAGCTGATGTCTTCATTGGGACTATATCAGAACCTGACTTCATTCTATTCTCAAGTTGCTTCTTGCTTCCCTTATATTCTAGAGAATTCCGCAATACAGCATGTCAAACTGTCTTAGAGTCTGCTTCCTAGAAAACCTGCGTCAGAGAGCAAATACAGGGGTGTGCATCACCAAGGTGATTTTATCAATCTCCAAACATGTTTGGTTGCTCCATTTTGTATGAAGAGACTGCGTCTCAGGACTGTCCATAGGGGAGGGAGAGAGGCGAGGAAGACAGGACACTTTTTCTGCTGACTCCCCTCTCTTTTCCAGAGGTCAAAGTCTGCCACATCAGGTGACAACATCTCCATGTTTCTAACTTGGGTCACTCAGCTATTTCAGGTAACCACTGGAGAAGCTAAATCCTTCTCTTGTCCAATCCATCCTGTGCCTAGTACAGAGAGTTCTTCTGGTCAGTCAAGAGTTAGTAGGAGCTCACAATCTGTAGTGGTGGCAGCAACAGCAGTCTAAATTTTTGACCTCAGGCATGGCATGTGCCAACAAGTGCCCCTCCAGTCAGAAGGGAAAGTGAGTGACTAAGCAGACAAGACCAAATGGAGTTGCAATGGAACATGAACTATGACCAATACACGTAGTAGGGATGTATGCACACATGTCTCTTTTTCTGATGTACCTACCTAAATGTTTAACCTATTATGATACATTTACTTTTCTCATATAATTTTGGGAGGGGGAAGAAGCAAAATAGTAAGATTAATATTAATAATAATATTATTAATAAATTATATGCTTACATAGTGCTTTAAGCTAACAAAAATGGGAAAATATGCTTGTAAAGAGGAGAAATTGTGAGATATTTTTTTCCTAGTCACCTACAAGATTTTTGAACTTTCTCTTTCAGCAAAGGGGAGGATTTGATGGCTGAGATAAACTGGGTTTTCCTAGGCCAAAGGAGACTGAGAAAGAAGCCATGGAAACACAGATATTGAAGGACATTGGAGGTGAAAATCTAACCAACTCACTTTACAAATGAAGAATCAGATCTAGAGAGGGGAAATGAGCTCATGTCAGCTTTTGATTTAGGAGGAAATGATTAGGAAAAAAGTGATCGTATTCAAGTTAAAATTAAATGGTGTCCTCATTAAACTCTGTCTCTTAGGAGAGAACAGGCCCGGGTGAAGATGTGCGTTTACTAAATCTCTATTATCTTCCATGGATTTCCCATGTATAACTTCTAATTAACTGATTAATCTTCACAAAATCCTAGGAGGTAGATATCATTGCACCTATTAATTAAGAAGTTTAGTAGCCTGTACAAGGCCAGATTAAAAATTACCAGCTCCTGGAATCAAACCCTGATTTCTTACCCCAAATATGTTCATACAACACTACCACACAGACTCTGGAAAGAAAATAGTTAAAGATGATTGAAACCAAGGGCAATGAAGTGATCTTATCTTTTTAATATGCTGTTTCTACTTCCTTTTCATTTTGAGTTAAACATCATGGGTTATAAACAGTGGCCTGCCCCAAGTTAATAAAAGCTAGATTTTCTGTTTGAATCAATAAGACACTGACATAAATATAAGCGAAAGCATGGAGGAAAGACACCTGTCCAAACCTCTTCACAACTGCCTGCAGTGAATTAGGCAGACCAAAGCTCTCCGACCTGTGTGAATGAGGGCCTTCAGTGTGCCTCTAGCTCTAAAACGAACAAAACAAAGCACAACCATTACAGGGCTGCACAGTTCTTTTGCTTTGGTTTAATACGTCTTGCAAACTACTGTGAATAAGAACACCAAGGGGAAGGGGGCAGACTCACTGAGACGCTAACCCAGTGCAGACCCAGTGCAGACATATGAAGTGGAGCTGCTTGAGGACATTGGAGCAAGTCACCGTGAGCATTCTGCCCTCTGACTGCTGGCTGGTTGCACAGTTCATGGGGGAGCCTGAACGCTCTTATTCTAGGATAGTCATGACTCAGGTATTATTTGGCAGAAGAATTAAGTAAGCCCTTTAGACCCAGCTGTCTGATCGCTCACAAGGGATAGTTAATTTTCTCTTAACGAAATCATCGGCTTTTCCCTACACACACCTCCCACCCCACCTTATGCGTACCAGGCACACTGCTAAGTACCTTACACGTATTACCTTATTTAATCCTCCTAACAAGCCTAAGAAAGGCATATTTGCTATTTTCATTCTATAGATGAACAGACCGATGCACAAAAAAGTTAAAGAAATATTTTGGGCCACACAGTACTTACATTTGGGGGCTGGGGCTTATACCCAGGCGGCCTGGCTCAGGAGTCCACGCCCATAACCACGATGCTATTCAGGAATCAGCTGAAGTCGTAAACACTACGTGCTTCTTGCTTTCCAGACTTGGTTAACCACTTGTACATTTGTTGACAAAGATCACTGAAAGTCCTTGGCTCAATCTAAAGCACCTTCATTAGCATTTAGCTTATTTATAAGTCTGAAGACAGTTTCAGTGAAATTGTTAGTTCTTAAAGGAGCCTTGTTTGGGACAGCTTGGGGTGTACTTGTTACCTATTTTATTGACTCATTTATTCTTCATCTCCAGCTTCAAGGCCATCTGCAGCCTTCCTACATTTCATGTTCCAGCCACACCCGATGTCCCACTGTACTTTCCTGCCTCCGTGCTTGGCCGTGCTCTTCTGCCCACCCTCCTGCCCTTCCCTTTCATGCCTGGGGAACATATTCCATCCCTGTAGCCCTACCATTCTAGTTCATAAGTAGAGACATCAAAATGACTTACTTATATGTTCTTCATCTCTTCTAGATGAACTTCCCCTGAGGGATATAGCAATATTTTATTCTTCTATGTGTCATTTTTTGGAAAACTTAATAAAGACACTGTTAATTTATAAATATTTTACCAAGAAAAATTCAAATATGAGAAAAACTCTTAAATGTATCTGGTACTTAAAACATTAATAACTCTTTTTAAGGAAGAGTTGTCCTGAACTGAGTTCATAATGCTCTTATTTTTTCTCTAAGACTTTCAACCGGCAAGGCAAAAAAATATAGAGAGAGGTAATATAAAGGAAAAAATGCATAGTAAAAATAATCTCCTGCTATTGTGTACAGCTCAATGTGATTTGTCACAAACTGTTAAGTGCCTAAGGGTCGTGCCTCTCTGTCAGCATGATGCCTGGCTGGATGAGGTGCACCTTTCCTGCTTTGAGAGTTCTGAAATTTAAGGGAGCTCACTATAAAAGGTAGTTTGCATTTATCTAGGATCTGAGTGCCACAGAGAGATTACTTAACACTTATACCCAGAGAGAAGGACTCACCTGACGTTATCCTCTACTTGCAAAGAAAAGATTGGGCTGTGGAGATCCTTCAATGGCAGGTAAGACTGGACTAAGGACGGTCTGGCTGGCTAGGGTGCTCGCACAACCTTGTGGTCCCGGAGCAGAGGCCTGTGCATGTATGTGCTGTAGCCATGCTTGTCTGCCGTTTGGTTGTGCCCAGAGGAACACGTGCTGAGGATCCAGTGGAATCTGGCTGCGGTGGATGTCCCCTTGATGTTCTCCCCCTCAGGTAGTAGAGGGAAACCAACACAGGGCGCAGGCTAGAAGAGCACAGGTCAAATAACGTGGACAACTGAATCTATTGCCTACCAGAAGAGGCAGGTTGATTCCAACATTTAACTTATTTTTGTTGCATTTTATTTATTAAAATCAGTAAGAATAAAACTAACGTGATCCGTGGTTGGACCGTAATCATAATAGACAAAAATCACTATCATTAAACTATTGATTGCCATTTAGACTTCCACTAAGGCACCCAGAATACGTTTAGAGCCTATTTTAGGAAAAGAAAGTTAATATTTTATGCTGGGAAATTCAATGACTAATTTTGCTAAAAATGAAGAATGTAGGAACTCTATTCAGCCTCCTATTTCCATCAAGGTAGTTCAGGTTCATGATTCTTTATTCGCTGTTGAAAACAAAAGTTTTTTTTGTAACTTATTTGGTGGCAACATCTGACCTGGACTAGGCTGCAAAACCAGATCTGAAGAAACTTTAGAGTCCTTACTTATTCCACTCGGGTGAATTATTTATATATTTCTTGGCAGAAATAAGTATGTGTTTAATTTGGGGGTGCTGCCCCAGATTTGGAAGAAGGTTTCTGTTATCCCATTTTGCCTTTCTAATATTGACGAACTTTGGATTCCAAAATACTTCAGGCTCCAAGGGCTTCAGGTAATAGACTGTGAACTTGTAAATGGATAACAATTCCTCCCAAGATGCCAGTCTTTTTATCACCCCACAGATACCAAAGTGTGTTTTAAGAGGCAACCAACCATCAGCTCAATGCTTTGTCTCCTACTGTCTGCACATGGTAAAAAACACCATTAAATTTCTTGTTAGATTCCAAAATGAATCAGGGGAGATTATCATTGTATATGTGTTCTCCCCCCCGCCCCATAGATAAAGATTTGATTTTCATTTTTTAATTGCTAAAATCATCCTGGGTTATAAAAAATTTCTCTTTTATACTGTGGATGATGCCCACTCTGTCCAATGAAGATTAAAAGAGAGCAGTTTATATTTTGCATTTTACCACCCCAACCAATCAATTCTAGGGATATGGCATGTGGTTCTCAAAGACAGGATGTTCTAGACTCTGGTCAGACATAGCTCTCTTTGATAGACAATCCAAGACAAAGGATAGATTTCTCCTCCTAGAAGTTAATGGTGATCAAGTTACCCTGCAGAGAATCACAGTTGCATGTCTTTTTATTTTTTCCATCACTTTCTCCTACTCAGTTATTTAGCCCAGTGCTCCGCACACAGCAGGTAAGCTGTGGAATATCAGTTATAAGTCACAAGTTGGTTAAGTAAGTTGCTTTAGGTGGGGGTGAGAATAGTTGAGCAGGAAGCCATTTGGAACAAAGTAAGGTTAAAAGGAAATGGGTGGTTATATTTCTCTGGGATGCAAACAAGTTTCAGAAAAGGTCAGTTTCCTTCTGTTAGGAGTGACATGATGGAAGACAAATGCTCTGGTTCCTCAGTGATGTCCTGGGGATTTCCACATAAGCCTGTTTTGACAGGCTTTTTCTTTTTCCTAGAACAACTTTCTCTGCCCAAGTCTGGCTTCTGCTTTTCTGTATGGTTCAACAGCAGGTTCAAATATCAATGGCTCTAGGAAGCCATTATAACATTCTTTATATTCTTAGCACCATTGAACATTATAATCATTTACAGGGCAGGACTTTCATACAGAATATTTGTTTTTTTTTTCTAATTTATGTAAATAAATCAGTGTTAACTCATTTTTACGTTTCAAATAATTTTCAATAGCAGTTTGATGATTCATCTATATATATCCTAATTAAATAATTTCTGTTTACTATTTGGAGACAGATCACTTAATAAACACACAAAGCATGACAACATTCAGTGAACCTGGAAGATTTAGAAAAAAATTGAACAATGACATATTCAGTATGCATACCTCAACAGATATCTTATTTTTCATAGATTAACTGTTTCTTCACTTGGAAAAAGATTACTATATTCTACAGGAAGACATAAAGACACTTTTAGAAATAAATGTACAAAAAATTCTTTCTTTAAATCAAGTATTTACAAGTTATGCGAATGTAGTGCAAGATATTACCTTGTTTAATAAAACAGCCTAAAGTTAGTAACAATTTCTAGCTGTCACCAAGGACTTCTAGTGTCCTTCAAAACTGTCTTTTAACAACCTCCATGAGGGGAACCTAGAATTTAAATTCAGGCCTATTTTCGCCCCTAGAAATGATTACTGTCAGTAATTTTTTTCCAGGTAATACTTTTCTGAATTTACATCTTGAAACAATTTCATTCTACATAGTTGCTTCTTGCACTTCTTTTCACATTCATTTTGTTGTTCTGTTACTTTTGTCACTGCTTCTTTCATTGAGAGGCCTTGATCTTTCTATGCTTGAAAATGCATTTGTTTTACTCTCTGTCTTGACTAATAGTCTCCCTTAGCACTTTTAATATATTATTTCATTACCTGTAGGTTTTTATTTCTGCTAATAAGAAGCTTGTGTTCTGTTGCGCCCAAAGTTGCGAATCCCAGAAGACCACCAAGGAGCCAACACCGATGCAATCGCATGAGGGTCTTTATTCAGACTGGAGTCTGGACTCTCGACCCTCACCGCTGCAGCAGTGATGGAACGAAGGCCCCGAACTCTGGGGAAGAAGGTATTTATAGAGCAAACGTGGGAATCCCGGACTTGTCCCTACCTGATTGGTTGTATCTAGGGTGGTATGAGGTTAGGTAGGGGTTGATTGTTTTTTTTTTTTTTCCTTTCAGTAAGGGGTCACAGCAGCTGAAGACATTTTTACCTTTAACTAAGGGTCAGCAAGGGGTCACAGCAGCTGAAGGCATTTTTACCTTTCACTAAGGAGGGTTTAAAGGAAAGCTAAGTCTTGAAGAAACACTAAGTCCCTCTCAGTTCAATCTAGTGTCATTGCATGGTAGATAATCTATAATTTCTCTCCAGTAGCTTTTCATATTTATATTTTATCCTTGATTGAAATTTCACTGTGGTGTAGCTAGCAGTATGTTTTAAAAAAATTATTTACCTTGTTCAATATTTGTAAGCTTTTTTCAATTCGAGGATTCATACCTTTCTTAAATTCTTTAAACAATTTCAGATATTATTTTTGCAAATATTTTCTCACTCCATTATTTCTACTCTTATATTCTTACTTACATTTTGGAATTTGTCAATCTTCTCTTTTCCTTAATGTTTCTTTCACAGTTTGCCTTTCCTTCTCTTTCTACATTGTATTGTGTTTCCTTCTGTTGTAACTTTCTATTACTTTTAATCTTCTATGTCTAGTTTACTCTTTATTTCATCTAAGATCCTTTTTACTTTTAGTAACTGTTTTTTCATTTTTATGATTTACAGTTAATCTCTAAAAAGTTTTTTCCCACTCTTGTTTGATAATTTTATGTTCTTGTTTCTAGGATGCTATGTACTCCTAGATCTCTGAGAAATTTAAACGTGTATTTTAAATGCAGAATGCTGTCTTATTTATATTTTATCATTCGTGAGTTTTTCCTATGTATGATTATTTTGACTGTGTCAAATGACAGGGATTTCGTTGTGTGCTTTATAATTTTCCATTGTGAATTTATCTTCCAAGGGACCTTTTTATTGATACCTTTCCCGATACAGTGGTTTTTTGGTTGTCTCATTCAGCTCCCTGTGTTGTTTGGCCTTATTAGGTTATTAGTTAGGGTGGGTTCCCAATCTTTTTTGTTTGTACTGCTGTTTTTGTTGAATGACCTCACTGAAAACTTGATGGTATCCCTGTTTCCTTTCTCCAAGAAACACATAAATAGGCATCTCTATACTATTTTATTTATAACTCAGGAAGTCCATAGGCAACTCAAAGCCCAGTCATTGATCCTAAAGGAGTATTTAGATTTCTGGTTAAGAACTCTAGGTTAGAGGTTTGAAGCTTTTGTCTCATGTGGGTAGAAAAGCTCTAGAAATTTAGTCTTCCTGAGTTGTACCTGCAGATACAATTATCTTGAAAGGTTTTGCCTGGGCCAGAGATAAATGTTACATTTTAATTTTCGCCTTCCTAACAGGTGTGTAGTAGTGACTTGTGTTTTTAATTTGTATTTACTATGACTGATGATATTGAGCATCTTTTCATGGGCTCATTTGCATTCTGTACCCTTTTTTATTTTTTTGATAAAGTGTCTGCTCAATTATTTTGCCATGATTTAAAAACTGTTTTTTGTTGCTGTTATTGAGATTGTAGAGTTCTTTATACATTCTAGGTGCTTGTCCATTATCAACTATATGATGTATAAATATTTTCTCCTAATCTATGGCTTGTTTTTCATTTCTGTAATGTCTTTCAAAAACAAAAATTTAAAAATTCTGACAAAGTCCAATTTTTAAATTTTTTCTTTTATAGATTTTTTTTCAATGTATCCATGTGATCTTTGACTAACCCATAGTCACTAAGATTTTTTTTCTCATGTTTTTAAGTAAAGTTTTGTAATTTAGGCCTATAATATATTTTAATTTTTAGATGTGGTATAGGTTACTATGATCTTAAATTATATTTAAAAATATTTTATCTCTTTTTTTATTTAGAGCTGGGGAGGGGTTGGTTATGAGCTTATTTACTCCAACAGATTGACCCTTAATTGATACTACTTTATATAGTGTTTTCATTCTGTAGCTCATTTGCTTGATTTGCAGCCTAATTATATATAGGCTAATTGGCTAGTTTCCAATTAAGAGAAGGAAATGACTGGTCATGCATGAAGTACAGGTTAATGCAGAACAGTATGTAAATCATGTTTTGTAACTCTCCATAGATTGCCTGACTCTCTGAAATTGCCACAGGGGAATTATTTGCATAATGAGATCAAACCCATATATTAGCAAATGCATATTTGTAATTAAGTAATATGTATCAATATGCTCTAAATAAATCAGTGCAAAGGTGATTAGTAAATTGAAAATATACTGTCAGCTCATGAAAGCACTTCAACATATAGTATATATGAAAAACATTTAATAAATATTATGTTATGATGGAAACTGATGGGTTAAAGGTTTTTTATATTATTTTGAACTTTAATATATTCTTTCACCAAGCTTCTAATATTGAAAATTGCAGAAATTCATTTATACTTTTCTTAAGAAAAAATAAAATAAGTTTCTCTGAGACTCAAAAAAAAAAAAGTTTTTTTATAATAAATATTTTTAGAGGGGAAGAAGAAAATGAAAAACAAAAGATTTCAGAGTGAGGCAGTAATATCTGGAATATGTAGTCATGCCCAGTTTGAAAAATATAGGTCATTTTGAATTTATTTTATCTTTTGTATAAAAATTCCAATTATTGTAAAATGTAAATCATAAGAAAGAATCTCTGCATTTTCATCTTTCTGGGAAAACTACTGCTACCAATTTAAACTGTTGTTCTAAAATGTTTTTAAGCAACGTTTCTCTTAGGATGAGGACTACGTTTGATTGAGAAAGTGCTTCAGGTGAAATGTAAGGCCTTAACAGGCTACTGACACTGATAAAACTTTTTCTGTGAAACAAGAGCAAAGATGAGGAATGACCGAGACTGGCTAGATTGCAGACAACTGTCCACCCCTTGTCAAGAATTTCTCCCCTTTGCCCTAATCTCCTCAAATCTTTAGTAAAATACACATGCAGACTACAAAATGAATATTACTGGGTATCTTGTGAAAGCGATGAAGAAACCACACTCTCATTCTGGACGAAAATGGCGCAAAGGCATCACATGCAGATGAGAGTCCTGAAGAAGCATGCATGGAAACTAGCAGAAATCATGGGGTTTCTCTCCCAGGACTGTGGAATTGAGGATCGAACTAAGTTTAACAAGATCTGTAGGAAGTAGGGAGCCCCCAGCTGGAATATTATCTGGGCTACATGCAAATTGTATAAGGGCAGACATATTTATTAATATTTATCAAAACTCTTCCTTGAAATATTATTAAATAGAAAAAGCAATCATAGAACAGTTTTCCATTTTCCCACAGGAGTCTACTGAAAGTTTAATTCCAGAGGAAGAATTTGTTATGCAAACCTGATCTACATTCAGGATGAGTCTGAACACAAAAACCAGGTCCTGGCAGTGGAGCTCATGTGGGAAGCAGCAGAGGGTGAAGACAGTCAGAACTGTGAAGGAGCAAGGAAGAACAGAGACTTCAATGAGAAGTAGAAGCAGGGAGGTCTACATAGCTTGCTGGGCCAAGTGAAAACTGGAACCCTGGGACTTTCTAACGACAAATTATTCAGAATTCCAAGCTGGCCACTGCAGAGTGTTGACTCATGGGCTTCTAAATGCGGGGTCCTGTGCAACTGCATTGGGCAGATGTAAATGAAGCGGGTCCTGGCTAAGAGGACACATCTACACTGCCTGTGCCTCATTATACACTTTTTCTTTTTCCTTTAATTGCCAATTAAAAAAAAAAAAGATTTATTTTTCCCCAAAGAAAACACAGAGTGAGACAGTAAAGGTTTACTTGCTGAAGATCTTCTTGCTTACTGCCTATCTTGCCTCATTTCATCCAGGAGGCTCGAAAGGCAGCTCCTGAGAATCCTTTCCTATTGATTGCCATCAGTGAGTCTCTCACACTGAAACAGACCTGGAAGCCCTCACACACTGGATTCATATTATGCCTTTTGCTTATTTTTTCACATTTCCAATAAAACAACAGTTCTCTAATGGCTGTAGGAGCAGTGTGGTGAAAGAGCAAAAAAATCCTGGCATGAAATATGTTTCTAATACCTCTTTATGAATCAATGAATTAATAAAAATTTCATTCTAGTCCCAGTTCTGAATATTCCTGGAGAAGTCATTTAACACTGAGGGGCCTCAGCTTCTCTTCTAAAAAATAATGGTTTGAGATAATTATGAACTCCAAAAATGTCTGTGTAGTTCTATGTGTAGAAAGATATATTTAAAAAGCGAAACTGTTGAGGGGATAATAAAAGCTTTTAGCAGGTGTTCTCTCTGCTTTGGAAAAGCAACGTGTAAACTATTGGAAGAGGAAAAAATTCATCAATGCAATTTCTTAATTTCCAACACATAGTCACTTAATGTGTGTATTTATAAATTCCACATTACACATTCATAGCTGCATCATTTATTCATTCTACATGTCCAAATTATTTGCCACTGTGCTATTTCCTATGTGGGAGATAATGCTAAGGAGATTAGAGTGTGGCATTCCCTAGTTTTAGATCCAGACTATTAATCAGAAAATAATTGAAGTCAAGGTTTGTAACTCTGTGTGTTGGTCTTGGGGCACACCAAAATTGGTTGTCCTCATGGGTCATTTCTTTACCATGTGTACCTCCAAGTATACAAAGTGCTGTCATTTTTGAGAGAAATCGTAATGGAAACAGTCAAATGACCAAGAAAGCAAATGGCATTGCATAGAATTCAGTACAGAGCTTAAACACAAAGTTCCCTTTGAAGTGAGGCTTTATGTTGCAACAGAAAAGAATCAAGATGTTTATCATCATTGCTCATATCAGCTGATACATACGCCCTTGGAAACTTTAAAATTTGTTATTGGGCCAGAGCCAAGGAGGGGAAATAGTGACCCCCTTTTTCACAGTTAAACGTTTACTTTACCTCTCTCTCTTCAGAAGTGGAGGTTTGACCAATAAAACTTATTTCAAACGTCTAAAGTAGCCTACTAGCAAATTTAGAATGCTAATCTGTGGTGAGTCACATTAAATCTAATTAACAGACTTTCCTATCAAACGTAATACCATTTTTTTTGTTGCCTTTTCTCATTTTAAATTATTAATGAAATGGATGGTTTGAAGATAATTTTATCTGGGAAAATCTATAGTAGTGAAAAAACTTGCATAATTCAGTGATGCAAAAAATGTTTAGTAATAAAGTAAAATAGTTACAGAGCTCTTTATGAGGCAGAAAGACAATTGGACTTGAAGTTATAGACTTGAATTGTGACTTTGCCACTTATTAGCTTTGGGGCTTTAGACAGCTTTGAAAACTGCCACAAGCCTTATTTTTCTCCATATCGGGTTATAATAACCTGTAGCTCGCGAGAGAAATTTATAGAGGGGAATGGTATTATGTTTGTATTTATATTAAACAAATAACATACATTCTCTCTCAAAATTAAAATGTGTGACTTTGTACACTCTTTTATACAATTAATACTTTCAGAAATAAATCTCATATATTATTCTTTATTGGATACTTTATACTATAAATACTACCTTCATCCATATGTGTAAACCCATGCATACTCTTCCTATTGGCTGAGGGATTTATATGGGTAGTTTTACCTACATGTGATTTTCACCTTAGGAAATGAGTTCAAAACGTAATCCTCACATAACATCTAACTCCACTATTTATGGAAGTATTTTGCAAATCATAAAAACCATGAAAGTATAAGATGTTATTAATATTTTTGTTTTCATTGAGGGCAACCAAAATACAACCAAAAAAAAAAAAAAACTTTACATACAGGTTTTCTCTTATTATTTTTCATAACTACCCTAGTTTTATATTTATACATTGAAGGGAAGAGTGTGCTGTCTTTAATACTTAAAAAGTAAATTTGCATTCAGGTAAATATCTCTGGGTTTAACAATAGTAGCTTAATTTTAACACAATATTATGTTATCATACGAGTTTTTAAATAATAAATCAAGTTTAAATACACTTTTCTTGATACTAGATGAATAAGCCGTTTGAGAGTCTTCATTGTTGTTCCATGGTTGCTGAAATTTCACTAATAATTTTCAAAATAACAGGTTATTCAAACAAAATAATACACAAATATCCATTTTATAAAAGTAAAGAGTTCTTTGAGTTATAATTTACCAAAAGTTTAGATACTTTAAAGATGATTTCCAGTCTCTTTTATAATTTAGAAACAAATTGTAAAAAGTTAAGTAATTTGTGTAAAGTCAAGCACTTATCCTGGAAAAAAATGGAACATAAGGCAGGAAAATCAAAAGCAAACAGAAACAAGTCAGCACAGCAAGGACAGCTGAAACGTAGCCTGCTCCTGACCTCTAGCCTCGTTAAACTCCTCAGAAATATCGGAGCTTTTTGACTGGTCCTGAATGGCATCTAGAACAAATACATGAGGCCACAGGAAAACAGGAGGATGCGAACTCTATACTTCAACCATTTCAGCAGGAAAATGCTTAAAGGTTGAGGAAAATGCTATAAAATATATTTAAAAGTCACTATCAGAATAAAATCGTACGCTAGCAAGTCATTCTCTTTGTTTTATTTCCCTTTTTGGTAGACTGAACACTTTCCCTTGATCCTTTAATTTATGTTTCTCTATGATCACATCTTACTTCCAAGTATTTAGTTCTGGCCATCACCCTGAAGGGTTTCTGTGGTGTGATGGCCTAAAGAACGTGTGCAAGTTTCAACCGAAACAATCTTGAACGTGAGTCCTGCCTCTAGCACTTATTAGTCACATACCCTGAAGACACTTGCCTCTGAGCCTCTATTTCCTCCCCTGTAAGTGGGGCAATACTGTATAGTGGACGGAAGGGCTAAATACAGTATATTACATGCTTAGTATAAAGCAAGCATTCCTTACACAATCGCTCTTTATCTCTAACACTTCAAAATTTTCTCATTTTCCTCAAAGAGAAGGAAAACTGGCTTCAGAAAGAAGAGGAATGGCTCTTTCATAGAAACAAATTTCTGTTTAAATAGTTGTAATTGGCCTTATTACCTAATTTTCTCTGACTTTCTGGCATTTTTTTACAATACCTTTCAGATCAGATTGTATATATATATTTTTTCCAGCTTTATTGACATATGATTTATAAATAAAATGTTTATATGTTTAGGCTGTACAATGCCTTCTTAAAGGTGTACAACATGATGATTAAATATGCATATACATTATGAAATGATTACCACAGTAAAGTTAATTAGCACATTTATGACCTCATATAGTTACTATTCTGTGTGTGTGTGTTGCACACGTGTGTGTATGTGTGTGTGTTGTGGGAATACAAACTTTAGCCTCTTACAAAATTTCAAGTATAAAATATAGAATTATCAACTATAACTACCATGCTGGACATTAGATCCTCAGAACTCATTTATCTTATAACTGAAAGTTTGCACCTTTTAACTAACATCTCCTCACTTCCATTTCCCCAACCCACCCCTCCACCACCCCCAGCCCCTGGTAATCACTATCCTACTCGATGGTTCTCTAAGTCTGACTGTTTTAGATTCCACATACACGTGAGATCATACAGTACTTATCTTTTTGCGTCTGGCTTATTTCACTTAGCATAGTGTCCTCCAAGTTCATCTGTGTCGTTATAAATGGCAGGGTTGACTTTCTTTCTACGGTTGGATTATATTCTACTATATATAAGTATGTATATATTTCATTTTCTTTATCTATTCATCTGTCAGTGGACACTTAGGTTATGTCCATGTCTTGGCTACTGTGAGCAATGCTGCAGTGAATATAGGACTGCAGATATCTCTTCAACATAGTAATTTCATTTCCCTTTTATATTTACTAGAAGTGGGATTGCTAGATAATATAGTTACTATAGTTTTTATTTTTTTAGAGAAATCTCCATAATGTTTAATAATAGCCATCTTAATAGGTATTAAGTGATATCTAATTGAAGTTTAGATTTTCATTTTCCTGATGATTAGTGCTGTTAAGCACAATTACATATGTCTGTTTATCTTTTTTGGAAAAATGTCCATTTAGGTACTTTGCCAATTTTTTCATTTTTAAATTGGATTATTTGTTTTTCTCCTACTGAGTTGAGTTCCTTTTGTATTTTAAATATTAATTCCTTATTAGAATATGATTTGCAAATACTTTCTTCCATTGCATAGGTTGCCTTTTAATTTATTTTTTGACTCTTTCTTTTGGTGTGCAGAAGCTTTTTAGTTTGATATACTTACTTGTTAATTTTTATTTTTATTTTTGCCTGTACTTTTGGTGTCATATCCAAACAATTAATTGCCAAGACCAATATCAAGAAAGTTTTTCTCTATGTTTTCTTCTAGGAGTTAAATCATTTCAGGTCTACCCTCATGGTTTAATCTTTTTCAAGTTGATATTTGTGTATTATGTAAGATATTGGGCCAATTTCATTCTTTTGCATGTAGATATCCAGCTTTTCCAACAACATTTATTGAAATTATTCTTTTCCCGTTGTGTACTCTTGGTACCCTTGTCAAAATTAGTTGGCTGTATATGTGTGGGCTTATTTGGGGGGGCAAATTGTATATTTGTTTGTGAGAAGAATTTGTCTTGGTTTATTGATGCGAGCATTCATTGAGAACAAGGACAAGGTCCAAAGAAACCATATCACTGTTTTCTGGAAAAATCATTGTATTGAATTGTTTCTCTTGCTATTTTTTTCCTGTTAAAAAGAGTAAGAAAGACCTTTCCTTAAAGGGAAAGAATTGCAATCACTAGATGCTTGATGTGCAGTCTGAGTCACCATCTTTTGGAGGTCTTTGTTTTTTCAAGTCCTGCCCTCATTCAGGTGCTTGGTGGCTAAATAGTTTCATTAGTTCCTGACATGATTACAGGTAAAATTTAACGTGGTCATTTAGGCTTCCAGCACAACCCTGAATAATGACACATGCAGATGGCAAACAACATTAACCTTTTACATTAGTTTCCAAATAAGTGGGAGAAAGAAGTCATTAAAACATCCAGATCTAAAAGGGTAGAAACCTAATCCGGTGTGCCAGAAGGGACAGTTGTTTACTAAGGACATGTCTAAGGGAGCTGAAGAGTGACTTCACAAAACACAGACCAGCCAAGAGGACAGAATGTTTTTGCTGCTTGGAAGAGTAGAGATAATCTGAGAGTTGGTGCTGTCATGCCAATTTATCTTAATTTCAGCGTTACTCAATAGATCTGTAGAAGAAGTAATGAGTTTTTCAGTAGTGATGGGAATAGCATGAGTCAGATGGAAACAGCCCTCTATAAAGTCTTCTCTGATCACACTAGCTGGAAATTGACCATTTTCCTTTCCTTTCTCTTGAATTAGTTTTAATCATACCTCCTCAAACAGAAGTGATTTGTGTCTATGTCTTATCTTTCCTACTGAAACACGGATTCTTTGAGAGCAGGTGACTATGTCATGTGTATTTTTCTCTCACCCACACACCTAGTTTTCTTATATACAGTAGATAATAAAAATGTCTGAAACAAGTACATAAATGGATAAGAGGAAACAGTGGTTTGGGCCTATTCAAAAGAGTGAACATGAGGTGAAAGTTACCAACAGAAAACGAGCTCAGAATTGTTTAACTTTGCCCCAAAGCATGGAATCAGTATAAGCCTGCAAACCATTATTACTAACATGGTCTCAATTCTCCACTTTTCCTGTCAAATATTTTATTCTTTAATTTTTTCTTATGAATGCATTTTTTACTCCTTTAACATCTTTACATTTCATTTTTAAATGCTGTATAATTTAGCTCTTTGAAGTTAAAAATTTCAGTGAAAATGAGCAATTGTTACATTCTTTAAATTAGATCATAAGATTATTACAGACAATGAATGTTTTTCTGAATTCTGTGTAGACATCTGGCTCCCTGTCAACCCTCAGCCATCATTAACATCGGCAATGCTAATTGCACTTCCTTGTGGAGTCCTGGTTGACAATATGGATACAATTAATCAAAAGCAAAATGAAAGCAAATTGCGGACAGGCTAATTCTTTTTCATAATGTAATATACAGTGATAGATGCTTTCTGTTAATATGAAGTTCAATTGCTTTATAAATCTGATCTTCCTCTCCTTGTGAGCAGCTGGTAAGGATTAGTTTCTCTGTCTTTGGAGAATTTGAGGCTCAAAAGTGGACAGGGGTAGTCAGGACAGGGACCAGTCTGCAGACTCCGAAATTAATATAATCTATCTCCCCGGTCATTTGCCATCCTATAGAAACCTATTAAGTGCCTCTCGTATGAAGCAAGACACTCATCAACCACATTACAAATGTGATAACAGCTCACAGTGTAGTTATGGAAAAATAGAGGAACCAAATGAAACCATAGCTTTGGCTCTCTGACTGTAAGGTTGACTCATGGATCCTTCAGAAGGACCCAGAGGCTACTTTTTATTCCCCAACCCCTTATATTTTTCCAGGACTGTAAATCCTACAAAAACGACAGCCATCCAAAGGATTCTAACTGGCTTCAAGTACCACTAAGACTTAAATTCATTGGGGGCTACAAAGACCATTGCCTCTTTTTAAATAATTTTTTGCTCAAAATATAAAGAGAGTACGATATATATTGTTAAGAGCATAACAGGGAATCAGGAAAATATTATCATTTAAAAAGTGGTGTTATAACTTCTCTTTTGTTCTTGGGGCAGTAATCTGAACAATGCCACGAGGGAGTTATAAACAAGATGAATGACAGCTAAACAACGAACTTTCACAACAGAGTATTGTTTCTGATAAACATTCCAGAAGTATCTGAAGCAACATTATGTCTTTGGAAGAGAACCTTCATGGTTTTCATTTGGTTGTTAAGATTTTTATTATTTGTTTAAAAAGTAAGACCCTTTTCAAAAGAAATTAGAAATCACGCTGTTTCCAGTTGGAGAAGAATGTCCACTGCTTATTTGTTGCTACACGTATTTGTAAAATGGTTGATTCTGCAAGTGGCTGTCTAATAACTTTTGTTTTTCTAGGAAATAATTTAATCTGAAACGATGTTTATCTAGCCTCCCTAGGGACTAACATGTGTTATTACCCTTCTCAGTCTTTGTGGATCCTACGAAGACCATGAAAGAAAATTTATAGTGCCTGAAAACTACCGCTATCTGATGAAAGAACTGTCGTTTATTCGGAAAGCTGACAACAGTGCAATCTCTATGGATTTCTGAGGTCATATTCAGGTTTTAACGTTGCGTTATTTTGTTTCGTAAGTCAATGCATGAAAAACGAAGTAACCCACAACCACTTTTGTGTTCCTGTAATAACAGGATTGCTGCTTTCCACTGGCGTTGCACGGGCGTTTGCTAAGAAGGCTAGCTCCCCAAGTTCTGCTGTCGGAAGAGGAGGTTATAAAGCACAGAAACAAATCCGTTCTGTCGGCCAAAATACCAGGTAAGCTGTATTTGCTATGGCATCACTAAATGTTCCCTTCAGACCTAGTCAATGTGAGAAAAACAAGGAAATTACAAAGGGTGGTTTCAGTGTTAAGAAGACAAGAGGTTAGGCACATAAAGAACGTTTCAATTGTTTTACAAACATTTCCAGCAAACCATTCAAAACAACTGGGCCTACACAATCGCCAGCCACCAGGATGCTTCAGAGGACAGTATCTTAGACTTGGGACAAGAGAAACAGGCTGCACAGTCCTCCAAGAATGAATTTAGAGAAACTGTCAGAATAATGCAGACTCCAACAAAGCATACAAACTATCCTCCTTTTTCCCAGCAGGTGAATTTATACAAACAAGATATTATTTTGAAAATGAACATTTTTGTAAAATGGAATTTTGACAAAGTGCAGAACTATAAGTACGTCTTCAATACAAAGGGTGACATAATCCTCCTATGAATCTAGAAACAATATGCAAATCCACAGATCCTATAAATTTTTAACCTTGTTCTAAAAACCATAGTTATATAAGTATATCACTAAATAAAGGACACACTTTTTAAAAAAATCTTTTTGAATAATACAAATATTTATGTAATAGCTGTGGTTTGTCTCTTCCAGTGGAGGGTATTCTATACTGGCACAAAAGCCTCAGCTTCAGGCATCTTCTCCATTAGATCTATAAATTAAATTTCTACATATAGACAGTTATGCATCTGTCTTTATATTATATATATTTATCACTTATGTATCTATGTATGTGCTAATGTTTCTGTTTATTTCATGAAGACTTTAGGTGCTAATAGTAAGTACATACAACAAATTTGCAAAGCAAAAATTGAAAAATTAACCAGGAAAATCTAAAAAGTATAAGAAATGTAAATGCACCAGAGGGAAGTGTTAGGGAGAATAGTATGCCTAAGAGACTACAGATCTATTTAGTTACTAAAACTGAGCCATGAACCTAGTTCTGAGCTTTAAGTCTGACAGCGTAATAATGTAAACAAAGACAGTTAAATTGTCTGTGTTATATGCAAAGGTCAAGAAAAAGGCACAGAAGGTCCTCAGGAGGATGACAGCTTCCGCTTAACAGTTAACTCCTAAAGTGTTCTCTCATGGGTCTTTGTGTTGGAGACGCTGGTGGAAGTTGTGGGGAATGTCCTCAAAAACAAACACAACAAAGCCATGCTTCTGAGGAAAGCCAACAGTAACCTTTCATTTTGATTAAGAGAAAACAGTTCTCCCCGACATGTTTATGGAGAGGGAAGGTAAGACAGTCCATTCACATAGAGTTCTGATGGGTGGTTTGACCCAAGCATGTATTTTGGTTAACCAGTACCCACAGGTTGGGCTTTCTGTCTTACTTTTTCTTCTGCTTTCTTGTCTTATTGAAATTTTACCATGCTTGTATGATATAATAGTACTTAAGTTAATATATGTATTTACCTTCCTCCCAAATAGCTCCAGGACCTACGAATATTTAACTCCATCAACCACACATACTACTTTTTAGGTTTCATGCTATTTTGTTAATTACTTCATAGTTCTTTGCAACTTTTATTTTATTCTTCAAATTGAACATAGTTATTGTTTTGTTCAATATTGGTTTAGATTTCTTCTCAGCTTTAACATTTTCTTGATTCACTGGTTCTTGCGTCTGCAATGTTCTTCTGGAAAAATTTTTTAACTTTCTCAAATCTATCTTTAGATTTTTTTTAACTGAGAATCTATTGATAGTCAACTCTAGCTTTTGTTTTTCTAAAAATGTCTTCTACTCTCTTTTTTGTGTTTGATTATATAAGCCTGAATTGAGAGTTATTTTTTCAGCAGATTGATGCTACTAAGACCCTTGTCTTCTGCATTCCATTTTTGCTACTGAGAAAGCAAGCCATTAGATTAATTATTTCTTTGGTTGCCTTTATTTTCTCCTTGGATTTCACTGCAATGTGTGTTTTAATGTGGGATTTCTTTTTATCTGCCCTGTTTCAAATTCAGTTGGTATACCCAATCTGAAGACATATGCATTTTTAATTCTGGAAAGTGCTCAACCATACTCTTAAAATATTTTCTCTTCCTCCTCATTTTTTATTTTCTTTCCAGAGCTTCAGTGGGACACATTTCAAGCATGTATCATCCATGTCTCAACTTCTTCATAGTTTCTATTTCTTTTTCTCTCTGTGCCGCATTTTAGAAAAAATTTTTAGGATCTATTTTCTAGTTTATTTTCTTTTTCATCTGTCTAATTTGCTGTAATTTTCCATCAAGTTTTAAAATTACCATTATTTTACATTTCATTTTGAAAAGTTCTATTTGAATTTTTTCAAATATGATTGTTTAAAATAATCTCTTGCTTCTTACTCATGGTCTCAATTCACTATTAAATGTCTTAAGCATACTATATATGCTTACTTTCTGTGTTTTGTCCAATAATTTCAATGTCTGGTGTCTAAAAATGTCTAGTTCTATGTTCTTTTACTGCAGATTTTTAAGCGTGGTGCTATTATTACCTGACATGCTTTAGAATTTTGTTTTTTACTATGAGCTATATTCACATAGCACACATGGAAATAATTTGAGATCTGGATTGAGGGCTCATTCTTACAGAAAGGATTTGCCTTTGCTTCTACCTAGCATACAGAGATGCTGCAAACTCTTATATTCTTTGTTATAATCATTAAATTTAGGTAGGAGAAGATAATTAGTGTAATTTCAGGCCCAAACCTGCAAGTGCTGGCCCTTGGCTATGAATCTTCAGGGGAGATCTGTTTTTCTTTTCTCTAAAGCCAATACTGGTAAGTCCCCACGGGACAGCTTTTGTTTGCGATATTTCATTCGTTTCTCACTCTTTTGGAGAGAACATAGCCTTGCTTGAGTTTCTGCTCTATATCACGGGCTTCCAACGTGACAGATGGTACCCCTGGTCCCCATGCATGATCATTAGTCTGGAGATCCAGCCATTCTCCTCCTGGCCTCAGGGTTCCTTACCTCTTTTGTCTTATGCTCCTGCTTCACAATCCTGCCTCAGAGGAATGTTTTCACTTGCTTGCAAATTCATATATGATTTTTAAAGGAGGCTTACAAAATATTTTAGGCAGAATATCAGTGCTTAGCAGGTTTTCAAGATCTTTAGTTCATCCTAATGTTAAAAATAAACACTCAGTTTTATTTTCTTAATGGTACCTAATGGGGGAGTCTTTCAACTCAGAATTTCATAAATATAAAAGATTGGTTTAAAAGGTAAAGAATTTTCTAAATGTTTAGATTAAATATAAACAAATATTTACAATTTTTAAAAGCAGATAATACCGGAGAGTAATCCCACAATGCCACGATAGGTTGAACCCAGGATAGGCTGACGAATTCTTCAGATGTCATGATGATTCTACAGTGCCCACTGATTTTTCCCTTTGTATAATTATGGTCTACACTAGTGGATATTCTAGTTGCTGAGAACTTGTAGTCCTTACGTCTGTAATGGATCCATTGATTATAGGACAAAGCTGTAGCTGTTCTGTTGCTTTGATTACTTCACATATTGTACATGGGCTTGAGGTATACTAACTTGCTTCTGCCTCACACTCATGAATCACGTTATTATCACTTGATTTGAAATACTTTCTATGTATTGTTTTAGTGCAAAGAATTCTAATGGCTTCTTTTGTTTTGATGGGAAAGAAACAAGGCAGTGATCTGATCCCAGGGCAATGTAATAAGGATGCTGTAGATAAATTTTAGGTTAAAAGCCCAGGGGTTTTTCCTCTATCTTCTCTCTGTCTTAGAAAAGTGACATCTGTATTAGTGAAGATACAGGTTCAATTACTATGATTGGAAGAATGGTGGGAGATGCCAGCTGGAACTCAAGTTTCTATTTCTAATGGAGAAAAGGAAGCTGAACATGGAGAACAACTAACAATCTCTGTAGAGGAAAATGGCATGAGTTCATGCTAGGTATGAAGCTGAGGCCAGACTGCAAAGAAACTAAAGTTAAATATTTTAGCCTTTGTCTGAAAGGTAAGAGGAAACCATGGAGGTGTTTATGCAATGAAGCAGAATGTTGATTTCATTTGAAAAAACAAGTTTTCAGAGAAGCCAAACATAGGAGCAGTACCAAAAACATTTGGAATTGTCAGAATTAAAGACTTCTTTCAGGGATCTTTTCTGTAGTTTGAAATTGTCAGAATTACATTCAAGTCAATGTTTCATATTCACAGTCTTTATATAATATATAATGTATATGCATAATTTCTGCATCAGAATAGGTCTGTTTTAATTAAACATATTAATACTAAAACTTTCAGTCTGAAAAATATTTTTAAAGCATTTAGTGAGTGGGGCAAAAAGGCCATTGGTGACATATGGCCTTCATCATTTGTTTGTCAACATCCTTTAAAAGAGAATACCTGACATTTATCACAAAATGATAGCTTACATTCAATTTAATACTCATTTTAATTCTTACTATTTCCATGGGTCATTTCTCAAGTAGATTTAGTTCATGGGTTGACACAAGAAGTTAGAGGTAATTTTATATGCATATTCCTTTGTATAAAATGGACAAATTATTATTCTTTAGCTCCTCAATTCCCTAGAAGAAAAATTTGGCTTAGGCAAAGTGTTACTATTGAAAATTTTGAAAAAGAATCAAAGTTGTGTTTCTCTTACATATTTTTGGTGTTTTTACAATATTTTTGGCTTTTTATAAAACAACTTTAAAGTAATTTATTGCCATTTTGACAAAGTGTCAGTTCACTTATTTAATGACAAGGAAATTAAGATGTAGGTTGGATGTATATAACATTCAACAAGACTGAGTTAGCTATTTTCCTATCTGCTTTGGTTTTGTTTTTAATAAATATTAGCCAATTAGTGACATGGCAGTCACTAGCTTTTGTCATCAATTAGCTAAAATAATAAGATCAAATTACATTGCTTCATTTCCATGAAGACTAAGCTGGCTGGGCACAATTCCATTATTTGTTGGAAAGGAAATGATCATCCGGTCGTGTCCTATTGTAATAATTGGCACAACTTTGTGAAGAATTCATACCCAACCAATTTATTTCTTGCTACAATTGAGTGATGAGCTATTGAGCCTGCAAATAATTTAATTCCATTCCTGTGACATTCAAATCAGTCAGTTAGAAGACATGATTTAGCCAAGTGTTTCTCAAACTGTGAGGCTGTGAGTGCTCGTCATGCATCTCTTATTTCACATCTGATTTTTTTTTTTTACTGATTTGTTTCCACTCTATTACTATGTAGGCACATTATTCTTTACCCTCTGTTTTCAGGCATCATGCTATTGCCCCCTCCCAAATGAAATTTGGTTTTTGGAAAAACAAACAAACATAATTTAGGTTGAGTACCTGTGTATTAACTAATAAGATAAAGATACATTTCACTTGTTTACAAAATGAAAATTTAAATGGTTTGGGTTTTGTAGTTTAGTGATATGAAGCATTGTACCAAGAATTTTAGAAGAACCATTTAAGAATTAAAATATTAAAAAAAAATTGAATCTAAATAGATGTAAAGCTAACTGAAGGACTTAAACTGAAGCTGATAAATTCCTTAAAAAGATTATGAGTGGAGGCTTCACAAGGATAAAATAATTTATGTTATTCTCTAAAAAAGATGATGAATTTGGTCCACCACAAATCCATGCGTCTAATGTCCATGGGGCTGCCTCCGCTCTTGGGGAGTCCTTTCAGGCCTCTCTTAGAGACTGCTTGTGCTCTCAGCTATAAGAGCTATGCCAGACCTTCTCTGGTCTCAAGACTGAATCCCACCTACTTCTTCAGGTTTTTGGCAACTGTCATGTCTTAGCTTTTCTGACCAGATGAAAACCATCAAGTCTGAACTATTTTACATCTGCTTCTTCTGACTTCATCAGTCTTCCCCTCTATGCTCCTGCAGGGTCACATGATCTCAGCTTAGCCCTACCGGAGGCTCTGGGATAGATCCCACTTCAAGTCAGAGGCTATGTAGTTCAAGAAACAGTGCACCAAGGCAAATGTGATGCTAATCCCACTCTGACGTTATGTCTGGCTTTACTGATTGAGCTTCTGCTTTGTTCTTTCAATTTATGGTAAATGCTGTCCTACTCAGCAATCTCTTCTCCTTACTAGAGTCGATTATTAAAGTTCTGTCTAAACCACCTTTTCATTGTTAAAACCTTGTGCTTTGCTTCTAGATGCCCCAACACTGGTAAGTACGTTCTCATTCAGCGCCTGCCTCCAGTCTGTCCACTAGTGTTCTCTTTATACCTGAACTCCGATCTTCCCTCCATTGCTACATCCCTGATCGTGGCCGTAGATCGGGTGTCATGCTCTACTGTTCTGTGAAGACTCCCTCCCTCTTCCTGTACCTGGTTCTGACCCACAGTCTTGCCATACCCTGATCATTATGCCCAGGCTCCAATCTCCTGGTAAGGCCAAGCCTCACCAAAGTGATGAGCTCTCTTCTGAAGCATTACATGCTATAAGCTTATTCTTTTTCCTTTTCATCATGTATCAGAAGAAAAAGTGGTGCTATACTTTTCCAAGGCCAACTCTTAGAATCCTTGAAATCCATACTTTTAACCTCCTCCAATTCTACCTCTTTTAGCTTATTCAAGGTTTTGATTTCTCAATTATTTACTTATGATTTACTCTCTCTTTCTTATTTTGTCTGTGGGATATTTCAACTCTGCCTTCAAATATGAACTGGGTTCCCAGGCTTGAGAGAAAATAAAAATGTCTCTTAATATTGCTGCTGGCACTTGAGCACTCTTCTGTATTCTCCTTCCTCACTCAAAGAAATTTTTAGAGCAAATGGGCTACAGTAGCTGCCTATCATTTCTTACCAACTATTTCCTCCTTTCCGTCTTAGATCGCGGCCTAGTCCTCTTCCTGCACAGGTTGCTAAAGTGTTTGATGTCCTAATCAGTACAATTGGTGTAATATCATCAACTCACATTATTTTTGATCTCTCTACACTATATTAATGACCATCATTTATTGAGTAGCTTTTGTGTGCTGAACAATGCCTTGGTTTAATGAACATTTGCAGAATAGTTTTTCCTAATTGTGTCAACTTTCACCAACTCAGAGATAAATGAATATTTTAGTGTGAAATTTCTTACAGAAATGTGTCCTAACAGCGATTAAAATTTGGCTTTAGCTTTTGCTATGTTCTTTTTTCTCCCAACTGTATGCTACTTTGTATATTATGAATCAACTTTTGTGGCGCTTGGGCCTTCCTGCGCAACATTACTCATTTGGAAATGTGACTTTTTCTGATAATCTGTGCAGAGGAGTTAAATCATGAACAGACCTTTATATGTTCAAATTACAGAAGCCCCCTTTCTTATGTGAAGTCTCAAATCCCCTACATGCTAGGCTCTCTTCTCTCCGCTGTAAAATGGAAACATACTTAGCAAGAAGATTTTCTTTTCAGAATTTCATGTATTATTGATGATTAATGAAAACAGGATTAAAAATAATTTTATCAACAAAAACATACATATCAAATTGCTCATATTTCCCTAGACATTCACATTTTTCTTGTTTTTGAAAGCCAGTTGTATTACAAACCCCAACACCCTGCCCTTGGCACACATGGACACACACAAACTCAGAGAAAGAAAATGTTCTAAGCCTCCTGTGTAGAAGTGGCCAGAGGATAAAAGATCAAGAGATATATTTTTAAATGAAAGTAACGGCATATGCTAAACCTAACACAAGCCAAATCTTCCTCTATGCAAAGACGCATTACTTCCAAGGTCATTATGCTTTACCTAAAAATGACTGTATTTCTGTTTGTTTTTTTCCCCTTATAATTTTAAGATCTATCTTTGTGATGCCACATAAAAATAGGGGGAAACTATTAGTTCTACCTTTGGTCCTCTGAGAAATAAGAAATAAAGTAAATAATAAATAATTAAACAAGTAGTTAAGAATTTAGAGAGATTATCTGCCTGAGAGAACTGATATGTCAGTTCAAGGCCTGTTTTTGCCCACCATTTCTTGCTCATCTCTGTGTCACAGTCATGGAAACAGGAGCAAGGTCCCTGCGTCTGCTGGCTTATAGATGGGTTTGGGCAATGGGAAACATTAGCAAGAGGAAGGAAGAAGCTGCCCTACCCACTCTGCTTTGAGCACAGGTTGGACAGACGCCACTTTTATTTCATGGCTCCAGTTCTCACTTACAGGTCCCCACGGCCCCAGCAGTCCCTGGAAAGCCCCAGCCCCTGAGCTCTGCCACCACTGTGGCTTCACATGTCCCTTCAGCCTAGAGGTGAGAGAGGTTGTTAATTCTCACTGGTCTCTTCTGGTCTTGTCCTCTGTGTAACTAGTTTCCTATATTAAATTTCATCTGTTCTAAATATTCAAAGTGGCTTCTGTCTCCCTGGTTGGATCACTACAGACACATCCTGGATATTCAGAAAAACTCATATCATGCAATGACTTTTTCTATTCCTTACAGGTATACTTTTTATGGGCAGAGGAAAAAGTATAAGTATAGCACTTAAAAAATATGTCGACACCACTCATTTGCTTAATCTCTTGAATTTGAAATTAAAATCACCTCAAACCATTTCCATATTTTTATCTACAGTTTAACGTTTCTGATATTGCTCTCTCTCTCAACACCACATCCACATTAACATTTTATACCAGCTTTTTTATTATGCTTTCGGAGGTACAAAAGTTGACATTGCATTTTCCCAGTGTTTCAATGTGCTGTCATGCTTTTACTCATGGCCATCTCATCTTTGATCGAAACATCTCTCTCACATTTGGCAATATAGCCTCTTTTTCTGTGTCAGCCACAGATGTTTAAATCATTCAAGACAGGGCATATTTTGGATGCAATAAGTGAATCATTACTCGTAGGGGCTCAGCAATATTTATTCGGTACCTACCATCTACAGCTCTACAGTAGATGTTAGGGGAAGATAAACATGAAGGAGTACAAACATCCCCTCCCTGCTGGTTGGGGAGAGGTGGACCATTTGGCATTCAAGGGACAAAGAAACAGAAAGACATGAGTGATAACTATAAGAGAAAATGCAGTCACATGGAGGGATTCATACTTAAATGCTGTGCTGGGAAATTAAACTCAGAGATGAGTACGTAAACAGACCAACATCATAACTAAGTGGGGATGGTTAAGAAACGTTTCATGCAAAAAGTGAACTTTAAGTGGAAGAAAGAGACCATGAAGCTTTAGTGAAGGAGGAGGGGAAATGGTATTTCAAGGTAGGGAAAAGCATGTCCAGAGTCTTAAAGTTCCAGGAAGGAAAGGGCAAATGGACTTCCTAAGGCAGGAGCAATGAGAATCAATTCTGGAGCAGAGGGGGAAGACAAGGAGAAACAGCATTTGTGCAGAGTCCCACAAAGGCCAGAAAAAGATTTGGAAAACAGGATTCTGAGAGTGAAGACACACAACTTTCTTCTAGCCTACTCTCGTGTGCTCTTTTAGACCGGGAAACAATGTGTTTGGAGCTTTGGGAAGCTCCTAACATTCGAGCATAGAATAGAAACCTGCGTGCACTGAGGCTGCTCAGATGCCAGGAGATTAAGTGATTGGTGAGAGTTCAAACAGCCTCCGTAAGGCTGAAAGCTACTTCTTCAGACTTGAGACCAAGGTTTTTCTTACCGTGTCATTTTTTTTTTTCAGCATTGTTTGGAGCTACTGGCAGAGAGAGTATTGGACTGAATAGATGACTGGTCTGATATGGCATCTTTTTTGGTTCATTTCTTCATGTTTTTACTCCCTTTCCCCACCCCTGCCCCTCTCCATTAGTATGGGTTTCATACTTCTCTGATCCACTTCCATCCTGGTGACAGATTTGATAGTAATATACCCGTATTTAAAATGCAGTGATGTCTCTCCACCCTCTGAAGGATGGGTTTATTCCCATAACATGGCATATGGATAGGGCTGCTAGAGTTGGCAAATAAAAACACAGGACTCCTGGCTAGATTTGAATTATAAACAATGAACTTTTCAAAAATATAAATATGTTCTGTCTAATATTTGGGATATAATTATACTCAAATTATTCATTGTTTTTCTAAAATCAAATTTAATTGCATGTCTGTCAACCCTCCATATGGGTCCTGACCCCTGTCTTCCTCTCTAGGCTCTTTTTGTACCATGACTCCCTGGTGCCCAACATTGAAGCATCTCTAGGACCCGCAGGTGTTACCTGCCTCTAAGGTTTTACTCCCATTCTGCTTTCTGCCTGGACTGGAGCTCCTGTATTTAAACCCAGACCTTGAGGATTGTGGAACTCCAGGTGGGGGGAATCTAATATAGTGTAACTTGCCATTGCTTCTGGAAGCCCTCACCCCTGCCAGTGGGGCAAAGTGTCCTAGGTGGAGGTTGCAGCTATGCTATCGGGGACAATAGTGGCTGTTGCAGACCTGGGTTTTTCAGTCTGAGGAGGCCCTGCCTGTTTCCAAATAACCAAGTTATGCTTGCTCCTAAAATAACCTCCCTGACAGCTTTAGGAGCCCAAATTTGACTCGGGTTTCCTTGTAAAGCCCAGTCCTTCCCGAGGCTGCTCATCCCCTTTTCCAGACTGGCTGTCCCCACTGCCATCCCTGCCTGATTCACGTGGATCCTCCATAGAAACTTCCATCCATGTGTTTATAGGTGTTCAGCTTCTACCCACACCAGACACAACTCCCCAGCAAAGCTGCTTTCTTAAATCACACCTTAAATGATGCTAAATTGGTTTCCTTCACTTTTTAATAGTGTCTATGTTTTAACCTCAGGAAACTTGACTCTTAAATAAAATACTTTTGAATTAAGAATCTACAGATGTCACTGAAATTTTTTGAACTTGGACATGTAAACTCTAAATAAAGAATTAAGTATATTTTCTATCATATTCTGAGGAATAAAGAGTTTAATCAAGTTACAATTTGTGAGAAGATGATGACTTTGAATCTAAGATACTCCTCTTAGCTGGAGAAAAGCTCATTCTTGCCATCAAAGGGAATGTTTCTCTACTATTTGAGATGATTTACAAATGATGATGAGAGTGTGAGTTTCTAGCAGGATTCTTCTGGATAAATAAGTGTTCTAAAGCTTTTACCAGAATACTACTAGAAGTGTCAAAAATTGCAAAAAACAAACAACAACAACAACAAAAACGCCAAAACAAATGTGCACGTTTGCTTAGATTGTGCTTAGAAGTAAGTTTATGACAAAATATAGATGCCTGTTCATTCACATCGTTGAAACTGAAACTCTTCTTTTTTTGGTTTATAAGTTAAGTAATAATAACCTAGAACAAACATGTATAAGGACAGTGACAGCAGACTAATTGGCACTGGTGTTATGTAAAACTCCTTAGAGAAATCTAAATTTGATACTAAAATGAAAGGAAAAAAGGAAAGCCTCATTTTTGAAAAAGGAGGACAACTGACTCTAGAAAATGCTCCTTATCCCTCTTTAGCACTTAACACCTCATTCTCGCATGAAATAACTGAATATATTTTCTATGATCTACCTAACCACTTTCCACAGCTTACGAAAATTAAAGGAAAATATTGGACTAAAAACAAGCAAACACTGCACTGATTCTGTCAAACAGCCATGATGTGCCATATTCAGAAAATAGGCTGTGCTTATTTTTATTGATTTATTTAAAAGATTCTCTCAAAGGGTCCTTGGAGGTTTAATAACTTTCTGCTATAGACTGTAGCACATATATAAGGCAGGATTAACATATCAGTCTGATGCCTGATCAAGAATATATTTTGAAGTTGATGAAAGGAACTAAAACTCATTTAATATCACTACTTTCAGCAGCTTTATCATTTGACATGGATGCTTTAGTGATTTAGTGCCATGACTGTGAATTGTCAGAAGGACTTATTGGTGTGAAGCAGATCAATTCATATTAGAAAATAGGAACAGGAACTAAAACATCCCTTTTCTGACCTCAATATTCTCCTGTTCTAAGCAGAGGGAATTGAAGCAACATCTAATTAGCACCCTCAATATTAACATTAGGATTATTTTTTCTTAACTTACATTCTAAAAAATAGCAATTATGTCTAGAGTCATGGGAGAAAATGAAGCAATTGTATCCATGGATAGCAATAGTTTCCAGTTCCATCAAGCGCAAGTAACAATTCTATTAATGATCGCATAAGGAGTAGATTTCTAAGTGAATCCTTCATTTTTTTCAGAGAATGAAATAAGAAAAAAATACTAATTTATTAAACTATCACTAATACAGTCATTAGAATCTCTCCTCCCATGTTGATGGTCATTTCCATGGTAACAAGGCTTATGAAAATAGTTAATACTCTGGGTTAGAAAGTCAAGTTTACATGTTTCCTCCAGCATAATAACTGTAATTGGTTATGAGAGTTAACTGGATTTAATAGTGCCCCTAAGCAAGTATGATAAGTGCTGTGGTAGAGGTTATGGTGGAGGTCTCAGTGTACGGAGACCACAGAGGAGGGTCGTCTAGCTCACACTATCCATGAAGATTTCCTGGGACCGGTGCCTGAGCTGTCCTGAAAGCAAGTAGGAGTTGGTCAAAGAATAAAGGAAAGCTTGTCCAAGCAGAGAAAACAAAAGAGGAATAAGAAAATAGTAGAGAAAGAGGTAAAAACCAGATTTTAAGTGTTATTATTGCCCCACTGAAAATCTTACCTGGAAGACAAGGAGGATTTTAGAGGACATTGTTATTATCTTTACGTGACAGGTACTTGTTGTTTAAGAAAATAACCACCCTGACCTTTCCTCAGAGACCTGAGTATCTGAGCATTTAATTCTATACTGAGAACATATTGAAAAAGTTTGCCACCAATGATAAACCTACTGTAAAACTTTATGTGGAATAGTCTAACCATGTACAAATTAACTTTTATTATCATTATCCTAGCTTGCTTATTTATTTACTTATTGTTATATTTGTATATGTAGTATATACCAGGGCATAAATATGTAAAAGTGAACGATCTATAGTGACTGCCTTCAAAGAGTATATAGTCTAGTATCAGAAATCATATTACAGAGAAATAAGTGCTATCATAGACTAGGTATGAGATGCTATAGAAATACAACAGAGACTCTGAGAAGTAAACCATCTAAGTGGAAGGGGTATATGAGGGCAAGTAAGGATATGAGCCATGAATTTTGTTAAAGGACAAATAAGACTGATCAAGGAAGGTGAGGGCAGGGGCAGGGTGAGCAGATGGGGAGGTATCCTTTTCATGTCTTTCTCTCTTTACTGTTTAGAAAATAGCCACTGTTTTAGTATGGCTGGAATATGGGGTTTGTGTGAGTATTGGAGTCATTTGTGGAGCTTTATTCCTTGGAGGTCAAGCAACTGACTACAACTAACAGCTGGAATCCAATTTAGGCTTTAACTCCAAATCTGAAAGGGATATTTATCACACCAGCAGAGTAGAGGAGCACAAAGCTCAGATGGAAAAAAACAAATGGAGATTTTACTGCGGTAGAAAATTTTAGGTACTGACTTGCCAGCAAAGGGAAAGCAATTATTGAGTTTCCCCTTTCCCTTCCCTACTCTCTATATCCACGAAATGATATGTTGTTTGAAGAGACTGAACAGGCAAGTACTCAGATATTAAATAATTTGTTTGCCTGTTTCACTTAGTATATTTATGATTGGCTTTGCTTGGATGACCAAGAGAGAATATGGATTGGACCCACTCAAACGTCAAGGTAGAAGAGGCGCTCCCCATTGGATTTCACAGCTCAGAGGTAAGAAAGAAGATTGAAAGTACATACTTCCAAATTTTCTCCAGTCTTAGGGCCTTTGAAAATGTTTCCACCGGAAACATGCATTCTATGGGTCATTGCATTTGTACTTTTTTCAGGTCATCAGAATGGTCTTTCTTAGTCATCTTAGGTTCCCGTTCTCATTCTCTGCCACGTTTTCTCTTTGACTCCTCCGTAACTTCTAGTTAATTTCCTGGTTTGTTTGTCTTTCCCACGAGAATTTCGATTGTAGAGCCTTTATAACTGAACATCTAAGTATTTTGATTTGTGGAGTTGGGGGTGAAGACTGGGTACCAAGATTTTTAAAAGGCCCCTGGCTGATTTTAATGGGCAGCCAATCCTGAGAACCACTGCTCTGGAGCAGTGCTTCTGAAAGTGTAGGCTCCAATCAGCATCACCTACAAACTTGCTAGAAATGCAGATTCTCAGGCCCCACAAGAGGCTACTGAGCTAGAAACTTTTTATGTGATGCTAATGGGTGGTAAAGTTTAAGAACTGATAGTCTAGAATAAATTCCATAAGTATTATTCCTTGCATCCAAATATTGTGTAGTATCTTTGATCTAGTAGGCATAAAAGATATTTGAATCAAAAAATGAATAATCAACAATCATCATAATTAATAAATTTTAAAAATTACGTAATAAATAATATAATGTATGACTGATTTGTTCCTGCAGAATTAAATGCAGGTGATCTGATACCAACATATTTTCCTCTATTAAGACCCAAGGATACATTTATTCTACTAGCCCTTACAAAGAAAATATGCTGTCAGACACAGGGAGCAGCAAATAGTGTTATTTTCTGAACTGCTGCCCCAGAAACTTCTTTTCTTGGCCTCATTTATATTGCTCCAAACATGATGAGCACTAAGTGTTTTGACAAGTGTGCTATTTTTACTTCTGTGACTTCCACCTCTAATTCAAAAGTGGTAAAGTAAAGAGGCTATTTATTAGATCTCATTGGTAACAGATTAGTACATGCACTCATTTTCCTTTAATTTCCCGCTGAGTGGGTCACTAATGGCCTGCCCAGTCAAATAGGGAGGTGTCTGCCTCTTCCTGGATGGGCTTCCATGTATTGCATGTGAACAGTCTTCTGTTGGAACCCGGATGTTGCTATTATCTGCACCTCCTCCCTGGCACCATCTGGGAACCTCTCCATTCTCAGAATGCAAGATGCATTCACTCCATTCTTAGGCATTTTATCATGCTGAGACTGTTCAGGCACTGGGAAGATTGTTGTGATTGGCTTGCTGGAGAAAAAAAAAGAAAAGATTATCTACTCTAATTCTAGTGTGAAGTTGATATATAAGCTACAGAGAAACAATAATATTAGTTCAAGCTGCTCAGAACTGAATCATACCTCCCCTTGGATAGCATCGCTAACAAATAAACCTAAAGCTGCTATGGAAGGTGGATTCTAATTCTGTAGCTCAGGCTTGTTTCTGGCATTATTCTCTGATGCATCCATTCCCAGAGCCCAGGGAGAAATGATGCTACAGCTATGTACTGGCCAAAAGGGCTGCACCTGCAATCTCCTCCCCTGCTATGGTGCCCTGAAGAGCTTCCTTCCAGGATCACAGGGGGCTAATTGGTACATATTTAAGTGGATTCCCGTAGGGGCAGCAGCAGCAGCCTTGAAGGGCACTGCAAGGACTTGCTTACCAGATGCCCTCCCTTCTCCCACCTGCTCATTGGTGGTTGAAATTCTAGGCTTTCATTACTCCTTCAAAAGGCAGAGGTATGGTGCGGCTTGGGTATATTTTTCCCTGACCATTTCCTTCTCTGTCTCCTTAGTTTCCCCCACCCCCATCTTTCCCAGGTTACTGAAGATTAGACTAACATGAAGAAATCATTGCAAAATCTTCCAGAAAAACAAGACTGAGAAAACGAGCCCACAAATAAAATCATGGGCTCTGCTCACCTCATTTTGGGAAACAGATACCCTTATGCTGTATGACAAATGAAACTTGTAGTTGCTCTGAAAGGCACCACATGCCTTGGATGTGGTAAGAAGAGTGGGTAGCCAGCTGCATGATGAGGATCCACTGTGGAAACTGATCCGGCTACTACTAGAACCTTCCCAAAGTGATAAACAGAGAAACATATCCCAGAACCATAGTGTGCAGATTAAACGATTCATCTGCTTATTTCGATAGACTACATAGCATGATGAACATTCTGACCACTGTCTTCAAAATATCTTTTCATCTAGAATGACCTAGATGACTAAAGCTTCTGATTTCTTCATTCCTTTGTACTGAGACAAGAAAGTGAGTGTTGTATTTGAGGCAAAGGAAAGGGAGAGGGAATAGAGGCAACATCTTAACCTACTCTGCCATTAGAGACTTAGCTTAAACCTGTTTATTACCTTAGGTCACTTCACCTGGACAAGCTCTGATGCAGAAGAATCAGATATTTCTGGAAGAGTGAGTCTGGTAGGTGGTCTGGGGCAGCATGAAGGTAATGGGTACCTGGTTTTGGGTGTGGTAAAATGTGGTGAGGAAAATGCAATGTCCAGAAAGAATGAGAAGTCATCTCCCAGATTTTTGCTGTGCAGTCAGAGTATACTTTTAAAAGTCCAACTCTAATCATGCCATGCCACTGATTACTTCAGTGGCTTCTCATTACGTAAGGATAAAGACAAGCATGCTCAAACTGATTCCTGCCTACCTCTCAGCTCTTATTTCACAGTCTCGTTACATGCTCTTATAACACCCTATACTTCCAAGAGGCCATTACGATTTTATTGTATAAGTGTAATTAGTTGCTTAATTTCTATTTGCATTAAATTGCAAGCTCCACAATGGAAGAGATTTAATCTTGCATCAATGCTTTATTTTGAGGTTGCTCTACAGAGCCTGACTCATAGTAGATGCTCAAAAATTGCTTGTTGAATGAAGGGGAAGAGGACCAGTTTGGTTGGAAAATATTGGGTGTCTATACAATATGTAGGAAAAGACATAAACAAATAGATAAAGATTTTAAGTTAAAAACACTATATTTTACTCTCCTTCTGGGGGGAGGGGGAATGAGTACTGTCTTGTTAAAAGCCTGACTGGGGAAAAGTGCTCATTTTAGCTAAATTCAAATCTAATACCTTCTGTTTTCTAAGGCATGAACATTATAAAATTTAGGTAAAGTAATGGATAGTTACTGGTTATTGGGTAAGGGCAATGGTAATCAACTTTCATATATGGACATACATGTATATGTGTGTATATTATTCTTTCATATGTGTGTGTGTGTGTGTGTGTTTTATTCTTCACAAATTTTGAACTTGAACCAACTTTTGTTCATATTAAATAAAATGCAAGTTGATATTCACCTGATTTCCTCCAGGCTTGGGTATGGTTAGAGAACACACTCACAATAAGAAAATTCCAAATTCAAATCTAGAATTTTTTTTTTTTGGCTGCTTTGGACAATCTACACTACTCTTTGATGTATATAAGCAAGTCTATTGGCACCATTTTTCCAATAACATTTGCTTACTTCATATCTCTGTGCCACATTTTGATAATTATCACGATATTTCAAACTTTTCCACTAATATCGTAGTTGTGATAAGTAATCTTTGATGTTTCTATTGTAATTGTCTTGGAGCACCATGAACAATGTCTATATAACTTAATAAGCGATGCGTGTGTTCCGACTGCACCACTGAATAGCTGTTTCCCCATCTCTCTCTCTCACCTTGGGCCTCTCTGTCCCGAGACACAACAATATTAAAATTAGACCAATTAATAACCTTAAAATAGCCTCTAAGTGTTCAAGTGAAAGAAAGAGTCACATATCTCTCACTTTCAGTCAGAAGCTAGAAATGATTAAACTTAGTGAAGAAGGCATGTTGAAAGACAAGATAGGCCAAAAGCCAGGCTTCTTCCAAACCATTAGCCAAGTTGTGAATGAGACGAAAAAGCTCTTGAAGGTAATTAAAAGTGCTACTCCAGTGAACACACGAATGATAAGCAAGAGAAACAGCCTTGTTGCTAATATGAAGAAAGTTTTAGTCGTCTTAATAGACGATCAAATCAGCCATAACATTCCCTTAAGTCTAACCCAGACCAAGGTCCTAACTTTCTTCAACTCTATGAAGATTGAGAGAGATGAGGAAGCTAAAAAAGAAAAATTGGAAGCTCACAGAAATTGGTTTATGAGGTTTAAGAAAAGAAGCCATCACCATAACATTAAAGCGCAAGGATAAGCTGCAAGTTTTGATGTACAAGCTGCAGCAAATTAGCCAGAAGATCTAGCTAATATAGTTAATAAAGGTGGCTACTTTACAAAACAGATTTTCAATGTAGACGAAAGAGCTGTCTAGAACTGTCACACCTAGAGAGGAGTCAATGCTTGGCTTCAAAGGACAAGCTGACTTTTTCTTGAGGCTCTAATGCAGCTGATGACTTTAAGTTGCAGCTAGCTCTCATTTACCATTTCAAAAATCCTAGGAATTATGCTAATGTACTCTGCCTGTGCTCTATAAATGGAACAAACCCTGAATGACAACACATCTGTTTATAACATGGTCTACTGAATATTTTAAGTTCGCTGTTCACACCCACCACTCAGAAAAAAAAAAGATTCTTTTAAATATATTACCACTTTTGACAATGAACCTGGTCACCCAAAAGGTTTGATGGAGTTGTATAATGAAATTAATGTTGTGCTCGTGTTTGCTAACACAGCATCCGTTCTGCAACCCGTGGATCAAGGAGTAATTTGAACTTCAAGTCTTATTATTTAAGAAATACATTTCATAAAGCTACAGCTGTCATAGATAGTGATGGCTCAGATGGATCTGGGCAGTCAATTGAAAACTTTTTGGAAAGGATTCACCATTCTAGCTGATATTAAGAATATTTGTGATTTATCAATATTAACAGGAGTTTGAAAGAAGTTTATTACAGCCCTTGTGGATAATTTTGAGGGGCTTCAGACTTCAGTGGAGGAAGTAACTGCAGATATGGTAAAAATAACAAGAGAACTAAAATTAGAAATGGAGTGTGAAGATGTGATTAAATTGCTGCAATCTCAAGACAAAACTTGAAACGATAAGGAGTTGCTTCTCATGGATGAGCAAAGGAAGCAGTTCTGTGAGGTGGAACACACTCCTGGAGAAGACAGACTCCAATTTAGAGAAAAGTTCTACTGTGGGTAAAATGCTAACAAACAGTATTACATGCTGTAGAGAAATCAAACATGCACAAAAGAGTCAATAGCAAACTTCATTTTTGACTTATTTTAAAAAATTGCCATAGCCACCGCAACCTTCAGCAGCCACCACACCGATCAGTCAGCAGTCATCAATATCAAGGCAAGACCTTCCAGCAGCAAAAAGATTCCAACTCACTGAATTCTCAGATGATGATATTAACATTTTTTAGCAATAAAGTATTTTTAATTAAGGTATGTACAGTGTTTTTTTTTAAACATAATGTTGCACACTCAATAGACTATAACATAGTGTAAACATAAATTTTATGTGCACTGGAACACCAAAACTATTCTGTGCCTCACTTTAGTGTGATCCTTGTTTGATTGCAATGGTCTGGAACTGAACCAAACATCTCCAGGTAGCCTGTGTAACAAACCTGATATGTGCTAATCAACATGTCTACCTTTGAGTCCAATGGTGAAATCCAAAGCTCTATAGGGGTAGGGATTTTGTCTTGTTTATATTTGTGTTCTGGGCATCCAGCTCAGTGCTGGAATAAACTTACCTGAAGTATTTTCATAATTTCGAAGAAGCTTTAATTTTTCAAGCCTGTTTCTTCACCAGTATGATGGCAATGATATCTGACTCCCTTAAGTGTGATCTGTAAACAATGTATGAAACCAAAAATACTTTTGAAGTAGTTAAAGCTCCTACCTAATCCAAATGAAAGGTCATTTAAATATTTTCAGTAGATGGTTTTATGTTTCAGTTCTTCCTTTTTCCCCCATAAACTGATGTAGGTAAGATAATGACTCCAGAACTCTAACCCACCAATAATTATATAGTCAAGCTTTCAAGACTTAGCTCAAGGAATAAATCATCTATAAAGACTTTGTAGCACTATGCCACCCCTAACACACACACACACACATACACACTCCCTGAAGTAAAATTGGCCACACATTTTTTGGTGCCATAAGGACAGGGATTTGTTTTATTAATGTTTATATCTCCAGTGTTGAGAAAAGTAGTCCTTGCATGGTAGCTAGTAATTTTTAAGTAAATGAATAGACCTCAATTTAATAAAATAGTAGAGCAGTAGAGTGATTTGATTTTCCAGGGAGCATAGAATGTGTGCCACATCTCTATATGAGTAAGTTTTATCTATAAACTCTATATAGACAAGAAAATTGAGCCCCATAAGGATCAAGTGCTTGTTCAAGGTCATTCAGCTAGAAGGTAGCCGGTGTGGGATTTAATCCACAGTCTTCTTCTCCTGATGGTCATGAGCATTATGTCACACTGCCATATTACTGGGTCACTTTTCTAACATGCATTAGATTTTAGATCTAACCTAATTAAAGCCTAGCTGATGTCAAATTATTTTCCTGAAGATGGAAAGATCCTTCCCTTAATGATTAAGCTTTTATTTCTGGCTAGAGGACCAGGATAGAAATAAAAAAAGTTTTAGGTTACAAGATCAGGCAAGGCTCTTTTGAACTTTGTGAGCTGAGGAAACCCACTGGAGATCTCTGAGCCTTCATTTTCTTATCTTTAATACAGAAAATACTGTCTCCCTTATTTTACCTCACAGGATAGAAAGGATTATATAAAACTATGTGAAAGCATTTTATAAAGTGCCATAAAATATTTTTTAAAAAGAGATATTTTGAGAATCATCGCACTGTGAGAGATTGGGTTAAAGTCGAACAGACAAGAGTTTAAATTGGTTTTCTGAATTTTCGAGTATATACATATACATGTGCTCTTTTCTTAAAAATCTCCTTAAAATGAAGATGACTTTTGGGTAATTTATAGGGTCTTTTTGGTTGAAGTTTTTCTATTAATTACAACCAAGAAGACCCAATGGATTGATTTGCAAGCCAGAAATGAGAAGCTTTGTGACCATGTGGCCTACTCTTTTAAGCAGATGGAATAACACATTCAGTGCTAATTAAAATCTTCAAAGGGTCTTCAAAGGGTAGCAGTAAATACTACGTGTTTCCCTTATTTAAAACACTAACAGATGACGGGTTCATTTTTTCTCCTTAATGAATATAGGATTCCCATCTGCTATCTTAACAAAAATGCATCATGTAATGCAGAAGAAAAAATAGAATTGAAAAAAGTGTGTTATTCTCTTTATTTCAAAGACATTCTTTTCTAAAACCAGATGATACCTTGTTTTCTCTTTCAATCAAATCTCCCTTTGAAACCATAGGAAAATATTGGTCTATCAGTGACCCGGTAGCCCCATCTTTCCCCTATTTCAAAAACAGAGATATACATCAGAGGTTGCCTCACTTAACATCCATCCCGACCCCTTACTAGTTGTCTTCCTCTGCTAGAGAGGCTCAATAGCTTGGTCCTACATTTCCTAGCTCAGCAATGGGACACAGTCATGTAACCACACAGATCTCCCTCCCCACAGGCCCATGGATGAGAGGCTTGGCTATGCATGTGAGCAACGTGAAGAGAGGGTGTCTCTTTAGCCAGGCAGTGTGTCTGGTTCTTTTGTGACAGCCACGGGAGAATTTCTGATGCATGGTCCTAGCCTGTTAGGTGGCAAGTAGTGGACAGAGGGGACAGAAGAGGTCTTCCAGCCATAAAAATCTGGTGAGGCAGTTGGGCATTTTTCATACTTAGATACAATCTTGTTCCTCTGGCCCTCCCAGAGGAGTTTGTGAGCTACTTAATATCCTTTAATACTCCCTTTTTGTTAAAACTAGCCAGGGCTGATGCTGTTGCTTGTAAGAGTCCTCACATTTATAATTAACAGACATGGGTTTTCACCAAGGGGAACATCGATCTGTCGAAACACTTTGGCCACTGCTAGTTGCTTAGCCAATTGCCTTTCCCCTTCTTTCTTATTAACGGAATTTTATTTTGTAGGGGGTAGCAATGTTCCAGCTAAAAAATGATATGTCCTAGCTTCTCCTGAAATGAAGTATGGCTGTGGACATAATTCTGGCCAAAAGAATGTTACCAAAAATATCTGAGTAAGCTTTGCTCCCGTAACATAAGCACCAGTCCCCTCCTGCTTCTCTTCTACCTGAAATATAGAAGGAGCACCAGGAGCTCCAGCATCCATCTTGGAAAAGGCCAAGAGAGTGGCAGAGATCCTCCCCTGACGTCTGTGAGCCTCAGGACCAGTGACGGCAACAAACGCCGCATTAACTCCAGACTTGTTGGTTAATGAGTGAAACCCCTCACCACTATCATTTCACTGAAATTAGAGTTTCAACATACGAATTTGGGAGGACACAACATCCATAGCAGCAGCAGTTTTAATCCCATGTGCCAATGGTAACAGGTAGCCTGCACCTGTCCTAAATTAGTCTGGGCTAGGTTACAAAGAACTCCTCAGTTCCTTTCCTAACAAGTTGGTCCTTATTTATTTTTTTCTAAAAAGGCTCTGATTCTTATGCCCATTTAGGAGGTAAAGGGAGCTTATCTCTCCCTGGGATTCCACATGCAACTCTCAAAGGCAAAAAAAAGAAAAAGAAGAAGAAGCCGCAGGAGACAAATTTCATCTCTCTCTATAAAAGACAATTCTGCCAGAGACCCCAAATATCACATACGCTTAATTAAAGGTAACGAGTTCTCAGTCACTTAGGTTGTTTAAGCACAAGATAAATAATCTTTGGGAGGGAGTGTTCAAGGATTAGTATTCAAATACTAGGCCATGGTCAGAAAAAAAATTTGAGTTTCTTCAATTTTACAGTTAGATTCTGAGAACTCTTTCACACATATTCTGCATGTGACTACGAAGAACTCATTTGTTCCACTCCCCCACCCCTGCCCCTTTGTGATAACCATCCTAGCCCTCAAATACTGTGTGTGCTATGGGTGCCCTGTTTATTATCAGTCATGAAGAACTGGGAAGGAACTGAAACCATGAGGCCAAAGATGAAACAGATTAGAAGAAAGAGTGAACAGTGAAAGACCAGTGGGTGCAGAAGGAAGGGTATTCCGATAATCAAAGCAGAAGTTAGAAGTAAGTAGATTAAACAGTTGAATTAGATTCACTTCCTGGAAAAGAAACTGTATCTACAGACTTGAAAGCCTGAGGACCACGTGAGCACCCAGATCAGGGTGCTGGAGAGGGACCTGGAGAGTAGTTTCAGCCAGCAGGAGCTGGGAAGAATGTGCCAGGCAGAAAGCCTGCCTTCCTCGCATCCTCAAACTAAAAATGATTACTCAAGGGCCCAGAGCACAATGCGATAAAAATAGACGGCACTTACGTCTAACAGCGCCCAACATGAACCTGTGATGTGCTGACCTGTTTGCACCCTGACACCTTGGGATTTCTCACCTGTACAGAATCCCGTTTTTTTACTTTAAATAGCTTGGCTGAGTGCGACATTCACAATGGCTCATTACAAAGACAGGGTCCTGAGGGATCAGGGGCCGTGCCGCGTTCCTGTGCCCGCTGGTCAGGCAAGTGAGGTTAGTGACTATCACAGAGAGCCTCCCCGGTGAAAGGACCCTTGCTGTCCAGCACCTGTTCTTTACCTGATTAATTCTGCGTCTCCAGCAACAGTCCCTTTAGACTGGGGCGCCGCACCATGTTTGCTCAGTCCAGGTATTGTTCAGGGTGAAGGGTGCCTTGATTTCATCTCATGCTCCTTAGCCCCTGGTTCCGAAGCTCTTGGCATTTGCTGACTAATGTTTCGGTGGTTGCAAGGGGCATCATTCCTCAGCAATGCAAATGATACTTCCCTACTAACAAGACTGCAGATCCTCCGAATGGGGTCTGCAGCCAGGCTCGCCTTCAACAAAGAAAGTGATGACAAGGAAACAGAAAAACATGCCCTGCTTTTCTTAGCTTCATCTTGGCTGGCTTTGCGCCTTCGCAAGCTCTGCTTCCTGCCCCCACAAAGTTCCCTGTCACAGCTCAAGCTGCTGAGGAAGTTAACTGGCAGAGGCTCAGCCTGGAGCACCCCTCAGTCTGCATTCTGTCTCCACCAAGGCATCCTTCCTTCTGTGGCAGATGTTGCAGGGATATGCTCTCCAACACATTTGCATAAGGCCTTCTCAGATGCAAAACGCCTCTTGCTTCTTCAGTCCTGATCTTAAGGCCCAACTCTACAAGCATCTAACGCCAGGCAGCCCCACAACCCAGAGGAAAGTGTGTGGCCACACATCAAACTGGCTGTCAGAAAGGTCAGATCGCACTTCCCAGGATCTTAAAGAATATTCAACTGTTTCTACTGGTGGCTAAATTCTTGTGAAAATTATCCCCGTCTTTGCCTTCTAAATAACATGTAGATTTTTTCTTCAGATAAAATTGTTATGTTAGGTAGCTAGGCATGGGGAGGGAAGGGGGACGAAGGAATAGACATTGCCCAAAGTTGGAGAATTCCTCTTGCATCCCAGATGCAAAGGGCAGGATTTAGCTGATTTAATCCAGCACAGAGGCCTGCTCAGAAGGTACTACCTTAATTTGTCCACAATTTAAGCCTCATTATGGTGAGAGCCATCGTTTGCAAAACTCTTAATCTTTTTAATAAACCTAGTTAAGTCTTCTCTTTCTTCCCTTCGTTGGAGAAAGACCCTCTCCCTCAAATTTAGATAACTATCTTGAAACTGGTGACTCAGGTCCTCTGGCTACTGATAAGGATCATTGAAACTCAGCATTCTCCTTGGCCTATTATTAGGCAGGAAAGGCTTTAGGCCAATAAAGAGGCTTTGGAATCTGAGAAAGGAGAGGACCTTTTACCCAAAGTTTTTTATTTTTTTTCTTTTATGCAATATATTAATCAAGCCTGATTTTCTTTACCTGCTTGATAGGCAAATCAATAATAGAAATATAATTAGATATGATTCAAGTAACAAGTTTGTATCTTTTCCCTGGTCTAGGGACTGAGGCAGCACTTCGGCAGGAAACTGAAGTCCCTGACTAAGGCAGAAAGAGCTTTATGAAACCCCAGGAGGCAGAGACTAGGACACCCGTCAGCAAAAAGCAGATACAGAAGAAAAGACCTCTTGTTCCTCAGCATTCATACTATGGATAAGGAGGTTCACAGCTCTCAGAAGAAAGGGTTAGACAGGAAAGTTAGAGAGGGGGTTTAGGGTCTGCCTGCAAGGACACTGAGTTCATCTTATTCCAGAAATGGTCTGCCCTAGTCCACTCACAATTGAGCAAGCCAGAAAGGCATCTTGGGACTAAAAGTAAATCAATCAAGGAAACAAGTGAGCAGAAAAATGGGTACTAGTTTCAGCCAGTCACTCGCACCTGCACAATGAAGACCCCCAGCAACTTCAGTTCACCTGAGCCTCGTTATTCCATCATCATAACATGATGCCCAGAAGTTCATTAATATCATTGTAATAGGTTAAATTCTGGGAACGAACAAAAGCAAAAAGCAAACGAGTCACTGAGTCCAGTCCATCTTAGTTGTCAATCAAGAAAGCCCACTCCTCTAAGAAAAGCAACTGCCCACAACAAAGAGGGACAAATAACCCGAAGACTTCGTTACTGTGCCCTCGAGCCCCTGAGCCCTTTGAGCCTCTCTTTTGCTCAGGCCCTCGTCCACATCTGGAAGTATACTGTTGCTTTATTTTCCTTTCTAATTAAACTTTTCTTTTCTGCTGTATTTCGGTGTTTTGCTCAATTCTCTGAGACATCAAGAACCTGGACAACATGCCGAGAGGGGAACCCCCACTCTCTGGTAACAATTATAATGCTATGTTTATGCCTGGAAGGTCATGAGTCTAGTTATAACAGACTGAATTCTGGGTGAGCGGATGAGCACTAGGCGGTGTTATGCAGCAGCCAAGTGTCACTCAGAATGATCTCATGTGCCAACTACCTAGGAAAGCCTTTGGAACCGCTCATCATGGACCCAAATATAATGCAGACATTGCCACTTCTGGAGTCCTTTTGGGTTTTCATCATTGTGGTGGTGGTGGTGGTTGCAGCTCTCATTGCTAAAACCATGTGCCTCCTTGAAGCATGCTTTGTCTTTCTAAAACAGACCTTTGGTAAATTTTTTCTAAATCTCACTGACCTGTGATTCTTCACTGCATCATTGAGGAAGAACGAGGAAAAATGCTAATTACACTTCTATATCGTGATTTCTCTTCTCCCCCATGCTGCCCCAGAGGTGACAGTTATTTGTAGTGAGAATAAAAAAGGCATAGGGATTTTATTTGTATTGACAGCCCAACTTTTTTTTTTTAGCTGAAAATGAGCTGCACACCCCAAAGTTGAGAATGGATAAGTCTGATCCTTCTATTTCACTCCATTGCCAACCTCCCCCAAACTTTCCTTTCATGAGTGTTCCTTTTTTCCTTCATGAATCTTTACGATTCAGGGCTGTGGAAACACACTCTGTGTTAAATTCATAATGTAGCTGTTGCTATCATTCAGAATTTCCTCAATTTATACTAGGTTTCTAGAAGGCACAGATAAATAGGACAAGGTAACAAGATTTAATTCAATTTAATAAACATTTGTCAAGGGCTATATGTACGGTAACATCTTTCATAGAATCATGCAAGAATAATAGGTGGTAAGTGTTTTTCTGATGAGAACTGTATTTTATATTATGCTGGGGGGACCTTTAATTTTTGCTATGAGATTTTTTGAAAGGAGAAGAAAAATTATGAATTATCTTTTTTATAAAAATCAGAATTTTATTTAAATTTCAAACTCATATTTCAAAGAACTTCTAAACTTCTAAACTTCTTTTTGAATTGGAAAAGAAATCATGGAAGAAAGCAGTACTTGTGGAATGGCATATTTCATGCTGACATTGTTTTTAAAAATTTTAAGAAATTAAACAGAATGACCAAATAGCATCCAGGCAGATGATTATTTCAGATCCTATCTATACTATAAACAGTTTGTTCTAAACGCCTGCAGTGACTGAAAATGTGCTCAGTTTGTTCTTAATCTGTCATTCTCACAGTCATGACTGTGATCATTTAGCACATCATGGAGGGTGGGTGATTTTCTAGTAAAATGGGCCAACACGAAGAACAAACTGCCTATAATTATGAATCTTCATGTTCCAAAGTAGTATAAAAAAGCTTTTGAATTGTACCTTTCTAAGGGAGAAAAAGCTGTGTCTGTGGAGGCTTCAGCACTTCTTGTGCTTCTTTAAAACGAAGCTTGACCTTGAGGCAGACGTCAAAAATAGCATGAAGCCAGGGCATGCAACCTTCTCTTAATATGTCACAACTCAGTGACCCCATGAGTCTGGGGGAGGCAATGATAAGAGTAACCCTGTCCTCATCTTGCTCAGAGGCAGAGCAGGTTATGGCTTTCATGTGTAATATGAGCCATTCTGAGAAAGGTCACCTGCTACAGAGAAATTCTCCTTCCTGGTTTCAGCCTACCTGCTGAGGGATGGACATTCGATTTTGGTTACGCTTCTGAGTAACTACATGATTTTGGTAACAATAATGATAGCAACTACGACCAAATTTTACTATGTACCAGGCACTTTAGTTATAAATGCTTTACTTTTATTCACCTGTTTAATTCTCACTTCTCGTTTTAACAATTCTCACTTTAATAATCAACTCCTGAGAGTTGCATGGTAGTACTGTCCCCATTTTAGAGGTGAAGGAGATGAGGAACAGGGAGATCAGGAAACTTGTCTATCATCACAAAGGCAGTAAGTTGTGTAGTTCTGAGCATCAGTTTTTTTTTCCATAAAGTGGGGATCATATAACATAAATCGCAGGACTGTTGTGAGGACGAAAGAAATAATAAAGGTAAAGAATCTGGCACAGAGCCGTTGTTCATTTAGAAGAGATATTATTGCTATTTCTTTAAATTAAAATTTTTTCTTTTAACACCTTCTAGATATGAACCCATAATGACTTCTTTTATTTAAAGGTTGCTTATCTCTCAAACTCACCAGCCACTAACTCAGAACAAGAAAAGAAGCACAAAGCAATCAAAATAGTCTAATCAAAATAAGCAATCAAACAACACTCTTGCCCATCATCGTAGCAGAGCCCCAGGAGCCTTGCTAAGAGCTTGTTTACTTCTAGGGAGTCCTGGTTCTAAGGGGCTTGGTTCTAAGGCTTTCCAACTCACAGATGATTGGAAAGGCAAATCACAAGGGAAAGAAATCTGCTTGGAGAGACAGGACAGCTAACAGTCTGGCTGCGGTAGGGGAACCTGAAGCTCTTCACAGCCAGACAGAACTCAAAATACAGACCAGTTTGGACTCTCTGAAGAAGGCAGGGTCTGTAGTAATAGATGACCAGCCCTCTGAGAAGTCTATCCTGGCACCTCGCCACCTATTTTGGCAGAGTCGCTGCTCCTCCTATGTATCTCATCCATGCCCCAGCCCTGCCCTGTCCGCAGCCCTAACACAACCTCTATTGCCCAGGACTATGATAATTTGTCTTCCATATCCTCATGCTAATTCGACTTTAAGCCTTTAAAGGGCAAGGACCTTATCGCATTCATCTTTGTATCTCTGAATCTCTCACATATGAATACTTGATATGTGCTTATTGAATGAGTGGTTATTGATTCCACAAATTACGAAAGAGACAAGAATTTAAATTCATGTTTTTAAAGATAGGAAATGATGCAAGGGATGTTGAGAAATTTTCTATTCAAAGCTATTACAGCTTTTAAAAGTTTCCACTTAAACAGGCAAACTTCAATAGCCTGGAAGATTAATGTAGTGTGGAGCGCACTGGATCAAGTAGGCACTGTGCTGTCCACTAACACACTGGTCAGAAAAGGAGAGGAATCCCTAGAGCTCCTAGGTCTTAATGAGCACTTGGGAAATGTAGTGGAGAGAGAGAAAGAGGGGACAGGGGACAGATTAAGAACATGAGATGAATGGGATCAATACTGCAATTGTACTGAAGCCCAGCCCTGTTCTGCTCTTTACCCAGAAAATGAAGTGGCATTTGGAGGAAACTTGGAAAATCGATTCGAATTATTTTGGGAGGTGACATTAACCTTATTCGTGTGAAAGAATGAACATAAGGCAGGATAATAAAGTGAGACAATAATTCATCAGCTAAACTCTGAGGTGTCTGTGCTTTAGAGAAGGATGCGCTTACGAAATAAAAGAAAACCCACTGACTGATAAAGGGTATTGGAGCCTAAAGAGACTCAAGGAATGGAGAACACATCAGTATCAAGACTGCTTGTTTTCCAGAGCTGAGGGGAAGGAGGACAGTCAGAGAGGAAGCAGATAATGAGTGTGTGTAGGGGTTGCTGGGGATGAGAGCAGGGCTGGGGTAATGAGTTGCAGGCCCAGAGATGGGGTAGAGAAAGAAGACCTATTTGGTTGGTTTCAGGGATCTGGATTCATGTAGAATCAGAGAAGCAGCGAGACATCCAAGTAGAAAATCCCTGATGATGTGTCTTGGCATACAGACCTGAGCAGCCCCATGAGCACCATCCCCAGCCCAGGAGCAGGGGGATAATTCCTGCGTGCTTAAGCATGACAGAAAGGGGATGAAAAGCTACAAAGAGCCACCACATTTTGCATGGCCCAGGCATCATAGACATAGCAGCAGGATCCTGAGAGGGTCATTAATGCTCAGGGAAACCAAGATCCCAAACAACCTTCAGATGGGTTCCTGAGTGGACCTTACCGCAAATCAGGTGGGAAAGAGAAACCTGAACACTGTAAAGACAGAGGACCATCTGTATCAGACATAAGCCACTCAGATTATGCTTTCGACGCAGGATGAGGCCAATCCTCCTGAGTCCTGTCCCAAAAGAGGGAGGTTGAGGGTCCTTGACTGCATGCAAGAAAGAATTTAAGTTCATGCCAGAAAGAGAGACAAAAGAAAAGTTTATTAGAGTGAGAATGATGCTGCATAGACGGAGCGTGGTCTCCTCTCAAAGAAAGAAATGAGAGAGACAGAGAGGGACTACGAGTGACAAGGAGGGAGGCTGAGAGAGATCGAGAGGAACACCAAGTGTTGGGGAATTCAGTTTACACAGCCATTCTTGGTTTCTGCGCATTACAGTTTAGAGACTGTTTAACCTATTTTCCCGTCATGGTGTGGGTGTGCAGCATGACAGCCACCGTAGCAGTCCCACCTTCCTTCTGTAGGTTCCCTAGGGCAGGGCTGCGGGAATGAACAGTTGGGTTTATCATGTGTAGGGTATGCCTTAAAGACTGCTTCCTCTTCACGTACGGGTAAATGGTTGTTAGTAATCCCAGCGGGCGTCTTCCTTTGTTCTGTAGGTTTCTGGAAGCACATCGCGGGCTCTGAATCCAATTTGCTTTAACATCCAGTTCTCGTGCTTCTTCTCTACATCACTTTAGCACTAAATAAGGCTCCCAAATTAGATTAGAGCCTCGTAGGACAATGGACACTTTCCTGATCGACTGTTTCATACCTAGAAAGGCACCCACATTGTGCCACATCCGGATTGACTCTAACTTAAAACTCACCATCAGGAGCACCAGACTGGGAGCCAAAGACCTCTCACCTCGCTTTGCTTCAAGAGTATATAAACAGCGTGCCATCGAGCTGATGTACATGTCAGAAACGATCTGAAGCCAAATTTGAAAAATCACCCCGTATAAATTGCATTGTGTGCGATGAAGTGAATTGACATATGTTACAGGTGAAAGTGGACAGAGCGTCCAGGCTGTGCAGCATCATCAGAGCTGTTGCCTTCTCTTCTCCACACGTCCATGTGGTTTCCCAGCTGGAGCCACCTCCTCCGATAGCTCTGTGACAGTCTATGGCAGGAGAAAAGGTCAGTGCAACCTGTGACAACCACTCGCTGAAAGCACACAGAAAAGCATGTCCCGCACTTGCATTCTTCCCATTTCTGTAACCATGAATTCCATTCCTTTTCCAGCAGATGCCTGGGAACTTAATAAGGAGAGCTGAAATGAGCTGAAGGCTCCGGTTTGGGCCATTTTATTTTTAAAGATGGTGTCTGCTGCTGTTCATTCACATTTTATATCATTGAGAGACCATATTTAGTCTCTGAGTTTTATAGTTTTTATAGTTTCACATGCAAAATAAAACCTGTGAAATTTCCCTTCTCCCTGGGTGAAAGAACTCTCCTGGCACCTGGGGCAATTTTGCAAATTTTGCCAGACACAAGTATCAGACTTCATCCGTGAACACAGGATTATGCAGCCTAGAAACTGTACTGCAGCTCACGCTGTAGAGCTCGACGGAAATGCAGCTTCTTGCCTCATAAGACAATGTGAAGTAAAACTAAACCAGACAAAATTGTCACGCCATCATCCGTGCTCTCAGCTGAGAGTTCCTGTTGCCAGACACAAGTGTGTGTGTCAAAGGAGATGAAAACAAGTAATTTTGTTTAATGCTGGATTGGTCAGCCTGGACTGCCACACAAGATATCACAGACTAGGGTCTCAAGCGACAGACGTTTATTTCTCCCTGTTCTGAGGCTAGAAGTCCAAGACGAGGGCCACGCGATTGGGTCCCAGCAAAGGCTCACTTCCTGCGCGCAGATGGCCGTCTTGTTGCAGTGTTTTCACAGGCTGGGGGGAGGCAGAGAGAGATAGTTCTTTTCTCCTAAAGCCACCAATCCTGTCAGTTTAGAGCCCTGAACTTACGATCTTCTTTTACCTTAAACATCTGCTAAAGACTCCATCTCCAGATACGGTCACCTTGGGGGTTTGCCGGAGGAATTGGGAGTGTTTTCTTGGTTTTAAAACTTTCAACGAATGTTAGAAAAGTGGGAAATCAGTGCAGTGAGGGACCGCTGGGACCTACAGTCTGAAAACCTTCTCTCATTTGGTCATAACTAGGGCATTGAAAGCAACTGAGTCTAATAAACACCAAATCTTTCTCATCACAACAGAAATGTTTTCCTTAACAGAGGGTTTTCCCTAAAGTGAGCTGCCTATGAGTCAGCCATTGCCTAAAAGTGCCACAGGTGAGAAAATCTGAACTCGTTAGACACTTTATTCAGATGCCTTCCAATAAATCTAATTCTTTCCCCAACGCCACATCGTTCTGCATTCACTTTCTTTACTGTCTTACATAAATTCTTCAGGCCACTTACGAAATGCGTAGACGAAGGATGACGATCTTTCTTTAGGGAAACCTCGTCTTTATCATCTACATACCTGCCTCCAAGACCATGACTAAATGTATCTTAGACCATAGTAATAACTAGATTCCAAGCTCCTGCCTCTTCCATAGACCCTACCTCACTCGTCATCTGAACACAAAATGACCCATTTTCTGAGTTTCTGTGCCACTTACATTTCCTGTTTGTAACATTTATTTGGTAAATAACTGTTTACTGATGTCTTCCTCAACCTCAGACCTGTTCAGGTACCCGATTTCTCTATGAGAACTTATATGTGACTATGTATGTGTGTGTGTATTTCCATGCAACGATAATCTAAGGAATATAGGCGTGCTCTGGACCGTCTGAAGAACACCTCATAACAGAACTGCCTTGTACCTTCAGTGCCCACTTGAGTTTGTGACGGTTTTGGCCCCAAGAAATACTCTTTAATCATAGCAAGCTAATAAGACAAGGACATCGGCATACAATATGCAGATGAGGCTTTTGCAGTAAGTGAAGGCTAAATGAAAACATGCAGAAAAAATCACCGTTAGCTCAAAAAAAAAAGTGCTTGGACAATTATGTCATCACTCAGCACATAGTCTTAGAAGCATGTCAAACTCAAAAGAATCAGTGGCAATTTAGTTACAGTAAAATATTCTTACTTACCACATAAAAATAATGACTGTTAATTAGAGTATGAGGCTTTGGTTATTTTTTCATATTCAATGTATAAATTTGTTTTGGTTTTATAGTTATCTAAAAGCTATAAGCATATGGAATATATCTGGTTTATGTTTGTACATATTTAAGTTAAATTACAATATAAATAATTTAACTCAATACTCAAATTCCACAGAATTTTTTAAAGTTACAACTTTTATAATACTTTCTATACTAATGCATTTTAATGATTTATTTTAATATAATACTATATTGTGACATTTCTTTTTTTTTGGCCTTAAATGGTTGTTTCGGTCTCTTACTATTTAATTATTTCCATCTATTATTACCTTTTTGCACACAAAATGTAAATTTCTGTAGGAAGGAGATGAGTCTTAAGGCGTTCTGTATGCTCTTAGTATCTATCACAATGCTGAGGGCATAATGATGCCTGGTAATATCTGTGGATTTTAACTCTTTGATCAAACACCCTGGAATTGACTTCCCATTCCCAACTATTGTCTATTTGTTTGTTTGGTTAAGTTCACTTCAAAGAGAGGTATTTTAAGAAGTCTATTTAGTCTCATGTTTCTGGTATCTCCTGTGATTACCGGTAAACAATAATTTGCTTATACTGAGTATTCCCTGGGTGCCAAGAACTGTTCTGAGTATTTTACATAGGTCATCTCATTTCATCATAATAGTGATAGGAAGGTAGGTGGGATAAAAACAGGTTACTTCTGCTTATTAATGAGGAAACTAAGTCATGGAGAGCTTCAGCACGTTGCCCAAAGTGTACACAACTAGTATTAGGGGAGCTAGGATTCTAAGTAGGGCATATGGAGCCTACAGCCCACCCTCAGACCGCCTGTGACTTCAGTTTCCACTAGGGTTGTGCAGTTCACTGTTTAATCGCTGCACTGGTGCCTCTGATCCTTTATCAGAAAAGTGCAGAATGGGCAGGGAAAATGTGCTCTTCACTTTTCACGGGGATTTGCGGCTACCAGTGAACAATCATGTATTGAACACCTTCCACATACTGTGTGTGGGAAGGGCACAAAGGACAAAGTAAAAGTTGTTTAAACTTCAAATGTTTTAAATGGACATGTTATTAAAAAGCAAATAGTTTAATATCTATTTGATCTATTACTCCTATTTTATGTTGCTCTTTATTTTGCTTGGAATAGAGCTTAGCATTAAATAGCAATAAAATATTTGTTGAATAGATGAATTCTCTCTTTCAAGTGTAGGAATAGTCGTTTCGGTTTAACTTTCAGTGCAAAACTGTTTATTTTCACTGGCAATTCATTCTTTACCAGTCTTAAAAAATCCACTAATTCTGAGACCATGTCTGGATGAATGATAAAAATGACCTAATATTTTTGTGATCTTAATGATGCAGTCTATTTGCACATATGGGTTACTTGGAATAGTAATACGTGTTGACTGCAGGAGGCTCAGTCAGTAGACAGAACCTTCGAAGCACATTATTTTCACTGTATTTTTTTCCCTCCCCTTTTGTCTTAGCTGCCAGAGGAGCGGATGGTCTCTAATCGGGTCATTCCTCCCAGTGAGTTTGCAGTACATACATTTCTTTAATGTAACATAGTTCTCTCCGTTATCACATAGAGATTTGATTTCCCAGGAGACTCTCCTTGTTTTTGCGCAGCGACAAGATTTGATTTCTCATAACTCCGAAGCCTAGTGTATCACCTCACAGTAACGATCAGCTCTATCCCAGGTGAGCCAAGAGGGTAATCCTCGGGTCATTATCAGGTGCTATGTGCATGAGTGTATGAGACTCATTCACGCATTCATTCATTAACCCCTTCCTTCAACACACATTTATTAAATACTTACTCTGTGGCAGGCGCTGGGAGTTGTGATATAGAAATGATTAGAAAAAATAAAGCCTGCTGTCAAGGCCCTCATACTTTGCAGAGACATGCAAGTAAGTGGTATGATAAGCACTGTAATTCCATAGGTACCCAGATCCTGGGGTGAGAGTGTAGTACAGTGGTGAACCTAGAAAGAAGCACTATTTTGGACTCTTTGACATCTTCCCTACCTGCCACACCCAGTTTTAATTAAAGATAATTGAGATATAACATTGTATAAATCTAAGGCATGTAACATAATGATTCGACAAATGTACACATTGTGAAATGATTATCACAAGTAACGGTTAACATCCACTACTTCATGGTTACAGATTTCTTTTTCTCTTTGTGACAAGAACGTTCAAGATCCACTTTTAGCAACTCGCAAAAATACAATATTTTAACCACAATTCTCATGCTGGACATTGCACCTCCCAAACTTATTTATCTTGTAACTGGAAGTTAGTACCTTTTGAGCACTTTTACTCATTTCTCCTGCTCCCACCCCATCCCTAACAAGTACAAATCTGAGCTCTGTTTCTCTGAGTTTGGTTTAAGATCACAGTGTGTATCCTTCTCTGTCTTATTTCACTTGGCATAATGCTATCAAAGTCCATTCGTGTTGTCATAAATGGTAGATTTTTTTTCTTCTTTTAGGCTGGATATTATTTTACATATACATGCCACAATCTCTTTATCTATTCATCCATCAGTGAACACTTCCATGTCCTGGCTACTGTAAATAATGCCTCAGTAAATATAGGGGTGCAGCTGTCTCTTTGATATCATTTCAAATACTCGGAAGTAAAATTTCTGGGTCATGTAGTAGTTCTAGTGTTAATTTCCTAAAGGAACCTCTATACTGTTTTCCATGGTGGCTGCATCAATTTACGCTCCCACCTACTGTGCACAGGAGTTTCCTTTTCTTTACTTCCTCGTCAACAGTTGTTATCTATTGTCATTTCAATAACAGCCATTATAACAGGTGTAAAGGGATATATCATTGCGGTTTATATTTGCATTTCTCTAATGACTAGTAAAGTTGAGCATCTTTTCATGGTATCCACTGGCCACTTGAATATTCTGTTTGGAAAAATGTCTATTCATGTCTTTTGCCCCATTTTCAAATTGGATTATCCTGAAGATTTTTGCTATTGAGTTGTAAGAGTTTCTTATATATATTTTTTATATTAATGCCTTATTAGATGCATGTTTTGCAAATATTTTCTCCCATTCCACAATGCTTTTCTGATTGTTTCTTTTGCGTGCAGAGGCTTTTCAGTTTGATGCAGTCCCACTTGTTTATTTTTTACTTTGTTTCTTGTGCTTTAGGTGTCAGATCCAAAAACTTACTGCCAAGACCTTTGTCTAGAAGAGTTCTCCTGTTTTCTTCTAAAAGTTTTACAGCTTCAGATTTTTCATTTAAATGTTTAATCCATTTCAAGTTACTTTTTGTGAATGGTGTAAAATAGGGGTCTACTGTCATTCTTTTACATGTGAATATTCAATTTTCCCAGTGCCATACGTTGAAGAGACTGTCTTTTCTCCATCAAGTATTCTTGGCTCCCTCATCAAAAATTAGCTGATTATATCTGCATAGGTTTATAGCTGGACTCTCGATTCTGTTATGACATCTTCTTGAAGTCTGTTTAGAACAATACCCAGAGTGATGGCATAAATGCTCCATGTGCCAGACCATTTTTAGAAAGCAGGATACCTCACACAGAGATTACGTGAGAATCCTAAAATGCTGGCAGCCTACTTATTAGCTATTTGAATTCTTGTGTGCTTTTCTTTTTAAAATATGTATAAATTCATGTGAATTTTCATTCTAGCATAATATAGCATATTTATTTTAATATAGAGATGTGTTAGATTAATTAGCCTCCTCTATGCTGCAACCGACAAGTTCCGCAAGTAAAATGTATACTCTAGGAAAAAATGCCAAATTCTTTCTGGGACTTTTCATACTCTTTGGCACAGAAATGAGTACTCCTATTTTAAGCTGAGAAAAAAACCATTTTAAGAAAAAAGAAATAGAATAACATAATATTTCATTCAGTACAAGTAAAGTATGGTAAGCTCCAAATATCTTTGACTAAGATAATTAACAAAATGGTAAAATATCCAATTTAAATCCGTAGACCACAATTATTTTGGCAAAAAAATTAAAAGAAAGTTTACAAAGTTGTTGATGCTGGTAATTTTGAAAACTCAAACCACTGGCTTAACAATTAGTCTTTTTTTTTTTTTTTGGATAGATAAGAGAGAAGATTAAAGAATATTTGCATATCAATTACCATAAAATGCATCTTAAATGTATACTTACTCTATAACTTGTCATTATAAAATTAAATTTTAATTTAAGTCTATTTCTTTTCTTCTCATACAGAATATTTTGTGTAGGTTTTCCCAAGTTCTGCTGATTTACAGTCTCAAGACCATACATTTTTATTAAAAGAAGCTTCAGGAAAAATATTTGTAATAGAAAACAACAGTTTAATGTTTAAACTATTTCCCCTTGGAGGCTGGTCTTACCCACTAACCTTAAGATGCTTAACCCACCAACCAAACCTCTCCAATCTGGTTTTAATAAATTAAACTGGTGTAAAAAGATTGAATGAACTCTCTCTGAATTAGAAACACATTTATGTATTTCTGCTCATAAAAATGTACCTTTACAAGTAAAAGACAGTGATTCTCACAGATTAAATTTAAGACACAATGTAAAATCTTGATTTTCCTCTAAGTTCCTCAAATGGAACTCAACAAAATCCATTTATTATCTGCCACCTGTTCCTCCCTCCCCCTGCTGTACATTTTGATTGGGACTCTAGTCACTGCTGCGGCGCCTTCTCCTCCTTCTCTCCCTTACCTGTTAATGGTTCATCACTCACCAGTCTTCCCAAAACAAAGTCTTTTTTGATTTCTCCCTCTTCTTTCTACCTACCAATCATTAACCACCCTTAACTTCAAGCTGCATCCAATAAATATTCATGATGGCCGCATGGCACTCAGCACAAATTCTTTCCTGGTCCTTAGTCCCTGACCTTGGCTTTCTTTCACCGCTGCTCCGTGTTCTGGAACTCAGGAACCTAGATACAGATGCCAGCTGGGTGACTAATTTAGCAATTCTATAAGGTGTTACTGCTCAGAATCTGTCCTTTCTGGGCCCTCCCAAGCCCTTGGTCAAGCTGCAGGCTGGTACACTGTAAACTCTATCCACTGCATCTATCCCACTCTGGAAGGGACGTCAGGGACGTGTCTCCCAGCTGCCAGCCATTCCCCCTTCTAATCCACACTCCACCTGCAAACAGTGGCACCTTATCCTTCCACCACTCAAAGCAGTGAATCTCTGTTGCCAAACACATGAGATCTGTCCTCTTGTTTTGAAGCACATTTAAGGTCTACTGCAACATAGGTCAGACTATTGTGTCCCCCACATCCTAGATTATCCCAAATATTCATTATTTTATTTAATATTCTCTGAGTGGGTGCTACATGCCAGGCATTGTGCTAGCAACTCTACCGTGACTAATTCTGAAACTCTTAGAAAAGCAATATCTGGAGGAGAGATGGAAAAGTCAGTAACTAAAAAGGATTGATGAGAACTACAGGTGATGTTTAAGAAGAGAGAGCCTAGGACTGCACCCAACCCAGCTTGAAAGCCTCAGGTAGGGAAGGTTTTCCAGTAGACGGCTGAGAAAGGCAAGATCTGAGGATGAACACATACCATGCCAAGAATCTACCAGTTAGTTTCTCTTTTTTGAAAGAGCTTTTTTCAAAATTTGTATTCGGCCTTCAAGGTTATCCTCGAGGCTTTCCCTGACCTTCTCAGGCAGAGCTAAATGTTCTCTCACCCATGGTTTCATAGCACATCTTCTATACTCATATTAATGCTCTTACTCTATTATAATACGGTGATTGGTTAGGTGACTGGCCTCATTCTCGCCTAGAAGCTCCTTCAAGGCGGAGAATGTGCCTTTATCCATCTTTGTACTCATTACACCTGGCACATAGTATGTATTCAACAGTTTGATGAATAATTGGATTTAATAAATATAAGTAAACTTTGACATTTGAAAGTCATTTTCTAGTAAATAAGAAGTCTGTGTGAACATAAAACATGGAGGAGTATTCTTAATTATAAAGAGTTTAAATTGTATATATATATATATATATATATATTTTAGAAAACAATACATGAGAAAATCAGAAAAGAAATATTCCATATGGAAATGACCAAGGTAACAAATGCTTTAATATGCTTGGACACATTTTCCAGCACTTGGTTGATTCAAGCGGTATTTACAATTGTTGCTAAATAGTGGCTGTTAGACACTTTGCCTCTCGCAGACTTCGATTGTAAGTGGGGTCAGTATAGACAGCTCACAGGAATCGTGCTGAAGTCTCCAGCCATACCTGCCTAGAGCAAACCCACCATAGGCCTCTGGGCCAGTGAAACCGCAGTGATCTTCATTTACGCAGGGCCCCTGGGGCCACAGTGTATGACCTTTGCACATGGCAAGAAAGACAATAGGATTTGATAAGTTCGTGTGCACACGCACACTTGCTAATTGAAAAACAACTATTACCCCCAAAACTTAGCATCTGTTTTGTCATCTGTAAAGGTCAGTCCCAATTAAATTGCTGGCAAACTTCTCTACAATTTCTGACTTCACATCTCCTAGTGGTATATAATGCATGGGCTATTTTGGTCACTAACAAGCTCTGGGTAGCTAAAAATATATTATCCACACACCTTGCCACCACGTGTTGTTTTATAATCTCTTCTAAAATATTTAGAAGACCTTTCTTATAGAGACAGGAAGGCTGTTGTTTTGCTTTTCCACTTGGCATTCAATTAATGTACTAATATCAACTCTAATTTCTCTTGCTATGATATTGACCTTATTTCTCCCTGTGGTATGTTTATTTTCCTGTGGGGACTGAAAGTACTGCAAATTGAAAGCAATATTTCATTTACAGCTACTACATGTAATGTAACCCAAAGGCTTTTAATGGTCTGTGATGGGACACGGCTACATCTAACTCATTTCTCCATGCGTTTAGCAATCTCTTGGAATAGGTGTTCAATAACTTTATATTATTAATTTTATGTTTATAAAATTATGTTAATAAGAACAATATTGTAAAGCACCAATAGAATGGCAGAGAGGTGGATTGTAAAACACCTGCAGAGAAAAGTATGTCTTGTGTAGTATGTTTGTTCCCTTTCCCACTTTTCATCTTTCCTATTAGTTCAGTTGGCCCCTGTGAAAGTAGATGAGCTTTGTTTGGCCTGAAGCTGAGAATTTAAGGACAACTGAGTGAGAGGACAGGAATGTTCAGAGAAATGTCATTTCAACTACAGGTGAGTAGGCTAGAAATGTCTTCATTGTACTTGACAAAAAGCCTGTCAGTGGGGAAAAAGTACAACTACCTGATAGAGAAGATAATAAAGGTGGAAAACTGTCGCATTGTTAAAGGTGATGGCCATGAGCTATATTTCTTTTCTGTCTCTCATGGGGCCTGATACAGTGATGGGCAATTAGTGCGTGCCCAATTAAATCTTCGTGGCCTGATAAAGATGTTAGCTTGCTTCGTGGTTCAAATGATGCCAACTCTAAGAGTCCATTCCTCCTTTAAGCCCAACTGTACCATATATCCAAAACTTCTCACATGGCCAGCCCATCCCAGATCTGAGCCATTGTCACAGGAAATTCCGAAATTCATCCCCACCATTTGGTGCGTATCTAGAAGGTAGGCTCTGCTGACAGTAGGTCAGAGATACTGTTCTTTTGTTCCATTTTATCAGCTCATCAAAAAAATCTCTAAGTAACTGCTGGTGCTTTCTCTTTCTGTCTGAATGGAAAAATGCCTTTAAATCAAGTCCTTAAGTTTTCTCCTTCATACTTCCTAAATGTTGGAGATGAGAAGCTGAGAAAGACCTGCGCCCCATTTTGCAGGATTTTTGCATACTCTTATTAGGTTGGGGACCTGTGCAAAATACAGAGGCACAGTGACTGTCAGAAGGGTCGACTTAATTGAAGGAGACATCAACTTCCTGCTTTCGGAAAATCACAATCTATTCTTTCTTAAAACTGCTTAGACTTGAGAGCACTTGAGATCTTGCTTCCTGACATTGTACTCAGTTTGGCTCAAATAAACTCGTAAAAATTCTCTACAAAAATAAATGCTTAGACTTGAAGAGTGTGTTTACGTCATTCCTTAAAATGTCTCTGTTGAATTTTCCATTGAACTTTACAACATTTTTTCCTATGTTTTTTCATGTAAGGAAATAGTTGCCATTAGGAGTAAATTTGCTTTTCATAGTCAAAAGTCATTTAGATATAAGTCTCATAAATAAAGTGGCTGATCAGTCTGGGGAATAGCATTGTAAGACCAAAATAAAATATGATTATGAAGTAACGAGGTCACTTTCTTGTTCATAAACTGATCTGGAATGATGTAATAATAATAAAAACTAACATTTCAAACACTTAATCAGCACCAAGTGCTTTGCACACATTATTTCACTTAATCATCACAACCATCAAATAATTTATGTACCATTTTTATTTCATTTTAAAAATGTAAGTAGATAAGCTAAGAAACTTGCCGAAAATAACTTAAGTGTTAGGATCTGAAACTAGGTGTACCTGGGACCAGACCCGTGTGTGAAACCACGAGACTAATTTCCATAAAATGAGGTTAGGAGATGTTCTAAGTATTCCATATTCTGAAGGCATCTGCAGGAATGACTCAGATGCTATGGTATCTTGGGGACATTCAGTCTGTAATATGTAATGAAAAATACTGACTTTCCGTTAAATGGCTACATGACTTCAAGGTGACCATCTGTAACTATAAGTTGGGAGTGTGCACTTAGTAAATAAGCATGGACGTTTTAATGTATTATCCTAGAGCCATAGAGGAAAGCAGCTTAAGGTTACCTCTTCTTTTATCAAAGAAATTCATTTGAACAGAGCAAGAAAGAATAGGGAGGAAATAACAAAGCTCAAAGTAAATTATGTTCAGTATCAGGATTAGAGAATTAATCTGCCACATTTTCATTTTCTTCTAATTTTCATAAAACCTAACAAGGTAAAGCAAGAATACAGTCAGTGCCCAGAGTTGTGTTTTAGTTTTGGTTTTGGTTTCTTTATGATTACCCCAAGGATTGCCAGAGATTAGAAACTCACAAGTTCATGTTCTGTCAATAGTCTGTTGTTTCAAGACCACTTGTATCATGTCCATCTTTAAAGGAAGCAAATCCTAAAGCCAATGGAAAGTCAACAAAAAAACTCAATCGAGCTCAAGAGATTTTGGAATACAGATGTAGCATGGCAAATGTTAAGTTGCTTTTCACTGTCATCAAACACAACATGTAATTCTTGAAAGGTACTTGTGAATGTAAGCTCGGAAAATATTCCAGGGATGACCTTGAAATACACTCTGTTTTGTTTTCTTTCTCTGTCCCTCTCCCCCTACCCACTTCCCACTGTGTGTGTGTGTGTGTGTGTGTGTGTGTGAGAGAGAGAGAGAGAGAGAGAGAGAGAGAGAGAGAGAGAGAGAGAGAGAGAGAGACAGAATGACAGGAACAGAGAGAATCAGTATTTATGGGACTTGTATTTGTCAACTGTAGTTATACAATTAGAATATGGTTACTAAATTCACAATAGATTCAGGTGTTTTTTAAACATTTTTAAATTACCAGATTTCTACTGACATGCAAAATATTAGTGCTGGAATAAATAATCATACACTGTTCGATCTTTGAAAATGAAAAGCTTAAAGGGGGGAAATAAAGGGCATATAGTTACTAAATGTGTTACTCTGGGCACATCAAACAAAAAATCTTGGGGAATCAACATACTCCTGGGTTTTTCTGACCTTTCAGATTCAGAAACTTTCATTTCAACAGCTTTGAGATGTTATTTTGCATGTTTTATGCAACTCGTTAAGGAAGATGAAAATCTTTTTTTCAAACTGAACCCTTTATTTAAAAAAGCAAAGCCCCTGTTCTTTACTAAATGATGCACAAAAGAACCCAAAACAGCCCTATATTTATTAAAATAGTATCTATAACTTTAAATCCTCAGCCCTGGCTCTGATCATGCATCACCTGCATGCCAATTGGCTACTGGATTTAATTTGGCCTTAGACGATGAGCAGATTAATCTGCTGTTTGTCTTTCACAGCTCTGAGTATTTCGCTCTAAATTCTTTTCTCCCAAATTGACTGCTTTTGACAGAATTGTATAATTGTGTCACTGCATACCTTTAGGCTTCATTGTTTGCTTCTGAATTAGCTTGTTGAATTGGGAAATGCTCTTGATTAAATTTTGAAAGAAAAACAGTAAGTTGTTAACAGTGTCTGTAATGTGCTCATAACATATTTTAAAAGTTATATGTTTAAGTTCAACAATATATATATAAAATGTTAAACTGTGTACTAACTGTAGTTATATTTAGTAAGAGGGGTTATAGAAAATGTTTATTTTCTTCTTTGTGGTTTTAAAGTTATTTTTTAAGTTTACTGAAAGAAGTGCTACTTTCATAAATCAGAAAAAGCCAAGCAATGTGTATTTCAAAAATTCAGCATCAAGCATAAAAGTTCAAATTAAATAAGTTGAAAGTATGTGTTAAAGTCTCCTTTGGGTAGTCTTCCTTCTATTATACACCCAAAGAATCTGCTTAAATAATTAATAGACTTATCGAGAGAATATGGTAATTCAATACAAATGATCTGGTTTTATGTTTTTGAATTTACGTTGTTAATCACAGGACGACAAGGTTTTTTAAAGAAAAAGTTCACCACGTCAAGCTATAGGCATATGGGTGCCCAATAAGTGTAGCTGATAGGTTATGATAAGAAGAGTTGAAAAATGAGAGAAATGATATTGTATTTGCCCCCACCAATGGCCAAGTGCCATCAGGCCCTTCCCTGAAGCTCAACTATGTCTCTCTACCAAGAGACTCCTCAATTCTTCTTTGAAGGGCTGGCTTGAAAAAGGTGAAAAGTCAAAAAGATTTATTTTCCTTTGCTCCAAGGCGGAGAGCAAGGGCCAGTGGGGACACGTCTAAGCTTGGCTTAAGGAAGAATGCACTGAGAGTCGTGATCAAAATCTCTTTTCCCTGGGGGAGGAAATACGGCGACAGCGAGGACTTATTCGAGCTGGGGAGACTGAGGCATTCGCTCTACCAAAATCGGGTAACATTGAAATCAAGAGGCCGCAAAGAGCAGGAGTTAGTCAGTCACCAAATCAGGTAAGAAAGAGAGTGGAGTTGCCCCAGTGGCGTGGGAAGAGCAGGTCTTAGGAGGCAGAGATGGAATTCAGGGAGAGACAACGATGGTGAAGACTTGGAACAAAAAGACTGTCTGCATAATTTGTGGAGTCCGGTGTAGATTGAAAACGCAGAGTCACTTCTTTAAAAAAATTCTTAAAAAATTTCAGACAGCACCAGCAAAGTAGCAAGTCAAACGTGAGGCCCTTCTGAGCACACGGCCCTGTGAAGCCAGCCCTGCACAGAAACGGTTCGCCAGGAAGGTGAGGGGAGTGCCTGGGTTAATGGCTGTGACTTGCTAACTCACCCAGGAGTCGTGTGGAGACAGAGGATGCATTAAGATGACAAGGACAAAAAAGATGGAGCTTTTCAAAAGGGATTGGGAAAGTATGGTCACAGGAAATGTTCCAAGAAAGTTTGCATGTTACGGTGAGTTGAAGCATGGAGTGGGTATTTAGACTTGAAGGTTTCTTTTCACTCAGAAGCTAGAATTCTATGCTGGGTTGGTAGGGCCTAAATATCGCTTAGAAGTATTCCTCAGAATATGGATTCTGGAAATACTGAGTTTTCCATATGTTCCAATTCCAGTCATTTTCATTCTCATAAATACTACTGTTACTTATAAGCCAGTTCTAGATGCTGCCACCCAGTGTTCCTTGCTGATCTGCTTAGCCTTAAAATCATGGCTCAGACAGTAGATTCAAAGGTCTCAGGAACCTTCTGGACCTTCTCTCTCATCTTTAAGAATTAGAGATAGAACTATTTCTCTGCTCTATCGAGTTTATTTTCTTTCTTTTCTCCTGTACAACATTCACACAATGTAGAGAGCTTTTTCTTGACAACTCCTCTCTTCATGGTAAAGTATATAGATCATTTTTTATTTCTTATTCTTCCCTGTTGCCCCGTGTCCGCACTCTTTGCCATGCGATGCTGCAGTTCTTCCCACTAAAGGTGGAGGATATTTCCCCATCTCATTGGTGGTAGGCTTTACTATGTGGAAACTTTTTGCTCATGGAACAATATTGGAAATGACAATGTGCCAGCTCTGTCTAGACCTTAAGGGGCACTGTGTGTTTCCATTTGCCCCTTTTCCACATCTGTTCGTGCCATGGAAAGAATATGTTCCAGGTAGCCCATTGGTCAAGGCAGATAGGATGAAAGACTTGTGGAGCAGATCTGGGCCCAAGCGGCAGTTTGAGACTATGCCCAGCCAAGCCACGCTTCAATCAACTAAGTTTAAGGCAACTCACAGGTGTGAGCAAGAATAAATGATTATTGTTGTTTTAAGCCACTGGTTTGTTATGTAGCATTATTGTAATCAAAACTGACTCATGTCCTCCTTAATTCCTTAGCTTTTCCCTGCTTCTAACTAGAGAAGTATCGGTGGGTATTAAATTCATTCATCAGCTGTGAAGAATGTGATGATTAAGAGTTCAGGTTTTGGATTAAGTGGACCTGAAATAAAATCCTCGCACTGACGCACCAATCCACTTTACCTCAGGGCCTTCCTCTATTGGATGGGGATAATAAGGTGCCTGACTTTTTGAGATTATTATTGGGATGGAAAGAGATGATGCGCATAAAGTTCTCAGCACAGTGTCTGGTATATACTAAGAAGACAATAATTTTCAATTGCTATTGAGGTCCATCTTGAGTAGACACACAGAATGGCCAAACACATAATACCTGGGGGGTGTGTGTGTGTGAATATTTGAAATAGGCATTACTTTACAAGGCTCAAACAATACCTGCTGTCACCTCAAACACAACCAAATGAATCAACAATGGGGGGAAAGAAAGGTAGTCTCAGGTGAGAGAGATTAAAGGAGAATGCACTCCAGTATTTTCTGAGACCAGTACTGTGCTACCGCTGCTCCAGCAATAGCTAGATCCTATCAATCTATAAGATTTACCTGAAATGAGAGATAAAAGACAAACGTGTTCTAGGATTCATTACTATTTACCATGATGCAATAAGTTAAAGGAACAGGTGGCCAATTATTTCTGCAACTGCAATAAATTAAATGTTTTCATCGGGGAAGGGTGAGTTTAGATCAGCTGTCCCGCTTCTATACTGATGGGAAAGTCAAATGAAAACTTTGACATGGTAGAGGTTAGCAATAACCAACATCCACAATCTGTTCCTGGTTCACATAAATATTGTAATTTTTCTTTCGCAATAATTTCTGTTTACTGATTTATCAGGGGCATCTGTGCTTTAAATAAAGACTTAATTTTTTTCTGTCAGTCATTTTGTCCTAATTGATTTTTGTGACAGTTAGATGAGATGATGCATGTGAAAAAGAGCTTTGCAAAGTGTAAAGGGTTGTACCTTTTGGCTAGTTTAATTTAAATTGAGTTGTGCAAGAAATTAAATATGCTTCTCTGCTCTATGATGGCGAGTTGTGAGCTGTCAAACCTGGGATTAGAACTTGATGACAAAATCAAGGAAAATGAGCAGCTGGCTGGAGGGCGGGGAGCAGGGGAATAGCCTTTTCTTCCAGAACCATGTGGGGAGAGAAAAGAAAAGAACAGAAAAAGGAAAAGTGAGTTTGGAAGCGTTTTCCTACCTTATGTTTTTGTCTGAAAGAGTGACCAACTGCCACTTTATTTTAGTTGAATGAAAAGAAAATACAACTTGGATCAAATGTTTCTCATTGTTTCTTCAGTTTCCATTTCTCTGCAGAGCTCTAGGTTTTAAAACAGTCTTAAGGGTTTTAGTCACTACCAAATGACCTAAGATCAGGACACAGTCTCTCCTCAGTTTCTCTGGTCCCTTACTGGCACTTTGAACATCTCGTAGATGATGTGACATCCCCAGAGAAGTAGCATGAGAGGAGAAAAATCACCCTGGAAACTTTTCTCCCCGTGTCATTCCTAGGAGATGGTAAAGAGTCAAATGCAGGACTATTGGCTCTACCTCTTATTGACCCTATGATCATGGACAGTTCAAATTTCCAATCCACTAAAAATGGGATAACAATGATACCCTCTTCATGGGGATATTATGAGAATTAAGTAAAATAATTCAAGAAAAGAAACCGGCCCAGTGCTTAATTGATTACATTCACTTAGCATTAGCCATTATCACAGTCCTTTGATGGTGAAGAAGAGAGAAGGGTGTTTGGGATGAATGGGGTGGGGGGAAAGATGGCAGCAATAACTGTGAACTGATACAAAGAAAAGACAAACTTAAATTTAAACTAATTCAAGTTTTGTAAAAATAAATATCGGGTAGATCTACGTTCTTCTGTGTTGTAAAGGGAGCAAATGCTAAATAAGTTAATAGCATGAGAAGACTGTCGGGAGAATGATTGAGCCATCTGGGAGGAAGGTGGGGATACTGTTGTAAGGACATTAGAAGATTTTATCATTGTAGAACTAGCATGTTCATTATATGCTACTGTTATCTATTTGATAATGTAACCTAAGACCTCTATTGAGCAAATCAACTCAGTTAATTTCACCATATAAATATGAGAGAAACATCTCCTTTTTGATATTTTGGCCCAGAATATGTTTTTTACCAATTCACAGATTTTAGTGATATTTTCCTGTAAATGTGCCATCTTGTACAACCGAATTACAGAAAATAAAATTTTTGAGATCTTGCAATACAAAAAAACTTGGCACAGATCCAAATAAATCATTCTCAAATAAAACTGCCAGTGACTACACTGTATGAACCCTGATAAAGTGATTTTGACAAATTATATCCTACCATATTTATGCAAATGATTTTCAAATCTATTTAGCATCGGGAGTATTTGTTGGGTCCACAAAGCAAATGAACTCCACCCCCACTCTTTACAAGAAAATGAGCGTCCATCTTCGGTGTCAGATTGCTCATGCCGTATGCCAGAAACAACACCATCAGATCTGGCTTGTCTTTTTGTTTCATCTTCTGCCCCTGTCAGCAAAGCCTAAAGGAAGCATGGAGAGGTGCCACGCTGAAATGTGTTCATTAGCCTGTCTGCCCGGGGTTGAGCTCTCTGAATTGCTGCCTGCGTCTTGCTGCTGCCTATATTCCTAAAACAACAGTAACACACAGTGAGGTCAGCCCCAGACAGAGATTCCAGTTGCCTGTGCTGGGGAGGAAGATTACTCAGGCCTTGGTCACAACCTTGATCACACTTTGGTTCCTCACTGAGTCAGAAGCAAAAAGCCAGGAATGTCACCATCTCTTGGCCAGGGCTCCACGTCTAAGGAGCATAATTGTCATAGTCTCTGTTTGGGTAATCTCTTCACTCCTGCTGTGAAAATATGGCCTTTTTTTTTTTTTTTTTTCCTGCCAGAAATATTTGTTCGGGGATTTCCAAAGTAGGGTTGAGGATTACAAAGGTTTTTTTTCGTAGGGATCTTTTATCCCTTAGACGATTCCTTTGAACTAGAGGATAAATTTGAAACAGAATAAAGAAGGAGGCAGATAAAATAGAACTAGAAAAGATATCAAGGATTAGGCAACCCGAATAATCAGTGCTCAAATACGATTTTACACTCCTTGACGTTAGATATTAAGTTCGAAAGTACATTTTCTGGCTCCCCCCTCTCCCTAAATGTAGCTCTTCTTCTTCCTCTTCTTAATTGTAGCTCTCCTTTGGAAAACATAATTTTTGTCTAGATTATTTCATAAGGAAAAAAATCTCCATAGAGCTAACTTAGAAATAGAATGTGTGGGCAAGTTGGGGAGAAGACCAGAAATAAGGATCTAGGGATGAAGTTTTGAGTCTTCTGGCCTAGCTTATGGCACATCTATCGTGCTAAAGGCGGTGACTATACCATTCACATGGAAATGCAATTCCTCAGTAGATTCGGAGATGACCTTTAATAATTTAATGCACTTAGATATGATGTACTTATGTTAGGTAGCTAATCAGACATGAGCGACAAGGGAACAGAGAAATAGAGACCCTGCTTAAAGACCACCTAAAGAACACTCCATTGGTAGTTAAAGAATCCCTGCATCCCGGGAGAAAAAGGGCAGGAGGGTCATAATCTATAGCTTGTTTAATCTGGCCACAGGCAAGTGCGCAGAAGGTACTACCCTCCCCTCCCCACGACCTCAGCCTCATTATAGCATCATTATAATACCATGTTTATGCCCAGAAGTGCATGGATCTAATTCTAAGAGACTGAGTTCTGGGGAAGTGCATGTTCACTAGGCAAAGAGTTATACAGCAGCCAAGTGGCAATCAAAATGATCTCATGTGCCAATCACTTAGGAATGCCTTTGTAACCACCAACTCGGCCCCAATACAGACCTTCCCACTTCTCCATTGTTACACCTCTCATGGCTGAAAACCCGCCCCTCCCTTGGAATGTACTCTGTCTTTTCTTTCTTTTCTTTTCTCCTTCCTTAGAGTGGTCCGTCTCCTTCTAAAATATACCTTGAATAAATCTCTTTCTAAATCTCTCTGACCTGTAATTCCTTATTGCATCAGCAGGGACGAACTGAGGAAAAATGCTAATTGTATTTCTGCATCATTACCCGCACTCCACTCCCTCATGCTGCTGGGGCAACACTGGAGTTCAAATCTCCCCCAAACGGTAACACTTAGACTATTCTAAGAATTAAATATAACAAAAACAAGAAGACTAAGCTGCAGATCAATTGTAGAGAAAGACTAAGGGAAAGTCTTTCCTGGAATGATTCCTTATGTTTCAGTGAATTTGAGTTGACAAACTTTCTCAACCTGTCAAAAATACACTGTAGCAATAGCAGGGGTCACTTTCATGGTCAGAGCCCTGCACATTCAGTGAGATATATTAATTTATTTCAAAACTTGAAAATGACAGTGAATGTTTAGGCTTGTGGGGATAGGAAGACTATGACAACCAAAAGACTGGAGTCAACCTACAAATGTATTTTGTTTAGCCCATTACATTGTTAAAATTTTTTTATAGAAGAATTTAAAAATTGGGAGATTTCACAGAAAAATCCATATTTCTGGCTTCTCCTGAAAATCTGTCAATCCAGGGGCTACAGTACCATGAAAAATCTGAAAGAATATACTCTTTTGGTATACCACAGGCCCACTGGTTTCTATTTTATTACATCTAGCTCAAAGTGCTCATTATTACTACCTACTAGGTCACAGGAACATTTGGATTAATGACTTCTAATGTAAATGCTCCATAAATAGCCTAAAAATTAACTTCTAAATAAAGTTATTTGATAGTATACAATTATTTTCTTCTTAGCCTGATTTAATAGCCATATAAAGTGTGAGTGTGCATGTGTATACAAGTACACACACACACACACACACACATACACACACACACACACACACACACACACCATAGTTTAAAGGGCACTAAAATAAGAACTAAAAGATATATTTTTTCTTCTAGTCCTGGCTCTGTCAGTAAAACTAGTGGCATGACTAGTTGAATAACTTTTGTATTCTTTCTAGGCCTAAGAGACTCAACTGTAAAGTGAACCCAAGCAGCTTCTCAGCTTCCCTCCTAATCTATTTCCCCTCCCTTAAAATTATTTAGGAAAATTTATTTTGGGACTTCAATGATCCAGTTTGATTTCATTCCCTATTAAAATTCATGGGATCATAGAACTAAATTGAAAAAGTTAGGGCCCAGCACTTTCATTTTATAGTTAAGAAAAACTAATACTTAGAGAAATCATACAAATAAATCACAACAAAAAATGTGATAAGCTCAGAGGAGTTCAAAATGCTATGTCAACACAGATGTTACCTATTTAGTTAAAAGCATCTTGTTTTCTGCTTGCTGTTTTACCTCTAGGAGGATATTCTGTGAGCCATGTGGCTGGAATGAGATTTAAGTGACCCCCACCTAGATCATTGACCCAATGATCCGATCTGGAATTTTAGAGTCTAGATTTAAAATTCATATCTCACCAACTTTTATTGTACTAATCCTTGTATTATTTGGGTCCCTTTCTGTCTCTCCTACTAGAAAGGAGTAAATCTTTAAGAGTAAGCACCACTAATATTTTTATTTCCCACCTGCATCCTACATTCTGAGCATGATGCTTTACACAAACTGTGTTTTCAGCAAAGAGAAACTTCCAAATCTATAAACTATAGGGATACTTTTTGATTGGGCCTAACAATCAATCATATGATACCATAAATGGGCTTGAGAACCAAAAAAAAAAAAAAAAAAATAGACCAGCCCTGTCCTGAGTATTATTTCTTATTTCACTGCATAGCAATTGAGTTCAGCAAATCTGTACCTAATATGTGCGAAGTATATACTAAATCTATAGGGCAAAATTTCATAAACCAGGGTGATTATCAGTATTACCTGAAGATGTTTTAAAATATAAAAATCCTGAAGCTGTATCCCCAGAGATTCTGATAAAATATATCTGGGCTTGGGAGTCTACATGTTTTTAAAATTCTCTAACTGATTCTGATCATTACTCAGATTTGGGAAATATTACTTAATTAATAAATAGGTGAAGAATTACTTAACTAATGAATAACTGCTAATTACACACTTCATTTTGAGTTATGTGAGCTAAATTTCAGGACCTTAGTTACTTCCGTTCAGGAGGAATAAACAGAAGTTAATAATTTTTTAAAATAAATCATAAAGTTATTAATGTCTATGAAGTTTAGAATGAGTTAAGTAAAAAATACAGGAAAATTAAATTACATGAAATGTTAACTATTATCTGTCTATATAGGGAGTGATAAGCTACAATTTTTTTTTCTTATTAAGATAATTCAGGAATATTAGTAACAATAGAGGACTGCTTTCTTATCTCTTGACAAAAATACATGATTACCATGGTAACCACTGAGATGGGACAAGACGTCTCCTGAGAGGCAAAGAATAGAACCAAACATCAGTTGTGGGAGAAGAGTCCTGACTACCCACAAGTGATACTTTAAGCTATATTTGTATAAACTCAGGTCATTTTAGCTAAGACTTCTAAATTAAGCAATTTTGAACACTTGGCATAGTAGCTGCCCACATCAACTACCCATATGTGGGTTTTGTCTATTTTTGTTAACTTATTTGAATAGTTCTATTACATCCCCTAGTCAAGAAAGTCAAACCATTTTTAGCATGTAATTCAAAAACATAGAAGTGAAAGCAGACAGAATACTCTTTTTTTATAATGATAATGACAACTTCCATTTAATGGGGACTTATACCAAATACTTTATATTATATTGTGTAATTTATTCCTGAGAAAAGCACCACAAAGTAGGTATTATTGTCCCATCTTATAGATAAAGAAAGTTAGTTTTAGAGAGGTTGAATAATTTCTCTACCATCATATAGCTAGCAAATAGTGGCATTAAGATGAAATCATTCTGACTGCATTGTCCTCCGAAATAAAAACATGGTAGACTTAAAATGTGGTCTTTCTAGACCAGTATTCTCTCAAAGTTCACAAGACTCTCTGTGGAAAAAATGGTTGTTCCTCTGCATAGCATTGCATTGCCCTCAAAGGTTAGCAATGTACAATCCTATCAGTCCTTGAACTCATGCTGCCATTTCTTTAATTTATTGATATTTTCAGGTATGAATCATGTAACAAACATTAGTATGTACCTATCAAGTTCTAAGCACTACACTTGTTACTGGTGACATAAAGGCCTAAGGCAGAGGCTCATAATGTAGGAGTGAAATGCTTGGTTTCTCTGACTCTGGCTTAATTCTAGCCTGCATTTTCCCCATGGCCTTCAGGCAAATAGTTCCTGCTATAGATATGCTAATTAGTAGAGAAATTCTGCTGGAAGGCTGAATTTTTTTTGTTTTTTTTTTTAGAACAGCCCTGCCTGAGGGTGCTTCTCCTAAGGAGGCCAGAAAACGTACAAAATAATGATTGTTTATCAAATACTTGCAGGATCCTCAAGATCACCAAGGGTCAACACACTGGGAACAAAAAGATTTAGTGATTTTGGACTCTTCCTTGGATTCTTGTTGGAGCCCAGATGTCTGCCCTTGTTACTTACCTTTTACTCCACCCAATTCTCCCTTCCCTTGACATGGGAGAAGCCTAAATTCTGGGCTTTCTTAAGATTAATTTGAGAAATCTCTAAGGCTCTGATCTTCTCGATTGGACACCTTCTCAATCAACAAGCCTTTCCTTACTCCAAACTATGATGTTTTGAATATGAGCACATGAACTTTTGGTCCCATAACACTAATCTGTGATAAAATAGAGAAGTAAATACATAATCTTAATATAATAAGTAGTGTTAGGTCGGCGGGGGAAGGGCCAGCCAGGTGCAGGCCTGGAGACTCCCAGCTTGATACCCGGAATCCAGACCTGAATAGGGCCCACCCTTAAGCCCTAGGCGCCACCACCCTAATCCAGAGGCTCGATTAACATTCAATTAATGTTCCCCACCCTATACCTTCACCCCACATAACCCCATAAAAGCTGCACCGTCCCACCCCAGGGTGAGACTTCTCTGGCCCCTCTCCTCTTGGTACCAGAGAACCTCGCCTGGAGCCCTCTCCCAATAAACGCTTGCTTTTAAAACTTCTGTCAGTGTGTCACACGTTTACCTTCCACATAGGAGTTGCATAAAAGAAAGTCGTTTGCAATGGTAGGGGAGATTGGGGAAGCCTTTGCAGAAGCAATGCTTGAACTGAATCTAGGAGTGAGTAGGACTGGCCAGGGAGATGGGAGAATGGCATTTTAAACTGAGAGAACTATACTTACACAAGAATGCAGTCATGAATGGCTTGACGCTGGAGTCTGTAACAGATCTGTTGGGTGAGAGTTTAGTGAACTATGAGAGGAGAGAAAAAGATTAGATTGAAGGACTAGGTAGAGCCCAGGGGCTTGTACACTACTATTGCTACAACCGTTTTTTAATTACTCAACTCTATGTGCCTGGCACTGGGCCACGTATTTTGCATACATTATTTTATAAGGAAGTTTGCAGTGAAACTTCTGCTTAGACAGATGAAGTGATGTGCCTAGATCACAGAGCTTAGATAGAGGTAGAATTTGAGCTCAGATAGGATGTGTGTCCAAGCATGCTTTTCTCTTCTATGTACCACATGTGGGTGTTTGGAGATTATTCCTTCATAAACAATGGGAAGCCTCTTAAGGATTTCAAATTACCTTGTAATATGATCAGATTTGCATTTTGGAAGGATCTCTCTGGCAGCGATGTATAGAAAGAACTGAGTCATACTGAGCTGGAAGACCAGTTAGGAAGTTTGTACCGGGGTCCAAGTAAGAAAAAATAAGAGCCTAGGCCAGTAGTTCTCACAATTGGTTGTGCATTGCAATTACATAAGAAATTTTTTAAAGTATATGATGCTTAGATCCCTGGATCCCATACTCAGAGAGATTCTGTTTAATTGGTCTAAGATGCGGCCAGAGCATTGACATTTTTAAAGCTCCCCAGATGATTCTATAATGCATCCAGAGTTGAGAAACATTGGCATTGGTCAGGTTAATGAGAATGAGGACAGGAATGAAGAGACAGGTTTAAATGTTAGGAATTAGGGTCAACAGGACTTAATAGTTGATTAAATGTGTGTATGGTCATGATGGGGCAAAAAAAGCACATGATTGACAGAGGGCTCTGGGATGACTTCTAGGTTTCTGATCCAGGAAATGGGGAGATTGTGACTTCATTAACCAAAGTAAGAAATATAGCAGTAACAATTTATAATCTTTTGAAACAATGGAATATAGGCAGAATAATTATATAAAATAAGAATTTAGAAATATTTGTAATAGATTCTAGCATAAAACAATAAATATAAGTACCTGCTTTTGGTCAAAGAGAAAATATAGCTTTTAAGTCTTTTGAAACTAAACCCTACCCTACTATCTCCTCTCTGGTGTTGACAACCCCATTGTTTCTTCTCTCCAGGGCATCTCAGCACTCCTGGCAGCTGTAAAGCCAGTGAGAGTATCATAATGGCACTGGGCTACTACCACTGCTACAACCCAGCAATGTCAATTCTACTTACAACCACTAGCAAGGGATGGTCTTCAGTGGTCTCCTCAATTCAGAACCAGTCCTAGTGGAAACGCTGACAGGCAGGTGAGAAGAGGAAGCAACTGCCTGAATAGCTAACACTGTTTTACTTACACCCACCAGAGAATGGGTCGATGGGAGAACCAACAGGCAGTTCTCACCCTGGTTACTTGTTGATATTGTTGTGGCCGCCAGCCCCTGAAGGACACACGGACCACCAGAACTCAGTGGGTTATAGGAATCACACTGTTTATTCCACCAGCTGGGTCTGCCAGGGGTACGCAGACCCCAAATTAAGCAGCCCCGTAATGTAGAGGTACAGGATTTTTAAGCCTAAAATCCCATTCTTCATTCTGTCTGAACACAAAGGTCTATTCTTCTTCTATTGGTTACCTGTCAACCCACTGGTCAGGTGTGCAAGCCGGGGTACAGAAGCAGAGAGCTTGTTAGAATGTGATGTTTCCATAGTTAGTAGCCTGTGTTCCTATGGCGATAGCCAAACAGTAATTTCTAGCAAGTAATTAATTTTTAAACAGTAATTCTCCAGCCAGCACAATATCACCTAAGAAACTTTAAAAAGTACTGATGCCTGTTCTCTACTCTCAGGGATTCTCATGTTAATTGGTCTGTGAATCAACCTGTATATTTGGATTATTTTAGAATTTTATTTATTTATTTTAAAATTACAGTTGACATACAATATTACATTAGTTTCAGATGTACATCACAGTGATTTGACATTTACAGATCTTACAAAGTGATCAGCATGATCAGCCTAGTAACCATCTGTCACTGTACAAGGTTGTTATAATTTTATTGACTATATTCTCGATGTTGTACATTACATCCCTGTGGCTTATTTTCGAACTGGAAGTTATGGACTTGAGTGGTTATAATGTGTCAGTGTGAGTTTATCTGTTACAGGAACTGGACCAATCTGGTGCAGGATGTTGATAATGGGGGAGATTGTACGTGGAAGGTAAACCTGCGACATGGCTGACAGAAGTTTGAAAGGCAAGCATTTATGGGGAGAGCGCTCCTGGGCGAGGTTCTCTGGTACCAAGAGGAGAGGGGCCAGAGAAGCCGCACCCTGGGGTGGGAGGGTGCAGCTTTTATGGGGTTATGTGGGGTGAAGGTATAAGGTGGGGAACATTAATTAAATGTTAATCAAGCCTCCGGATTAGGGTGGAGATGCCTAGGGCTTTAGGGTGGGCCCTATTCAGGTCTGGATTCCGGGTATCAAGCTGGGGGGAGTCTCCAGGCAGGCATCTGGCTGGCCCTTCCCCCGCAGACCTAACAGCATGTGTGGAGGTCCCCTGTATTTTCACTCAATTTTGCCATAAACCTAAAATTTTTCTAAAATAAAGACTATTAAAAAAAGTTGATTATGAACTCAACAGAACACAAAAATTATCCAAAAAAAAGAAGAGCATTCACAGTTCCCTATAGGGCTCACCCAGGGGCATGTCTAGCTTTCGTGGGACCTGAAGCTTAAACAATTAATGTAGTGGGGCTGGGAGTGGAAGAAATTCTTAAATAAAAGAAAAACTCTAAATCAGAAATAAATCTGATTACATTTCAAGAATATATATCTTTGACATGCATATACAAAGAGGAAACTTTGGGTAGGTGCAGTCTCAACCTGCAGGATTTCACTGATACTGAACATTTAGTGGGGGTGGTAGTCTAACAGCTGCATGGAGAGTGCTATTTTCAGTTACTTGGTAAGTCTCATTTCTACAAGCCAATTTGCAGAAGTAAAATTTAGAAGAATCTACCTTGGCTACACGTACCAAAAAACAAGCGTGGAGTTGTCTATGAAAACCTGCCATTGAAGGGAGGTCAGATGGGCTTCAACTCCAGGACTAACTTTCTACCTGTTGGTCATATTATATCGTTTAGCAGGATCTTACTTATTTCAAAACAGCATTCTTTGGTTAAGAGAAGTGGATCTGGTCCCAGATGGGCCATCTGACTGGAACACTGATGAGAGGCACGAATTTTGGGCTGAGATCCAAATCCAGCAACTGTAGCATTTTCCTGAGGAAGCATTAATTTGAGTCAGATAAAAAAGCAGATTATTTTCCTACCTTCCTTTGAACTGTAAGAAGATTGGAAAGAACAAGGTAACTCTGGGCCAATTGTAATTTAGTCTTAGTTATCTTCATGATCTATTCTGACTGAGATGACTGTTACACTGGATTGAACCCAATGGTTTTACAGTGCTTTTCTCCTTTTTTCAAAATGATACTTCTCCAGAACTTGGTGGTTTGCCTTCTTGAAGGCCCACCTTATACGGACTGGAGAGCCCCTCAGGTGGGCAACAGAAGGCTGGGTTCTAACTGCAGAGTAAGCAGGATAACTCATTAGGCAGTAGCTGGCTCTGAAAATACAAAGTATGGGACAATATTTGCTCTGGGAAAACTCAATGACCATGACCATAACCTAACTTGTGATTCAGTGCTGTTTGCAGCTGAGGTAATGCTTCCTGATTGGGAGCAATTAATCATAAAGGACCTGGGATTGGAGGATCTATGAGTAATGTAAGATACTACAGGTAAGTACAATCAAGGCATTAAAAACCTTAACATCAAGATGAACATGGCCTTCTTCCAGTGCATTCCACATACAGCATTTATTTGGCCTGCACCTCTGTGTGGTTCTTTGAGAATGCATTTGCTACGGTTTATTCAGTTTCAAACATTTAAGCTTTAAATGATTCGGTTAGCCTGAAAATGTCAGTCCTTTATCAGCATCTCGTGGGGGCACATAATATATCCTTCAAATCTTGGCATCCAAGAAGAGATGGGGTTCTTATCTTGACAAGTTGATTTTCTTTGCCTAAACTCAACCAATAGTGATGATGGGTAGAGACGCTAGTTACATTGCTGCCTTGAAAGAACTATTACGTCCACTGAAAACTTAAAGGATTGTGTGCTAGTAGGAACTTCCCTGCATAGGGTTCGTGTCTAGGTTTTGTATCCTAAACACTCTTTGGTGTGTGAATTGCCAAGAATACCTTACATAGCTCAACTTAGCAAATATCAAATAGGGTTGTTTATTTTTTTTTCGTTCTTTGTTGTGATCAACATTTTCATTAAAGCAAAAGTAGGTTTTAGAATATTTAAATTTTATGTTGTTAAATATTTTAGTTAAATTATTTTCAATAAAATCATTGATATGGACAGTGCCAGAGTTATTGTATGTCAAAGAATTTACTGATTTATTTTAGAGAAAGACCTATGCCATGGGTCTCTCTATCATAGGCAATGGAAACAGACAATTCCCCACTGAGGGAAGAGATTATTTAGAAGTTTCTCTGTAACTAAATATAATCAACTTTTCCTCAAGGACAGATTTTTCTTCATCCAGAAATTTATGTATTTATAAAATATTCATAAATTTTTATCTTTATTCTCTCTTTTGACTTTATCCAAGTGAAATAGTCCCTAACTCAGTGTGAAAATTAAGCTTTTATATGCGCTTCCTGCTATAAATGTGACATTGTAATAATAAGTGTTTTGTTTTTATTTTTATTTATTTATTTTGTCCTCCGTAATGTTATTTGGCTTCAGCACAGTTCTTTGAGATAATTCTCTTGCTACCTGGGTGTATTCTAATGTGTGCAAACCATGTTATGTTTCCGTGATCTAAACTATGCAAAGAACCAGGCCCTTACTTTCTACTATCTTGTAGAAACTAGTTTTATTAAATTCACATCAATATTTAATTATCCTTGCACTTTTGATTTTGTTCTCAGTTTAAATTTGGTTTCCCTCAGATTTTAAAATCTTTTTCCTAAAACATTATTTAAACTTGAACATATTAATACATAGTATGACCGACTTTGCCTGCATTATTTTACCCTTCATTTTCCAACATTATCTTACTATTTCTTATACATTATTTTTTTAACTTTATTTTCATAGTAGTTTAGGTGATTCGGCCATAGAGTAACATCTCGAAGCCTGGGAAATTTTTAATTACAGAATTTTTTCTAACCGGTTTAATGACTGAGAAACTATTTAGACCAATTTATCTTTCAGTTATTCACAGTAGAACAGTAAATCAAATAGCTGTAGGCAGTCACTGATACACGTTACACAAAAGAATATTGGGAATCCATTAGACAGAAATAGATATTCTTAAATAAATGAATCACTTCAAAATTACCATCCTCTCAGAACCACGGACAGCTACATTGATGCTTTGTGTTGATCTGAAAAGATGGGATTTTGAAAAAAAATCCACATGCCTTACTGTTGAATTGTACATCTGAAACTTAATGGATTTTGTTAACCAATGTCATCGTCATAATAAAAAAAAAATCCAAAGACCCTTGATTATGCAGTCTTGCTTAATGCTGTAAAGTTTTCAACATCTTAGTGATCCTTGTAGGAGGATTATGCAGGACACTAGGGTTTGAACTAATCCTTCAGAAAGCACGACTAAGAACCTAATGTAGGAGTCTGCTAACATTGGCAGACTGGCCCGGCACCCTACTATCCTCTAGCCTTCATGGTGGAGGAAACTTCTGAGGACTTCTTAGATAACTCTGTCTGCCGCATAGAGCCTACTATCTTGGGAAAGTTTAACGGCCCTTGGCTTTGACCCAGGGACAGTACACCTTGAGGCTTAGTGATTTGGCTTAAGAGAATAGAATGTTATAATTCTATGCAATTATGTGTGAGTACAATAGAAAAGCTGAAGAGAGTAGAAGGTGAAAGTGAAAAAGGTGAAAAAGTGCAAATAATCTCAAAAGGTAGTAAGAAATATGTGGTCATTTTGATCTAGTATATCATGGGAGCTAGTGAAAGCAATGAAGAAAAAAGTAAAATGCAGTCACAGCAATATGCAAAGAAAGGTTGTTTTACCTTTGTCACTAGACATATGAATAGTTCACTTTTAGGTAAAAATCATCCTAGAAGGCATTTATTATATCTTTTATGGTTTCCTAATGAACTTTTATCACCCAGGATAAAATGTGAGGATGAGGGACCTGAATTAGGTTCTTGGCATATTCCCTCCAACTTTTTGTGCTAGATTTCTATTATCCATTACTTTCCCCCTAAATAATAACCTCTCTTCCTCTGCCCAGCCTCCCCACTGTCATTATATTCCTGTAGATATTTTTTTGTAACTTGGAATGTTGCCTTTCATGTGAAAATGTAGCTGTTGTCTCTTGGAAATGAGATGAGACTAATTGGCTACTTTGGCAATCGCTTAGTACTGAGTCTAGCAGGAAGGGGTGGTTTTTGGCAGAGAAAAGAATTAAGTGCTCAAATTTCCAAGCTGTCAGATAGCAGATGTATGTTCAAACAGGAGAACAAAGAACTTTCTGGAACATAGTTGAGAGTTCTGGGTGTGTTGTCAGTTGGAAGGGGAATGACTGTTTCGGCTCCGAACAAACGCTCAACTTTGTGTGTTCTGACTTTCTGCACCAGTGCCTTGGCCTCACCTCTCCAGCCCCATGCCTCCAGCCTGCTGAAGAAATATCACTCTAAAGGGGATACATATGGCTAAAAATTCAAATCTTCACCCATGCCATATGCCTGTGCACCTTTATCATTGATCTGATTAGGTTAGGCAGAGTCAGGAGCTTTCCACCTGGCCTTTCTTTGTGGCTGTGTTACGTGCCTATCTCCCTGTTTCTCACAAGGTCAGGCTCAGGTAGGCCACTGACAGTCTTCTGCCTCCAGGCAATGGCAAGAGGCCAAAATTGTCTACACAAAGAGCCAACAACCTGTTTCTTGGTATTTGGTTTCTGCTAGGATAACTGCCCTTTTCAGGATCTTTTGCCTCTATGATATGAGTGGGGGATTTAAGAGACTGGTATGGCTTGTAAGATCTCTAGATGTTATTGATAACATGCTGTTTTTAGCAAACTGTAAACTGTGTCACTCCCCTCATCTAAATCGCCATTAAATCTTACCTATATCAGTGTCTTCGCCCCTAACTAATCTCTGGAACCTACCTTTGTTTCACCTCAGACTAGTACCAAGCCAGCACCCAGGGTGATGCTGTCATATCACATCATATCTCTGCTGAAAACCCAACAACGCTGGCTTCCCAGAACCCTCACAATAAAAGCTGAAGTCCTTACAGTCATTCATAATACTCTGTGACCTGGTATGCCACCCACTCTCTGGCCTCAAGTCCAAATTTTTTTTCCTTTGGTCACTGAGCTCCAGTCATGCTGTCCTCATTGATGTGTATTTGGCTCCCATTGCAGGGTCTTCGGCTGTTTCTTCAGCTTGAATTGCTCTTCTCTCAGTCCCATGGCTCACTTCCTTTCTTCCTACCCTAACAATTTTTTCTTTTCTGCTTTTCTTCTCTTTAGCATTCATTGTTATATATTTAACTTATTTATATTTTTATTGTCTTTCTTACTATAATATAAGCTTCATTTCTACCTAATTTTCATATGTTTTCCATGTGAATTTTCCTCTTTACTAGCATTTGACATCGTTGAGGAATTCTATTATTTTTGCATCAAAACTATCACTTTGTTTTGAGTTTTTTACCCCCAGCTTTATTGACGTCTAATTGACATCTAATATTGTATATTGTTTAAGGTGCATGATGTGTTGATTTGACACACGTACATACTGCAATGTGGTGACCACCACAGCATAGCTAAGAACTCCATCACATCACATAATTACCATTTCTTTTTTGTGGTGAGGACATTTAAGATCTACTCTCCTAGCAAATTTCAGGTGATATATATTACAGTATTAGCTAAAATCACCAGGCTGTATGTGAGATCCCCAGAAATCATTCATCTTATAACTGAAAGTTCATATTCTTTGACCAACAACTCCCCATTTAAAGCTATCACTTTGGTTCTCTCCCCAGGTCCAACTTTAATAGGCCAAATAAGTATCAAAATCACAAAAATCATCCATAGTACTAAGTGGCAGGGGAAATATTCTAAAATAATGAGAGAACAGATTTTCACCAGGCACGTCTGTTTACTGGGTAAAGAAATGTAGGATAACAGAAGGTAGAAATGTTACTTAATGAAGAAGGAAGGAAAAGGCCTTCTAACTGAAACAACTTAAGTCTAGATCCTTGCTATGAAAGCAAGGAAAACAGATCAGTTCTTCCTGATTCCGATCAACAGTGGCATAACTCGTAGAAAACCTCAGGCTTCCTGGTTTGGATACTTCCTGCCTGGTTAGGTCTACTTTTCTGCAGGCTCCTGCATTCTCAACTATCCAGACATGTGTCAGGGTGGGAGTCATTTTAAGTCCGCATCGGAAGGACTGCTTTTGCTTAGGTCTCCAGACTCTTAGAGATTAAATGAACACTTACTGGGCCAAGTTATATAATTGACCACTTTTCTACCTGTATTTTGGGGGGTCACAGCCTTTTTTTCTGAAGCTACTTCTGGTAAAATGAATAATCATTAGACTTTTTCCTTATTATTTTTTCTTATTAGACTTTTTCCAAATTGAAGCATAACCTCATGCTCAATAATTCATGAAAATATGCTGTCTCAACTCCTACTTAAAAGTTAATTTGTCAAAAACTTTTACTTCAGTTAAGAGCTCTAATTAGGTAGCTGGGTTAGAGAAGTGTACCACAAACACTACTAACCTGGTTTATTTTTACTCACATATCTTTTTTTAATAATTTTTAAAAATTATTTATTGCCTAGAAGATTTTTGTTTTCAGGAAAACAAATTACCATAATATTAAATAGTTGCAAAGCACTTATTTCTGGCATATTATAAGAATTGACATGTAAAAATAAAATTATTACAACATTCTTCTAAATGTTTCATGAGAAATCAAATGCTATAATTTGATAACTAGTATAATTTATTTAAAATATATTGATATTTCTTCATTGACATTTAGAAGTTTTCCATCGTTCTTTTTTCTTTATTAACTCATATTTCTATTCTACTATTCTCACACAAATATTTATCCCTGAATAATATAGTTTATGCTTGAAAAATATTGTATTGATCATCACATCATGCTTATTGTTAACACACACACACACACACACACACACACACACACACACACACACACACACACATGAGGACCAAAGAGGCTACTGAGATACTAGTTAGAAATTATTTCAGTAGCCCAGGCAGGAGATGATAGTGACTTAGGACAGGGAAGTGGTATTCATGACGGAAAGAAATAGATAGGTACAAAATACATTCTGGAGGTAGAATTAAACACAGTGTGGTGATTAATTGAATGTGGAAAGTGAGGTAGAAACTATTGTCAAGGGTGACTCTCAGATTTGTGGTTTAAGAAACTGAAAAATGATATCATTTACTGAAATATGGAATTCCGAAAGTGGAATAGTTTGGGAGGTCAAGGAAGTCATGGTTTCCACTTGGACATATCTGTAAGATATTCATGAAATTGTAGATGGTCAGCTCTGCCAGCGAGGAACTCAGAAAAACAGTGTGCACTAGAATAGTACAACAGCCCTCGACTTACAGCTCTCACGTGTGGAGCCTGCTATAAGAGATTACTAGACCTCACCCTCAGAGTTTCTGATTTGATAAGTCTGGAGGGAGATGCAGCAGAAATTTAATTTCAAAAAAGGACCCAGTTGTGCTGCTTCTGCTGGTTCAGGAATCATATTTGAGAACCACCAAGGTAGAGCTTTATATTTGAGAGTCAATGGTACAGGAATGGCATCTGAAGTGATAGGAATGAATGAGATTTACCGAGGAAAGAGAGAGTGTAAGAAGGCCAAAAATGGACCACTAGTCAGCTTCGAAATTTAAATTACCAGTGGGAGATTTAGAGTACCCCAAAGACTGAGAATTATGAAGAAAGCTAGGTGAGCAGTGTATTCCATTCACGTGACCTCTTATAGGTCTCTGCAGCCTTCTAGAATGTGCCACAGTTAGTACTAAAACTTCAGTAAAATATGACTAAACTTACTGTAAAAGCAGATACCACCATCTGGGACTGAAGAACTCCAACCATTGACTTTCTGCCTTTCTCGGATGAAAACTATCAAGCCACATTTTGTCATAAGAGCTGAGGAATTTCGGTTTTGTTAAGATATATGTCTTAGAAGAAGCACAACATCCATCCAGATCACTGAGGATCATCAACATGAAAACAATCTTTAATGCATGAAGTACTCAGAATCTCAGCTGGTGCCTGTATTTAGTGCTGAGCTACCTCTGCATCCCCAGGATGTTAAGGGTGGTACTTGGTCCCAGAGGGGAAAGAAACTACTCAGGCTTCCTCCCTGCTCCATTGCAAGAGCCCAACACCCTTCCTGCATCCTCTGCTCTTTTCACTGTTTCCAGTTCAATCAGTCCTTTTCTCAGAAACTCAAAATTATTGGCCACAGGGTTTATTTACTATTGTTTAACCGAGGGATGTCCAAGCAGGAATTTCAAGAGAAACTAATCTCCACCACCATCAGTGTCTTCCGTGACATCAAGGAAGGCCATCTGGCCTCTTGAGCCATTTATTTGCCTCAATGTCCAGTGACATCTGCTGTATGACTGAAAATCCTGGTAGAGAATGCAGCTTTTTCTGCTATCAGCAGCTCCTAGAGCTACAGGGAGAGAGCTCTTTTAGTGATCCTCTCCTTCACATCCACGCGACGAATTGGGGTTAATTTTAGTATCTCTAATCATAAGTAGAATTCACGTAAGCTCCTGACTTTGTCTGGCGCTTTGTAACCCTGTGCACCAGGACTGCCCACATGTTGCACGTGCTATGCCCACACAGAGAAAGCACAAAGCAAAAAGCCTCTGCCTTAATACTAAAATTTTCCAGCCATACATATTTTCTGAAGCTTCTCTCATTGCCAGTCTGACTTGCCATTCTCCAGACCCGGCCTATAAATCTTCCCCTTTCCATGGATGACTAACCTGCCAGCTTGCCCACCCACCACCTCTCCACTCTTAGTCCACCCACCTACCCACCTGCCTACCTGCCCACCTACTTGTCTGATATGTCACATGATTTTTTTTTGTCTTTTCATTTTTCTCTGTTGGTAGTTTTTTTGTTTTATTTTGTTTTGCAATTTAAACCTTGCCAATTTGACCCACAGCATTTCTCCCCTGCCTCACTTTATCGTTTCAATTATAAGTAGTAAGTGTGAAATCAATGTTCTCCTGCAATTCATGTTATTCAATAAATATAAAAACTATTTTTGGTAAATCAGGCAATTTTAAAATGCAGCTTGAATATTTAAAGTTGAACATTTAAAGGATTTCCTTTCCATACTGTCAAGGATTCATTTATGCTATGAGTAATCTCTGACTAATGTATGTTTTTCATAGATTTAGACTGGATCTTCTTAAAGTGGAGCACTCTAGCAACCTGAGAATAACTTTTGTCATTCATAATCCTTCTTGTATATGGAAGTAGAATAATTCCAACCTAACTGAGCATTCTTACAGCACTTGCCACTATAGAACCTAGAGTGGAAAAGTCCTCTCTACAGCCTCCCAGCTTTCCCAGCATACAGTGTGGCTATTCCTGAGCTGGTGTCTTCTGGATGATATAAATGTCAAGAGTGATAAACTTCTGTGTTTATGATGTTTTCTGCCTGAAGGCCCAAAGTATCTAAGTAACACCAAGACTCTCTATATAAAGTGACCAGAATCTGGCACAATGAAACCCATCATTTCTGTCAAGCTAATAAATATGCCAACTGATAAATGAAAAGTCCATCTGCAGCAATTGGTACTGTTTGAAACGAGTGGCTCAGCTGTGCCCCAGTTTCATGCAGAGGATGAATATAGAAATGGCCTATATACTGCTAACATTTTCCTTCACACAAAGAAGACTATGATTATGTTTATACAACAGCAAAAGGAGGATATTCTTCCTTTTCATAGTCATCAAAGTGCCCCATATTCTCCCACATTTGCCAATGATCCTTTATGATGAAATGTTTTGAATCCTCTATTTTTTTGAAAGATATGCTACTAAAGTAAAACCAGGCAGTTGTTTCCTGCTTTGAACTAGATTTCTGGGAGGCAAAATTGCTCCACCCTGGAGTTTACTGATGAGGGGACAGGGTCAGAGAAAACATGGCAGTTGCATATGAGGAAAACTAAAAGATGAATAAGTATCAGCTTTCATTAATTACTAAATACTTAAGTTTTAGCACATGCATATTCTAACCCTCCTTTTAAAGGTTCTGAATTGTAATCAGCCTGGGGTCAGACGGTATGTCAAACATATCCTTATAAGTTTCATAGTATGTCTTACAGGAAACTGCACACAACAGGTACACAATTAGTCCTTAAGAGAGCCATAGAATGTCAGAGTTGAACTCTAAGAAACGCACAAACGGTCTAGTTCAATATTTTTCTGAAGTATATGAATTCTTTTAATTATCTCCTACAAAGCGTCTGCTCAGTTTCTGCACGGATGCTTCTAAAGCTAGGAAAGTCACTGCCTTTGGGACAAACCTATTTAAATGTTGAGAATTTTTAATTTACTAAATAAAACAAGAAATAAAACAAACACTGATTAAACTTTCAAAAGCTACAAGCATGAAAGGATAGCATTTTGAGATGGATGCTGTTTTAGTCATCAAAGTCAATATCTTAAACTCCCCTGATCCATTGTTTTAATCACCCCCTTGTATGTACTTATCTATAATTCACTTGCCTCTCTCTAGCTTTGTCACACTCCCTTGGCTAAACGACAACCCTGTTTCAATCTCTCCCACTAGCCTATGCCCGCATCGTTCTGCTGAACATGCATGAATAAAATACGGATCTTTACTGGAGGTCGTCCTCTAAATTCTTGAACCTCAGAAGTCTCCCCAGGTTATATCGCAATTGTTTTATTTCCGAGTCAATTCATTCTTCCATTCTTCTGAATTACTTTAATGTCTCTCCTTTCTCTTAAAAACTTTAGGTGTCTTTCCCGTAACGATTCACAGTGGAAGACCTTGCTTCCTATTTCACTGAGGTATAATCAGAAGAGAAACTTCTCAGTTCCCCAGCTATGTACCCAACAGTATCCATCCAACTGTATGTGATTGTGCTCATAAGCAGTCCTTACACCAGGCCAAATCTTCCACTCGTACGTTAATTCCATCTTCTTTCGCCTGCTTAAGGAAATTATTTAGCGATGCTTCCTTTTTCTCCTTATCACCATTTTTTCCTTCTCTAATAGGTCATTACCGTGATAATACTTCTTATTTAAAATAACCCTTTTTTGACCCCTCTTCCTGCTTCTGCTACTGTTTCATTTTTCTCCTTGAAAAAAAGAAAACAAAGTGCCTCTACTAGATAGCTCATTGTTTTCTCCTTCCATGCCTTTCTCAACCATTTCAGTTAACACTCTCACCGAAGCCACTGCAGGGAATATTTTCTTAACAAGATTACATGGTTAAGTATATCTCATCCTCATTTTCATGACCTTTCAATAGCATTTGACATAGTCAATTACTCTACTTTCGTCAAATATTTTCTTCATTTGGTGAGGTAGCTTACATCTAAAGAAGCTATGATCGATTTTTTTCTTTCCCATAAATGTATGCCCTTACTGAGCAATGGTGTCTATTCCTTCGCCCCCTTGAATCTGGGCTGGCCTGTCATTGCTTTGACTAATAGAATGTGCTCTGGAACTTAAAGTTCCAGATCTAGCCTTTAAGAGGACCGGCAGATCTTGTTTTCTGCCTCTTGGAACTCCGAGCTGCCATGTAAGATGCTGAGGAGGCCACATGGATATCTGGGTAAAGAAGCCACTTTGACCATTCAGCCCAGTCAAGCCTTCAATGACCTCAGATGCAGCTCAGATCTGTTTGCAACTAATTGAGAGACATCAAGCAAGAACCACCTAGCTGAGCCCAGTCAGTTCACACAGCCTGGACAGGCAATAATAAATTGTTTATTTAAGGCACAGCATTTTAGGTTGATTTATTACATAGCAATGAATAACTGGGTCACCACATTTGGCCGACATGAAAATGTGGCCTCCAACTTGAGGGAGCTTAATTGAACGAGGGCCCCAGCCTATATATCTGAAATCTGTTGTGATATTGGCATTCCATAGAAAGCCAGACTTCCCAGTAGCTGCACGTGGCCAGGCTATCAAGGCAGGTCCACTGCTGGGAAGTCACCTATCCTCAGATGAGTGACTGTGGCTTGAGAAGTTCCCACTAAACTTGCTGAACCCTCTTTACACTTCATCCATTCAACCTTTTTCCCGACCTTTCTTCTTCACTTGTGATCAGACTTTCATTGCAGTCTGTCTGCTGTCCCAGTCTTGGATGGCTCCCCCTTCCATTCACAGGCATTTCTCCTAATAAAATATTTACATGTTATGTCTATCTGGGCCTCAGCCGGAGGACCCAAGTTAATCTACCACACTTGCCTACCTATTCTCCTACCTCTTTAGTCACTGCTTTTTAGTATCTTTCATTAGTGTCTCTCCAGGTACCTAAGTCAAAGGGTTAATATGCCCCAGGACCCAGGCCTTTGACTTTTCCATTCATACTCATTTCCTTGTCTAGTTTTATGGATTTATACATCATCTACATACATACATACATACATACATACATACATACATACATAAATATATATATATATATATATATAATCTCCAACCTAGACCTCTATCCTGAACTCCAGACTTGATATCTCACTTAGATTTATTAACAGAACCTCTTAAATTTAATATGTCCCAAACTGCACTACCAACATTCCCCCAAAACCTGTTCCTCTCACATTTTTTAGCATCTCAGTAAATGGCAATCCCATCTTAGTGGTTGCTGTGGCCACACTTGACTCTCAGATATATTATTTCTGGTTATCTATATATACTGTCATCTATAACTCTAAAATATATCCAAAGTCTCACCACACCTCACCACTCACTTTGATACTATTCTGGTCCAATGCATAGCATCTCTCACCTGGATTACTGACACAATCTGTAATCTGGTTCCCTGATTCTCTTCTTCCCTCACCTTTACTTTATTCTCAGAAAAAAAACTGCAAAAGCATTCTTTCTAAAACTTGTCAGATTATGTCATTTCTCTGCCTCAAACCTTCATTTATTCAAAATTCTTACTTTTCTCTGAACAAAAGACAAAGTACTCATAATGATGTAGAAAACTCTCCAAGATCAGACTCCCAGTACCTCCTGACTCATCCTCTCTCCCCAGTTCTTCACTCACTCTGCTCTAGTCAAATTAATTTTCTCCACGTCTCAAATCTGCCTGGATTGCGCGAACTGCAGAGGGCCTCTGCGTTGCTCTTCTACTTGGAACATCCTTTTTAATATCAGCCCCTCTCTTCTTTCCAGTTTTGTTGCAAATGTCCCATCCTCAACTAGACCTTCCCTAAAATTACAATTCCCTTGGACGCTTCATATTACCCTTTCTCTATTTTATTTTTCTCCTCGGCACTTGTCACGATCTAAAGTAATGTACATTTTGTTTACTTATTTTGTTGTTTATCCCCACCACTCTAATGTGCACTCTCTGAAGGAACAGATCTTTGTCTGTGTCATTCTCTGCTTTTTCTCAGCACCCAGAACATTATTACACATAGAAGATGCTCATTAGTATTCATTGAATGAACAAATAAATTATTTTTCTAAAAGGAAATAAAAATATATAAACCAATTTCACTGTCTGGCACATATAAAATGTTCAATAAATATTCATTGAATTAAAAAATTACTTTTCTAAGACAAGTTTTTAAAACTACATGAGACAAATTTCATGGCAGACAAATTTCATTCCGAAACAAATGCTGTTTTGTTTCACTGCAATTTCACAGAGTATATCATTTTGTAAATGAATTATAACTGAGTTTTGGGAATCTTTTCCTTATGTAAGTATTTGAAAAATAATGGGATATTCCTTGACCTCCATGTGTAATTTCTGTTTCTTGTCACTGAGCTATTGGACTTCCTGTTCTTGACTGCTAATCATGGTAGAATTTAATAAAAGCAAAATCAATGAAAAAATTTCTTGGAAGAAGAGTGCAACTCCAGCTGGATTTATTTTGCAGTGAATTTTCTTTGTTCAGGTAAAACATACAGACTTAAAGAAGATTGAAAAAAAAGGGAGGAAGAATGGACCTAGAAATTTTAAACTTTTTCTTCTCTCAACTCCCATGGATGGAGAAAGCACATCTTTAGTTACTTGAGCCCTAAAGTTTTTGGTGCCCCAACTTCCACTTTTCCTACTTGCCATTCTTTTTGACATGTATTTAAAACAGCCAAATGCAAAAGGAACTCACCATGTTTTCACAAGGGGAGGAAACTGTGCATTCCCTTTACTGTATCCTGGGATATTTTTAGCAGATTTAAAGAACAGTTTTTGACACTAGTAAAATAGGGCTCTTTGAGAGCTAGTTATTTAAACCCCTGCTGAATGTATCCTGACAAAAATTAGAGAGTTTTATTAATTAGGTAGCCTGAAGAGAATTAAATCTTGAGTCACCACCCTATGTGCCAAAATAAGTTGAGATCTTCAAACTTAGCCTTGTAATTAGAGGGCCCCAGGAGGCGAGCTAGAGTAGTCGCTTTTTATATTGAACCTGCCTGGCAGCATGCGTGAGTGAGAGAAAATTGCAGCAGCAAGTTCAGAAGGACAAACTAAGACTGGGTGTCATTGAAATACCTGTGACTGACTTCAATCTCCAAGAAACGAGGGCAGTGATTAAAATTTACTGCTTTGAAAATTAGGAGACTGTGACGTTGTCTTTACAATATACACTGCAGTGTATGTGCTATTATCTGCACAAAGGGCGAAAAAGGAAAAGTTTATTTACCCCACCACATTCTTAAGGATAAAAATATAGCGATGAGAAATCAATGAAATTCTTTCCCAAGCCCCGGCAGGCAATATTTTTATCTAATAATTTGTTCTGGAGCTCTAGTGAATTCCATGTAACTTTGAATATTCTCTAGAAGAAAGTGCCATGTTGTAGCTTCCATGTATGAGAATATTTGCTTTTCACAAATGTGACATTTTTTGAATCATTTGCATTTTAAAGGTCTAAGGAATTTTAATCACCGATCAGTTTTAACCCACGTTTCCTGCATGCGTGCATAAGCATACACCCTCAACTTTGCCATCCTCATAAAAATTCTCTTAAGCTCTTACTTTCATGTGTTTTTAAAACGCCTCAGCTCCCCCGCAGCTCTCATCAGCCTGCCTTCTCCAGTAGTCCCCTGCCTGGGAAGATGAAAGGCCCTTCTCCCCTTAGCTAGGGCTCTTGTTTCTGCCTTCACACCAATGGAAAATAACTTAAATATGGGAAAGGAACTGAGTATCACTGCTACCCCTGAGCAAGTGCAATGCATTTTCTCATAGGGGCTTTTTCAGCTCTTGTGTCATCTACATTCCCATTTGAAAAAGCCACCTAACACTCAAATTTCTTTAATTAAAATAAATTTTACTCATTTATGTCTAACAACTATCTAATATAGAATATATTAGAGAGTTTTATTAATTAGGTAACTTGAAGAGAATTAAGCATATTAAATATATAAATATTAATATATATATATATTTTATTATATTATCATATATTATCTATTAATGCATAAAATATAGTAAATATGCCTAATACACAAACTTATTTCATGGCTTATTAGTTTTAGACAATGGTTCAAATTCCATCTCTCTGCCTTATTAGCTATGCAGTCTTGAGCAAATTACTTAACACTTGTGTCCTGTTTTTACACCTATAAAATGAGAAGCAATATTATTATCTATTTAAAGGATTGTTATAAATACTAAAGAAGTAAATACATGTAAAATAGTCTATAAGTGTAAGCTATCATTAGTCTATATATTTCCTTTTGACTAATATAGTGACATATACACAGTTAGGGTTCTTGATGACATTTAATGCCTCCAGGATTAAAGTTCAGGGGTAACTACTAGCTAATTAGTATCAACTATTACCATGGTCTGAATACTAAGTGTCCCCTGAAAATTCATATGTTGGGATCCTAACTCCTAAAGTATTAGGAAGTTGTGCCTTTGGGAGGTGATTAGGTTAGAAGGATGAAGTCCTCATGAATGGAATTAGTATCTTGTTAAAGAGACCCCACAAAGATGCCTAGACCTTTTCACCACGTGAGGACACAGTGAAAGGTCTGCAGTCCGAATCTTGGAGGAGAGCCCTCACCAGACCATGCTTGCACTCTGACCTTTGACTTCCAGGCTTCGGAGCTGTGAGAAATAAATTTCTGTTGTTTATAAGCTACCCAGTCTGTGGTATTTTGTTATAGCAGATTAAAAAGATTAAGACAATCATTTTGATAGTTACTAAATGCTTTTCATGTCCACAACTACAGTTCAGTTGACTCAGCTTCAGGCCATATGTTACCTGGTGTTTAGGGTCCATAAGGCTCGTTTCCTTAAGAATGAAGACGTGGCGTTCTTGACAAATGAGAGTCAGACAATACATTTCTCAAGTAATATTCAGTCAATAATTCTAAAGAGATTCTCATGGAATTATGTGCTATTATCGCTAATAAGCTTTTACTGAGTGATGATTGTGTGCTGGGCTTTGAGCCAGATGCTGAGGACAGATAGAAGGCCACAATATGGTCTTTTACAATAAGCTTAAAATCTTGTTGGGAAGACAGGGTATATTCATCAAAAGATAAATAAAAACAAGTGCAATATAAGGTCAATACAAACTAAGTGGAACAGATAATTGTGCTCTAGCAATTCAAAGGAGCAGGAGGTTATTCTGAATTTTGCAGCTGGAAAAATCTTTCTACAAAAACAAACAAACAAAAAAACAAAACAAAACTAGAACTCAAGCAAGGTCTTGAAGATGAAGAAGAAATTTAAACAATTTGAAAAAAAGAGAAGGCATTTCAGGAGTCAAAGATTAGAAATAAATGTTTATGGCACAACTGGATCAGGGTGTCATTACCTATCATCAAGGGTAATTCCCCAGTTTAATGGAATATGTGTTTTTTAAACTTAATCTAAATTTATATTCACCCCTAAATCTGGCATTTTCTCATGCATGGTACTATCTCCCACATCATAATCCTTCAATATCATAGAGCAATACCTTCACATGTTACACTTTAATTTTCTCCTTTGCAACTATTTTGTCATTTGTTAGTATATCCAATCAGATGACTGTTGGAAAGTTGGAAGAGAGATTTGATTCGGCCACTAGAGCTACATTAAAATCTCTCTTAAAAAGGGCTGAGAAAGTTAAAAAGCTGAGAGGAAATTAATAAAATATACATCTCTTTTGTTGCTGCTACTGCCATTTAGTCTACCTTGTACCTAACCAGAAAAGCAGAACATTTAGAGCTAAAGGAAAGTATGAAAACTAGTTTGTATAGCCTTCTTACTTTACTTGAAGAAACAGTGATATATTCATGAGGGCATAAGTAAAATCTCATGGTAATTATTAGCAAAATCAGGACTAGAACTCAGGGCTGGAAGTCAGATCCTGGTTTCTTGTCTGTCTCTATACCAGATTGGTAGGAAAAACTTGGTGGATGAAAACTGGCCACAGAGGCTAGGAGGAAGCCAATGAGTAGGATCAGTGTTATACAGGCTGAGCGAGTGGATGGCCTGCGGTGAGAGAAGTTCAGAGAGTATGGGAGCCTGGAAGAGTCAACAAGGCATAATGTTGGGGCCAGAAAAAAGCACGCCAAGATGGGGATCTTAAAGAAGTGGAAATCCTGTGAGTCTGAGGTCCTTAGCTGTGACTTAGGAATTTGTGATTAAAGTAGAGTGAGAGGTACGATGACACTTCCTAAATTTCCAATTCAACTTGTGAAATCCATCATACTCCTGAATATCAGAAAAGGATTTCAAAAAATATTTCTTTGAATATCAAAGATTCTACTGTACTTCTTTGAATTTTAAGTTTTTCCCCCCTGCCAACTGATTCCACAATTGTTGCTGAGAAGGGCTCTGATTGATGGAATGTAGAAAGTTTCCAGCATGCAAAATACAATGACAGACCATATAAAGACATGATAGATATGATATTCAAGTATATTTCTCTTGATAATCAGTAAATCAATGCTTAATGTGATGGGCATTTTAAGTTGAAAGGTGACTTTTGCAACCTTAGTTCTACTCGCTAGTTTAACTGTAACCTTAAACAATTTTTTTTCTGAATGTATATTGCTCCAAAGAATATTCTTCCCTTCATAGAAAATCTTAATGCCCACTCAGAAAAAGTGACACAGAAATATTGGTGCCAAGATCTGTCTTACTGAATATTTTAACAAATGGCAATGATGAGAAAGTGAAAGCAGTGCCATTTGTAAGCCCAAATATAAAAGCCATATTGTAGATAACTCAATTCCATGCAGACAGAAATAAACCCTAACAAGATTTAACAAGATTTACCTACGTCAGTTGGTAAAATGATAAAATAGTTTTAATATGAGAAAATGTAAGAACATTTATTAAGAAGTAAGTAAAAATTAAAATGGGAAGATTTATAAATTATCATGTGCAAAAAGGTAGTTTTAACCTATTGATTTCTTAGAAGAAAATTATCTGAAGAGCATTGAAGGCTATTTATTGAAGCCATACAACTTGACAACTAAGAAGGCTGAGAAGTGGGTACAGCAAGGATAAATACTGAACATAGAAGCTTACCAACACTTTACACACAGAATGCTATAGCCTCACTTTAACTGCTTCATGTCCTTTCTGTTCTTGCACCTCCAGAGAAAAAGGGTTGATTTGGAAAAGTCTTAAAGTCTTATCGATCATCGTATCACAAAGTTCTTGCCACAAAACAGGTTCTCATGAAATGTTTTATAAAATAAAGGAGACCCAATATGAAAAATTAGAATAATTGAATAGTATAAGCAAAGGTACAGTTGCAGATTTAAAAAGATCAGTCTGAAAATTAGGGCACATAAAGAAATAGGAATAACACCAATGAAATGAGTGGACCTTCTCCCTCTCAGAAAATTTATTATATAATAAATATGAGGCATCCTTTGAAATTTAAGAGATGTCAAATAAAAAGGATTTGCAAAGCACAAAGTAAATTTACATATCTCATTACTTTACAAAGTACATGTGTTGAAATATATATGAAACATTTTTAAAGAGTTTAATATTATCTAAAAAATATATTAAAGGAAACAGAAATATGTTCCCTAAATTTCTGAGACCAATATAACAAAAAGAATTTATGCTTCAACTCTTTCAAAGCATATACTATGTGCAGTGTAAAGAACACTAAACTTGGAATCAGAATAGCCATAGTCAAATTTTATTCTATCACCCATTAGCACTATGAGCATGTAAAAGTCAAAATCCCTTTAAATTTCATTTTTCTCATCTGTGAAAAGGGGATAAAAAGACCTCCTTTGTGAAACTGATGAATAAGAAATATGATAACTTATTATTATGTTTTAGTAATATTAAGCACAAATTGATCTTCATAGATAGGGTATAAAAATTCATTTATGCCACTAAGATACCAAATATTGGGATGACCCAATAAGACACTGATGGTTCTAGAATTCAGCATTCAGCAGGAACGACTTTTAAGTAAGGTTGCCGCTCTCACCCAACACACAGCCCGAAGCGGAGAGAGCAGGTAGAGACCAGAAAAAGACAGTGAGATGTGGAGGAGCTCCGGCTGTTCCAGCCCACCAACTTTTTGACTTTAGGCAGCATCAACTGTTAGACATGCAAACAAATGAACTTTCAGATGCTTTCAGCCCCCAAACTTGAAGTTATCCAGCTGAGGCCCCAGACATCACGAAGCAGAGGACAACTGTTTCTATTGTTCCCTGTCCTGATTCCTGACCCACAGAACAGTAAATGGGTATTTAACAGGGCTAAGTCTTGGGATAACTTGTTGCAGAGCCATAATGGAAATGCACTTCTCTAGCTGGTTTTGCTTCTGTCTCCCAGAAGTACTTAACATATTTTTGTACTATCTTTATTATTGAACATGTCGTACCTCCCATCCTAGGTTGCTAGGTCCTTGATGGCATAGTTTATTGTTTTTTACATCTTCCACAATGCCTTATTCTAAAATGTGGTCCAGATTTGAGTGAACTCATAACATCCTGCATAGACAAACATTAGCCTTATTAAGGCATTGCTCTGCGTTTGTCTGATTCCAAATTCCTGGCTTAATTTGTCAATTGTGTTCACCTGGTTTAATTAAATTAAAGGCCTTGCATCACATCAAAAAAAGACAACAAAAGAAATGTTTAGAATAACGTACAAGACTGAATGATAGCAACATGTGGATATGTAACTAATAAAATACAATAATATGTTTATGAATATAAATGCAAATAATATGCATTTTGGGTCTGGTATTAATTTTCCTGATCATTGCTCTCTAGGGAACTGATAAATTCTTAGCTCTGTGGCTAAGAGGATGTTTCTGACCTTGTCTGATCTCTACCCTCTTCTTGGACTGAAATAATATCTCTGTGCATGGTGTTTAGGTCCCACTGTTTCACAAGGCAGTATGACATGGTAGGAAAAACCTGGACAGCAGGGTTGCAATCCTGGGTTGAAATTCCATTTGGTTGATCTGCCTTGGGCAAATACCTTCACATCCATGATCCTCAATGTCCTTAACTGTTAGGAGAGGAGAGAAATACCTTACAGGATTGTTAATAGAATTAAATGAGCTTAAGTACTTACCATGAATAGGCAGGGACTGGCTCATACTAAGCATTCAAAATCATTAGATGTCTTATCGATTCCCTTAAGTTTTCAAGGAAAATTTACTTAAGTTTATGTATACTTTATGTATAACGAAGTTTGCTTTTCCCTGACATTTTCTACTAAATGGTGGCTCAGCTGTGACCTGGGAAAAGCTTTGGGTCTCTCTTTGACTCTCTCTCTCTCTCTGATCCTTCTCTTCATCTCTGTTTGTCTGTCTGTCTGTCTGTCTGTTTGTCTCTCCCCTGTAACCTCCTTTGCATTCTTCCTCTCTTGTCTGCTAGACTGTGTTAAGCTGAACAAAGACAAAGTCTCTGATCTGTTATCATAAAGAGAGAAGTTTTGAGGTAAGATCTAATCTAAAAAGTACTACCCTATTGAGACTTTGGACTGTGATATTCTTATGTTATAATTCTAAGCATTCCCTTGGCTGTAGTTTTCAGGGCAGAGATTAGCTATACAACAACTTTATTACTTCTATGAATAGATTTTTAATCAAATTTTTAAAGTCCAGGCCTAAGAAAGCAGTACTAGCTCTCACTGTAACCCCTTTTCTTCATTTAGAGGCACCACGTTTACCTGGCTATCTTCCCTTCCCATCCATTAATTCACAAGGTCTGGTCGACTGTTGTAGTGAAATACCTCTTAAGTGTTCCCATTCTTCTTAGCCAAGCTACCACTAGATCAGTACATCTTAAATATTAACATGAATTTGAATCACAGATAAACTTATTAAAATGTAGAATCTAAGTCAATAGGCCTGGTGTGGCTGGCTGAAGATTCTTCATTTCTAATAAGCTCCTGGGTGATGCAGATGATGCTGTTGGTTTAGGACCACATTTTGAGTTACTATGATCTAGATTACACCAATATCCTCTTTCCTGGACTCCCTGCCTCCACTCTTGCTTGTATCATTTTTGATGATAATATCAAAATAAGAAATTTAAAATAGGAGCGTGATCCCACCTATTTCCTACCCCCACTCCCAGCCTCAATCATCCTACCATTCTTTTCAATGGACTCCCATATTTGCCAAAATGAATTCCAAACTCCTTGGCATGATTTAAAAGGCTTCCTAAGATTTCATTCCTCCTTGCCTCTCCAGCCTCAACTATATCTACTCCTTCATTTGACATATGTTTTGTAGGTGTTGCTATGACAGGTTCTGATGTCAGTGCCTAGTTTTCTAAGGACCAGCCATAGCTAAGAACTTACAATACCCCTGGAAGATTTTTCTTGCTTTTACAATTTTTTCCTGTGCTGCTCCCTCTGCTTTGAACATGATCATCCTTCCCTGTTCCTCTTCCTCCAACTTCCCTGGTTAGAAACTCCTCATCATTCAGGACCAGACTTGGGATCACCTCTTCTGGAAGACTTCCCATTCTCCCATTAGATGCCCTTTCTATATGGCAATTTATCTATAACTTCTCCTTTGCACAGGGCTAAGACAGAGTAGGAGCCCAGAAACCACTTGAATTAATAAATAGCACTTATGGCACTTAATTGTAATTGTAATGCACTCTTTATTTGACTATTTCCCCAGAGTAAATTTCTTGAGGGTTTAGAAACAATTGCTTATTTATCTTTTATTTCTAGTGATGCCAAGGCAACTGAGTAAATATTTGTTGAACACATGAATGAATGAATGAATGAATGAATAAAAGAATGAATTAAAATGTGATCCGAAATCCCCAAATCACAGATATGAGCAAAGTTACGAATAGATTAAAATGTTATAGCAGAAGAAAATAATAAATGCCAGGAGTCAAACAAGAAAAAAAAAATCCGTGTTTAGGTTTCTGGGGGGCATATGTAAGACTGGTATGCGTAAAATCCATTGATGTTCAGGTTTGGTAGAAGTTAGATACAAATTTATGGTATGGGAACAAACACTCTTGAACAAAGCAAGGAAAATCTACAGTTAGAAATTCAGCCAAAATCACAATTTTCACAGCTATCCAGATGTTATAATAATTCTTTAAAAGTTCTCCAGCTTTTAAGTATTAGCTACCTAGTAGAATGCCTAAGCAAATGTGTTATCAATCAGGGAGTGTTTCAAAGGGAGGAAAAAAGAGAGATAATTTGAGCACATCTTCTATTGAGCTACAATTACATCCAAATGTTCAAAAGAAGTAGAATTGTCATATAAGAAAATGGACTTATACTTTTTGTACTTTTCTCTCTTGACATATTGTTTCTTGAGAATTTCCATGTGCAGAGGGTTCCACATTATAAAAAAGGTTATTTTCTGGTGAATGCATGCCATTAAAAACAGAACAAAATAGACCAGTCCTTGTCCTCCTGGTCGTTTAAAGTGACAATAGATATGACAAAACAAACAAACCACAAACAAAGTCCTAAGTGCTATGGCCAAGGTAAGGTAAAGAAGCAGAGGAGCACAGGTAAAGAGGTCTCATCAAATGAGGCACCAGGGAATTCCTGAAGTTCTGGCAATAAAACAAAATAAAACAACTCCCAAAAATTTGAAATCAAATAAAATAAACCAACCAACAAACATATGAACTTACCAACCAATAAGAGAAATGCAAACTTTAAAAAACAATCTCAAATTCATCAAACAAAAGGCAGGCTTATTGAAGAAATCTGGGGAAAATATTTGGATGTAACTTATTTCTAACTCCTTCTCTCTTCTCCCCTCTACTTCCTTTTTACCCTTTTCACATATTACTTTCCTCCTATCCCTTCATCTTCTGTCTTCTCTCTTTATTCTTTCTCTCCCTCTATCCCAGCCATCTCCAGCCCTCCAGTTTCTAATTCCCCTTAGTAACTAATATGGGGTGGGGATGTGAATGATGTCAGGGTAAATCCTGACTAGAGACTGAGGTAGGTGAGAGAAAGATCCAGAAAAAGGAGATAAAAGTTTGGGCTCCAAGTCCCTGGGAGCCTCGTGGGGACAGGACATTTAACTTGATCCTGGCAGCCAGCCAGCTGCCAGTCCTCTCAGATCAGAATCAGAGCGCCTGGTACTGGAATGACAAGCAGGTCCAGAGTTTTAACAGGGATCCCACAGAATATTGAAGGTGGCCAGATCTAGGACGGTCCTGTCTTATGGCTCAGGCACCAAACCACCATCTCAGCTGTGTATGTGAGCAGACTGGAAAAGTTCAGACCCTCCTGGTTTATCTCCTGAGCTTCTGTTCTTATGTATTTACCTTTTTACATGTTTCATAAAAGTTTTACAAGTTTTAGTATTTTAAGTATGTTAAATCTTTAGTTTCAGTGATAAAAAAATAAGCTGTATTGTGAATTTAGAAAATAATAACATATTTGCAACTAAATAAAGACCAAAATGACGTTAACATGTGTTTTTGCCATGGAATACCTCTGAGAGTAACTTTGTATACTGAATGTTGGCAGGTCATGTCCATCATGATGAAGAGATTTTACAGGTTTTCCATTCTCTCTTAACTCATTTATAGCAGAGTCAAACAAAGAATAAGTAAAATGCTTTCTGCACAAATATAAATATAAATAAAAACTACTGTAGAATTTTTGTAGTGTAGAATACCGTAAAGAAGGATATTTCATTGTCAGTTGCTCTCATAACGGGATTGTTAGGGTAAGGAATATTTTTTGGAAGCTATTTTTCTTTTTCATATAGAATTCTTATAGAATATGGTTAATGCTTCAATCCATGAAATAAGGCTGAAGCCCCAAGACGAAATATTTAGGGTGAAAAGAGAAGAGTTAGTTGCCAAGGATATAACCATGGAGAATACACTGAGGTGTTTTCTGAGAAGGAACAAATGAACAAAACTGGTAGGTAGAGGTAGTCAGGGAGATAGAAAAGAACTAGAAATTAACCATGCCATGCAAATCAGGAAGAAGAAATGTTTAAGAAAAGTAAATGCAAAAGTAGCCTCAAATTTTGCATTTTCAAAATATTAATTCCTAAAATTACCTCTCAAAATTTGCCACTTGGAATTTAAGAATTGTCTACACAAGAATGACTCTCCAAGATTTAAGAATCTTAGAAGCTTAGCCTTTTATTTATGAAGTTGTCCCAGGTAAGTGTCAGGGCTGAGAGCTTTACTAATGCGTATTTGCTTCTTATTAATATAACTGTGTTGTAGTGTTTAATCCAGTGCTTCCCCACATCAAGGTTTTATGTTGGACCACCAGACATCCTCTTTTCAAGTTTCTTTGAACCTCCTTCAAATAGAGGTGCTCTCTGGGGCCTTAGAAAGCAAGCTGAAGGGTTCATCCACTGGCTGCAAAAGCCAGAGAAGATGCAAAAGTAAGTACGGGCCAGAAGCACCACGCCATTTCTCTTTGAATTTATTTCCTTTCTTCACCTACAGTCACTCTCCCTTGAGACCTTGAGACTCTACTCGTTTGTACCATACTAATGTTAAGAAAAATTATTTTTTAAGCTTTGTTCTTGGTCAATTTTAATTTTAAATTTCTCAAGCTATTTCTTTGTGAGCAACTAATTCAATCACTTTTATTTTGCCTGACTCAGTCAATCCTGAGTAAAGTCCATTCAAACAAGATGGTTGGTTGGGACTAAATTGATTGTAACCTTTCTATTGATAATACAGGCAAAACAGACATAGTCGTTCTAAAAGGTAATCTGTGGACTCGGGCTATGTCTATACCATACCCCTATCCACATCACCCAGCCATCTTCAACAAATTGGTCTTATTTTATTCTTCATCTCAAGGCCCTCTATGGTGACTATCAATCCTCCTGCTTTATTTTTCATTCAGTGAAGCTTAGGTATTGGATTAATGGAAACGGACTTTATCCTAATGGTTTATTATCTCTTCAAGCAATGTTCTTCCTAAGTACTTAGCCTGAACACAATTGTACTGGCTACATAACATTGTTCAATCACTGAGTCAGCTTGTCTACATATGTCGATATAAGTGAATCTATGTATACATTTAGTTGTCAACATCGCCACTCAGGGAATTAGCTATAGCTTTCATTGCAGCATGTGCTGATCAGTGTTAAAGCTACTGGTGATATTGGATTATATATTTTAAGTCTTGGAAACGCAAACAACAACCTTTAACTTTCTCATTTCTGATTCACTCATACCATATATCAATACTCAAGATGAACAAAGTCTATTTTTTGTCTCATGAGAACTTCGAACATCATGCCTCTATTTGCATATTATAGCTCCTGCTATTATTAAAGCCAGATACCATTCTGGATCCTCATAGAAGTAGGTCTATATGAATAGCTAAGTTCTCTAGTTAGGTGGAGCTTTATTACTTTAAGCAAAGAACTTTATTCTAACCAGATTAGTTGGAAATTTTGAAAAATAAGATTCATATTTCCTACCTTTCCAATTCTGTTTCTCTGAAGAACCCAGACTAATCAAGCCCCTTGAGAGCAGACTGTGTTTAATCATCTTGTGCTATAGACTAAATCCCTACTGTAATGGTATTTGCAGGTAGGACCTTTGGGAGGTGATTATATCATGAGGCTAGAACTTTCATGAATGGGATTAATGCCCTTATAAAAGAAAACTTAGAAACTTCTTCACCCTTCTGCAATGTGAGGACACAGAGAGACAAAGGTCATCTATGAATCAGGAAATGAGTCCCTGCCAGACACTAAATTTGCCAGTGCCTTAATCTTGGACTCCCCAATCTCCAGAACTGTGAGAAATAAATTTCCCAATCAATAATACTTTGTTATAATAACCCAAAGAGACTAAGATATTTTGGCATCTATAAGGTCGAATGTAGTACCAGGCATAGTAATAGTGAAAAACATCAATAAACTCTCATAAAGTGCTAAGCATTTTATAAGTGTTACATCATTTGATACAACAGGTATAAAATGGGTATTACTACTTTATTTTCAAATGAGGAAACTGAGGCACTGAGAGTTTAAGTGACTTGTCCAAGTCCACAGAATTAGCTATAGAGCTAGCTAGAATGTGGTTACAGAAGTCTTCAAACCTACTTCTTTAAAGACACAGACATCACTTTTAACCTACAACTCCGCCACAATAAATTTTTTGTTCTTGAACTTTGGAGAGCCCAAATTAGTTGATGACTGAAATTAAGTTGAATTGAATTATAAACATCTTGTTCTATCTCTAGTGCCTCTAGAGATAGAATACATCCTAGTGCCTCTATGCTATATGCCTCTATGCTACTGTTTTGGGCTAAAATTTTCTGAGGTTGGGTATCATAGGACTACACTCCTGGGGTTTGTGAAAAGCATTGTAGTTGGGTATGTAGTTGGGTATGTCTCAGTGAGCTTTCATGATCCTTCGGGGATAATTTTTAACTAAAATTGTTCAGCTTTGATTTGGTCAAGATGACTTAGAAGGTAGACGCTGCACTCACCTCCTCTTGCAACCACACCACAATTATAACAAAACTACAGAACAACCATCACTGGGAATTGCCTGAGGTTTGGCTGAACAGATGTCCTACAACTGGAGACATACATAAGAGGTCACTTCAAGGCTGCTAGAAGGGGCAGAGACATGAAATGGTCTGGTCCCACAACTGCGTGTGTCAGTTGAGAAAGTTATCTTGGCTGCACAGTCCCCTCCCCCCACAAAGGAGTGAGGGTCCCTGACCCCATACTGGGCTCCCCAGCCCAAGGTTCTAGTACTGAGAAGTCTCCCACACCCCTGGCTATGAAAACCAGTGGAGACTGTAGCTGAGAGAGACAGAGGGCTGTGAGAATTGCAGACATTTCTCTTAAAAGGCTACATGTAGACTTATTCGCTGAAGGACTGAACTAGATCTGAGCTCCAGTGCTTGGGCAGCTGCTGAAGGAGTGCCAGGGACATTCTGGGAGGAACTAAGTTTTGGGGCTTCAGGGTGAGGGCTGCAGGGGCAGCTAGACAGAAGTGCTAGCAATATCCATTGTTCTTTCATTGAGGCCTCCCCACTCCCAGCATGTGGATGCAAGTGCCCACCATATCTGAGTCCCATCAGCTTGACTAACACTGGTCACCCCATCCAGGAGATTCCCTGAGACCCTGCTTTTCCCAACTTGCAGACTCAAGCTGCCTCAGATGGTTTATTCCACATTAAATGGCCTGTCTTGGCTCATGCTGTGGACTTTCCTAAAATCTCTCAAAGGCTCACAAAAACCCAAAAAGGAACATCTGGCTTCAGCACGCCCCCTACCTCTTGTTAGGCTGCTCTAAGCCCAGCATTAGCAGCAGCTGGCCTTGGTTTCTGGCTTGGTCTCTCAAGGCACCTATAAGCCAAGCATGGGTAGCCGCCACCTGGAGATTGCTTGGTTACTTTTACCAAGAAGTGAACAGGCTGCATGTAAATCTGGCCTGCAGTTGGGCCCCTCCCTTGGGTCCCTTAGGCCAGCACACCCAGTGGCCTGTTTCTACCAGAGTCAGAACCAGAGACCACCAAGGGCTGCATCTGAGATGGACACACCTGAAGAGCAGGCTGGGCAGGCACCAGAGCCCTGCTAAAGTGAAACCTGCTCCATGTGGTCAGCTCCTCACTGGCTACTCCTCACAAACAATGAGTCCAAGTGTCAATTCCTCCCATCAAAGTGCAAACAGCAACCAAAGCCCAACTACAATAGGAGGGCAACACAATCCACACAAAGGACACAACTTGATAACCTCACTCAGGTGACCAAGGAAGATTGTGCCACTGGGATCACTGTCACCCACTACATAAAGCCACTCTACTAAGACCAAGAGACTTAGGAGCCCCAAGTAATAATACATGGGGAGGCAGCCAAAAGGAGGAAACAAACATGCCCCTCATGAAAGAATAGAACAAAGCTCCAGAAAATAACTAAACAAAATGGAGACAGGCAATTTACCAGATGCAGAGTTCAAAATACTGGTTATATGGATGCTCAATGAACTTAGGGGAAGAGTAAATGAACTCAGGTAGAATTTTAACAAAGAGATAGAAAACATAAAAGAGATCCAGTCAGAAATGAAGAATATAATATCTGAGATGAAGAGTACATTAGAAGGAATCAAGAGATAGAATAAAGTGGAGGATCAAATCAGTGACATAGAGAATAAGGTAGCAGAGGACACCCAATCAGGACAGCAACAAGAAAAAAGAATTGAAAAAAAATGAAACTAGTTTAAGGCTTCTCTGGGACAACATCACATTCACATCACAGGGGTACTGAAAGAAGAGAGTAAAAAATTAACCCATTTGAAGAAATAATGACCAAAACTTTCTTAATCTGGTGAAAGAAATAGACATACAACCCCAAGAAGCTCAGAGAGTCCACATCATAATTAAAATGCAAAAGATAAGATCTTAAAAGCAGCAAGAGAAAAGCAATTAGCTACATACAAGGATGCTCCAATAAGACTGTCAGCTGATTTTTAACAGAAACTTTGCAGACTGGAAGGGACTGGCACAAAATATTTAAAGTGATGAAAAGGAAGGACCTACAACCAAGATTACTCCACCCAGCAAAACTATCATGTAAAATCAAAGGACAGATAAAGAGCTTCCTAGACAAGAAAGAGATAAAGGATGTCATCACCACTGAGCTGGTATTACAGGAAATATTGTAAGGACTTCTTTAAGAATAAAAATCTATGTATCAAAAATATGAATAAAGAATGACAATAACTACATCTCTATTAAGAAGTACTTGAAATGAAAAAAAAATTAATGCTCCAATCAAAAGATAGTATAACGGAACAATAAGAAGACCCTTACATATTCTGCCTACAAGAGACTAGCTTCAGATTAAGACACAGGCAGACTGAAAGTAAAGGGATGGAAAAAGATATTTTATGATGGACCTAGAGAGTATTGCACTGAGTGCAGTAGGTCAAATAGAGAATGACAAATGCCATATGATTTCACATACATGTGGAATCTAAAGAACAAAATAAAAAAATAAAACAGAAACAAACTCATAGATACAAAAAACTGGTAAATGCATTTTGAGGGTTACCAGATGGAAGATGAATTGGGGGGGGGCAGTCAGTGAAAGGAAGAAGGGATTAAGAAGTTCAAATTAGTAATTACAAAATAGTCGTGGAGACATAAATTATAGCATAAGGAATATAGTCAATAATATTGTAATAACTATGTACGATGTCAGGTGAGCACCAGATTTATTGGGGTGACCTCTTTGTGAGGTATACAGATGCCTAACCACCATATTGTACACCTGAAACTAATGTAACATTGTATGCCAACTATAATCGAAAAAAATTATTTTTAAATGTTCAGTTTTCATCTATTGCAGAAACTGATACAGATCGATTGTTAGTTAATGAAAAAGCATTGTGGCTTATTTTTCTAGCTACAGTGATAAATCTATACTCCTCTATTCCTTTGAAATGATCACTTGTGCTTTTAATAACTGACTCAGTATGATCCAGGCACAAAGCACAATGAACTGCTGGACGCAGCCACCTCTACGCATTTTCAGAACACAGCCAAACGAGTGTAAATGAATAAACAATCAAGTAACCGACATACACCCACAACTTTGGTTTAATTATCACAATGTTCTGACTGAGCTTAGCAACCACCGAGGTGAAAATACTTTCCCAAGAGAGATCGGGAAGAGCCTGCACTGCCCAGTATGTTAAGTGAAGAGAATCTTGATGATTTTCTAAGTGGATAGCCTCTCTGCTGGGCTGAGAGAATATAGTCAAAATTATTTAGCATAATTTTTACGTTCATTTCTTTCTACCATGAAAGACATGGGTCTTTCTTGTTTTTGTCCCTTCGTTTTTTTTCTTTGCTGACTCTGGATGTTGGGCTGCTATAGAAAACTGGGCAGAAGGGGCACATTGTTTTTCCCTTTTGCCTTACACTATGTTACATGGTCTTATTCTCATCACCTTCTTTCTCCCACCCACTCCCCAATTGTGATTGCAGAAAGCCTGCTTTCTTTATGTAAATCTACTCAAGCCTCATTGAATTATTCCCCAGCACAGTGGCAAACATTAAAAATACAAAATATTAGCAGGGAGGCTGTGACTTTTAGTTCTTCACAATAAGTGGGATCTTTTTCTTTGTCATTTTTTCAACACACACCAAAGAGGTCCCTGGCTTCCAGGAGGATGCTGTGTTTGCAGATCAGCTATAGAAGTTAACAGAGTTATTCTGGAAACAAAGGAAAGTGCCACAGCTTTTTATAGTGTTGCTTTGACAGTTGGGAATTTGTGGAATCTTACACTTACAACTTGTAACTTTTTTTTATTGGTTGGGGTATATGTGGCCAAGGTGATCGATAAAAGGCAAGGGGACAAATAAAAGGAACAGAACCTGAGCTGGAAAGGTACCTATTCCTGGAGGGCTGGTCCTGGGCAATGCTGGAAAGTTGGTGCAAGAAGAAGCCCTCAGCTCCACTGGCTTCTCGTTTTAAAAGACATCCTCCTTTATCCTCCCCATCTGGAAGGATCTCCTTCCCATTCCCCAGGCCTTCTCTAGTTTTCCTACAAAGCCTCTTTACAGAGTTATTAGAAAATATGACAATGTGGAATACTGGAGACAGCACTCGATGTACAATCAGCTGAGTTCTTGTCCCACCTTCACCATTTACTATGGTTTGACTTAGGGCAAATGGTTCAACCCTAAACCCCTGTCTCCTCATCTATAAAACAGCGATTTCTTCCCTTCACTTCACAAACTTACTTTTAGGGTCAAGTAAGAAAAAGCACAAGTGTGTTCTATAAAACCTAAGCATTGTGCAAATATAAAGCATGATCAATTTCTATTGATCATCTTGCACATAGTGCTAAATGGATACTCTGAATAATTGCCAAATGGCTGCATAGTCTTATTTGACAAATGGTATCATTCTGAGAGATATTTGCAATTACAAAAGGGTAAATCTGACATAATTGGAAAAGGAACTTGACCACTAAAGTCATTCTTTGTTCATCAGTTGAATAATCAAATTGCATCACTTAAATCAATTATTAGATACTGTGGGGCTGGTATACTGTCAGTAACCTCACACTGTAGACCAATCTGGTCACCCTAATGAGGACGATGCTATAGCCATTTATGGCTTCATTACCAAGTAATTTCAATCCCTTATGAGTTCCGTTACATACCAGAGAGGCTGGAAAGTAAAAACAACAAATTACATTTCTAACATTCCCTTGAAACCATGACAGGCATGCGACTTATGTGCCAATTAGTGGAATGCGCAGCGAGGTTTGGACACGGAGTTGGACATGTGCCTTGTGGCAAGTGCAGTGATAAAGGTGGTTGGGTTATCAGCATCAGTCACGGCAGCACCTGGTACATTGATTTGCTTCAGTCTAAACATTGGAATAACTAAGAAATCACTGCATTTGACAGTCTACCTAGAAATGACTAGAATGTCTTCTTCCATGAGAGATAATAAAAAATAAAAGTCAAATATTACAGCAAGTAAGAACTTGTAAAATTATATATTTACATAACAAAACTTGTGACTGTAAAAAATCCTGCTTGCTATCTCATCTGTCTTTAAGATGGCTTCATATCAATACATACAGACTGATCACATTCTTCTACCTTGCTGTTAAGGTAAAAGCATTCAAAACTTAAAAGAAATCATTTTTGGTAGCTGCACAAGATTTTATTGTATGTATACACAGTAATTTTTCTTCCATGGCTTCATTTTTACACATTTCTGTGATACATTTTTGTTATACTAAAAACTCTGAACTAAAAAAATTCTTTTGACATTTTGAATTATTTCCTATGAAATATCTATAACCAAGTTTTATGTTAATACTTTTGGTCATTTCCATAGTCTATAAAATTTCAAGGTAAAAAAGAAAAGGTTTCCAAAGAATATTCCTAATACTAACAAAACTCACAAGGGAAACTGGAAATGAAGTTTCTTTATAGCATTTTACAATATGGAAATTCCTCAGTAGTTTTTATTTATATTTGTTCAGAAAAAAAAATTATTTTTCCTTTGTTCAGCTCTGCTGTAAATGAGTTCAGAGCGCACAGAGACCTACAAACTCTCCATGCTGGCTGCCAGGACCTGGGCAGGGGGACTGTCCCCTCTTCTGAGCTTTAACTCCTGCTTCTCGGGTTGCCTCTCTCCGCCACTCCATTCTCCACCCAGGACCCAACCTACCTTCACCCTCATCCTCCCACCCCTTAAGAGACTGGTCCCTTTGGTACCTACCATGTCTGGAAGGCCGATGTCATAGGCTGAGGTGCCAAGTCAGTTCTGGAGAACTATACTGAGGAAGCTGTGGAAATGGACAATCTGACCATCAAGTTGGTCCTCTGACCTCAAGGTCCTTCTTGGAGGGGCTCAGTCAGCTAGCAAAGCCATCATGAAGCGAAGTCAACCTTTTAAGATTTAAATCCTGAAGAAACTCAGAAATCTGTTGCTGAAATTGAACAAAGGAAAAAAGACATTAAAAGTAGAAACAAAAGAATGCATCACGATGAATAAAATCTTGTTTGTAGTGATTTTTGAATTCAAATCACAGATGATTCTCAAAATGGCCTATAAACATTCCATTTCTGTGTATCCATACTGTCCTGGTCTCCTATAATACATTTACATATTTTTTAATCTTTAAAAAATGAGAATTAGAGACTAGAGGATAAGGACAGTCTGTGGGGCAGGAAGGGAGAGGAGCAGTGAGAACAGAAGAAAAATGAGGAGGAAGGCATAAGAGAAAATAATGGAGAAAGGTAAAGAAATGGGAGAGAGGAGAGAAGGAAAGGAGTTAGAAATAAGCTACATCCAGATATATTCTTCAGACTGCTTCACACAAACCTGTTGTTTGAAAAGTTGTTGTTGTTTTTTTTTTTTAAACAACTATTGGGAGCTTTTGTTTGATTGTTCGGTTAGTTTCATTTTTATTTGTTGTTTGGGTTTGTTTTTTAATTTCAAGGGTTGTTTTATTTCCTTTTGTTGCAAGGACTACAAGTTTCCCATCAAAAGCAAACTATAGATTTTCTGTCAGAGCATTTCTGCTTCCCTCCACCTTGTTTCCTGCGGCAGGTGGAGTCGCCGCGCAGTGCTGGTCCTGTTAATGTCAAGGCCGTCATGGTCACAGTCCATGCTGTTAATGTCAAGGCTGTCATATTTGCAGTCCACTTGGTGCCAAGTGTCTGACTCAGGGAGATGGGCTCTGGCGTAGTGCTCTGCCATGACAGAGTACGGAGGCTACCTGGCTCTCAGAAGAAAAGAAGGCCTGGACCTGCTGACTGGCCTTGGTTTCCTCTTTTTGTGTTCGTGAAATAATTGAGTCAATGCTCTTTGAAGTCAAGTTACAAATGGTTCAGAATTTGGGTTGCTTAAATAATGAAATAATTTTTAAAATCATTTCATAAACAAGAATATTAATGTTTTACTTTAAAACAGCATGAAATGCCAACTGCCAAATAGGAATCAGTAAATTGAGGCCAGGAGGAATTTTTATCCTGGGAACAGCATAGTGATTTGCTACAAGCTGTGGGGGAAGAGGGTGTACATTGTGATGGTTTTTAAAGGGAATTTCTTGTCACACAGGAGATGATACTGGAGAGTGATGAGAGGAGAACTATGGAAAATGGAGGATTTTTTCTTTTTTGAGCATTCGAACCACCCCGGCTGCAAAGGTCTTCTCAATCTCTTTCTCTTTGAATGGCAGCAAATCTGCTTCGCCTTCAACTGTGTCAAAAATTTAACAAAGCCGCTTTCATTTGAGTTGTCACAACCGTACCCACTTCTCTCAAGCAAATGAGCCCAGTTAATGGTGTTGACAGCTTTCGCCATCCTATGATACCTGATAGGGGGTGAATGAATATATCGGCTGATTGAAATCACCTCTTTTTTTCCTCTTCTTCCAATTTCCACTCCAAATGTGTTACGTCAGCATCTCAAGCCACGTCTGAATATTTAATCTTTATGAAGACAGAACACTCCAGAGACAGACCGCTCCAAGACCTCTCGTACGGTGCTCTCTAAGTAATTGACTTATGCTACCTCTGGCTTTAGACGATCAGATTCTCCCTGACTACGGATAAAGGAAACCTACAGTACTCTGCAGCAGAAGCTCTCAGGAAGTGGGAGCCACGACAGTTCTCTGCAGAGCCAGACAACAGAAACACTGCAGAGGAACCTAAGAGTGACTGTGCCATTATTTAAAAGTCGCACAAGCCTAAGAGGAGTTATGATTTTCTTCAACATGAATGTCAATTGACACTTGTTCCATAGCTTATGGAGTTTTCGGTTTGGCTAGTTATATTCACATGATATAAAGCAAGATTCTTAGAGATGTTGGTAAGTAAAATACAGTCTTCAAGCTCTGTGTTATAATTATCACTGTTTTAAGGTGATTGTAAAGGGGATATTTGAATACTTACATAAAAGAGAATGATAAAGAGTGCTGATGAAAGTTAAAAATTGAAGTCCTCGTAGCATATTGTCTCTGACACATCCCAAACATAAAGGCAGAGTCAAACGAAAAAGATAATTGGGTGACAAGCAAGGAAGCTCCCACTGTATGAATATCGCCAAACAAGTCACATAACCTCTGAAGCAGCTCTTTTTCTTGTGTTTGGGATCATCATGTTCCAATGCCTTCCACAGTATTTTTGTAAATAGGACATCTATTACAAACCACTGGTCAGGCTTAACAGTACTTACATTTTTTTGCAGGAGGTGAACATGTAGAAACCGTCCTGCCACAAGAGCGCTATGCTAGGAAGCTTGGGTCCATAGGAAAGGCAGAACCGAGGCCAGCATTTATGTGTGCACAGCATTTAGTGCCACTTGGAGACTGGCCACTCTTTTGCTCTCTGTACTTTTGCCAGTCTTTTAATAATTGTACTTTGAGGAAAACAGAGTGCACACGTTTCTAACTAATCTATACTTAAATGTTAATAATATTCTGCAAGAGTTAGTTGATATCCAAAAATAATGGTTGCATTAATGTCTTTGAATGAGGGACTTAAATTTGGCCTATTATAAGTTATTTTGAGCACTCTCATCCACTCTTCTTGCAATGTACAGGGTTTGAGTCACTTAAACACAGAAAAACATTTACATAACCCTAATTTTACTTTTTAATATATTAATCTGGTATCAAACTTTTAAAATCTAACTGACTATAATGTAATTTGTTTAGTCTTTCTTTCATCATTCTGCGTGCCCAACCAAAATATACTCTGAATTTAGACTATGATCTTAGAAACAAAATAGCAACCACAATGTGGAAAACTAATATTTCATAAAAAGAATGTTTCCTAATTTTAAGCTTTGAACTGACATCTAAACTGTATGTTAGTGAAATAGCCAGTTACTTAATAATCTTTGGTTGCAATTGCTAGGCAATGTGACAGTTTAAAATAAAGATTATTTTAATTTATTGTCATATTGCTGAAAGCTATCTTTATTTCATGAAAGATTGGAGATGTGGCCACTTAAGAACTAGATGACTCAACAATTATTCATAAGTTAAAGACTGTGCATCCACTTCAAACTGTATTCAGATTCTGAGCTACCAGAATTCCTAGCTGTTTTATCTTTCCTGGAAGACACAGAAAATGCCATTGGTAGTTTTCATATCACTCACAATGATGTAGCAGTTTAGGACATGTCTTTATGCATTGATAACTCCAGCATCATCGATTTTCCCAGAAATTCTATCTGGGAATTCAAATGACTAAATGTCAAATCCCTCTAGTATTTTCATGTCGCTATTCTCTGAAGAAACCATATACTAAACATAGTAATAATACCTATATTCACATAAAGAAGACTATGCAAGTTATCTAGCATCATAATCCTATGCAATCCGAAAAAAATAAATCAAACTTATACCAAAGTGAAATTTTTTTAAAAAAATTAAGGAACCAGACAGAAATAAAATAGAACCTTTCCAACAATAATTAGTACTTTATTCTAAATGCCCAATTTCCAACAATACCAGTGTTGGGAATATTAAATGTGAGCCTCTAGGGCTGGGTCCCAGACATTAGTATTTTTTCAAAGCGTCTCAGATGATTCTCATGTGATGCCAGATTTGAAAATCACTGATTTATAAGATTAGCACTTCAAAATTAAACACAGACTGGAGTAAGTTCATAGAAAATACACACTGTATAATGGTTCAGCAAAACTCTGATCATAGTCTTGGGAACTTGGGGGAAAGCATGTCAAAATTAGTTTTAATACCTATAGTACTAAATGCTGAGTCTTTCCTTGGAGCAGATAACTTGAAAAATAGTTTCCCCATTTCTTCATAGGCCTGATTAGATCTTAGGCTTGACAAAGCCACTATTTATTTCACAAATATTTATTGAGTTCTAGGCAGTCTGCTAGGTGCAAAATAACTGAGGGCAGAGAGCCTAACCAGAGGCTCATAAGCCATTTATGCCAGCCACTGTAATTTCTAGAACACACTGACAGTAATAATCACATGGAACTTTTTTCCTGGGTAATTAACTTTTATGGTGGTAACGTTGCTACTATTCTTACAATGCCAATTTTTGTGATTTATATATATGATTAGCATCGACGTGATTTTTAAAAGACAGGAGTGCATGCCCAGGAGGAAAAGTCTCAGTTTGAGAGTTATAAACGCAATAACGAAATCATAAGAAACTTCACATAGCCAGTGATATAAGTAAATATCTTAGAGATGAAGCTAACTACTGCAGGACAAAACAATGAGATTAAAATAAATGAACCCTTTATGCTCTTTAGGATAGCACATTGAATTTGTTTTCTAAACTGTTAGTTTTGTCCAGGAACAGTTTAGTCCACCAGAAAGTGTTTGAGTGTTCTCTGGTGATCATAACTGTTGTAAAGCTTTTATTTATTTTTTCCTTCTAGAGACAATAGATTAAAGAACAAAGGCTCACTGCTGTAGGTGGGGGATGTGGGTATGGAAGTCCTGTCAGAGAAGGTGCTACTTGAGCTATTTTTAATAGGAAAATAGTTGAGTAAAAAAGAATATGTGAGAGGTGAAGGAGGAGCATATTTAAGACTAAAGGAATGGTATATGTAAGGGCTCAGGAGCATAAACCAACAGGGTTGCTTGGGAACTTCCAAGTAGTTCAATATGAATGAAGCACAGGAGATGTGAACAAAGGGCTGGGAGTTGAAGCAGCAAAGTAAGCTGGAGAGTCCTAGAGAGCTGTTTGTGATTTATTTTGTAAAGTCTGAATAATCCTTAAAGTATCTTCAGTAGTCAGTGAACAGCAAAGATTTATACTTTAACTCTAAAGATTTATTGGAGGAGCTTTAGCGGTTAAAGACTGACTGTGGTGAAAGGAGGTGTAGAAAAGGAGATGTAGACAGACTGGAGACCAGCTGGAGGCCATCAGAAGCGAGCCTGACCTCAGTAATGGTGGCGGGGATGGAGAAGAGCAAAGGGCAAACTCTTTGCCTAGTGCTGAAAAAAAAAATAATAATAAATAATAAAAAAAATGTGTTTATAAGGTATCATCTTGATCATGGGGGCTGGATGAGAAGGAGGAGGGCAACTCCTAGGTTTCTGGATTGAAAAACTCATAAATGATACCTTTTATGGAAATAGGATATAGGAAAGAATTCGGTTTGGTGGGAAGAAAACAAATGCAATATTAGATGCATTTAAAGTTAGTTTGAGAAACATAAAGTAAATTAGCTCTAAAATCTTAAAATAAAATTTCAGAACCCCAATTTAAGGACATTTTACAAAAATAGCTAATCTACACTCATCAATAATGCTAAGGTCATTACCAGCAAGGAAAGGCTGAAGAATGCCTTCATATTAAAAAAGACCGAGGAGGCTTGACAGCCAAATGCACTCAAATTTAGGATTTCCTTCTAAGAATTCTTTCTAATCTTGATTTTTGTTTTTGTAAATTGGAAATTAGGTCAAAATTTAAAAAATATTTTGGTGTACAGTTCTATTAAAATACTTACATCTTTATAAAAGCATACAGAATAACAACATAGCAAACACTTCTTTCCCTACAACTAGAATTAACAATAGCTAATATGGTCCTATTTACTTCCAGGCACTTTCTAAAGCAAAATGTTACCTTATAACATTTTATGTCAAAAAATTATTTTGTGTACGCATATTACAGAAAAGGAGGACAAAAGCAATGGTTGTGGACTAAAGTAGGTTTAATCATTCCTTAAATTAAGAAGTAATCAAGCCCAGAACGTACGATTGCATTTTGAGATATCCTCAGAATGTATAAAACCTGCAGTAAAGCTAAATCTTAGAGCATAATTTAGTTATTCTGCAAAGTCCAACGAGTCACATTTTCATTTTAGTTTCTATAGAAAAGCAAAAATATCAGATTTCCCATATATCAGCACATGGAAAGAAAGTACTTGGTTTTCTTAATTTGACTAAATTTACATTAAAAAGCCACTTTCAAGGTGCCACTTAATTAAAACTATAATATTAAAAAAAAAACTGGCTATTCACAAAAACCTTTCAGGAGTCTCTTTTAAAAAACAGTAAATAATATAGATGGGTGGTGTTACTGTCGTTGCATTTGGCGTTCTGGTAAAACACAGGTTTCAGTCCCTATCACTGATGAAGAAGTGAATTTCCACTCAGTGACAGTTATGAAAAGTATTTATTTATTAAAGACATGTTTTGAGGTAGCACACAGGTCAAGCCTAAAGCTGGCTGACCACGTGGAAATGAAGATATGTACCCCAGTGTGTGTGTGTGGGGGCACAGGTTACAGAAAGGAAAGATAAAGAGCTGTAAGAGCGGGGTGGGCTGGGAGGACAGGAGGGAGAGTCTGCGTTACATTAGAGACGTGATGGGTGGTTACAAAGGTGATAGGCAACTGAGGTCATTTTGATTGACACTTGGCTGTTGTATAACTCTTTGCCTAGTGCGCATAAACTTACCCAGAATTCAGTCTGTTAAAATTAGATCAATGAACTTCCAGGCACAAACGTGGTATTATAATGACAGCAGAATGAGGCTGAGGTTGTAGGCGGTTTGACCATCTTGCCCTTTGTCTCTGAGGATGCAGGGGGCATTCTCTAATCACCGATAGGGTGTTTTCTGGGGGGTCTCTAGGCCTGGCCTCTATTCCTCTGTTCCCCTGTCACTCAAGTCTGGCTAGCTACCTAACAGGTAAGTATTTTCAGAACATGTGATGCTAAAAGCTAAAACCAGTGATAAAGGTTCTATCCTAGGTTTGCAATCAAGATTTCATTTTGAACTTATCTTTTTGTTCCTGGCCATCTTCCTTTCTGGGAGGGGTAAGAGTTACTGCCTTGTGCTCATTTGGCTCAAGGTGGAAGTCAGGAGACTTGGTATGAAAGAAAATCTCTCACTTTTCACTATTTTCCTGTCCCCTTTTAAACTGTCCCACTGAAATAGGTCAGCTCTCCTTGGAACATCGTGCTAACGAGGATGCTGGCACTTGGGTTCTAATCTATCCATGAGAATTTATGAGTAGGTTCTCAACTTTCTCAGATGTCTCCTTTTGCTTTCTCCTTCTGTCAACCAGAAAATAAATCCTAGAAGACATGGTAATAACCTTTTCTCCTATTACCTCATGTATATAAATTATCAGATGCCCCCACTTTTCATTCTGTATAAGTCTCCTCATAGTATGTCTTCAAGTTATAACTAAGACTTCTCAGCTTAAATGAATAAAATTATTTTCTTCATGATTTTTATGTCCCCACATGGAAATAAACAATACCATCATTGTTGAGTCCTGTGCCTTCCCCTCTTTTAACTAAGGGAAATCATGGCTAGTAGGAAAGGGAAGGTATAAAGATTTACATTATAAAAAGAGTGTGGGGGAAAAACACAAACACAAAAGAACTGCTAACTGGTCTCTTTCTACCTGAAAGCAATGCCTACAACATGAATCAACATAAAATATCCTTACCTGCCAAATGAATCTGTTTATCTGTGTTTCAGTGTAGACCGTAACACAAAGGATGTTTAGAAGCCATGGTGTCAGTCCCCTGGAAATTTAAATTTCAAAATGGTTTATGACCATTAAAAAATTAAAAAATCATTTAGTAAAATTATAAGTGTATGTGTGCATGTGCTTTTATAGAAACATATCAGAAAAGATGTCCACTTAAATAAGAACAGGATTGATCTCTAGGCAGTAGATTTTTATACAATTTTAAAAATCTTTTTTCTTTATGTTTTATGTATTTTAATGTTTTAATTATGGTATGCGTTTTTTTATAATAAAGAAAAATAAATTTATTTTCTTTTCAGATTGAAAAGCAACTCTAAAATGTTTCAAACACCAATTATTTCTCAGAGTTGAACGCTAGCTTAGAAAAAGTACATATTTTTAATGCAAATCCATTTTGAAATAAAGTAACCCTGAAATTTTTTATTACTGTCCAATATTTAGCTTTTTAAAATATTGAGCGTTTGTGAAATTTCTAATATTTAATATAGCTTTCCGTGTGCAAGAAGAGGTGCTACGATGTCATCATTTTGTACTTGTATCTGAAACTTCTATATTATGTATTTACAACCCCATATTATCTCATTCTAATAAAACTTTTTAAAAAGTGCTTCTTCCTATCTGCTGTGGGGCCCCAAGGACTCTGGCATCAGTTCGTCAGCAGACAGACCATCAGTTATCAGCAGTGAAAATCAATCCTCAGCGCAGAGGATTAGCTCAGAATCCTGACCGATCTCAGTCTCCACCCCCTCCCACCTGCCATCTGGTCCTCCGGCAGCGATGGCAGCAGCGTGGGAAAGCACAAAGGACCCCCACCACCCCACCCCACCCCGTTCACTACTGCAACTACTAGAAACAGGGTCCGAAGCAGACGCCCCAAAGTCATGAATGATTGTCCTCCGTTTTCCGCACCTTGATGACCCGACAGGAACTTTCAGAGAGCCTTTAAGTTCCTTTTAAATCTAAACTCCATGATTCTACAAAACATCAATAAGAAAAGGTAGGCTTTCAAATTGAGTGTTCTAACCCCTGTTACCAAGATTCAGGGACTCAATTGAGATCTTTTTAATGACAGATACATGAATAAATGACCAGTAGATTCCCTACCCCTCTTTCAATTTAAATACTTTTTAATCGCTGAGGTCCTTTCTATAAAAACATCTTTCAACCAATTTAGTGGTACCCCATTGGTTGGGGGCTTCTCTGGGACTGGATCTATCAATTATTCTCTCCATCCCTGTTTTTCTTCTTCGGTTCTTCATTGGTTGCAGTTTATAAACAAGTTTAGCTCTTCCCTCGCTAAACAAACAAACAAACAAAACTGGTTTAACACTATCTTCTACTTCAGCTACAATCCTATCTTTCTCTTCCCTCCACACCACTCTCACCTTCTATTCCTACCCTCTTCAACACAGGTTGGTTCCTTCTGCTGTCATTATGGCCATTTCACAAGACTCTTTGCTTGTTTTCTTTTGCTTCACCCTAAATGTTGATGTTTTCTAGAACCCCATCCTATGTTTTCTTATTCTTCCTAAGGACCTCATCTAACTGATATTGCTGGCTACCCCTATACACTTCCATTTCTTTTGAGTCCCACATCTATATTTTTAATTTCTCAGTGGATATTTATTCTTTCCTCAAACATTCACTGAATCTATCCATTGCACCAATAAGAAGCAAAAATAATTAACTTGACTCTTGGTCTCTTGTTATCCATTTTCTCTTTCCAGTCTACTTTTCATTCATAGATGTTATCATGTTAATCTTCAGCATTAGAAAACTCAGGGTCTTTTTAGGGTCCAAATGAAAAATCCAAAATGCCATATTCCAGCTTGCAGAGTCCTTCTCAAGCCTACTTTTCCAGTTTCATTTTCTTCTCTCTCTCTCTTTATGCCCCGAAACCTACCAAGCAACTATATATATGAGGTTCTCCCAAACACATCACCTTCATGCATATCACTGGATTTTACCACATAGTTTTCTTGAACTGGAGGCATCCCCTTCTTCTATATCAGCTTAAATGTTTCTTCTTAAGTTAAATTTTTTTTGTTTCCTTTCCATCCCTCACATGTATTCGTTGATCTTTAACACAGCATTTTTACTGTATTGCAAATCTTGGGATAACTACGAATCCCCATTGCCCGTGTCTAGCAAAATTCCCGATAAACAGAAAGAATCTTCTAATGAATAAATGAATTAAAAAATGAATTAACTACAAAGTCACACAATGTGTGAAATTTGGGTGGACAGAAAAATGAGAAAGTTTAGAATTCAAGTGAATAAATGGAGCTTTCATTTATCTGGTACTTCATATGACCATGAATTATTCAATAACTGTGATTAATATATAACATTATGTGACTTCCTACTCTCTCTCCAATAGATAAATTTTCAGCAGGGGAAGTATGCCTTTAGCATCCCCTTCCAACATTCCCTAGCTTCAGCTCCGTTTCTCTTTCCAAGTGCCCTTCCCTCTTCTTGACATTCTTTTCACCACTAAGCACTTACCTTGTCCCCCAAGCTTAACTGAGCACAGAGCTAATTCAGATTATTAAATTTAAATAAACTTGTTTCACATTTTTTTTGCAGACTAATGGTAGTTGAATAGATAAATAATTGTGACGAACACTTATTTACTTATTCTTTTATCTCTCCTCCGTGATCATAAAACAATGCATGCAAAATGTATTGGAATAAAACAGGTACAGGAAGGTATTTATGATGAAGACAAGCAAATCTCTATGTTGATGCAGCCTTAGCAAAAATATCTGAAATAAGTTTTCAGATCTTTTTGCTTTCTCTCATGATCAATACTGGAATTCTAAGTCTAGGAGTAGAAAAAACATGTATAACACATCACTTATTTTAGGCTGTGGTACTCAACCTCTGGAATTTAGAGAAAAAAATAGCACCTGTTAGCTGAAAAGACTCAGAAAGTTCTTAATTTTTGGAGTGCTAGTCCAATAGTGAGATGGCAGCCTATTTATTACCTTTTAATTAAATATCAAAGTCATAGAATTTTGGTGGAATATGGCTATCAGTAGACTCTATTTAAGAGTGACTGTTCATCATCATTGATAGGGGAGTCTGATACTCAATTGGTAAGAAATTGATTAACTAATTGTTAAGTATTAATAAATACATTTTAGAAAATCGATTATAAACTGAATGTCACATAAAGGGAAGAGAAGGTAATTTAAATCTTTTTAAATAAATGTTAATATCCTATTTCACATGAAGCAAGTATATTGCATCTTTAATAAAATTTAATTACAAAATATTGAAATTGTTTTTAATAATTTGCCTGTTTCCAATACATGGGTCTTGAAGAGATAAAGTTTTGATTTTCCTCAATTCAACAACATTCTTAACCACAGATATATATGAGATGGCACTAAACAGCTATGCTATGTTTTCATCATTTTTTGCTTTTTTCCATCCAAAAGAGAACATCCAAGGCTGAAGCCACTGAATCAGCCTTTAACATCTATTATTAATGGTAGCACTGACCCAATGACAGAGCTGAGGGAGACAGCCCTAGAAACCTGGGAAAGCATGGTGCTATGCTCCATGTCCATGTAAAAACTGAACTAGATACCCTCCACACTATTATATATTTTGTGTTAGAGTTTGAGAGACAGGAGAGGGTAAATTATAAAACTATAATTTTGAGGCTATGCCTAAGGGATGCTAATACAGAAAATGCTAAATACTCAATGCTAAAATTAGGCTTTGCATACAGAGAAAACAGGTTTAAAGGAAGATAAATGCAGGTTTGAAGAAAACAAAAGACATACCCAGAGATCATTTATTCTAAGGGCCTTATGAAAGGACAATTAAGAAAAAATCTCATCTATGGTAGATGTATAACTCAGCTCATGGAATCACCTCACTCTCTCTAGTACCTACTGAATCACTGCCCACTTACCAGCAGAAAGAAAAATAACCTTATTTCATGGAGAATTAAGATACCTCTCTATTCAAATAGCTAGAGAGTCTCACTAGGAGAATGACACTTAGATATTATTTATTAACTGTGTATCTCTGTTGAGAACAACATGCCTGCTTAACTTGTACATGACATGAAAAGGTCAACATTTATATCTCCGCTTGCACATTTTCTTCCATACTATTAAGATGAAGTAAATGGGAAGAATAATGAACAAATGTGATGGTTAAAAATATTTATTCTAAATGCAACATGATCTTTCTTTCAAATGGCAGCTGCTGTAAATATTGGATGGCTACTGTGTATTTTTTTTATTACCCATACTGAAAAATTTCTGAGAAATAAATAATTCACACAGCTGAATTTATAAGGGCAACTTGGTTGCTGTTGCTTTGGAAACAAGTTCTACTGTGTATGTCTATGGACTCAGCTGATGTTGAGCCATTATTTTTTAAATATCAAAAATAATTCTGAAATTCCAAGGATTTTTGTTTCTCTTTTTATTGATTGAATAAAGGATAACTACATAGAAAAAAAATCTGATAAATAGTAACATCTAACCTATGCTTTCTACTCTAGGAACTAGAGAAAGGATATAGAACTAGGTCTTTCTAGTTTTGTAGAAAGCTTGTGATCAAATCCTGAGTTCCTTTCTAGGTATTATGAATCTGATGCTTTGTCAGTATGAGAGAGATTGTTTTGCAATTTTCTAAAGAATTCATTTAGGAAAAATCAATTATATATTTACATTTATACATGCTAATAATAGACAGTAGCACTCTGAAATATTTTTCAAGCTATTACTGCAATAAAACTCTTCTGCCCCATCATAATTATATAATTAAAAATGACTGCTATTGGTCCTAGGCCTTTACCTTCACTACTCACTCACTCACTCACTCAGAGCAATTTGCAGTCCTGCAAGCTCCATTCATGCAAATATGCCTGTGCCAAAAATTGTTCTTTGATTTAGGAAACAAAGATGTCTAGGATGTGTTTCCTGCCCCCAAGAACTCCACAGAGAGCTGCACTGGAATTAATGACCAAATTAATAACAAAAACACTCGAGTAGCCAATTCCATTTCTCATTGACCATCTTCAGTCTAAACAAGAAAACCATGGCAACTTGAAAACCTCTATCTGGATCTGCAACTCTCTGGGCAAAAAGTGAAATATCAGAACATAAAAGAACAAGAAGAGATTTCAGAAGCTATGATTAGCCTCAGCAATTAAATGCAAAGAAACCAAAAAAGTCAAAAAGTGACCTGGCTGTGTCTAATATTTCTCTGCCCTCATCAGAATCCAAAACATTGCCAAGGTCATCCTAAGTGGAACCGGCAGACTAAATTAGAAAGACAGGATTTTGGTGAATCAAACCACGTCATTCAAGAGAGCAAGAAGCTGGAGAAAACCTTTGAGAATCTCTCAAAATATTGCAATTTCAGACGAACTTGACAAGGAAACAGTGGTGTTTAATTCTCTTCTGAGGCCTTATGTAGTGGGAGAAAGGACTGGTTAAGAAGAGAATGATGCTGATCTACTAGCTGCTGAAATGATACAGCCCCCAACTCCAAGAAGTAAAAATTAACACCAGGAATGTGAATATAGCAGCTTTAGCCCTGCTGGAAGCTTAAGGATAGAAGCCAAGACCAAGGATTAAAACAACACTAACATAGGAAACTTCTGGCAGCAGTACTCTTAGAAGATTCGCAGCCCTACTCCATCTGTAACAGAAGAAGATATTAATAATGAAGATGATGCAATAGACTTGCTAGGTAATTTTAAAAATTAATAATTTCTTTTTTTCTTCTTTGACATTAGAAGAATATGTAGTGATTAAGGGATTTTATAAGTTTTAAAGTTTTGTCTTACGGGAAAGTAAGAGTTTAACACATAGTAAGTTGAAGTCATCTAAGCATACAAAATATTGGCTGTACTTTGTGCTTTATACATGCAGCCCTTTGCCTTCTCACTATTTAAGCAAGCTTTATTCTGTTTGCAATTGTGATAAGATTCAAATCTGTTTTTATTAAAATAAATAACTACTATTATTTAAAAAAAATCATAAGTAAACATCAAAACTATCTATTCAGGACATCTTCCCTACCTATAGGCTCTTAATTGTAGAAGACAGAAATAGTAAAATCTTGGTGCTGAAACAAACTTTGGATGTTCTCTAAGAAAAGAGATATAAAGACCACAGCCTGATGAGGATAAAAATAAATGTGATGCTAAGGCTCTAGAGCTATGGACTAGAGCTAGAGCTATGAAAGGTGTAGCAGGCACTGTCCTTTGATTTGTCCAAAGGCAAATCACAAAGCTGTCCTAGACACAAAAGATACACATAATAAAAAATCAAAACGGCCTGTACATCATTTAAAGCTACGTTCTCCTACAAATCAGTGAATCTAGTGAATGTTTGCCTTGTCTTCCAGACTAGATCATTTTTTTTTTCAGATTTTAGAGACAACAATAAAGGCAATTGCTAATCTATACTTCATTATTAAAACTGCAAAGGGTTAATGAAGAGACACTAATGTGAACTTTGGTACCCTGCCATTTAGAATTTATAAGAGCGAAGGGAGTATGTACGAGGCATAGTCACTAAGATCAGAAGTCTTTGAAAAAGAAAATAATCCCACTACACACTTACTAGAATGGCTAAAATATGGAACATAGATAACATCAAATACTGGGGGGAATGTGAAGCAACAGGAATTTTTATTCACTGCTGTTGGGAATGCAAAATGCTAGAGTCACTTTGACAGATAATCTGATGCTTTCTTATAAAACTAAGCATACTCTCATCATATGATCCAGAGATCATTAAATATAAAAAACCTCGGTATTTACTTATATAAATTAAAAACTCATGTCCACACAAAAACCTGCCCACAATGTTTATAGCAGCTTTAGTTATAATTTTTAAAAATTAGAAGCAAACAAGATATCCTACAGTAGATGAACAGATGAATAAACTGTGGTACATCCAGACAATGACTATTAATCAGAACCCACCCCCCTTCAAAAAATAAGAAATAAATGAGCTATCAAGCTGAAAAAATATGAAGGCACTCTAAATTCATGTTACTAAGTGAAAGAAGCCAATCTGAAAAAGCTCATATGGTATGATTCCAACTATGTGGAATTCTGGAAAAGACAAAACTATGGAGACAATGAAAAGACCAGAGGTTGCCAGGGACTGGCCGGGAGGTGAGGGTTGAATAGGTAGAACACAGAAGATTTTTAGGATAGTATAAATACTCTGTATTTTACCATAATGATGAATGGATACGTATTATTATATGTTTGTCAAAACCCATACAATGTACTACACCAAGAATTAACTGTGCTATAAACTGTGAACTTTAGATGGGTATGAGGTGTCAACATAGATTTATCAGCTCTAACAAATGTACCACTCTGCTGGGGGATATTGATAAATGAGGGAAGCTAAGCATTTGTGAGGTCTGGGGGGATGTGGAAAAACTCTGTACTTTCTGTTCAATTTTGCTGTGAATCTAAAAATGATCTAAAAACTTAATCTTTAAAAAAAGTAAATAGTCAAAAACTTTATAGAAACTAGACTAACTCCATTGTCATTTTTGATGGATTAAGGAGAGTAGGAGGAAGTAGAAATAAAATTACAAAAGTATATCCTGAGAGAGAAACATGACTAAAATGTTCAATGTTTCTGCATAGAGAGTTCTGTGGTGAATCGAATCTTTTTGTTTTTCATTTTAAAGGTTGAGGAGGCTCAGATATGTAAACATAGTGCACACATAGCAGAAACTTTTCAGAATGAGTTGAGTGGGGAATCACTGGGAAATCAAAGAGAACTTTCTAGGCATACTCAGATACAAAGAGGTTGAAGAAAAAAACAGGACAGGTTCTATGGTCAGATCACACTTGGAATTCTGACTTTGCTCCTTATTAGGTTGTTACCTAACCAGTTTGAATCTTTATTTCCTTATCTATGACATGGTTGCCTCATCCTAAAATTTTGGTGAAGGCTGAATAAAACTGGCAAAATATTTAGCACAATAGCTGATACATAATCAGTTCTCTGTTAAAAGCATTAGTTGCCATCAATATTATTATCAACAATGTAGACACAATTCCTGGGGCTTATGATATGATAATGGGAGTAGAATTAAATTCTAGTTTTTATCATCTGTGGTATTTCTTATAACTTACAATTTTGTTTCATCTGCACATCTGCACATTCGATGAGCATCACTTCTTTCAACATTGAAGACTGATAAACATATTGACTAGGATTGGGCCCTAAAATAGAACTTTTAGCATCCCTTCAGGCTGAGTCAAAATCAGTTAACCAAAACTTCCAGGTGTGATTTAACAAATTAGAAATTAATTTGGCTATACTATCATTAAATTCATAATTTATTACCTTATCTATGTGGATATCTGTTATGCCAGAAAAACTATTAAAATTCAAATGTTATATATGAAATAAATAGGTGTTCACCAAATTTTTGCTAAGTAAATGAAAGAAAAATGACTAGAGGGAATTTAGAAATATAGAAATAATTGTTATATGGTAATAGATGTTTCTCTTCTATTTTTTATTGCTGTTACAATATTTTTATAGAACACAAAGAAAACTTTTAAACAACTAAGGAAAGAAATCAAGATCTGTTTGGTACATAATGTTTCTCGATTTTCCATATGATAACCCTATCAAGAAGAGAAGCAAATTTAATTTGTTCTAACTTGTATTTTATGACTCTGATAGTTACTACATTTTAAGTATTCACAAATTATCAATTCAAGTATCTGGTGTGAATGCTATTCAAATTTGATGTTAATGAGGTTTGTCCTAACTTAAAATACCCATCTTTTTTCTTTTATGACGATTGTGAAATGTATCTGTCAATTTAAACTATCACATTGAAGGAATGATATGACTAATAAAGATACACGATAGTGATAAAATATATGGGGTTTGTAATGTATTTTTGTTGCTGTTGTTAATTTTGAAAAAGCTGCTAAACTGATTCTGAATTAGTTTGTGAATTATTCATGTGGTATCAAGTAGCAATCTCGTTCACTTCCTATTGTGTGATACTAGATTCAAACTGGAAGTAAAAAATTAGAGCCCATGTTCCTTCATTTTTATGATAAAAGTTTGCTTCCAAAGGGCCCTAACTTGTAGGCAAAGCCAAAACATTATGCTATTCATTCACTCAATAAATATTTACTTTATGTACTATATCCACAAAGTGCTGTAGGGTGAATTAAGATTAAATAAAACTTATTTAATAAATATATGATAAGATAGGAGAATAAGAGCTGTACAAACTCCTTATAACACAACCCATAGTAATCAGTTTAAGAAAAATATTGGTGTTGGGTCGGGGCTTCATGGAGAAGTAGCATTTTCTAAATCCTTAAAGAATAGTAAAATATGGAGAAGAAAAAAAGTGTGTAAGTGGGGGGGCGGCGTGTGTGTGAAGGGAGGTGTAGGGAGGTACTTGATCCAAGCAGACAAAACTTCATAAGCAAAGTTAGAGAGGAGTAAAAGTATTAGGCATTTATGAGATGTAGAGAATATTTCCACTAAGGATATTACAAAGGGTATAATGGAAGACAAACCTAAAGATTAAGGTTTGCATTACACTGTGGGAAGCAGTACATGCCAGGCTAAGAAATTTGGATTTATTCTATAGGAAAAGGGGAACTCATTAAAGCTGCAATTCAGAAAATAATTTCAGCAGTGATATTTTCAATACATTTAAGAGAAAGTATTTGAGACAGGTTGATTATTAAGAGTCCAAATGAATAATAATGAGAGATTGATCTAAGTGGTGGCATAATATACTTTGTGAATCAATGTATCTGATATTTAATACAATGCTTTGTATTATAAACAAATCAAATCAAAGAAAATATTTATTCATTATATTTCTACTTAAAACCCAGGCAAGATGTCATATTACAGACTGATTATGGTGAAAATAAAATTTTAAAATAATTTCATCCTTACTAACTTTTATGATATTCAGTTCCACAGGTATAAAATATATATATAAAAGGAGACAAAAGTCAAAGTATTTTATAAACAAGTAGATAAGAATAAAAAAGTAGATATGAATAAAACAGAAATCTAAGGAAAATAGACCCATGATGAAATGTAAAATGCAAAGTTGTGGTGGGCACTGCTAGTTCTGGATATTCACCTCAATATTCTTTCTCCTTTTCTTCCTTAGTAATAGAACTCATACATTTATTAAGGAATGTGTCCACCTGGAATAAATATTATATTTTCTAGCCTTCCTTACATTTAGCTGGTGTCATGTTTTTGAATCTGGCCGTGTGGTTTAGTAAAGCTGTTTTTATGACTTCGGGAAAATGTCTTTAAAGAGAAACCTGTGTTCTGTCTTTATCATTTCTTATTGTGGATTTCATGTCTGGAACTTGAGCAACCACCTGGAAAAGATGAAGAAGCCAGGTATTGAGGATGGCAAGGCGATTATCCAGAAGGAGCCTGGCTCCTCTGAACCATGGAGTCACCATACTCATTCTGGATAGCTCGGATAAGATAAATAAAATTCTATCTCGTGTAAGCCACTATTGTTTTGTTTCTCCATTACCTGCAACCAAACCTAATTTTTAGAATGTTTTTCTAGATTTTAAAAGTTCTCATCAGAAAAAAATAGTTTTTTTGTAACTATGTATGGTAGCGGACGTTAACTAGACTTATTGTGATGATCATTTTCCAATAAACACAAATATTGAATCATGTTGTACACCTGAGACTTACATGATTTTATATGTTAATTAAACTTCTATTAAAAAATAGAACTAATACGGTTAAGGGCTAGTATAATGGGAAAAAACGCTGGACTGTGAGTCAGGAAAGTGGGGGCTTATCCTACTTTACCAAGTATTTAACTTTGGTCAAATTTCTTAACTTTTGCATGTCACTGATACCCTTATAAAATGGCACTGTTGCTCCCTACTCCTGCTTTAAATCTGAGTATAATTGTAAGGATTAAGTGAAATTATAGCTATAAAAATTATGTTTTCTTAAAAAAAAGAAATAATATTTTTCTAGCAATTTATATTAAAATGACATCATAACCAAAGAAACTGGGAGTGCAGGAAGTTGGTTCCAGGACAGGCTTCACAGTACAACTGCTACAAGCGAGAAGCTGGATAAGAATCTGAACGGAGCAGAAAGAAGAAACAAAGGAAGGAAAGGAATCTGCTTTGTATAAATGTGTAAATCCAAACCTACATTTTTGACACCTACAAATCTATTGCCTCTTGCTGATCGAGATGGTGTAGGTAATAAATCATGAATCTGGGTTTCCACAAACCAAACTACACAATAAAACCTAGACACCTGTTTGTACGTGTCCTACAAAGGGCACTGCTGCCTGGGAGTAGCCATGTACTTGGAAGATGCTGACTTTCCTGGTGGCCTGATAAGTTGAATTGGGATGGCAGAAAAAGCTTTTCAATGCTGTAACTGTTACCTAGGAAGTTGGAATGGGAAAGGAATAGAAAAGTCTAAGAGTAACTAATGCAGAAGCAAGTTTTTAAAAATATATCAAACTTTCTTTTGATCAGTTTAAGCATTGTACAGATGGACCTTCTTCACGTGATGCACTTATGGATATGTTTGTTTGTTTGTATTTTGTTACTCCAAACATCAAGACCAGAGATTAACTTTAGAAAAATTCTTAAATTCAGGAATGTGTCCTGCATGGCCTTAACCAAAGTCTAGAAAACTGAAGTGTTCTGGGCCTGGTCATTAAAGATTCTTAGGCCAGGAGATGAGATAAGCCCATTGGCCTAGGGCAGCAAATGGGAGTCTCCTCGGTGGCAAGAAAATAGTTCGGAGAGGCTCAAGACAGGCCAAAGTCATCTATTTCCACAAGGGTATGGAACATAGAGCCAGGGCAGGGAGAAGTCTGGGCAGGAATTCTGAATCAGGGAGGTCTGTGAGTGAGCAAGTAGGATGTCCCAGCAGGCAAGCTCTGCACAGCTTGAGTGAGTCTGGAAACAAGCACAAGGAATGCTGGCTGGGGTGGACTGGCAATGTGTGGTGGAATTCCAGCCAGGGGACTGGCGTTCAGGCTCCAGGAAGAACAGCTGAAGGATGTCAGGTGCAAATGAAAAACTGAACTCAGAAAACAAGGCGGGGCTTGGTGATAAGAAAGGACGTAAAAGCCTGGCTATTAAAGTTCAAAGTACAAGGACAGGAGGGGCCAGCAGTAAGGTAAATAGATCCAAAGCCACTGAAATATGAAGGGGTGCAAGGGTCTTTTTATTCTTGGGACCAGACTAAAATTAACAATGGAAGCCAAATGAGCTCATATCCAGAACCTCGAGGGCTTTCGGGAGAGGTAGGCTGCTAATCACATTATACTGAACAAGAAGGATTCAAGTGTGAGGTCAGGAAACAGCAGTTCATTTAAACTCAATCTGCAGGCCCAGTTCTTACCTTGCTTTAGATGGTGCTGTTGACTTTTTTGGTCACTTTACAGTGTGCTCTGGTCACTTTAGTCTTCCAAATCACAGTTCAAGATGACCAGTCTCACATGGTTGCAAAATCTTGCGCTGCGTTTTCCATTTTCCCTAGCTTGAACACTCTCAAAGTAGGGTCAGCTTCATCTCTATTTCTATCTTATTCTTCCACCTCTCTTCCCGTAGCTGGTTAGTCCATGGTTTCTGATTTCTCCCAAGGTGAAGCTGTTGGAGACTGGGGAGAAGATGGGAGAGGAGGAATAATTTTACTCATATCCTGTCATGGACAACTGGAGATGATGTTCTTTGGTCTAGGTAGGTGTTTAAATCTCTATTTCTCTTTTGGGAAACTTTTCAAGGTTCTTTGGAGAGAAGCCTGTTGCTGGGGACTGCGTATCCAAAGTTCCTGTGGTGCAGGGTAATGAAATGCATCACACCTGACTGATTGCACATGATCTCTACTTCCGCTTGAGACATCGAGAGTACACCTCCAGCTTCTCTTTTCTGAGAGTGAGAATCTCTCCAGGCAATCTTCCTTGATAGGAACAAAACTACCCTCCTGTTCCACTCCATTTTTCCTTTTCTTCATTTTGTCTCTGGGAAAATTCATGCAATCTTTGCCCCTAACAAATTCTAGAAGAACAGACTGCCCCAACGTATCAGTTTCTCTTAGTTCTACCATCAGGGCAGCCAGCCAGCCACCATCAGCCTCCTCCCCTTTCATTTATGTAGCCTGAGACCAAGTCCACAGTGTCTTCCAAGTAGCAACGAACACATGCCAAACTCTCTGAACGGTTCTTTTGGTGCTTATTTTTCTGAGCATAATAAGGAGTCAGAGGATAAGAGACTCACAGTTCTCTGATAGCATTTTAAACTCTCTTCTAATTTGTATGTTTGCCCTTTTATAGCTTCAATATTGATGAAGACCTACACAGAATTAGCTTTTGACCATCTCCTTTACAAGCACTGCATGGCACTCTCATACCTCATATTTAAGTATGGGAATAGTCTGCATGTACCCATAAGGCCTCATCCAAAGCTAAGAGTTTCATTAAATACTTTCATTTTGGTAACCAATAATAATCATAAACATCTATGTTCTTTCTAAAATTTAGATTGCATCAAGTTTAGGTACATTTTGTTGGATTTTTTGTTTTTATTATTTCTGAAATAATCATTTACTTATTTAACAAGACACATTATCAAAAATGATGCTGCCCAGTGATATTATAGGACAGTATGTTGAGGTGTTCGCCAAAAGACACCTCCCCAAACCCACGTACTCACACGGTATTCTTTATAAACAGGTATAGGTAGCTTTAAATATCAAGGAGCCATCTCTTGCTATGAAAGACTTACTAAATATTCCCATGGTATGTCTTTCCTTACTAATTTGTCATAAGAGGACTCTTTTTTTTCTTTCATTTTTTATTTAAAATAAACTTAAATTTATTGGGGTGACATTAGTCAATAATATAAGTTTCAACTGTACCATTCTATAATACATCATCTGTATTTTGCATTGTACATTTACCACCCAAAGTCTTGTCTCCATCTGTCACCACATATTTGAACTTCTTAACTTTCATCAATCTCTTTCCACCCCCTTTCCTCTCTGGTAACCATCATTCTTCAAATTCTTTTTAAGGCAGGTATTTTTCAGTATAAGGTCACTTATATGACATTTTACTTCTGAACAGAAATTGTGGACTTAGATAATTAGGCAATGTTCCAAATTTCCATTGGCTAGCTTTTAGGAAATTTGCTTAAACTATCTGGGGTGTGTTCTCTATTACCCCACCTTTTTTTTGTATCATAATTAATTATTGTTTTTTTTTCCTACGTAAGTTAGTACAACTTCAAAGGTTGTTATATGGCATTCCCAGCTAACAATAACACCATTAAAGATACTCATTAAAGATACTGGGCATGGCTAGAGATAGTTTAAGAGATATCACAAGTAGAAAACATTTACTCTAATTTTTTTCTATTTTGGTTTAATGAAAATGTGGCAATGGTTTAGTTCTATTGTAAGAGCAGCTTTAAGAAAACAGAGAAATAAAATACTAAAAGGTTCCAAATAAATTATCTTTTCTCAGTAAGATAAAAAAAATAATTTTGGAATTTTACAAGTTAATATCTAATTGACAGGCTCTAGACTGAGAGCTTACCTGTCTCTTAATTTGACTTTTGAGTATCACTTTATTTCAGACATATATTTTGTTGCTATTTTGTTGGAGAGAGAGAGAGAGAGAGAGAGAGAGAGAGAGAGAGAGAGAGAGAACAAGAGGTCTGCATCATCACTACCAAATGCAAATTCATTGTTGATACTAGCAATTAATCACTTTATTCATCAAATAATGATTAATAGTCTACCCAGTTAATAAGACAATTCTGGTATTTTGTCTGTTTTGGGAAGTATTTTGTGTATGGTGGAAAGAGGGAAAATTAAAAAGAAGAAATGTGGTGAAGGGTTAAAGAAGTATAACTTAGTAGGTGATAGTTGGGCATGGGGAGCATGGCAGAGCGAATGCAGTTACCATTAATATGATGGGTAAGTGGAGGGCCAGGGGAGGGAGGAAGCAATTGTAGATGTCTAACCAATGTACTGTATACTTAAAACTAATTTAAATAAATACATTTATTTTTTTAAAAAAGAAAACATGGGAATAATTTATAAAGAGGAAAAAAAAAGTTTAAGGCTCCAAAATAGTACTAGTGGGAATAACAATGCTATAGTCAGCAATTTTAATTAGGCAAAAGATGAAATTAAAATACATCACAAATTTTTTAAAAAAGAAGAAATGATGAAGCCTATGCTTCTCAGGTTTTATACATGAGAAAGTAGCATTTTAAAAATGTGAAAGAAAACCAAAATAAAGTATATTTAGTAACTTCAACTTATAAACTAAAGTATGTTCATAGGAGAGCAATAAAAAATGATAAAATTGAACCATTTTATATGAGGAGAAAAAAAGCTGGCATATTAGTTTTTAGGAGACAATCTCAAGATAAATATGTTAGCTATTTCATGTGTTGGAAGTAGAACAATAGATTCTGATGGCTCCAGGTTTCTTAAAGAATTCACAGATTTCAGTTTGGCATACAGAATCTTGCACAATTTGATTCCAAACAACCTTTCCAACTTTATGTCTTCTAATTGCAGCCCAACCAGTTCCAGAGAATTTTTTTTCTTCTACATCTTCTGTGTTATCATTTCCCTACCTAGAATGCCTCATTCCTCTTTTCTGGGACATTTACTCATCCTTTAAAGATCGTTATGGATTTCTAGGTAAACAACTAACTTCCTATTCTACAACCATATCCTCACTGAAAGGAAAAAAAGAATACAAAAAGGGGGAAAAAACGCTCAGAATAGAAAATAGAGATGGATACCTTATACATGCTAGAAAATCTAGGGGTGTCTGCTAGATTTAGTACAGGGTCCAAAGAAAAGACCAAAATCAACTTGCCACTTTCTTCATTTAAGTAGCTGGTATCTCAGGAAGTAGTTAAGTAGAGAAGATTCAAGATGCTCCTTATGGGACAATCAAAGAACAACCTCCAAAGATCTCGTTTGTTATAATGGCTAAGGAATATTCAAAATAAGCTGTGATTGGATCTCTCACAGTCTACTATTTCGACTACAAAGACAGAAGTGAGCACAAATATAAGGGATTCAAACAAGGCTATATTGTGTATGGAGAATATATGAAACAGAAACCTATATTGAGAAAGCTGGTCTATTCTTCTACTTGTGAAAACGATAAAGTTATAATAATTAAAGCAGGATGTTTTGATTTGACAGTAATTAGAAAGCACTATTTCAAAAATGAACTCAAATATATATGAGTTTTATTAACTTCTCTTAGGCCCAGTTTACTCATTTGTAAAGAAGAGATGATAACAAAGATAATAGTGTTGATGTGATTTTTAGGTAATATAATGCATATTAAATGATTAATACAATAATTCCTAGCTTGAGGATTATTATCATTATAATTTTTCCATTATCATTTTTATATAATAAACTTGGAATTTAAAATCACCTGGAATATAATTCCACAACAATATTGATTAAGAATTTGAGAGAAAATTGAGTTTGACCATTACATCCTGAAATATTGCCTGTGACTATTGATGAATAGTTACATAATTTTAGAATGGAGAAAGCCTTATTCAAATACATCAAATACATAATACATAAAAAAAATTACTCAATTTGCTACACAGAAATAAAATGAAAATTTTAATTAACAAAAACATGTTAAGCAAAATTAAATGAAAAACAATGTGGAAAAAATATTCCCTATATAAATTGGGAAGTTAAATATATTTAAAATACAAAGAGCATGTATTAGTCAATAAGAAGATACAAGTACATTGGAAAAAAAACATGGAAAAATTAATTAAATAATGTCTGAAAGCATACATTTTTATTGAGTAACTACTGTATGCCCATTACTGTACTAGAAACTGGGATATAGCAATAAAATGAGAGAGATAGTATTTACCTTCAGGAAGTTTATCTTTTGGAAAATTCACAAAAGCAGAAATACAAATGACCATTGTCATACAAAAATATTTTTTCTTCCCTCAGTAAAAACCAAAGACATTATAATTAATTCAAGATATAAATTTTCACCAAATGTCCAAGTTTTAAAAGAATATGCAAAGTTGGTGACAAGAGAAATAGGTTTTCTACTGGTGAAAGTAAAAATTAAAGGCACTTTCTCTGGAAGGTAATTTGATAATATTTATTTAAATACTTTAAATTACATTATTCAATCATTCACCACCTAGAAGTTTATCTACAGGAAATAATCAATAGTACATAAAAAATGTTTCTTATGATGATAAAAATCATATCATTTTAAAAATAAAAAATTTAAAAATACTCACAGTTCTGTAAAGTTTAAAAATATGTGCTCCATCTGCAAAAAGGACTATTATATAACTTAAAAACATTTCAGAAGAATATCCTCTAAAGTAAAAAAATATGCCTGAGGTCCTATTAAGTGAAAAAAAAGAGAATGTTTATAGGTTATACCAAACTTGTCCTTTTTGTATGAAAGTTTTTATATATGCATAGATAAAATACCTTGTTATTCTTAGGTGAAAATTTAATATATGACTTTTGTTCAATTTATGCTTTTTATATTTTCCAATGATCTACATTAAATGTGAATCTGTTTTATGATCAAGCAGAAAACTAATAGGAAAACACCCCACCTAGAATATATAACCTTCTCCATGAAGTCTTCCTTCTGCCACCTAATCAGGGTGGGTCATTTCTTCCTTTATATTCTCATAGCATATTTGTTTTTTAAACATGTTCTAATTCTTTATGGACCTTTCTTTCCATTAAACTGAGATCCTGAAAAGTGAAGTCATTTCACATTTATGTTCCCCTTTTACTCTTCAATTACTAATTCAAACCCTGTAATAGAGTAGATGTTCACTGTTATGAGCTGGATCATGTCCCGCAAAAGATATGTAGAAATCCTAACCCATGATATCTCTGAATGCAATATCTGCAAATAGGGTCTTTACAGATGTAATTGAATTAGGATAATATCATTAGGGTGAGCCCTAATCTGACTGGTGTTCTTATAAGAGAAGACAGATGCAGATACACAGGGAAATACCATGTCATGATGAAGGTAGAGAAGAGAGTGATGTGTATAAGCTAAGGAATGCCAAAGATTGCTGACAACACCAGAAGCTAAGAGAAAAGCATGGAATAGGTTTTCCTAGAGCCTTTAGAGAGAGGAAGGTCCTACCAAGATCTTGGTTTTTGGACTTCTAGCCTCCAGAACTGGAAGAGAATAAATATCTACTGTTATAAACAATCTAGTCTGTGGTACTTTGTTTTCTGAATGAACTTCAGGAATAAACTCAAAACCAGTATATGGGTTTTAGAAGAAGAAAAATTTTATTCTATTTTAGAAAGAACTTTCCTAGAGACAAAGAGGCTCACAGATGGGATGACTACATCAGGAGGTACTGAATTCCTCTTTGTGGCAAGTAATACAAACCTCTGCTGAACATCCGATGAGGTTGTACAAAGAAAATTCAAACCATAGGCGTTATTTAGACACTGTTCTAAAATCCATGATTCTCAAATATGATTTATATTTCAAATTAACAATGTAGCTAATAACTATTTGGAAGTCTAGTTTTTGTAATCTGAGATCCACTGAAATGAATAAAATAAAAGAAGTTGTCCTGATTTTAATAGGGTCAGATGATATTAGCACCATCTGGTGGTATATGAACAATGCTATGACTGTGATACAATTTATGCAAGTTGCCAGGGACAGCACATAACTCATTTTCAATAAAAGATAATATTTTTCTTTTCCCTTTTTCAGAAAGTAAACGAACAAAAACAAACACCTGGTTGTCTTGAAGTTTCCAATTTAATTTATTTAAAATAAATCCCTATGTCTTATAACAATAATTTATGTAACACATAAAGTTTATTCTAAACACTGGTGACCTAGTGGATCTTATTAGAGTAGAAAGAATTGCAATTTGTATACAATTGTGATAAAAAAACAAGATTACATTTCAATTATGAGTCCTTAGTATGAGTCAAAAATAATGCAAAATGGGAATATAAATATAAATTACTTTTTACAAAATATTTCAATTATTGAAATAAAAAATACTTTCTTTGTGCTTGTATAGAAGAAAATATATCAATATATATTTAGTTGTAAATGTTTGATGATAACATAGGTTAAAATACCCCTCAGTGGTTATAGCTCATGTTCAATGCTTTTTGTGGACTATTATTTTCTGAAAATAAACTTAAATAAAAATCTCACTAATTTTATCTTTACACATGAATAAATGCACGTGTGTATATTACATACTGTGTATATGTATGTTTATATGTAAGTATCCATATATTTATAAAGGCTCTAAATTGTTGCAGTTTAAGCTACAGGACAAGCACATATACACACATATATTTTTCATCAGCTGTGATCCATCTCTGTTAGAACTGATTTTTCATAAAATCTTTACTATCTACCACAACTATTTTCTTCCTGTAATGTCCCTTCTTGGAAATACTTATAAGCAAACACCATATTACATAATGTTAATGTTTTTTAATATGAATCATATGAAGTAATAGACAATGAAATTATATCTAATCCCCAGCCCAAATAACTCCTGGGAATGATTATGTATGTGTTCTGTGCAAAGGTTAGTTCATTGCTTCAACATTTTAAGAAACTACAGTCACAGAAAAGAGTAGTGTCTGATAATGGATTATTTAAAATATGCCCCAAACTGGGCTGGGAATCTGAAATGTTAGGTCTCCTTCAGAAGTGTTTACCCAACTTCACAAATCTTTCAGACTGTGTCTGTACAAAGTTGCTGACTCAAGTAATTTGTTCAAATAGGTTCTGTGGTACCTTTCTGTGTTGCTCCAACAAAAATATTTTCAAGAGCAAGAAATTTTTTTTCTTGAAAGAACTTTTCTATACAGTGGAAAGTTTATTTCAATAAGTCTGCTTTCTGGAACTAAAAAGCTGTGAAACTGAAGAAAGAAAATAGATACTTGAACACTTGCATAGGTTTAGCTACGTGTTGTTAATTCCCTTTTTGAAAATTTCTCTTAATGGCATGTTTCATACTCAGCTCTCTCTATTAAAAAGTCTGACAACAGCAGAGTAATTAAAATACAGCTGAGAAAAAAAGGTGGTTGAACTGACTTAAGATCTCTATTAGAGTTAGGTGAATTCCAGTGTATACTTACTGCATTAAGATGTTGGGGATCCAGCACAGGTTTTAGAATCAAATGGGTAGACTAAAATCCTAGCTCTGATATTCACTAGCCATGTGCCCATAGACAATTCACTTGTTTGCCAGTAGTCTCACATGCAAGTTAAGGTAAGTAGACCTACATTCTAGTGTTATAAAAGTTAAATTAGATCCTGTACATATAGCATCTGTCACATGAGAACACTTAACAAATATTAACATTCTCCCTTTCCTTTTCGTAATAAATAATTAGGAGAGATGGGAGGAATCAAAACCACCTTAGAAATACTCATTATACGATTTGGCTTTTTTCTTTCTTACCACAATAATATTAGACAATTTACAGAGATGGTTTCAGAGAAGGCAGAATATCACCCGTGTCTTTCATGTTTTATTTTTGGTAGATATCATCTGACTATAAAATAGCATTTTCTGAGACAGATCTGTAATTCAATGAAAAATGGGTGAATGTGATTATGACAAAATAGTTCATATTTCAAGAATTTCAAGAACATGTTCACACACAATTCTACTCACATCATTATATGTCTGTAGTAACACATGAATATTTGAGGTAGAGTCAGATGTATCGCTGGGTGTGGCATAAATATATGTGACAAACATGGCTTGGGTAATTTAAGCTTCATGTTTCCCAGTTATCTGATAGGCCTTTTGATAGAATGCTGTGGGTGAATGGTATCAACATCACACGCTAAGGGAAAAAAGACCAACCTCAGGGTGTTGTCATCATTGGTTTCTCCTTAGTGCACGGCAGCCACCACAAGTTTGCTATCCATTCATTCAACAAATATTGATTAAGCACCAACTTTGTGTCAGACACTCTAATGGTTGCCAGGTGGAACACAGCAGCAAAAACAACTGGTACCGTTCATGCCACCGTGAGACAAGAAGACCATTCAGTCTATTATCAGAAAAAAGATGTACCTGTAAGTACTTGTAAAGATGATTAGAACATTAATAAAAAGGGAAGACTATAAACAGCCTCATGAACACAACAGAAAGATTTAGTAGACATTAATGGAAGAAACCTTAAATATCTGTTCGCAATGATGCGTTTGCAATAAGATGATGCATAAATGCAGAGTCGCAACTTTCACTAGAACAAATAGGTAAAATAAACAACAAAAAGTTAGAACTGTTGAAAGCTTTTCTAAATACAAAACATTCCACTTAATAAGTCTCTTATTTGGGTGATTCTTAAAAGCCTGATGATCACCATTTGTTTAGCATTCACCTTTTCTAGAGACCTATTTCAAGAATCTATCAGAGGAGTCTAAGCATCTCTCTTTAAGTCGCCCTTTTAAAGACAAAATATCTAGATAATTTATCAAGGTATGATATATCTGATATCTCAGCTTTCTGATTTTGGCCATTGAATTGTCAAGCCTGTTAAATGACTTTGAGAAACATGGCGTTGAACTCAAAAAGATAAAACTACAACTTATAAAATTAAGAAAGATGACATGAAGAATATTAAGATATATTAACAACCAGTATTGTGCCTTCTGGGCAGAATAGGTTCAATAAAAATTGATGGAATTTTCTTTGGCTGTAATTCAGTCTTACCTAGCTGCTTTCTGCCAATCATTGAAAGGGTTTTAGTCAGCTTTTGAGCAATTCTAGGCATTTCTCAGAGTTCTAATATGTTTATTTTTTCCTTCCACACTGCCTAAGAAAAAATTACATTTTTGCATTATATTTAGCTGCATTCCTGTATATTGTCAGCATGAAGTTTTTACAGATGTATTTTTTTCAATCAGAAATAAGTAATTTTCTATATTATTTTCAAAATTAAAAACTCTCTTCTTCCTAAGATTTCTATTTCCAAAGTTGTTTTTGGTGGTAGGGGGAGTGGAGAGAGGGCTCAAACTTAAATTCATTTTTTTTTTCTCCCTACCTTTCTATTACCCATTTTGGCTAATACATTTTTTTGTACGTAAATTCTGAGAAAAATTGTAACTATAGTTCCCGTCTTTCAAGTCCAGTTTTCAGATTCAGCATCTAAATCCTCCTTTTCTGATCCTCACCTTTACCAAGTTTTCTAGATAATGAATATTTTACTTTAAAAGTATAGATCATTGAACCTTAGTATAATCAATTTTGCTTTTCACTTTTTTAAAGTTTATTTTTTCATGAACTCATGGCTTTTTTTTTAGCAGCTCCTGTGAACTTTATAATTTTGAGATTTATATAGAAATGTATCTATTTTTACCTTCTGTCTGTCTCATGTTATATTATTGGGAAAGAACTTTTTGGTACAAACTTTATGAGCTAAAGTGAATGACTAATTCCTGTCACATGGCTGCAAGCTCGTTTCTTAACTCTTCCTCTCCTGATTTCTGAAGCTATCCCTTACTCCATGGTCCATTGTTCTACATCATTTGCTATGCAGAAAAATTTTAACATAAATACAGAGTCAATTTTTAAAATAATTACTTCGGGGAGGGAGTGTTTTTTGAGTGCAGGTAGTGTTCTGATTCTTGATCTAGATTCTGGTTACATAGATGTGTTTTGTTCACTTTTTGAAAATTCATCCAGCTTTATACTTGATTTATGACCTTTTCTTTAATGTAAGATTTACTAAAACAGAACAAAACACCAGACTACTTTAAAAAATTGCTTTTTTTAAGTTCAGTTATATTGTGGCCCATTTTTCCATGGAATTATTCATTGTTTCTTAGCTGATCTATAAGAGCTCTTTCAGTAACTCAGGCCAAAATCCTCAGAGTCATCCTTGACTCCTCTCTTTCTCACACCTATTCCTGTGTTCAGTCTGTAAGTAAATACTGCCAGGTACCTCTCAGAATAGATCTGTAGTCCTGCCACTTCTCTCCAGTCCACAACTATCCACCTAGGCAAGTGAACATCATCTTTTGCATAGATGTTGCAATGGCTATGTAAATGGTCTCTGTGCCCCCACCTCACATTCAGTATATACATCACACTGTTGTCGGACAGGTCTCATCCACTGTGAGACGAATTTTGTCATTCCTGTGCTCCCAACCCTCCAGCAGCTTTACATTTTGCTCCAAGTAAGTGTCAAAATTATTACTGAGTCACAGAGTCCTGTACCACTGTCCCAGAGTAAACACTCCAATGTTGCAGCCCTGAGTGGCTGCCTTGCTGCTTCTGCAACACACTAGACAACCTCCAGCATCAAGTTCTTTGTACTCACGGTTCCTTCCGCCCGGAAAACACTTCCTCAAGATACCTATCCATGCGTCTTGTTCTCCGAACCTTCAGATCTTAACACAAACGTCACTTCTCATAGAGACTTTCCCTGACTATTCTATTTACAGTTGCAAGTGTCTCCTCCAGCATTTCTTATTCTCTTCCCTTGCTTTACATTTAGACCCATCATTATTTAATATGCTAGATAGGTAAATATATACAGACAAATATAAATATAGATACAGGGAAGTTTAGACATGGTTGGCAAAAGATTGCTTCATATATTCTCTGAAATCTTTGACAACCATGAGAATTACATTCTTGGGAGAAAAAAATTATTAGTATTAAAACCACTGTTAGCTACAACAAGGTCACAGAAAAATAGGTGATACATTTTAAAACAATCAGAATAACATTACATGTGTAAATTTGAAACATGGCAAATTGAATTTATAGACAGTATCTGCTTCCAAAACAACCGAGATTAATCAGCCATAAAATCTCACCCTCAGGTACTCTTCCTGAGTTTCCTTCAATTGGTCACAAAATATTGTGAGGCTTTCTGTTCCACTAGGCATGTTCTCTCGCAAGTTTCATTTCTACAGACAATTGTACCTGTTCACGTTTTTGAATCAGCTCTGTGGGCCCCATGCCTGGCTGGTCCCACGTCTAGCTGTGATCCAAGCTTGCAGCTAGGAATGGGAACCTGGATTAATAATGTTACGTTAATGTAGTGGGGCACCTGCACTCAGCTTATGCAAGTATGACTCAGCTTACCGTATCACACGTGTGTGGCAGAATGCCACTACTGTGCTCTGATGTATGTGAAGCCCATGTGGTCCCCTCGTGCAGAAGCGCACGCCCTATTAACGTTGGTGCCTGCCATTTCGTTCTCATGTCAGCCCCTCTTGCGTTCCTCCAACTTGGCGTCTTACTACTGAAACCTTCCCTTCTCAATCAGATTGGGGCTGATAGGCTTTTACTGAAATAAAGATCTTTATATACTTACATATGAATTATTTCTTGTTTTCCACTTGTAGGCGGGGATCTACTGGTGCATCAGGAAATCAATTTAGTGGGTTGTGGCAATTTTAAAAACAATAAAATAGAATAAAAAATAAAAACATAGTGTGAATCCTGAATATCAAAGGTAAATACTACCTTTGGAGACTTCTGTTTTAGGTTTGTGTGTGTCTTGGGCCATGATGCACAATGAATATCCTAGTGAGGTCTGAAGTTTAAAAAGTCTTTAGGGAGGCGGAAAAAAAATGGCATAGATGATAGAAGCTCTGTTTATCCCTCTGAAGACTAAATCGAAGTTGTGACAGAAACAAGGAGCAAACAGCAAGGAAAATCACCTGGGATCTAGATGAACAAGCCATACAATGAGGGAGAAATCTAAGAAATCACTGCTGCAACAGCAGAAAGTAGGATGGGGCGAGGATGCGAGGCTTCCCAGTCTTGAGTGTCTGAGTGAGGCAGAGGCTGCGGCAGCGGCAGATGCCTTTGAAAGGGGCCACATTTGTGAGCAGATTTACATGGTGACAGACCTGCTTGCTCTGAGCACCAGTGCTGGTTTGGCTCCACGCAGGGGGCACCAAGGACTTACAGGGAGACACTGAGTTGTCAAAGTGAGGGCCAAGGCATGACATGCTTGGTACAGAAGTGCTGAAAGTATCCATTGTCCCTCTGTTGAGCCCTCTCCCCTCCCAATGTGCTGACTCAGTGTCGCTATAGCCCTGACGTCATCAAAATGGAAAACAGAGGTTGCTCCGCCTAGAAGATTCCCTGAAACGCTGCCTTCTGCCTTCCCCAGCTCAAGGCCCCACCCAAACCACATTCTAGTGTGTCCTTGCTTAGTCAGGCGCTCCTTGCTGAGCAGCGCCTAGACTCACACTAGTGGCAGCTGGCCTCGGTTTCTGTATGGCCTTTTGAGGAAACTGTAAGCACAGCATCGGTGGATTGTTTGCTAAATTTTAACAAGTGGCCCCAGAGGGGCTGAACTCCTGCAGCTGAACTCCTCTCAGGACTGTGCCACTGGACACTTACTACACAAATCCACACTAATGAGATCTGGAGACTTAGGAGCTTTGCTTTGTACATAGAAACAGACATGGACAGGCAGCCAAAATGTGATGACAGAGAGGCAGAAACCATATGAGAGAACAGAACAGATCCAGAAATAATGAAATCAAGCAATCTAACAGATGCAGAGTTCAAAACACTGGTTATAAAGATGCTCAATGAACTTAAGGGAGGTGTAAATGAATTCAGTGAGAACTTCAACAAAGAGATAAAAAACATAAAAATGGAAATGGAAATTATAAAAGGGAACCAGTCAGAAACAAAGAATACACGATCTGAAGTGAGAAGTATATTAAATGGAGTAAACAAAGGAATAAACAAAATGAATAAAGAAGAGTCTCAAATGACCTATATAGAGGATGCAAAAGCCAAGGATTCCCAATCAGAATGGCAAGAAAAGAGAAGGCAAAACTATAATAATAATTTAAGGAGTCTACAGTACACTATTAAAGGTAAAAATATCTGTGTTGAGGGAAAACAAGAAGTTGAATATATATTTAAAGAAATAATGATGGAAAAGTTTCCTAACAAAAAGTTCCCTGGTGAAGGAAATAGACATACAACTCCATGAAGCTCAGAGAATCCCCCAAATCAGAAATTCAAAGAGGCTTACACCAAGACACATCATCATTACAATGCCTAAGGTTAAACAAAAGAGAGAATCTTAAAAGCAGCAAGAGAAAAGTAGTTAGTTAACTACAAAGGAGCACTGATTTCTCAAAAGAAACTATGCCGGACAGAAGGGCTTGGCAAAAAATATTCGAAGGGATGAAGACCCAGGATATACAACAATGAATACTTTATTCAGCAAAGCTATCATTTAGAGTCGAAGGACAGATAAAGAGCTGCCCAGACAAAAAGAAGCTAAAGGCATTTATCAACATCAAGCCAGTATTACAGGAAACACTGAAGGGACTTCTTTAAGAAAAAAAAATGTAGCAAAAGCAGGAATAAAGAATGGTGATTACCACATTCCCACTAACAAATTACTCAAATAGAAAAGATTAAGTGCTCCAACTAAAACACAGAATGGCTGAATAGATAAGAAAACAAGACCCCTACACATGCTGCCTATAAGAGACTCACCTCAGATTAAAAGACACACACAGACTAAAAGAAAGTGAATGGAAGAAAGTTATTGCCTTGATGGACCTCGAAGGCATTGTGCTGAATGAAATGAGTCAGATAGAGAAAGATGAAGATCGTATGATTTCACATATATGTGGAACCTAAAAAACAAAATCAACAACAACAACAACAGCAACAACAAAAGCAGAAATAAAATCGTAAGCACGGAGAATATTTAGAGGGCTACTATATATGGGAGGGGGCTGGGGAGGATGGTGGAAAAAGGCAAAGGGATTAAGAGGTACAAATGGATAGCTGCAGAATAGAAATTGAGATGGAGAGTGTAGAATGGGGAAGATGGTTAATAATTATTGTAACAAATATGTAATAATTGTAATGAATATGTACTAGATTTAGTGGGGTGATCATTTTGTGAGTTATGTGGATCTCTGATCACTATGCTATGCAACAAAACTGGTAGTATTATTGTATACCAACTATAAGTAGAAAAAAACTCATTGAATTGTACAATGTGAATACAAGCATCTAATTGTCTATTATATTTCAATAAAGACAAAAAAATAGGAATAAAAAGTCTTTAGAACATAGTATTCTAGACACATTGCTGCCTTGAGCCACCCAGAAACTTGCATTACTTGCATCTGGTAGTTGCTTGAACCTATAAAATATTCTGATGTTTGTTTATTTGGGAATAAGAATGAGGAAAATCAGACATTTGTAGGAGTCAAAGGCTGTCAGCCATAAAATATATCACTGTATTTCCAGAAAGAAAGATTTTAATAGAATAATCAAAACAGAGTTTGGCCAACATCTCTAAAGTGCTGTTGACCAGCACAGTTTTCAGTGATTCAATTAGTGATTTCTTCTTTCTAATTGCATCTCCTATTATAATTGGGGCTAAATTATATTTTTTAAAACTCCGAGTACAAAATGAAATATTGTGCACCTATCTGTTTCAGTTTTCAGAGACGATTACACAACTCTACAGTATTCTGTAGTTGTTTTAGAACTCTGGTCTGAATCCGCACTCTCCTCCCTTCAGATCACCACTGACATGAGTGGTTCAGAAACAAAATATGTCTGGTTAGTGCTTACCAGTCCACTCACAAACACTTCCTATATCTCTAACATATCACAGTACCACTCCCAACACGCATTGAATCCAACTCTTCCTCTGCAGTATAGAAGCATGATAATGTTTCATTTGAGGGGCTGCCTGTTTCCTTTGCCTTATTTTACCCCTACCAAATTATATGTAACCAAAAAAATTCACATTGACCTAATTTTATTTAGGACAATCCGCATAAAATAGCCATTATTTGACCATTCTACAAAAATAGGAATTTCATGTGGTTCAGACAAATAGTTTAGATACATTTAGTTATGATAGAAATCTATTGAGAAATTTTCTTTAAGGAATTTGGAATTTTGAATAGGGAAGGTCAAATAATCTAGTAAGAAGATAATCTCATAGGGATGTCTTATGATTTCTGTAAAGTTATCACATAATCATTTTTTATTTTTGGTCATCACTTTAATAGGGAAAACACTTATTGAGCACCTACAGTATGCTCAGATACTGTCTTAGGTGTTCAGGATAGAAAGATGAATAAGATGTAATTCCTGACCTTAGGGAACCTGTAGTCTAATGGCCTATATTCCTTTTGAATTTGAATGAAAGCATCCAGTCTGCTGCCAACTAATCATCATATTTAAAAATCCATTTTTCTGTATTTTTATAATTAAATTTGTTTTGTTTTGTTTTGTTTTAAAAAAGTAATGCCTGGTCCTTTTAAAGAAATGTGTCACAGAAACATGCAAGTTAGAAAGTAAACTTCTTAGATTGGTGTTATCCATTGTTTGGGATTATAAAATATTTCAATTCATAGTGCTAAGAAATCATTAAGTGGCTATTTTGTAATAAAACCTTGAAATGAATGTGTTGTCTTGAGAAAATGCAAATAAGAAAGGAAGCCAAGATAACCCAGAGACCATGCACTATCAAAATATAAACATGGTCAAGAAATCCTGTGAGATATAGATATATATCTCATATATTTACATATGAACATATGCAATATAAAAGTGTATATAACAAGGAAAGTCCGAAGATTCCTGTTGGACAGACTTTAAAGAAAAAATTGATTGAATAAATATGAAAAACAAAAAAAAATCAGAGAAAAACAAAAAATAACAAAGACAGTTCAGAGGATTTCTAATAAAAGAGAACGAAAAATTAGCTAATGGTTTATATCACAGTCAGCCAAGATTCAGAACAGACTCTTTCCATCCTGACATCAAATAGAAAAGATAAGAAGCCCAAAGACCCTCTGCAAAATTTGGCCAGCAGGGCCTTGTGTGGAATGTCTCAACTCTCTCAGAACCATGTGAGTCAGAAGCCACCTAATGCTTTCAGTCTTCTTAGAAACAGAGAGTGTAGTGGGGACCAGCAGAGGTGAAGTATCAAGGGAGCACTTAAAAGAGCTTATTCCAGAGCCTGCACTGCATGAACCTTTTGGCAGTTCTTGGCAGAATAAATAAATCATCTCTAGGACTAAGGTAAAGGGGAAGAATTAAGAGCGCTATATTGGTGAGAAGTGAAACTATGAGTTTTCAAATTTTGCTCTCAGGACATCTTTCTACTTTAAAAAATTATTGAGGGTCCCGAAGAACAGGTTAAGATGGGTTATAACTATTTCTATTTACTAATTACAAATGGAAATGAAGAAAAAATTTACGTATTATTTAATTCATTTAAGAATAGCAGTAATACGTGCAGTATATGTTAACATAAGTAGTATATTTTTATAAAAAATAACTATTGAGTGACATGCCTCTGTAACTATTTCCTGTACCATCTTGCTTTGTATGTCAGGAATGCAAGGCTCTGAGGCCTCTTTACCCAGGTTTTCTCAAGGTTGTGCAGGCAGCAAGCAGCCTTGATGGACAAGGAAAGGCCTCCCTCCAGGATAAGGGGAGGCTTGCTTACTTCCAGTTTTAAATGACAGGTTTCCCAAGCTCAGTCTTCCTCTCCTGTCAGATAACTTTACTGTGTGTACAGGCATCCACCGAGGCCCAACTGTATTCCCCTGGGGGAATTGTGCACTCTGCAGAAAACTGATGTAAATATACTGACACGCTGGATGTTGATTTCATTGTGAATAATAAAGTATTTTGACTCTGACACAGGAGTCTCATGTCTTGACAGCTTCCATTAAACTGTGGTAAGGTAACTTGTTAAATAAAAATAAAAGTAAAACCTCAGACCCTTTAAAGTTTTTGAAAATAACAGCAACAACAACTATATATATAATGAAAACAACAGCATTAACGTTTTTATGAATCTCTAATGTCTAGCTTAATAGAAAAGAGGTTCTCGTCTGATTCAATTTCTTGCAGCATGCTGTTTAATTAAAATATATGAAGAAAATCTGGCCTCACATTTATATGTAGTTGAAAAAAAAAAACAAATTTTTGTCCTCTTAAAAGGATCTCTGGATCCCACTGGCCCTTGGACCACTGAGAGAACCACTGATCTATAGCTACATGGCTTACTGCTCACATTAAGAAGACTTTACTACTGGATATTCTACATTTACATAATTTACTTAGTCCACAAAATCCTTGCTCCAGATGATGCAAATAACTTTAAATTAATTATTTGTTTTGTCACTGTCATTGTTGCTTTTGTTATTTGTTGTTTATTTGTTACAAGAACTTTTAGAAAATCCACTTATCCAAATAATCAAACACTAAACTTGCCCTCATTAGAGTAACAAATTGTTTATCAGTTTCACCAAAGGCTCCTTATTCTTCAAAGCTAACTTCAAACCCCATGCCTTGCTAGGCCCACCAACCTTAAACTAGTACTTTATAACTTTGCCCAGTCCCAATCAGCCCTCCTACCACACTGAAATACCCACCTTAAACTAGACTCCCAACCCTTGCAAGTACTCTGCCTTTGACCTCCTCTTTCTAAGACACTACTTCAAACAGTTACAAAGTGACCTCCCTTCATGCAATAAGCAATAAACTGTTTTCTTTTATAAATAGGTTTGGTAATTTTTACAAAGTTTTTAAATTGACAATTTATTTCCTATTTAAACACTGCCTTTCCAATAAATAGGTATCCATTTTGAGAAACTAAGCATTAAATATATTGAATACAAACTTTTCTGGATACTTTAGGAAGAGAAAGTTCTAATTTTATGTAATTTAATGATAGATTGAATACCACCTGAAGAAATCATAGTATTCATCTATCATTAAATTACATAAAATTAGAGTTGTCAGATTTAGCAAATAAAAATACAGGACACCCAGTTAAATTCCAATTTCAGTAAAACAACGAATAATTTTTAAATATAAGTTCATCCCAAATATTGCAAAGGATGCCCAATGACTTATGTGGCATAAAACCTGTGCTGCAGGATGTGGCTCTACTTTAACAATAAGCATTTTCCATTTGCTTATTATTCTCGATCCTGAAAGATTCTAATCCCTTTACAAAGCTGAATATAGTAACAATCTTCAGGTTGGTAGACAAATTACAAATAAAGGATGAAAAGAGAAAAATTTCAAAGTAGATAAAAATACTCTCACTCTTTCAAAGAACCCTGAAACCTTTGTTTTCTTTAAATTTTTGATCACCAAAATTTGTTTTCCTCTATAACTTCATGCAGAAAGCAATGTTATACCACTATCACTGAAATCACTATATAGACACAAAGTCATGGACTTGCAGACAATATACATAGTACATAAGAAAGCGAGCTGAAAGATTGGGTGAGAGGTGCTGCCAAAAATGAGGTTATTACAGATATAATAACAAGTGTCAAAGTTCTTTCATGTCATGTAAGTCCCACATATTGAAATCGTAGAATCCCTACTCTGGATTTCAGGGTAACATCTGTTACACTTAATGTTCAACCCCATTTCAATACCCAACATTTATTGAGACAACACAAAGTTCAAGGTGAATGAAGAACAAAACAATCTTCAGACTATTCTTTTACAGTACTATAATTTTGAATAAAGTTTTTTTGAGAATTAATCTTTCATACATTAAGAACATTATGATATAGAGGAAACTATAGTAAAACGAGAGGCAGAAAACTTCGACTTTAGGCCCAGTTCTACAGCTAACTAACTCTTTAGCCTTGGGCAGCTTGGTTCCTGTGTTGGTTTGCCAGAATTGCCATAACAAAGCACCACAGGCTAAGTAGTTTAAATAACATTAATTTATTTTGTCACAGTTTTTGAAGCTAGAAGTCTTAGTCAAAGTGTCAGCAGGGTTGGTCTCTTCTGAGGCCTCTCACCTTTGCTTACAGATGGCTATCTTCTCCTGTATCTTCAGGTCATCTTTCTTCATACTGAATGTTTGTATTCCCCCCAAAATTAGCATGTTGAACTTCTAATCCCCAATGTGATGGTATTAGGAAGTAGGGCCTTTCATGAGGATATTGCCCTCATGAATGAGATTAATGTAATGCCCTTATAAAAGAGACTCCAGAGGACCTTTTTCCTTTGACCATTGAAGACACAGCAAAAAGATAGCTGTCTACAACCAGGAATCAGATACCAAATCTTCTGGCACCTTAATCTTGGACGTCTCAGTCTCCAGAACTGTGAGAAATAAATTTCTGTTGTTCATAAGCCACCCGTTTTGTGTGTTGTTAGAGCAGCCCAAAGAAACTAAGACAATGCCTGTGTCCTCTTATAAGTACACCAATCATACGAAATTACCCTAATAGCCTTATTTTAATTTAATTACCTCTTTAAAGACTATTTCTAAACTCAGACACATTCCGAGTTCCTGGGAGTTAAGACTTCAACATATGAATTTGGGGCATAATTCAACCCTTAGAAGTTTTTCTTTCTGAATATTGGTTTCTTCCCTTATAAAATAAGAATATTGGAATTAATTATTTCCCTATCCTCTTTTTATCCCATGTTTTTATATATCAGATTACTTGTTATACTTTATAAACCACAAAATCAAACCTAGTGAGTATAAGACTCAAGAAAACTAATATTCATCAACAGAAATGTCTGAATCATGATGCCATTATAACATTAATGAAGACCACAGATGGTAAATATTCATTTGAATTTCAAATACTTGTAGCTTTTCAAGTGTAGTGAAATGATTCGGCAAAATTGCATCATGGGAAAAATGTACATAATTGTCTTTCTCTTATTCCAGTAGGACCCAGCAGGAAACTCTGCAAATATCTGTTGAAGCCTCCATTAATTGATGCTAAAAACAAAAGGTTTTTTGTCGAGGCTGTGAAAGTTAGAGAATTTTATAATACCATGGTCTGTGGTTTGAAGATATAGAGAGAGATTTGTATTTTTACCTTTTGTTGTTATGTTTCTTTTTAAATTCTCTAATGACTTTCTAGTTTATATCATAACATGTATTTTCTCAAGTTTAGCTTTTTAAAAATAATAACAGCAGGGGGAAATCTTTATTTCTATATTTGCCTGGAGAAACTCAAAGGGAAAGCTATCTAAGGACTCCCCATGGCAGATTCAGAGGCCTGCATAAACTCTTCAGATTTATGTTATAGTCACTGAACCATAATTACTTTCAATAAGAAATGATCTAGACCAGTGGATAACAAAATTGGCCACAGAGAATTATCTGAGGAGTACCTTAAAAATAAGATCATCCAAACCCTACCTCAGCATATTTGGGTTCAGTACGTCTAGGAGAGCGTAAGAATAAAAATTTTTGACAAGGAAATTACTTCCCCTCCCCTTCATGCACACCAAAATATGATGTAGCTGGTCTACTTGTGTTTGGCAGTCCCTGACAGAACCCTGGATATCGTAAGCCTTGGGACCTTGGAATCTATCTACAAGACTCTGTCACCCCTGAAGCATTAGGAGGGTTTGATTTTATTTTCTATTGCCAGAGATACTATCTCACGAGGTTAGAAACTATGTGTAAAGGGAACAGTAGCACATTGTGAAGGCATGAAAATCTATCTGAGCTACTCTAATATATTTGGGACATCCTATTCCCTTGTAATCAAGAACCATTAAGTTCCCAATTAAGCATCCTATCAGCTTATATAAGTACAAAAAGAGAAAAAGCTAAGACTATCTTCTTGCCTGGGTTTTTTTCTAGGGTGCATTTTCTTCCAGTCAGTGACACTCATTGACTTGTAAGAAAAAATCTCAGAAGACTGAAATCTAGTGAGCACACAGTTTAGTTCATCAATCCAGGTTGTCTCTGCCTTCACCTTTGACTATATTATTTTACAACACTGTAGAGATAGAACTTAATTGTAGAAAACTATTCATAATTAGAATAATTTTTGTCCACAAAAATTCAAGTTGTGTTCAGTGAAATGCCATTGATTATTGCCCTGTAGATACTGACCAGTTCTGCCAGTTCACACCCATTTGTAAAAATAGTGTCAGCATCTGAAAATAAATATTCGGTACTTTGAGTTTTCATTTTAGTTGTTTATAATATTTTACATGTTCTCTCAAGTAATGAGTTTAATAAAATATTTGATGAGTGTTTACTTGTGTGAGAATCATGATCATAATTACTATTAAAATTTATCTTTTCATCTGTTTATGAAACAAACATTTATTAACTATGTTAGGTACCATATTTATTAGAGTAGTAAACAAAACAGACACAGTCCTTGTTTTTATAGAACACAGTTCAAAGGGAGAAACAAAGAAATGAACAGTTGCTAAGTAAGCAGGCAATTACAGCACAGTGCCTCTATGGTAAGCATCCTCTAACACGGCCCCAAGGAACCTAGTATGCTGCTATTCATACCCTATGTCACCGCCTCCCCTTGCGTATGGGTTAGATTTACTGACTTGTCTGTAAAGAATATAATAGTACAGAAAAGAACAGAACAGAAGTGATGGAATGTCACTATCAAGATTGGATTATAAAAAATTATTAATTCTGTTTTGAGCACCCTTTCTTGTTTTCTTGGTTGCTTGCTCTGAGGGAAGTCAGTTGCCATGTGAGCTACCCTATGAAGAGTCTCACGTAGCAAAGAACTTATGTCTCCAGCCAACAGCTACACAAACAAGTGTGGATGTAGGTGTTCCCTCAGTTAAGCCTTGAAATGACTACAGCCCCAACCATCCTTTTAACTGGAAATTCGCAAGAGCCCCTGAAGCCGAGAGGATCTGGATTCCTTATCTACCATAATTTTTAGATAATAAATGTAGTTGTTTTAAGCCATTAAACTTTAAGGTAAGTAGTTATGCGATAACTATTCTAGTTTTTCTTGGAAAAACCACTAAAATAGTCTATCATAGGTGCCCTACCAGTAACCACAAAGCTTAGGATCGGTGTGGGGATCTTTCATCTAATATTGTTCCTCGTCAGTGTAATTGTCCAGGAATCAGTTTCAGAGGATCTGGTTTTAGGTGAAACACACTGGAAACTGCAAACACAACAACAAAAACATCCAGACAGAAAACAAACAAACAAACAAACAAACATACTTCTCCCAGAGAGGATCTTGTGTGACTAGAATTTTTACAAGTACTATAGAAAATGACAAGAGCAAAAGAGAAATAGCAGTTTTTGATGCTATATCAATCACGGAATAGCTCTTTTTAACCTAGTGTAAGACTTTGAATAACCCAACCTCTGTTAGAACCCCATGGTTTCTTCTCACATGTTTTCTTACACTGGTTCTTTTTTTGTTTGTTTTTCTCCTTTTGATCTCAGCAGTTCCGTATGCCATCCATTTTAAATGATGTCATGGACCAGTGTGAGAAACTGGTAATAGAGAAAGCCCACAGAGTTTGGAACTGAGAATGTCCGGATTTAAGTTTTGGCTCTCGCCAACTGTAGAGCTTTGGGTAAGTCACTGAATCTTTAAACAGGCATGCTGATTCTCGCCTGTTAGAGTTGCTATGAATATTTCAGCTTAAAAATTTGAAGCAATGCATTGAAAAGTCCTTAGTACACCATCGGTGCTCGATAAATAATAGTCATCATTGTCATTATTACTCTCTCATGTTGGTTTTTCTTAAGGCTTGTCTTATGAAATCCTCCAAACCGTTTTATTAAAAATCCCTCTGTTAAGTTGTATTTAAGAGAAAAACACATTCTGAATTTGATCCACATGCCTATCCCAGAATCTAGAAAATCCTATTTCAGAGTAAAAGTACTTATACAACATGGAAATACTGGTTCTTCAATACTTATTGAATGCAGAAGAAAAGCTGTTTGTTGGCATTTGCCAAGAAAGAATAGGATAAATGCACAGCAAATTTACCTCAAAATAATCCATGAATGCACTCCCACTCTGAAAATAAAATGAAATATAAAATAACTGATACACAACTTAAAACATTTAAAAATCTCTGAACTAAATTTAACAACTTATATTTGGTTGTCTCCTGGCTAGGAAAACCTAGAGAACCAGAAACACTAGTGAGAGGAAGAATTCATCTCAATGGTATATTTATTGGTAGTTTAAAATTTTTATTATATGTAGATATTACCTAATCAAAATGTTACATTAATTAAAATATATCTACTCTGAATCATATTAATATTACACAATTAATCTTTTCCTTTCAGTTTTATTAGTCACATTTTCTTTTCTTTTAGAACAGAGCACTAATTTCAAATGCTTTTTGAAAAGTAGTACAAATATCAGGTTTTTATTTTTATTTATTTATTTATTTACATTATTATTATTATTATTGTTTATTGGGGTAACATTGGCTAATACAATTATATAAATTTTAGGTGTACATTATAATTTGACATCTATATATTATATTGTATGTTTACTGCCCAGAGTCCAGTTTCCTTCAGCTACCATATATTTGATCCCCTTTATCCACCTCACTCTACCCCTACCTCCCTATATTAGACTTTCTTTATCCTATCTAAATCTTCCCTCCTCTACCCTTTGGTAACCACTAGTTTATTGTCCATGTCCCTGAGTCTCTGTCCTGTTCATTTGTTTCTTTTAGGTTTATATGCCACATATAAGTGATATCATCTGATTTTTAAATTTTTTCTGGCTGGCTTATTTTGCTTAGCATGATTATCTTGAGGTCTATCCATGTTGTTGCAAATGGCAGTATTTCATCTCTTCTTATGGCTGAGTAATATTCCATTGTATATATGTACCACAGCTTCTTTAGCCAATCATCTATCATAGGACACTTCGGTTGCTTCCATGTCCTGGCCACTGTGAATAATGTCACTATGAATATCAGTGTGCAAATATCTTTACGAATATGAGTTTAGAAGTCTTTGGAGTAAATACCAGCAGAGGGATTGCTGGATCGTATGGTAGATTAATTCTTGGTTTTTTGAGGAGTCTCTATACTGTTTTCCCCAGTGGCTGTACCAATTTTCAGTCCCACCAGCAGTGTATGAGAGTTCATTTTTCTCCACATCCTCTCCAACATTTGTCATTACTTCTCCTGTTGATTATAGCTATTCTGACAGGTGTGAGATGGTATCTCTTGTGGTTTTAATTTGCATTTTCCTAATAGCTAGCGATGCTTAGCATCTTTTCATATATTTGTTAGCCATTTGTATGTCCTCCAGGGAAAAGTAACTATTCAGGTCCACTGCTCATTTTTTGATTGGATCGTCTGTTTTTTGTTGTTATTGAGTTGTATGAGTTCTTTGTATGTTTTGGATATTAGGCTCTTCTCGGAGGCATTGCTTGCAAATAGGTTTTTCTATTTCGATGGTTGTTTGTCTCTTTACTTTGTTGACACTTTCTTTTGCTGAGCAGAAGCTTTTTAGTTTGATGTAGTTCCATTCATTTATTTTAGCTTTTACTTCCCTTGCCTTGAGGTCAAATTCATAAAATCCTCTTTAAGTCCAATGTCCTTGAGTTTAGTTCCTATGTTTTCTTCTATGCATTTTATTGATTCTGGTCTTATATTCAGGTTCTTAATCCATTTTGAGTTAATTTTGGTGTGTGGCGATAGACAGTCTAGTTTCATGCTTTTGCAGATGGTCTTCCAATTTTCCCAGCACCATTTATTGAAGAGGCTTTTATTTCTTTACTGTATGTTTTTTACGTTTTTGTCAAAAATTATTTTCCCATATAAGTACGGGTTTACTTATGGACTCTAGATTCTGTTCCACTGGCCCATGTGTCTGTTTTTCTGCCAATACCATGCCGTTTAGATTACTGTCACTTTGTAGTATAATTTGAAGTCAGGCAGAGTGATGCCTCCAGCCTCATTCTTTTTTATCAGGATGGCTTTGGCAATTTGGGGTCTTTTATGCTTCCATACAAATCTAAATATTGTTGTTTTTTTTTAAGAAAAACATAGAGATAGCCAACCTATGTAGCCTTACCTCCAACTTAATGGAGCATTTCACCCAGCTTTAATCATCCATGATTAGGGAGGAATGCACCTCTCTTCTGGGCCTCTCCTGGAGGAAAGAAATGAAACTTTCCACCAACTTTCAAGCCAATTATTTCTTATTAGCCACAGCTTTAGGCAGTTCATCCTTGGCCTGCACCCTGTTCTCTCTTCATTTCTGAGATTGGCGGATTGCTGGGGTGTGAGCTGCCCTGGTGTTCTGTCCTTGTCCTTAGAACGTCATAATAATGCCTCTTCACTAAAGAGTCAGAAAAAGACAAGAGAGAGAAACAACACTGAACAAAACTTAAAATAGAAAAGCCATTTAATTATCCTTAAACCCAGGTGATAGTATTAATTATTTCAATGGGGTTAGGGTTCTTATTTCTACTAAATGGTTAGTGGAAAGTTTATGTCTTCAAAGAATTAGAAGCCATCATGTCCAAGATACAGAGAAAACAAAAAAAAATCTTGAATTGATTCAAAGTAAATTAAATTCTAATTAACTAGGACGAATCAAGTTTTCTATTTTTTTTTTTTTTTTTTTTTTTGGAGAAAATGAAGTCCTGTTGCTATAGCAAGTATGGTCTTTGTGATATAAGGTTACTTGGTCTAAGAAGATCTGCTTTTGGCTTCACTGGAGAGTTGAAAGGTCCTCAGAGGGGGATAAGTAAAAGGAAAGGCCATGAGGATACACCAGGCTGTCTACCTCTTGCTTCTTCACCAGAAGCAGTAGGGCCCACCTGCCTTTGGACTCCATTAGGGACCTTATTCTTTTTGGTTTTTTTTTTCTGTTTCCCACTCCACCCATGTAGTTTTCCAGTCTTAATTTGTGACCTAACATTTTAAACTAATTAACCTCATGGGCTTTTTATTTTTTAACACGACCTCTCTTAATAGGTATGTTTTTCATTGGTTTCCTAGCTGGATTTCTCTCTTCTAGTATCTACCAAGCTGTGGAACAAATTACCCACTCTTTCTGTGCCTTTCTCTTCTTGCTATAAAATGGAGATGGTAATGGTCCTGCCTCATGTGGTTACTGGGAGAATTAATTGCATGAAAAGAGACAGATATAAATGAAGCACTTTTATGGGGTAGATATTATTTTTATGGAAAATTTCACATATTTCCCATGATTTCTTTTTAACTTTTACCTTACTTTATTGAATTTTAGTTTTAGCATTATCTTAGTTCTTTTTCTTATTTTTAGGTTTCTCTATCATCTTAAATCATGTTTAATCTGGTCTACTCTATCGTTATCATTTTCTATTAGTTTACTTTAGATACTAGTTTAAACCTGTCCTTCACTTGGATTTCGTTGACCCTCTTTCTTCTCCTAGTTTTTCTTTTTGGTTGGATTAGATGAGGGCGGCGATGGGGATGGTAATTTTTAATGACTTGTCTTCATTATAGGCAACAAAAAGTGAGTTTAGAGAAGCAATCACCAATTTTCATTATCCTTTTTTCTATTTTTGGTGTTTTGGGACTTTTAATATTCTAGCCATCAGGGGGAAAAAAATCTCTTATAGAGATGTGGATGTATCCACCATCCTTACCTCTGGTAGTTTAAGAGCTGCTGTTGAAAAACTGCCTAACTTATTAGAAAAGAAAAATTTTTTTTTTTCTGATTTAAGATCTTTTTCTTAAGATCTTAAGATCTTGGCAAGCTGAATATGACATGTCTCTATGTTAAAGCAAGCATATAATCTATCATCTAAACTGAGATTTTTTTTGAAAGTGACAAATGCTAAATGATTTGGGGTGCTAGTACAACAGGAGGTCACTGGACAGTCCAAACAAACCAGATGCATGGCCATGGTCACCCTATTTAACATGCACATTCCCTCTCCAAGAGGAAACTTCTAGAGGAAGCATTCAGCAAACAGGCTGTGGTGTCACCCCTTCCAGGACCATCTGCTTATGTTTGCAGCTCTAAGAAGCCTTGAGATGGGCTAAGTCACACGAAATATATTTGGACACATGTGGGATATGTGTCCAACTGCCTGCGTTCTGCCAGTGGAGAAATATGTCTAAGTCCATGTTATAAATAGAAACTTCATTATCTGTGCATTACACGTTACTGCCTTGGCTCAAAATATAGGAACTTCCATCAACATTTTCTTTCCCTAAGAAAAGTGTTGGAGACTTTGACAAACACTTCTGCCCTCTCAGAAGAACCAAAGAAAAAATTTTCATTCTTAGCAGCTCAATCACTAGCAATTCCTCATACAAGAAGGAGTGATTAAACTGATTGGGTAGACCAGGCAGAAACAAGTAGCCATTCAACCACATTTCTCTGTTGGTCAGTGGTAATAATAATAACACCGATATTTACCAAGTGTTTGCTATATGCCAGGAACTTTATATTGTTTATATTCTGTCATAACAAACTGCCACTAACGTGGTGGCTCTCACAGTTTTGGAGGCCAGAAGTTTGAAATCAAGGTGTCGACAAGAGCATGCTCCCTCTGGAAGATCTAGTTGAGAAACAGCTCTTTGCCTTGTCCAGCTTCTGGGGTCTGTTAGCATCCCTTTACTTATGGCCAAATCACTCCAGTTTCTACCTCCATGGCGACATTGCCTCTTCCTCTTTTGTCTGTTTAAACTTCTGCCTCACTATCATAAAAGTGGATTTAGGGCTTACCCATATAATCCAAGATGATCTCATCTCAAGATCTTTAACTTAATTATATCTACACAAGTTTGTTTTTTTTTCTTTCTTTCTGAATAAGGTAACATTCCTACATTCTGGAGATTAGAACGTGGACATATCTTTTGAGGGCCCAGATTTTAACCTTCAACATATGAATATCTCTCCAAATTCTCACCAGATCAGTTTAGAAGATGAATACTAGTAATACCACATCTATTTTTCTGGTAGGGAAATAGAACTTCTCTAGGTCACAGAGGTAGTCAATACAAGAGCCAGAATTTGAATACAGGGAATTGCAATATAGAGTTCAAATTCCTAACCATGTCACAGTTCGAAATTAGGCAAGGCCTTTTTTCTGGGTCTCTCACTACCTCTTATACTTCTTTTCTCATAAACTAAGAAGGGCCAGAGTTCTTTGTTACTTCTGGCTTTTATATGATAAAGAGAACAGATAGGTCAACCCTAAGTATAGACGAAATAAGTCAGACCAAGCAGGGGAGCTCTATTCCCCACATTCTCTTGGTATCTTGCAATTTTGTCACACAAAATATATGAACAATGACAAAGAAAAACCCAGCAGAATGAAAATTCTGGACCCCTGGTTTACTTGTGTGTGTGTGTGTGTGTGTGTGTGTGTGTGTGTGTATCCATGAACCCATGGGGGAGCTGATCATCTGTGTGTGCCACACCCTTATGTTGTTGATGAGCCTGCAGAACCCCACCTGAGTTCCTGCGGCCTGTCTCCACTTGCCTTGTACCAGCTGGAATAGATAATGGGAATTCAGATTTAATTTTAAAATGAAAGAGGAAACATGAGTCATATTTTCATAGGACAGTTCTGCAACACACATTTCTGTAATGTGATTTTGATATCAGACGAGGTAAATTTCTTCAAGTCGGGGGAAGACCACACCCTGTACCCAGAGAAGAAGAGGTTCCTTTAGTGGAAAGTGTAGAAAGAATTCAACACACATGTCCAAGTTAGAGTCAAAAGGAAAGTTTATTAGAAAAAGGATAACACTCCACAAACAGTGTAGTCTCCTCTCAGAGGCCGAGAGAGGGACCCGGAGAGGGACAACGAGAGGGACTCCAAGTGTTCAAGGAATTCAGTGTATACATCATTCTTTAGTTCCTGTGAGTTCTAGTTTGAAAGACTTTGTTAATCCGCTTCCTTTGATATGGACATACAATGAGAAAGGGGAAGAGTATGTAGCATGAAAAGGTAAGAATATGTAGAGTGAAAGGCCTGCTGGCAGTTCCCAGCCTTTAATCCTTAGGTTCCCCATGGTTTCAGGTAGAGAATGACTGTTGGTTCCTGTTTCCCCCTCACAGGTGTGGAGAATGGGTTGTTGATAATCCCAGTAGAAATCTTTCCTTGTTCCGAAGGTGTCCTCCTGGCCTAGATGCAGGGCTGATTAGCATATTGCAGTCTCTAAATGTGGTTTAACATTTTTAATTCTCTTGCCTCCTGCCTACATTAATTTAGCTCATACACAATTAGTAAATAGGGGAGTGATATCAGGTTAACACAGAAGTCAAATCAGTTCATACTCAATTTTTCCTGAGCCAAAGGAAAGTAGAATTATATAAGCTTTGCAGCAAAAAACAAAAAACCAGCATTTACGGTAGTAGGAGTATTTCCACTTTATTTTTAAAATACGAAGCAAACATTTGCACTCTCAGAGAAGCACCCAGACCTTGCATGATTTCTGGCTCATGACAGGTTGTACTGTCTCAAGTGCCCACCTTACAGGCAGCTTCGGGGAGATTCAGAGGTCCGTTTCTATCCATACTGTCTGCACCATCCAGTACTACTGTCTTCTATGTCTTTTCTCAATTGGTTCAGAATCTAGCAGGAAGGAGAGGTGAAGGATTGGGGTCTCCCTCCCCTTTAACTCTGCAAACACAGGCTTGGGCATCAGCAAATCTCAACCCAAACCTCTGTTATGGATGTTCATACGGAATCCCACTGTTACGGTTGGAATGATCAGAGTTCTGGCAACACACAAAACTCTAGATCATTTTCACTGCCAAAGAAATTAATTTCAACTGAGTGAATATGAGAAATATTTGTTTATTAAAAGCATGTTATGATGTAGAACACAGGACAGGCCTAATACTGGCTAACCATGTGGCAATAGGGTTATGTACTCCTTACAGGGAGGGGAATATGGAGATGGAGAGCTATAAACCTGGGGAGGGGAAGGTCTGTGTTATATTTGGGGCCCTGATGGGGTGATTCCAAAGTCATTTTGATTGACGATCGGCTGGTATATAACTCTTTCCCTGTCTAGTGTGTATGTGCTTATCCAGAATAGTCAGTCATAATTAGATTCATGGGCTTCCAGGCATAAACATAATATAATAACCTTTTGCACTGGCGTCTGTGGCCGGATTAGACCAGCTAAGACTATGATTCTTCTGTCCTTTGTCTCTGGAGATGCAGGAGGAATTCTCCAACTATCAATAGGGTGTTCTCTGGGCGGTCTCTAGGCTGGACCATTAGTCTTTTGTTCTCCTGTTGCTCATGTCTGACAAGCTACCTAACACCACCATAGCAATCACTGCAATAACAGCAACAAGCCCACAGAGAGTGCCTGCTGTTTGTCAGGAATGTTCTAAGAATATTACTTGATTTTATACATTAAAGGGAATCAGGATACACCATCTCAAAATGTGCCACTTTGATGTAAGGATTATTCTGAGCAGAAGACATTTGAGTTCCTGAAATCCCTTATCTGTCTAAAAGCAGAGCCTCCCCAAAGAATTCAATTGTCATAAATCCCCTCCCAGGAGCGACTCTAATCTCTTCTGGGAGACAGAAGTTGGCACCATACCCAGACACACACTGTCACAAACTATCATACGCCCCACATGGATACACTCATCTTTCCAAAGTCATTTGCTTTTCTATAAGTGCCCTTTCTCTCCTTCCTTTCCCCCTACTACATCAGGTATACAGACCCCAAGTTCTATGTACCCCTTTGAGATATTCATTGGCGGGTGCTTCCATGTCTATGTGTGATGCACATGTTAATACATTTCTGTTTTTCTCTAGTTATTCTGTCTTTTGTCAGTCCAATTTACAAGGACCCAGCCAGAGATCCTATAGAGGAAAAAAGAATTTTTTCCTCCCTTACAGTATTTATAAGTTAACTTATTTAATCACCTCAACCCTATGATGTATGTGGCTTTCAGCTGAGGAATCAGAGACATGAAAAGTTTAAGTGGTTTGGCTAAAGCCATCATTATTACAATAGCACAGCCTGGAGAAAAAGTAAAGTTCTAGAGTTGGAATGACAGTTGTGGGAATGAGGAGGAGGAGTAAGTGAAAAAAAAGTGCGTGTGGGGGGGCTGATATTAAGCTTCCTAAGTTGGTGTCAAAGTGAAATTGTGGGATCATCCTAAAGAAATCAAACTTTAGAAAAGTCCTGTGGTTTATAAGTTATCCCAGGGCTGCCCAGAAAATAGATAACAGATTAAACATACTAATTTTTTCTTAAAAATCATAAAACAACAAAATGTTTTAAAACTATTTTTCCATTAGAACAGCAGCCTAGAACCATCTTTAAATTAATTAAAAATGGATTTCTGATAGAAGAGCTAAACTCTTTCGCTAAGGTAAAGCAAAATTACCACTCTGAGCATTCTTTATAACTTGTTTCTTAACAATCAGATGACAATTGCAGGTGACCAAAGAGCACAGAAAGGGAAACATTGTTTTATATAGAGAGTTATGATGACATTATTACCTCAAATTTTGAGTGGCCTCAACAAACAGCAGGCTCTGCAAGCTCATTATATTGCCTGAAAAGAGAGTTACTAGACCAACTTTTAAAACGTAAAAACAGTTACTTTTGGAAGATGTCCCAGAACTTCTAAACTAGTGTATAAACAGCAAGAGAATAATACAGGTTGTCTCAGTTAGTTGTCTTGGTGAACAGCATAAAATTGAGCATCTTAAAGGATGTGTGAGGAAGTACCTTTCCTCAGAGGCAGGTATTCTGTGGGTGCTAAAAGGAGGCTTTTTAAAAGTTTTTGTTTTTGTGTTTGTTTATCTGAAGCAAGCATCTGGTTATAACTGCTTTAAATTGTTTTCAAGCTAAATCAACTGTTGCCATGCTACACAGAGCAGAACTTTCGGATTTTATGTTCATCTGTGTACTAGAACAGCTCCAAAATTATATTTTTGGGGGAACATTAGCCCGCTGCAAGTATTTTTCTAGTTCATTTCAAGTGCAGTCAGTATGACAAAGGCCAGCATAGAAGCACATATGATATTTGGACATCTATCTGCTCTCAGCCTCACATTTATTAGTCTTTCTTCTTTTATTTCAGTTCTAATATATCCTAACTGGTCACATTTTATGTATCATTCATTGTAAGTAGTTATATATCATTTTTGAAGAGGGTAAGATATAAATTGTGAAAATTTAAATATATTGTAAACATATTACTTCAAATATATATTTCTTTGAATATAAATTCAACTATTATTATAAATATACACACATACTGTTAAAAAAATAAGACAACAGGACTAAAACAGAGTCATTAATTCTAAGCCCCATGTCAACAAACTGAGACTTAACTTATAGTTTAGCTATCCCAGAAATGAAATCTTAAACCAGTCATTCAGAAATCACCTGATTGGCACTAGTTAGATAGTCACCTTTTCAATCCAGTCATGATTCTAGATAGTAATATAAGTACATCATTAATCTACAAAACAATGTTCATCTTTTTGTTGTCTATAGGACTGTTTCCAATGCATCAAGGAAGAGTCACCTTTCTAAACGAGACAGCATGTCTTTCCAATAAGGTTTAATCTATCTTGGAATAGGAAAGTTGCATGCACATTGAAATGCACTATTTCTCAATTCAAAGACATCCAACTTCTTTGCGGAAATGGCCAAGATAGAATGAGTAACCTTTCTAGTTGGCCTTCCACTTGGCAAAGCACTAAACTTCCCTCTTGCTTCCACGAGCTTTATATTCTGAAGCACATGTCCAGCCCTCAGCCTCTACGCCATTTTACTGAAATAGAAAGACAAGAACTTCCAGTCAGAGGTTCAACCATTTCCATAAATCCAAACTTTAGATTATGTTCTTTAATTCAAAAATGAAAGGATTCTTCTCATTATCAAATAAAATACCTCTCTGTTTCCACCCAAGAGAAGAGTCAGAGAGATCTTGGGTGAAGCTGGTTTATTGGGTGGTGATCCTAGGTCACAGGAATGAGGGACGAGGGAAAGTGAGTTCAGAAAGTAGGAAAAGCCAATGTAAGGGTTCATTCATTACCAAAGTTCTCACTGTGGGTTGGGAGGAAGCTCAATTCACTGGGACATACCAAGAAACATCCATTATGCTCCTTAGAATCATCTTCCTGAAGCGTTAGAGGCTGGAGTATCTATCCTCCAGCTTCTATCTCCCACTGGCAGTTAACTCATCTGTACTTTGATTTTCTGGCATCAGAGAAGGACATGGAGCAGAAAGCTAAAAAATCTGGCTCTTATTTGAAATGAGAAGTACAAAGACAGCCTGAGCTTGCACAGAAGTATACACTATAGCTTCAGCTAAAAATCAGAGGCAGGCCCAAGGAATGAGATTTGATGTTCTAGAGACGTCTAATAAAGTGCCCAAATGTCCTGGATGGTTAATGTGGCAGTCTCCAAGGAATCACACCTCTTGCGTAGTCCCCTTTCTATGGTCTCTGGGCTGGGCTTGTGACTGCTCTAAAAACAAAACAAAACAGAACTGATACTGTGCCTCTTCTAGAGCTAACTAACCTGGCAGCTTTTGCTTCTTACTTCTGAGAACGCTTGCTCTTGGAACATTCCTTAAAACTCAGTGACCATGACTTGAAGCTAGCTCAATGTGAAGAGGCCCACATGGAAGAGAATTAAGATCCCTTGCTGAGAGGTCTGGCCAAACTCCTGGTTAAGGCCCCAGATGACCAATGCTGTCCCAGTGACTCTGGGCAATACTGTGTGGAGCAGGAGAACCACCCAGTCAAGCCTTGGAATTATAAGTCAAATAAAACATTATTTTATGCCATTAAGTTTTGAGGTTTTTACATTATTCAGCAATCAATAACTAAAATAGCAGTCAAGAAATCATGGAACAAATAGGACTGTGCAAGTCCATAGGAGAACTGAATTTCTAGTTTACCTATTCCTCGCTAAGCCATATGGCAACTCTTGTCATATCCCTGCCCATCAGTTATAGCCTCTGGAGGATTTAGAAAAATTTTAATGATTCTAAAAGAATATGCTTTTCTTTTTGAAATTTTTATTTTTCAATTAGACTTGACATTCAAAGTTATTTTATATTAGTTTCAGGAGTACAGTTTAGTGGTTAGACAAATAATTTATGAAGTGAATCTTTAGGGTTCTCTCTATATAGTATCATGTCATTTACAAATAATGACAATTTTACTTCTTCCTTTCCAATTTGGATAACTTCTACTTCTTTTTCTTGTCTGATTGGTGGGCTATGACTTCCAATGCTATGTTGAACAAAAGTGGCAAAACTGGACATTCTCGTCTTGTTTCTGATTTTAAGGAACACTCTTTTAGCTTTTCCCATTAAGTATGATGGTAGCTGTGGTTTGTCATATATCGCCTTTATTATGTTGAGGTATGTTACCTCTATTACAATTTTGATGAAAAGTTTTATTATAAATGAAGGATGAATTTTATCAAATGCTTTTCTTGCATTTATTAATATGATCATATGGTTTTTATCTTTCAATTTATTACTGTGGTATATCCCATTAATAGATTTTCAGATATTGAACCAAACTTGCATCTCAGAAATAAATCCAACTTGGTCATGGTATATGATCTTTTTAATAAATTGCTGAATTTGGTTTGCTAATATTTTGTTGAGAATTTTTGCACCTATGTTCATTAGGGATATTGATAATTATTATGATTATCATCATCTTCATCATCATCTTCACCGTCATTATTTGTAACGTCTTTGTATGGTTTTTGAATGAGGGTAATGGTGGCCTCATAGAATGAGATTAGGAGCTTTCCTCCTCCTGAATTTTTTGGAATAGTTTGAGAATAGGTGTCCATTTTTTGAATGTTTGGTAAAATTCACCTGTGAAGCCACCCAGGCCAGAACTTTTGTTTCTTGGAAGTTTTTTGAGTACTAATTTGATTTTGTTACTAGTAATCAGTCTGTTCAAATTTCCTATTTCCTCTTGACTCAGTCTTGAAAGATTGTGTTTCTAGGAATTTATCTATTTCTTCCAGCTTGTCCAATTTGTTGGCTTACAATTGCTTGTAGTATCCTTTATATTTCTGTGGAGTCAATTGTTATTCTCTTTCATTTCTGATTTTGTGTATTCAAGTTTTCTTATTTTTTTTCTTCATGAGTCTGGTTAAAGGTTTATCAATTTTATCTTTTCAAAGAACCAGCTCTTAGTTTTACTGAATCTTTTGTATTGTTTTTTCTGATTATTTCATTTTTTTCCTCTCTGATTTTTATTATTTCTGTCCTTCTACTCACTTTGGGCTTTGTTTGATATATATTTTTTCTAATTCCTTTAGGTTAGATTGTTTATTTGAGATTATTTTTTGTTTCTTGAGGTAGGTCTGTATTGCCAAGGACTGAAAGGAAACTCTTTTTATATTTTTGCCAAATTACATTGTGTTATTGTGCAAGAAATGTTCACGTATATCTTAACTTTCCTCCCCTAGTGAGGATTTATATAGAACTACTAGATTCATTAATGTTCATTTTAAAAATATTCATTTAAAATTCATTGAGCAAATATTTATTGAGTACTTACAATGTTGCAGGCCCTGTTCTAGGCACTGCTATTATAATGATGAAAAAAAAAAAACAGACAAAAATCTGTGTCCCCTTGGAGAGAATAGATTGACAAAAAGCAGAATAAATATATAAAAATACATGGTATCTAGAGAGTGTTAAGTGTTAAAGAGGAAAACGAAGGCAGTGAAGAGGAACAGAGAAATGTTTAAGGTGGGTGTTAAAATTTTAGTTTGAGTGACCAAAAATGTTCTCACTGAGAAGATGGCATTTAAATAAAGGTCTTTGGGAAAAGAGGGAGGGAATCAAAAGGGAATATAGAGGGAAAGGCAGAGAACAAAAAACTTGACGCAAGACTTCTAGAGGTTTTCAAGACAGAGTGAGGAGGCCATTGTGGCTGGAGCTGGGTGAGCAAGGAAATAGTAGCAAGGATAAGGTCTGAGAGTTGCTGGGCACTAGATCGCACAGTATCTTTTAGTCATAATTGGAATTCTGGCTTTCATTCTGATTGACACTAGAAATCAGTAAAGAATTTGAGCAGCAGGGTGATATGATCTGACTAAGCATTAAAGAGGATTATTGAAGCGTCTGTGTTAAAAACAGACTGGGAGAAGAGGACAAATGAAGACTCAGGAAAACCAATCAAGAGATCATCGCAATCCCAGGTAAGAGGAGAATGATTCATACCAGGTTGGCAACAGTATAGGTGGTGAGAAGTGGACAGATGAGACAGACCTGTATGACTGTATTTTATTTTATTCATTATTATTTATGCCTACAGCACCTGGTCTTCCTAGGTGATCTCCCATCCAAGTACTAACCAGTCCCGACCCTGACTGGCTTCCGAGATCAGACATCGGGCTTATTCAGAGTGGCATGGCCATAGACCATGGACTGTGGCTCCATGGGGCACAAACCCAGGACCTTCTGCATGTAAAGCAGATGTGCTAACTGCTACACTATGAAACCATGTCCATGTATTTTATTACTGAAAATAGAGTCAATGAAATTTGTTAACACTTCAGATGTGAGATATGGTCAACAAAATAGAGGTGTGCAGCATTATTCCAAAGTTTTCACCTGAACACCTGGGGAATAATTTCCATTAACTAAGATGGTGAAGTTTGGGGTTTGTATATAAAGAGTTTAGTGTTAGACATATTAATTTTGAGATGGCTAATACACCTCCAGCTGAACATGTTGAGGAGGATATTTTAGCAAGAAGCCTGGAATCCAGGATATAGATTCAAGTCAGAGATATAAATATGAGGTCATCAGTATATGATATTTAAAGACATGCATTAGATAACATTATTAACTGACTGAGTATAGATAGAAAAGAGGAGAGGTTCAAAGACTAATGACAGAGCTTTCCACAATGTGAGGGGAGAGTGTAGAAGGGAGAGCAAGAGATTGAGAAGAGAACAAAGGAGAAAGCAAGCCAGCAAAGTATAGTATCCAGAAAACCAAATAAAAAAAAGTTTTAAGGAAGAGACTGTAACCAACCATGTCAAATGCTGTTGATAGTTCAAGGAAGATGAGGATTGAGAGTTGGCCATCAAACTTAATAATACAAATTACGTTGGTGATCTTCATAAGAACAGTTTTTGTGGAGCAGGGGTGGTAAAAGCCTCATGGAGAGCTCAAGAGAGAATGGAAATAGAGAAATGGGACAGTCAATAAAGATAATTCTGTTAAGGAATTTTGTTTTTTAAAAAGCAGCAAAATAAGCTGGCCCAATAATATATATATATATATATTTTTAATGAGGGAAATAACATCCATTGGTGTGCTTTTGGGAATGATCCAAAAGAGAGGGGATAATTATAATCTATGAATGAGTGAGAATTACTAGAGTCATGGCTTTTATAGGTGAAGAGATGAAATATAGTGCATCAATGAATGGTTGGTCTTAGCTAAGAGAAGAGGTAGTACAAATTCAGTCTTAGTAACAGAAAAGAAGGTAGAGAGAATAGGCACAGATGCAAGAGGTAAGTAGATGAGGTGAAGGAGTTCATGGCAGTTCTCTGAAGGCTTCTATTTTGCCAGTGAAACAAAAACCAAGGTCAGCAGCAAAGAGTGATTGTGATGGAAAGAGGCATTGGAGGTTTGAAGAGAGGCTCAGAAAGCATGAAGTCATCAACAAGGATTGGGGATGTTTGAACATTCTGTTCAGCTGTGCAGGTGCTAAAGCAGCAGGGAGTTGGATTTTCCAGATTGCTAATCCTAGCAGCATTCTCCCTGCCACCCCCTCACCCTCCTCACAAAAATATCAGGCTCCTGAACCCCACATAGGAAATATCTAAATATTAAAAAAAAAAATGTGAAAAAAGCATTTTTGTTACTGATTGAATGTACCTCCTCACTAACTTATAGCCTTCACCAATTACGATGTATAATTTAAAAAGTCTCACTCATACATTATCCCCCTGTTATAACAATAATACAGTTAACTAATAATACAGATTGGATGAAAGGACAAAAGAAAGAAAGAAGGGTGAAAGATAAGGGTTGGAGATTCAGTTTCAATTTTAATTACTAATTAACATTTGAAATATCACGAATCTATTACCAATTCATATTTATGAATTACAAAGTGTATTTGCTTTAGCAGGAAGGCATAGCCAAATGTTTCTAAATTATGAATTGTTCTGTCACTTATCTGTTTTGTTGAGATCATTAACGTGCTTTGAAGCCAAAAGTAGCAGATGTATATAAACTTGCAGATATTTCTCCTTCTTCCTAATAATAGCTCCTGATAGATCATTGATTTGCAAGATGAATATTTATTTCTAATACTGCAAACTTACCAGTGGCATGACCTCAATTCTTTATACCAGATATTTAAAGTGCCTGAAAAGTTCAAGATGATGTAGACCAATTCCTCATTGCATAGATGGAGAAATTAAAATTTGACAGGGTCAGCACCTTGTCCAAGGTAATATAGCTAATTGTGGAAGATGATTTTAGAACACTCAGCTGCTCAGAAAATAACTGTTAGTCCTCAAGCCACACCATAAGCTAATGCCCGAGACGGAAACACCACCAAGAATATTACAAGGTGACCTCTCAAGACCAATCCCATCACACACCACATCTCCATGTACCTCATTATTCTGCAATCCCAGTCTAAGTTATTCTTTTTCTCATAAACTCTTAACTCATGAGCTGTTTATCCTACATCCTTCCCTTCAGAAACAACAACAACAAAACTCTCCAAGTGTCTCTTGTGACCACAAACTGTGAGCAGCAACTCCCTTTTTCCCTTTGCCTTCACTTCTCTTCACTTCTTTGCCTTACTTGAAATCTACCTGGGCCCTGAGCAAACATTGAATGTCAGGGCCAAGAGTTGAGGTGGGTGCCTTTCTTGCTCCTCATTGCTACTTCCAAATTATCAAACCCTTTCGCTCCTGCAAAAATCACTCTTCTTTCAATGCTGATGTCATCTGTATATGCCACTGTTTCCTAGTTCTACTACTCTTCTGCCAACTTCCTAGTCACACCTCCTCATTCACTAGACTTCTGTTCCTGGCAAGGAGTTTTCCATTCTACCCAGTCTCCTTCCTTTATCCTTGGCGATTTTAATACTTAAGAGGATGACCCATCAAAAAGCCCTAGATTCTCAGTTTTTTGATCTCCATATTCTACTGACATTTTCTTTTTCCCACTTCAGTCACCCATTTTATGGTCACACCCTGGACCTTTACCTCTCTTAAAAAATACAAACCTTTTCAAAGATTTCAAATAGAAATATATTTAGGTTTTCAACTACAGCTTCCTATGCATTCAGTTCATTGATACAAGTAATTCCATATAACCATGTAGATTCTTCGATGGTGTGGGGCCATTTGATCCTTTCATTCTATCACTTTTTTATCCAACAGTCTTGTCCTGCCTTCACTTCTCATCTTGTTCAGCACAGATTCCATTACCATCAACATAGTACCTCCTTGAAAATACTTTTAACTTCCAGTTTCTTCTTTCCCTCAGTTGAACTCACCTTACGAAACCCCAATCACCTTGCTTCAGACTTTCTCCTGTTTACGCCTAAACAAGAAAGTGTTAGTAATCACTGAAGTTAAATAATCAGATGACTAATTTGACTTTAAATTCACAATTTTAGCTCACAGTCTGAATCTTGATATGGCCCAAAAATCTTGCAGTATTTCTCTAGTAAGTTTACTTTTCTACACCCCAGGATAATCGTGTTGATCTGGTTCCTCTCTCTTCATTTTCTACCCCACTTCTCCCCACCTGTATCTCTCAGCAGGTATCCTTGTCCATAGTTTGAGAATATGGAATGATCATATGGTAGTGTTCTCATCCTCCCATGACCAAATTCCCAAGCCTACCTGCCAATGAACCATCTTCACATTTTCATCAAATAGTAGTAATCATCAGATAGCAGTAATATATCAGAATATAGATGAAAACTTCAGAGATTGAGGCAGTTGACCCTTAGTGTTAAATTAGGGATGATGCCAGATTTAAAGGATGGTAAATATTGTTATATAGAAAATGGAAAGGCTTTGGTGGGGAGATACATGATCCAAGTTATGAGCAGGATAGGGCTTGGCAAACGACAGCCCTTGGGCCTATTGACTGTTTTGTAAAAAAAAAAATTGTGATGGAACACAGCCACTTCTGTTCACTTATGTACTGTCGATGGATACTAGCATGTAACAGTGGCAGGGTTAAGTAGCTGTAGTGGAGACCTATGATCCTTAAAGTCTAAAATGTTTACTATCTAAATAGAAAAAGTTTACCAGCCCATTTTAGAAAGATAACTCTGGAACATGATGGATAAATAATAATGGAAACAAATTAGATGCATAAAAAATATTTGAAGGGGAATTGTGATAGTTCAGATAAGAATGATTAACGTCTGATCTAAACTAATCATAGTAAACATGGGAAAGAGAAAAAAATTGAGTCATTATGTGTACAGAATCAGAAGGACTCAATAAACAATGAGAGATGAGAAAAAAAATAAAAATAGGTTTAAAAATGACTCCAATTTATCTATTTTTGGTGACAGGAGAGTGGTAGTGCTCTCAATTATGGTAGAAAAGGAGGGAGAAGTGAAAATCTCCAAGAATAATAATGATTTTCATTTTGGACAAGTTCTCTCTTCAGGCGAAGGCATGCCATTTTGCAAATTTCCCTTTTCTACACCTTTATTTCTAAACATGCTTCTTCTAAAATACAAATCCATTCTTCACAGAAGTTAATACCTCTTTGCCTAGGAGCAGATACTACTCTAAGATGACTGCATTTCTCTGCTGAATGCATTGCATTTGTTCCTGTTTAACTTCAGAGCTCTTTGGGGACATCTAGGATCACCTCCATATAGAAATAACAGTTAATTTCTATTTACAAATCCATTAGCACATGCTGAGGGGCAGAGACAACCTTCCCCAAATTTTAGTCATAACTCTACCACTTTCAGGATTTTTATTGTATCCAAGGGCAACTATGTCATCATTTATTTTATCTTTAAATAAATTCACTCCTTTACCAAAATTTATTTTTAAAGGCTACTTTATCTAACTACCACTAATTAGTAATTCATTCTATACTTGACATAAATAACCAATAAGAATATTATTTAACAACTCATTCACTACTATATACATGCCACCATTTATTACCATAGCTGCTAAAATATGACATTGTTTTCTATCTTACATAAGGTCTAATACAGTCCATGCAATCATGGCCTACTGCTGAAGATTGCAGAAGTATTACCTTGTTTTGACATCAGCATTTCTCTGATTCATCAAACCCTGATGTGAATGCTAGTTCAACTTTAAAAGAAACAAACAAAAAGACTATAGAAAATATGAATTGTTTATATGAAATGTTCCTTAGGATAATATCTTTAAAATGAGACCAATTCTCTGTGAAAATAATCTAGTGTCGTGTATAAAATTGTATAAAAGAGTAAAAGAGTTCTGATGGCGCATTGAAGGGCTGTCATTAAACCATTTTTTTTTTTTTTTTTTTTTGCTTTGTAGGTAGCAAGTTTTAAAACATTTTAAAACATTTTCTGAGGCATAAAAAGATATAGCTCTTTTGGACCTACAACAAAATGTTTATTTTGCACAACTCATTCTATTTGATATGTATAACACCTTAAGATGTAGTCAAATGTTTAAAAGTAATTATTAAGAGAAAGAAATTAGGAATTATGAGATTTCTTGGCAAAAGTAGGGGAGCTGATCTGCTACAGACAACACTGTAAGAGAAGCCTCAAAAAAGATTCTCTGTCCTTTGAGCTAGCAGTGGCCCTGGTATGATCTTTGTCCAAAAAATTTGTGAGCACAAATCCCTAGAGAAAATAAATATTTTGAACCATAAATTTTTAGGATGTCTCACTAAAAAACAGCAGTTGTAAATGTTGTTGCCTTTAAATCTTTATTTTAAAACTTAGGTTCACAGTTATATAAACAACCTCAAGCAAATTCAAAATGAAAAAGGTCCTACTGATATTATATATAGGGAATATGACTGACTCAATATAACTGGATCTATGAGCTACTTGGCATCTGAAGATTGGAACTTTGCTGCATTACTTCTAAATACATCTTAGGGAAAAGTGGGCATTTGTTGACCTCTTCCTTAGCTCCATTTTCACTTTTTTCCCAATCCGAAGGACTTCATTTTCTATAGAACTTACCCATCCCGGGTATAAAGCAGCCATGTGTTTTGAAGGATAGATCTCACCCCCAGGTCAAGTTCAGCAGAGCATCTTATACCTGACTACAGTGACTGTTCAAGGATAGGCATGTATCACATTTTGACCAATAGATATGCCAGAGATTTACTAAAGACTCCTACGAATGAAGTTTCTTTTTGTTCTTTGGGAGCTTTAGAGACTTGAGCTACAATGTAAGAAGAATGTGAGGTCTATTAATGCCAACATGAGAGGATCCAGCATGAAACTGAGTCCAGCACCTGGAGGACAGAGCTGCAAGAATCAAAATGGAGTTGGTGTCCCGATGGCATCATGAATCTGTGAATTAAGACTCCCCAAAAGCCTAAAGTCAGACAACCTGTGGGCAATTCAGTTACACGACTCTATATATACCTGCACTTTTTTTTCCTTAATCCATTTTAGTTCTGGTTTTCCATTATTTGCAACTCAAAGCCTCCCAGCCAGTATAGAAAGATAATCTGAAACATCAAAGAAGCTACTGTGTTTAGGTGGCCTGAGTTCTGGATCAGTTTTACTATTGAGCATTTGTGTAATCTTAAAGAAGTTCTTTGATCAAATCCTTTAGTTGTTTTATCCATGCATAAAATGAGAACGTTAATTCTAGATGCTTTCTGAAACACAGCACAGAGGCTAGAGATCCACCAATCGCCCTCCTTTTCCAGGCATAAGGTTGACTACATTTTCTAGTCTCCTGTGATTTTTGTTTGGGTTTTGTGACTTAGTTCTTCTAGACACTAAAATATAGAGAAAAGTGATGAAAGCCACATCAAGGTGTAACCTTTTAAAATACCATTCTCTTTTCTTTCTGCAGTGACTATGCAGCCATGATTGGTTTCCTCCCCTCCTGCTTCCCTCACTTCCTTATCAATTTCTTTTGGGAACACTTCCTTAATAAATCACTGACATATAAATAAATCCTTCCTTCAAGGTGTGCTTCTGGAGCCTCCATCCTAAAACACTCTTCTAAACAGAAAGGTCTATAAAAAAATCCCAGGACTCAAAAGGGGAAATATGATAGGGACAGTATCACAAAAACTTGGGGTAAGCCACTACCATTCCAACATGATTTGAGGAAGACTGGAAGAGTTTGCTTGAGTATCTGACTGCCACTAGTATTGAAAATGTTGACATTTCCAATGAATGACTTATTCTGTAGGCTCCAGAACCTTGCAGGGTTACTCTAAGAAAGGGGCATGGGCACCTCAAAGCCTTCATTTCCACCACCCCAATCACCAAGCTGACTTGGGCCCGGAATTCTAAATGCCACTAGATCACTGTAGTGTTTGGGAGGAAGATGAACTCAGACTTGTCAAATGTTCATCTGAAGAGCCCAATATATTTAGGGGATGCATAAGTTTATCGCTGACACCTACCAATGGCCAGACTGCAGGCTGGCTAGTTTGGGAATGGGTCAGAATGGCAATTCAGACTCACCTAACGGTGCTTTCACTTTGGCTTGCTTTTGAAACAGTAAACAAGCAAGGCAAAGGATGTACATGAGATTTGTTCGTAGACTAAACAGGAGGCACACCCAGAGCTGGATGACCTCATCCTTCCAGAGAGAGGGTTAGAATGGCTCTGAACTATGGAGTCACTTTATGTCATTTCCAGCATTTCAGACTTAATGAATGACATCCAGCAGTCAGTAGTCTGCCCTAACACCATTAAATATTTTTTTTCTGTGTCACATAACTGACAATTTCTGTGCTTCATCTTGCTACATCATTGAGCCTAACTGAAGTTTTAGTGCAGCAACAAAGTTACAGTTTACTATAGACCAGTATTTTGTTTTTAAGTAAACCAACTTTGGTGGCAGCAGCAATTGCTTACCCAGGGATATTTAAAAAGGCCTGCACCGATCTGTGGAGGATGCCAGAAGTCCCGTACCATTCTTTGCATCATGGATGATCTGGTAAAAAAGAGGTTTTAGTTAAAGAAAAAAAAAAAAAAACAACAACACGTATAAGGTAAATGAGCAAAAAGTGTTTTAAGATCACTGTAGTGCATGCTAACATTGTATTTCCAGAACATTTCTCAGGCAAAATTCTTAGTTGCCAGCTTGAAACCAAAAATCAACTTGAGCCGATTTAAGCAGGAAAGAACTTTATTAAAGCATGATGAGTAGCTTACATAATTACAGGACAGGCTGGGGAATAAGACTCAGAAGTTATACAGCCATGTAGCATGTCCCAGACACACAGCAAAGCTGGGTCCCTGTGGACGTCATTGCTAAACAATACAGGCTGAAGCTTGCAGGCCCGAACACTTAGGGCAAGCCCATATACCCTGGATGTCACTGGTAGCATCAAATGGCATGGCTCCATTATGAACTTGCTCTTGCTACAACTGTTCTGACCCACAAACTGTGTTCTCTGTAGCACCCAATTAAGTCTGGGAGAGTCATAAGCAGAGCCTAGACCACTCTAGTTGCAAGAAAGACCAGGATAGAGTACTTGATATACTGACACGACTCGCACTTAAACTCAGAATGTTGAGACTTCTCAAGAAATAAAGAGTTCTGATGTTGAATAAATGAAAACAATGATTAATATCTCTGATAAAGTTGTCTTTAATTTGAATTACCACTTTTTGTTTCCAAAAAACTCTAAGAATTTCTTTTAATCCACTGCATTATTATGACACACCTGTGGTTTTTAATTTAGTTATTGATGCACATGTTAAAATTCAGATCATTATTTCCTATCATTATCTTTATGCATGAAAAATCCTATTACATGAGTTATTATCACATGGGGTAATGACTGGAAAAAGTTCCAGCAGTTCTAGACTGAAATTCCAGTAGAAAGGGAGAGGGAGGAAACAACACATTCTTCTGATGTCTAATCTGATAGGTTTTGTTGTTGTTATTCATGGTGCAACTTGTTAAGTTCAGAAAAATGGACCCCAATCTTTATATCAAAGCTGGTCAAAAGGGGCATTATAATAATACCTGAGGCTGAGATAATGGATTATATCACTTCCTAGTGGGAGAGTGAGTTTTGCATCTTTTTAGAAGAAAATTTGGTAATTTAAGAGCTTTAAAAAATTCATTTGTTGACATTATAGAACAAAAGTCTGCAAACTTTCTGTAAAGAGCCAGTTAGTAAATATTTTAGGGCTTTGTGGGCCATATGAACTCAGACACAACTACTCAACTCTTCCATTGTCACTTAATAGCAGCCATAAATAACATAAATTAATAAGTATGGCTGTGTTCTAATAAAATTTATAAAAAAATAAAAAATTGGCCAAAGTCTTACAGTTTACCAAACCACAGGCAGGCAAGTGTTTAATTTTGCCCCTTTGTAACTACCTAAGAACTCTGAAGGAAGAACCCCAAGTGTCCACATCTGAATGACCTTAAATGAGCTTTGTTTACATCGTGGATAACAATAACGCAGTGGAGCTTAACTGTCTAGGTTCAGACTGGCTCTGTCATTTGCTAACAAATGACTTTGGACAAAACAAAACCCAGAGAAGACAAGAGCAGAACCATGGAACATGTTCATTGGAGAGATGGTGGCTGAGAACCCAGTGAATGCTTGATCAAGAAGACAGGATTTCAGTTAACGGTCAAACATGTACCACTCCTTCTCACCGACCTTACAAGGACAGTATAATGAGTAAGCAACGTACACATGAAGTAAACAGTAATTTGTGTCAAAGAAGCCCATGTTTTCCTTGATTCCACAGAGGAAATTCTAGGAAGTTCAGAATTCAGAACTTTGTGCCACAGAGAAAGATGGTCACAAACAATAGTATTTAAATTGTTTATAGTCAAGTATGCCGCAAATCTAGGTTCAGTACAATTGTTTTCCCCAAAGTCTTTCAGAAAATACAGGGTTACTCACAACCTCATTCTTGATTATATGTAGTCTCAAATAGGTCAGAGTAAGTTTCAGCATATAAAATCTGAACGTTTAGGAGTGATCTGTATGTAGTGTTGTGGGAATGTTGTGACGAAAACATATGCTTCACTTTTGGGAGGAAAACTGCTGACATGCATGTTATTTCAAACCCATAATTCTTCAGTTAAATCACAGATTTTGGAGGAAAAAAAAAAAAGGAAATAGCTCCCGCTGGTATTTTGTATATAGATTTTTTTTTCAACTTGTGAAGTTGCAGCACAACAGTAAAATAGTCACGTTTCTAGCAACATTTGGAAATACCCGAAATGACAACTGTGACAGCATTTAAGGAAACGGCGGCCCGGATGAGTTGATGTTACCAGTTCGAGGAACTGACACAGTTCCTAGGAGAGGCAGGACTAGACCCCAGCCTGGTGGTTACCTCGACTTTTCCTTAATGCTTTCCAGGGCTGTGCACCAGACCTTGACCTAACTTCACCCTGAGGACAGGGAGACCCTGCGACGATAGGATTAAGGCTGCGCTTCGAGGCTCACACACCTGTTCCTGTTTGGGTTGCTCCTTCTGCACGGGAACACCACGTCGGAGCACGTTGAGAGATAAATGCAGCAGGACGTGCGAACGTGCCTTACGCGTGTGTTCTCCAGAGTGAGACGTGAGCCGGACGACCACAGCGAGCTCAACTTTGCCCAAGGCCACTCCGCTTCTGAAGCATTAACTTTCCGGCCCCGGGGTCAAAACCGAGGGGTTCCACTTCCCCGAGCCACGTCTCACAGCACAGCACTCGTCTCTCCTCCACGCGTGACCAACACCCCTTACGCCGTTTCCCCTTCCCGCCTGCCCACTGCCTGTGACCCGCGGAGAGCCTCGCTCCCCCGTCTCGTCCCACGACCCCACCTTCGGGAACGCGCCTCGGTCCTCCCGCCTCCCACTCGCTCGTGTCTCCCTCGGGTCCCTCACCGCCTCCGGGGAGATCCGCGCAGACACACTGCGCACGCGCACCCAACTCGTCCGCGCTTGGCCTCATGGGTACGGCGGAAGCTGCGGCGCCGTCATTCTCGCGATATTTGCTGCAACCAATCGGCTGCAGCTGCCGTGAGCGGCGGGCGGACTTTTTTCTTTTTTTTTTTTTTCCCGCTCCAGCTGTCGCCTCCGCTGCTGTGTTCGCCCGAGTGGCCTGGCCGAGCATCATGACGTCCGCGTTGGAGAATTACATCAACCGTATCCTCGGGTGGCCGCCGCCGGCGCCGGCCGGACCCGCGGCGAGGCCCACGTCCACGCTGAGGAGGCCCGGCCGGGTTGGGATGGGCGGGCGGTTGGGGCCTCGTCGCCGCCGCGTGGGGCTTACGGATCCGGGACCCGCCGGTCCCAGCCCCGGGGCGGGAACCGCCGCACTGCTCCGGGCCCCGGCGCCTTTTAACTTTAACTTTTGGAAAGGTTCTGATTCTGAACATGTCCCGGTGTCTGTAGAAATCGGGTCTGCATCCTCAGCACTGCCGCAGGGCATGTGCGTTGGAGTTTGGGAATAACACGAACAGTCCCAGCGGCAAACTGTGGTGTCATAATCCATGTACTACTTGTTTCATGCCTGGGGTTTGCTCATTGTTCGAGGGTAGTAAAAACGAAAGGGGCGGTGCACAAAATCAATGAATTTCTGACCCTTTTCCACTGGGTCCCAACTTCTCGGTTGACAAAATGAAAATAGTAATTGCTGTTGTAATGGATCGTCTCAGGCGGCAAATAACTTCAAAAAGCCTATGAGACTCTTAAAGCACTCTACGTCTGTTAACGATTTAAAGTCTCAGGGCAGAAGCGCTACATCGGACACACACACATTCGGGGCAAACGTGAAATACTACAGACTTAACGATACGTTGATGATAGTTTTCCTTTTGAATTCCAGAAGCCAAGTCCTGGAAGACAGTGTCTTAAGCTCGAAATCACTCAACATTGATTAATCCAGCACTAATCCGCTTTTGTTTTAGAGACAGAAACGTCTGAGAAAGGGGGAAATGTGCTCAAAGTCAAAAGTGACAGTAGTCTTCAGTAAAAAGAGTGCCAGACAGTCCAGCTGTACTGAGACAGGTTACACTGGTCACATACAGAGAAGAATTTTCTTTTTCTATATTTTACGTTTCTAATTGTGTAATTATCCCACGGGATTAAAGAAGTTTGAAACTTAAAATTTTCGTTTTGTGAATGTAGTGGCTGTGTTAAATAGATGTATCTTAATTCTGGCATCATTTCCCTAGTAATTCAAACCACTTCCTTACCGTGAATTGCTTTCCTTGATTCAGTTATCAGGAACTGTTGCTGTTATTACTTCTGACGGGAGAATGATTGTGGTAAGTGTCTGACATACTCATTTTCTGCTTTAGGTTATAAATTTGACTATAGAACCTCTGATCTCTAAGGCGTAGGCACAGCAGCAGTATGTCTACATTACAATTTTTACATGATTCAGCTCTTTATCTGTGATAAATAGCTGCTGATCCATATTTTCTTTATTAATAAATGTTAGAGTGTAAGACACATGGCTCTAGGTGCTAGGATAAATATAATAGATTCTTACCTAAGAGAGTGTCAAGTCTAGTCTTCAGATATCTGGCTGTATTTCATATTTATCTTCCGATTTCATTTTTTATTTTCTTCCTCATTTAGTGCTCTGATAGTCACTGCATAAATCAATCATAATTTTCTTTGAAATTTTGTATATGCCTCTTAGAAACTTCTTTATAATTTAGATACTACATATATAGACTAATGGATATTTATGGCTTGTATTAATATTCTTTGACTATTAGGTTGTATGACTTCTGTAGGACAAATGATGATGGACCCTAAGTTTATTTCATCTCATTTGTCCTTTTATCACAGCATCTACTTTAATTCCAGAAAAATCTTGGATTCTTTTCTTGACCTGTTTCTTGATCAGAGGAATTTATCCTGTGATTTTTGGCTACCTAATTGTTTCTTTATATCTAATTCATATGGCTATTTGCTTTCCAAAAAAAAATTTTAAGGCAGCTAAATTTTCTGTTTTCTCATTATCTAATTCATGTAATTTAATATTTTATTTTCCCATTCTGCCATTCTGTTAGTTGTTTCTTTGTTTTGTATTCAATCTTTGTGATTTTTCTCGGTCCTTAAGTGACTTTGTTACCAAAGTGTTAGACTTTGCCATTTATTAAATTATGTTATGTACCAGACATTTTACATTTTACATGTATTATCATCATTAACTCTTCAGGATAGCTCTGAAGAACAATTGCTTCTGTATTCTGGGTAAGGAATAAAGCTCAGAAAATGGGTCATTTTCCCAAAGTCATATCTTAATAGGTGGCAGAACCATACTGAGATTTAAATTGGATTTGACTCCAAAGCTAAAGCCATTTGCCTTGCTTCCTTCTTAATCAAGAGAACAATCATGTTTTCTTTTAGGCATTTCATTGTATTTTGTCAAATAAGGACAGTTCAAAATATTTTAATCTCAACCCTTGAGGAAACCTCTTATTATTAAATATTTGCAAGTTGTTTTTTTATTTTGTGAAAACAAGTTTAAATTTTTTTCTACTTTTAACAAAGGATAGAAAATAAATTGGAAAATTGTTTTAATTTTATAGAAGAAGAAAGTAATTTTAAAAGCATTTTGAGGGGGTGGTTCCATAGAGTAGTGGTTAGCATGTCTGCTTTACACGCTGTAGGTCCTAGGTTTGAGCCCCATTGGAGCTATGGCCCATACCCACGGTGTGTCAGCCTCCCAGGTGTGCGCTGCAGGCGAGTGGGAGGAGATGCCCCTTCAGAGATCCAGTTCTTAAGGGGACAAGGCAACATCCATAGGTCAGGGGTGGAAGTGGTGGTGGTGGTGGTGGGGATTTTTTTTAAAAAAGCATTCTGAATATTAAAGTTTGGTAGTTTTGTATTTCTTTGACAGATGTATCATTTGATAGATTAACTGTGTTAAATGAAGCCAAAAGGCTATGTATGGGTGTGATAGCTATTTGCTACCTAGTTTAGTTTAGTACATATGTTGTATTTGATTCTCTTCCTAATTCTAGGTTATCATTTTCTCGTTATTTCATTCTAATTTTATATATCTTGATTTTTAAAACATGAAACAGCTTGATAGTGAGCTTGAGAGATTTAACCAACCAAGAAACCATAAATGATGTTTCTTCAGAAACTTGAATAGCATTTGAGACAGATTACACTAGGCCCATGTATTTCTTTATTTAAAATTAGGATTCTTCAATAAAATTTTATTTGAATATTTTCTTCAAGTTCTGGTTCTAATTATTATTATCTAATTATATCTAGCTGATTGCATTATTGGAAGGACTAAAGTAAATACGTGAGAGGCTCATTGAACACTTTCTAGCAAATAGAAAGTATTCATTATTAGTTATTAATACCAATTGAAGTTTGTATATATTTATGGTACTGATTTGAATCTCTGAAAATGGTAAATTATATTTGTTCATGTTCATATCATAGTCATACAGTGGTCTGGCTTTGAAGCTGTCTTTTCAGGGTTCAGATCTTAGCTCTAGCTCTACTACTTTCTACCTGTGAACCCTGAGAGATTACTTAATCTGTGCCTCAGTTTTTCTTCTCTGAAGTGGGATTATATCTACACATTATTGAGATAATGTGTGCAATTGTTTAGCACAGGGCCTAGTACTAATATGTAGCATGGAGTGATACTGTTAAACATTGCTATAGCTAATATTTATGGTTCCATATAAATGCATACGTACATATATGCATACATTATGTAATGTGTGTGTGTATGTATACAGATATATATGTGTAATTTTTCCTTAAATTTTATTTGTTTTAGTTTATATCTTTTGAATGTTAGCTCCTAGACTGGACTATATGGGCTTTTATGCTTCTTTCTTGGAAATACACTGGTACATAGATGTCCTTTGTAACCCAACAGCTCTGCACACTAGTCAGATGTGTGGTGTAATTATTTTACCCCTTAAAAAAATCAAGAGGTAAATTTTGTGCCCAAGAATACTGTTGGTTTAAAAGAGATATTCTGTTTTACAGTAGACTTATATGTAAAAAAGGTATTTCTGTTGGAGTGTTCAGCAACAAAAATTGTGTGGTTGAATTTGTACATTCGGGTAAACCAGAATATTTTTTTCTCTTTATTTTTTTATTTTTATTTTTTTTTAAATAGGGAACACTAAAAGGTTTTGACCAGACCATTAATTTGATTTTGGATGAGAGCCATGAGCGAGTGTTCAGCTCTTCACAGGGAGTAGAACAAGTGGTACTTGGGTTATACATCGTAAGAGGAGACAATGTGTAAGTAAAATGTCTTTTTTAATGCAAGTTACATATATTATAGGTGTATTGCTTTGCTATATGGAGAAGAGGTTTTTATTTACTGAGATTTGCCCATGTTTCAAATAGTTAAGTGGCCTGGATAGGATCCAGAATGGGCCCTGCCTTATCCTGAACACTATTAGAGAAGCTTCGTAGAGTGTTCTTCCATAACACTCCAATTTCAGAGGAATATAAATTTACTCGTAGGGTACCAAAGCTAGGGTTTGAAATCTCTATAATATAGCTGAACTTACAAATAAGTACTTATCCATTACTTTGTTTTCCTCCTTTAGTAGTATAATTGGCATACTTAATATGTCCTCAGTTAAGTTGTGACACACTCAGATGGTGGTTTGAGAAGATACATTTTAGTGGTAGCAATTTAAAAAATATCTGCAAGCTTGTAGAGCAACTGTTCAATAGGGCTGGTAGACATGTTATGTGTCTGCATTAAACACTATGGAATAGCTATGTATGGCTATGGAGGACTTGGCAAGTGGCTGGTTGGTATGACTGAAGAACTGAATTTTAAATTTGATTGTAATTTTAATAGTTACATATGGCCAGGAGCTAGTTTAATAAACAGTGCTATTACAGCAGCTAGAAGATTGTTCAGTCAATTTTCTAGTGAGAACTGAATAGAATTAAAACATGGCTGGAAGGCAGCAAAAAATATATTAGCATCTCATTACTTTGGGGGACAGGTAGGATATAGAAGATAAAGGAATACTATTCATTTGAATTATTTATCTTAAAAATCATTTTTAGGTGGTGAAATTTCATCTTTAATAAAAATCAAGGGTTTGTAAAATATTCTCTAGAGAAGACTTTTAGGTGTGAAGTTGTAAAGTGGCCTGTAAAGAACAAGAGGAAGGCAGAGCATGTGGGGCCCAGGTTTCCTGACCAGAACAACCCTGATTCTTTATATTGGGGCTCTGCATAATAGTTTATTTTAAGACATTTTCTCTTAAAGTTAAAGAACATATTTTTAAATTTTAATTAAAAAAAAAATTTTTAAACTTTGGTGTAGACCCAGGGTTGTGCTAAAGCCCTGGCTTACGAAAGGATATTGTTATATTTTCAGGAATTTTGCGAGCTGGTTAATTGATGATTCTTTGGTAGCTTGAAGTTGGCCAGAGTGATAGTATTTGCACTATGGGTGTCAGTAACACTGCAGAGCAGTCTCCCCATTTATCTTTGAAGAGCTGGTTTTAAAACATTTACCAGCACTCCACTGTCTTCCATAAGGATTTCAAGTGATACTTAGTTTTTAAGGGTGCAGTTAAGATCTTTATACTCTTAAGTTTTCTTCTGAGAAAATTTAATATATTCTCCCAGTTTGGTACTTTCCATTATTAGAGAACTAAAGGCTTTATGTAGTTTAAGCAAAATTGGGCAAGTTCTGTATTCAAAATATCCATCTATAGAATTTACTCTATTAAAACCAAACATATTTAAACAAGTTTCATATATGCCTTGTGATCTGGACGTAACAAAGACTATATCCAGCCAGAGAGCCATGGCTTGGTTACCTAGCATGGTATTAGTGAAATTAATAATATAGAAATTATGTTTGCATTAAATCAAGGAAAAGTTCGCTGGCTTTAACTTAAGCCAATCACATCAAAAAATCTTTTGTTAGATACCTAATTACCTGTTGCTATTATATTATTTTTGTATATAATCAACTACAATTTTTGGTCTTTAAATTGAGTAAACTGAGAAATCATGAAAAGGAAATTTATAGATGTTGTACACCATTGATGGATTTAGTTCATTGAAGTTACTTTAACAGACACTTTTATTTGCTGAACCTCCCTTCTCTGTCCCCCCTATATAATCCCTGGAGTTGAAATCATAGGATTGGAAGTTTTGGATTTTCATACCATATCTATTCCATTTGAGTCTTTTTCCCTTCACAGACTCATGATCCAATCACACTATATGAATTCTGTCTTTTAATATTGATCCCTTCGTAATACTTCTTGAGCTTTTTGACTTAAATGCTCATTCACTACCTCATGAAAAAATTTAGTTTTCACTTTAAGTAGTTTTTTTTACTTTGTTCTCTCAGTTTTAGTCAGATATAAGATTGTTTTAACATGTTTTCCTCCTCAAATAATTTCAGTGCGGTCATTGGAGAAATTGATGAAGAAACAGATTCTGCACTTGATTTGGGGAATATTCGAGCAGAACCTCTAAATTCAGTAGCACACTGAGAAAGAATGACATGCATTGAACATCTGTAAATCTTTGTACAGCGACTGATTATTCTGAGGATGATGTGTGGAATTTTAATGAATGTGTAATTGTGCAGTTTTGACTCCATATTGATTCATTGTAATATGGTATGTAAATTAAAATATTTTTACACTCTTGAATAAATAATTTTTGCCTAAATTATAGGTTTGGTAACTTGATTTTTCTATTAAATGATAAGAATATCTAGTGACTGTTTTGAGAACTTTTAGAAAAAATATCTGATATTTAAATATTTATGAAAACTATTTGAAAAGAGAAGTTTGTGGGCTATATAAGTCAAGCATACAAATACCATCATTAGTGCAGGATACATGTGATGCTTTTTTCTGTTTTTTAAGAGCATCGCAGGAAGGTAAGTCTTGTCTTCTACAGTTACCTGAACCATCTCCATTTATCACACAGCCCTAGTTTGCTCTTTAACAATTTAGAATTGTGGGTAAAAATGTGTTTGGTTGAGAAAAGGAAAATTACAAAGTTGTATATTATCTGAAAAAAATTTATTCCATTAGTCTTAAGAGCCATTTTAGCTCTTAATTTTAAGAATTGTGGAATTACTCGTATTAGAGGAGTATTTTTGTTATTTTAAATGTGACTAAATAAACCTTAGGTTTGTATTGAGGCATGCTTTCTGCTATTGTCAACAGCTTTCTATGACTCACTGGTTACATAAACCTGATTTCAAAAGAAGTAAACATTGTTTCCCAGAGCATTCCAGGCCTACTTTTTGGTTAATTGGGTGAATCAATTAAGTAGTTAATATCTCTCATCTACAAATAGGCCGTTTTCCAAAACTTTCTTGAAATTGATTATACTTTTCAAAAAAATCCATAGAAGCAATGTTATAACTAAGTAGTGTCTAGCTATCCAGGGTAGTCAGAAAATCTTATCACCTCATATGTAAGCCAAAGTGTATCTTTGTGATAAGAAGAAAATGGAAAAATATTTGTATCCTTATAATTCAAACAAGTAATCTTTTTTCTTTTTAATGAAAGTGTTTAAATAGGTATCAGCAAGCTTTTTCTCTAAAGATGCAGATAGTAAATATTTTAAGCTCTAAGGGCTATATGCTTTGTGTCTCAGCTATGTGGCAGCATGAAAACAGCCACAGATTATACATAAATGAATGGACATGGCTGTGTCCCAATAAAATTTCATTTACAATAAAAGGCATAGGTTGGATTCCATCTGCAGGCCATAGTTTGCTGACCATCGGATTAAATAAGAGTGGCGGCTAAATTGTATAAATTGTGAGAAGGACTTATAGAATGGATTCTTTCAGAGCCTAGAGGTAGATTTAATTTGTATTTTTTAATTAAAACTATTAAACATCGTAGATTTTGGTACACAAAACATTTTCAGAGAAAAATATCTTCACTATTTCACAGAAACAAGACTTGTCAAGGAGAGAACCGTTAAGATAGGTATTTTCATTGGTCATCAAGCAGCATCGTCCAGAATAATTCGGTCAATATTCTGATGTTCAGGGCTGTCTGGGAGGCTTAGAAGAAGATTAGCTAGTATTGAGTACTCACAAATATTTGGCATTTGTAATATAAGATTTTATAATCAGTTTTTTGTAATAAAATGAAAATTATGTAAAGTGGGTGAAACAGGCAAGTTTAATTGGACTATTTTTATAAAGAATGGTATTTTAAATTGGTAATTTCAAAAATCAAATAAGGAAGAAAGGCCACTCAATTGCTAAGTGAACTAACTGTATTCTAATAGCACAAATAAAGTCCAGAGTCAGATGTTTTTCCTACATACTTGACTTATCAGCACAAATTACACATAAACCAGTAAACATAGTCCCCTTCCTCACAGTAATGAGTTTCTACTATGATGCCTTTTGCCTTATAAAGGTGTATTTTCTTGATGTCAGGAAAATCATTCCCAAAATATGAATTGGTCATATTTATTAATGGTTGGTAGGGGAAGTGAATGAAAATACACCAAATGGTACATGCAATTCTGTATTGCTGGGTCCACATGGTAGTTTTTATGCTCAACTAATTCAAGTTGGATTTCTTTGCAAGAGCACTGTAAGGGAATCACAACCATGAGTGGTAACGATTAATATGCAGTATCAGGTTTCTATATTCTTTATTGAGACTTATTTTGGAATCAGTTTCTTATTTATAAAGATGCTCAAATAAATTTTAACCTATAATTATCTTCATTCTTTGTGTCTTAGATACTATCTGAGCCCAGCTTAATAATGAATCAAAGAAATAACTTTTTCTTGGTGCAACGTTTTCACTGAAGTTTTGTAAAGGGCAATTAACTGCTAAAAGGACAACTTTTTAAATGAAAAGATATTATCTAATGTAGTTTAAAACATTGCTTTTACGTTAGAGCACTTTGATAAGTTATATTGCCTTACCTGCTGACAATTTAGGCTTAAATATTGCTAATCTAGATGCCATAAGAATAAGATTATAGATAAATATTAATATTTGCTTAAATATCCTGTATTAACTTTATAAAATTGGAAATTTTAACCTCATGTGAGATACAAGTATGATTAAAACTTTTCAGTAGTAAATACTACTGGAAATATAGCCTATGTCAACATTTTTCTCACATGGAACACAAAGGGTTCCCCATGTGGACAAGAACGTGTATAGTCCTTTCATAATGGCATGGGAACCTACTTGTGTAATAGCCAGAGTTATAAAGCAGTCCTTAACAGGTTCCTTTAGTATAGTATATTCTATATGGTATATTTAGTACAGCATATTCTATATTTAGTATAGTATATAGTATAGTGTATAGTATATTCTGGATTTCATCTTCAAAATTAGTAGGTCATGTTTACTGAGTGCATACCAGGTGCCAAGACGAGGCTAAGTGAAAATTGAGGCTCAACAGAGTTCTGTGCCTTAAGAGAGATCACACTTGTGAGTAACAAGGCTCCAATTTGACCAGGGCTTTGTACTCCTTACATAATACTGCCAAGCAGCAGAAAGCATAATCTCAAAGTCTCTGCTCTCAAATATCTGTCAGAAGCCTGATGGAAAAAAGTACTTAGATGATCTAAGACAGTCCCCAAAGCTCCACTGTGGGCCAATTTTAGTATAATTACCTGCAATACTTTAAATATTTTTGGGCCCTACTCTCACTATTGTGTTTCATTATATCTGGAATGGGGCAAAAAGGAATATTGGCTAAATAGCGAAGTAAAGAAATTGTGGCGAAATTATTAAAAGAGCTGGTGTTTGTTATATGCCTGAATGAATCCTTAATTATACCTCAGAATCCTTACTTTTAAGACAGCGATAATACCTGTTTTACAAGGTTGTTACAAATGAAATTTGCATTTAAGACTTGGTCTGATTTGATTTGGGGGATATAATAGTAAACAGCTATTACTCTAGGTATTTGAAGGTCAATGCGAAAAAATTACAAACAGTCTTGTTACCTTAGTTTTTCAGAGTCTCACTTGGCCGTCATCTCTCTATAAGAGACTGGAGTATCTAAATTATGAGGATTTCAGGTTAAGTGCAAGGTATGTATAATAAAGTGAAAATTTTGACAAATATACAGTAAGAGATTAAATTTGTTTATGGCAATCATATACTTGACTCAAGTTATAAAATGAAAACTCAGATGGACCTCATTCTGAACTTGCGTAGTTATATACCTCATTTTATAAATTTACTTTTACTAATTTTATATATATATTTTTAATTTGGGGCTCTTTAAAATATTTGGGACTACGGCCATGCCACCCTGAATAAACCCGATCCCCTCTGATCTCGGAAGCTAAGCAGGGTCAGGCCTGATTAGTACTTGGATGGGAGACCACCTAGGAAGACCAGGTGCTGTAGGCATAAAAAATTAAAAATAAGGGACTATAAGATTACAAGGTCCTTGCAATCTATGAGGTCAACTAAGCATTGCCTCCCCTAAAAATAAACAAATGAATAAACTTGGGTTGTTTGCAGTTTTTAAGTCATGGGCAAATTTGATAAAAATTACTATTTACATGTAAGATTGAAAAAATGTTACAAGGCAGAGCTCTCTCCATCCAGGTTGACATTGGTTCATTAAATAGCATAGTGTTTTCATTCAACCAGATACAAATTCATTTAATTGCAAGATATTTAGTTCATATTCTCATCTTGTTTACAAGGATTATTCATGTGAAATATAGTCAAAAGCGTTGATGTGATCCTCTATAGTGGGGAAATTAGGTGACAAGGGCATAGTTGGGATGGTCTTCATGAATTGATGCTGCCTCCTATTGATCACTGCTTCCTTTTTCATATGTCCACAAATTTAAAAAACAAAACAAAACAGATTTTAGAATTTTGTCAGGGGTGTTTGTCAAGCCATTAATGTATGTTAGGTACTGTGCTTGAAGCTGGATAAATCAGGGAACAATATTAACAAGTTCTTGTCCTTGAGAGGCTTGTAGATATAAGCCTATGTAGATACAAGTCTATGGTACATCAACCAAATCATCTTGACTCAAAAGATTTGCTATCCAAGGTCATGAGTTATTTCACCAAATCCTTTCAGAACTCTAGGATATAACTTAATGGAGCTTGGCTTCATATAAAGCAACTAAAAACTCATTTTAGGTAGATTTAATTTGCATTGAATTTTCTTAGCCTTTTTTATGTTTTAAGATTGCAGAGTCTATGTAGGTTGCATAACATGAAGGATAAAGGCAACATAAGATTCCACCAGTAGTTCTTTATCATTAGCTAACATTGTACCATCTGTGCCTGGTGTCATCATTTGATAAACGATTTGAGAACTATTCTCCAAGACATATTTTCTTAGGTTTAGCATTAAAAAATGATAAAACATTTAATTTCTATATTGATATTTTTTGTTATACCCTTTTATATCTACCTTTTTGCACATGCTTTTTTCATTTAAATATTTTTTAAAATTTATAAACGTATTGCTTGTCAGAGTGGCACAGATTAAGTATTGCTAAAAATGGGATCAAAATCTCATCCTATTCTACTCCAGTATTTTTTAAAATATGTGATATGGCTTCTTTTCTCATTAGGATATTTCAGTTATACTGTAAACAAAGTTTGAAGTTTAACTTTTCCCACATACTGGCTTTACAAATATCATATAATGGAAATTGTTATTACGTTTGAAATATATTAAAAGGAAAATAATTCAGGAGTGGGGGTGGGTGGGAGAGATTGTTGGAATACAATGCATTATGTCATGTATAAAAAAACTAGAGTGTGTGTGGGGGGTGGGGGGTGCAGGCAGGAAAATAGTGTTCTGTTTGATGCCAAAAATGCAATAATATCTTTTCATCTAATTTTCCTCGTATTAAGAAAATCATAAATTATAACATGTCATTGTTACTTTACAAAGAAGAAAACACATAAGCATACAAGTTGCAGAGTGCTGTGATATGGCTTATGTGACATTTTAAAAAATGATCTGAAAAAGATCATAATGATGGCTAAAATTTTTAAAATTTATTTATCTTTAAAGTTAAATATTTTAAAAAGTCTTTAGATCTCTCAAGTTGACTTGTTTTAACATAGTTTCTAAGGTTTCAAAGTTCTTCAGTTTTCACAAAATATTTTAAACCCTAATGTCTATTAGGTGGTCTGTGGTTTGTAATTTTATGACTTGCTCAGCTACTACATCATTTGTAACTTGTATATATAATATATAATATATAAAATTGTATATATATTATAAATCATTAGATAACATATCTATCATTACATGTAAAAATTTAGTGTCTCTATTAGTAATGGCCAATCATATTAATAGGAGAGAGCTATCAGAGGCCAATTCTGATATGAAAACTATTGGTTCTCTACAAACATTCTAACTGATGATCTTTATGAGAATAATGCCCAGTCTCCATGTTGATCCTAAACTGTCTTAGAAAATGGAAACTAACTTTTATACTTGGATACTGATACATGGATGGATTTCAATGAACTCTCCTTGACAGATTCGGGCCCTTTAGATTCAGAGAACCCTGCTGGACCTTGGAAAGCATGGCAGCCTTTACTAAATTTGTGGTGAAGACACAAGTCACATTGGAGATTTTTGTTATTTGGTGCAATTCTTTACTTGAATGGCCAACCTTAGTAGTAGAAGCCTAAGGAAAACAGTCCCCAATTGTTCTGGGAAAAGATAACATGGAAATTTTCATAGCCTGATGCAGGCGACTACATGGGACATAGTTGTCAGGAGAGACCATCTGGGAGCAGAGAAAGGAGACTGATCTTTCCATGCAATACTATTTGAATCTGATGGCTTAAGCTCATTTGTATTAGCAATCCTTGATTTGTGTGTTACACTTGCCTCACCCTAGTCCCAGCCTTGATTTTGTGGACAAGAACAACAGAACTCTCAAAGGGAATCTAGTATGAATGTCCAGGTGATGGTTTAAGCTCTACACCCCATTCTGACTGAATTGGGTAAATGCTTTGGAAACAATGGCTGAGCACTTCAGTGTGAACTAAAGGAGTCCAAGTGTAGTTTACTACTGAAGGTCTGGGCCAGCTCTTATGAACAATTTAGTCTTTCCCTACTAATTCAAATTGTCACAATGATCAAGTACTAATACTCATATATATTTGCATATGTTTCTAGACCTTTTATTCTATTTTATTCATTTGTCTGTTCTGCCAGTAAAACAGTATTGGAAATTAACAAATCTCTACTTAAAAAATCTTAATAGCATCATAATAGTATATTAGAATAACCTCACAAATAATTCTAATTTTTGAAATTGTGATTATTTTGATTTGGTTTACAGAAAATTATCAGAATTATACGTGGAAAGTTCACATAATAAATACATCTTTTGTTCAAGAACATGAACCACTCCACTTGAAGTTTTTCTAAGATTCCTTAGCAAAGCATCTATCTATCATCTATCTATCTATCTATCTATCTATCTATCTATCTAATCTATCTATCATCATCATCTATCATCTATCTAAAAATATGTTGATTAAAACAACAAGTAGGTTTATATATACCTATTAGATCAGCCAGAATCCAGAACACTGACAACACCAAATGCTGGTGAGAATGTGGAGCAACAGGAACTCTCATTCATTGCTTATGGAAATGCAAAATGGTACAGCCAATTTGAAAGACAGTTTGGAAGCTTCCTATAAAACTAAACATATTTTTACAATACAACCCAGCAAACACCCTCCTTGATATTCACCCAAAAGAGTTGAAAACTTACGTTCACACAAAAACCTGAACATGGATGTTTATAGCAGTTTTATTCATAATTTCCAAAACTTGGATGCAACTAAGATGTCCTTCAGTATGTGAATGGACATCCAGACAACAGAATATTATTCAGCACTCAAAAGAAATCCATTATCAAGCCATGAAAAGACATGGAGAAACAAGGAGGATAGGTATGTAAATGGACCTGTGAACTATCGTTATAACCAAATATCATTTAAGCTCAATAGAGGAAATTTTTCATGAAATATATGTACAACAGGTATTACCTATGAATAAATTAATATTTAATAATCATTATTATAAATGAAACTTAGAAGGATCAACTAGTACAATTGCCATTATTCAGGTGCTTTACTTTAAAGAGAAATAGGAAAGCCTTTAATTGGCACTGAGAGCTAACACTTTAATTTTACTTTTCTCAACCTACACAGACCAGAAGTAGCCAGGAATTTTTTATAGTTAGAAAAATCCTGATAGATGGGAGTAAATGTCCCAATATAGCTTAATTCACTTTTGATGGGTGAATGAAATAGATAAATAAACTTGGAGCATTCACTATTTTAAAAGGAAAAGTAAGGAAAAGTAATAATTTTGATTCTAATAATTTAGAATATATATCATCTTGTAAGTTTGCTTTTATTAATTTTTGATGTTCACAATTAGGACCTAATTCTAGTCTCTCTAAAATTTATAAGACATAGTAAACACATATTTCTTAATTTTGAAAAGAAATGATCTACTTTTGATTAATTCAAAGAAACTATTCTAACGAGAGAGATCATCCTTAGGTTTGTGAGTTTCTGTTTCTGTACTTCCCTAGGATAGTTTGCGTATACTAAACATTCATGAGAATTTTGCAAAAAAAAAAAAATAATAATAATAATAATAATTGGAGGGATAAAATAACTGATGAGAAAAGAGGAAGGGAAAATTAATCATAAATAAATGTGAAAAATGACCACTCATAAATTTAAACACATAGACTTGCCTATCACATTTATTTAGAGATTTTTTTCTCCCCTTCATTAATCTTGCTTGTACCCTCTAAGAGTTGATGTTAATTACTATTCTTTCTAAATTTTTATTTTCTATTTTCTTTATTTCTCAGAAGAATATTGAAGAATATTGAAAACAAGCCTTGATTTGCAGTTCTTGCCACTTTTCATCACATAAATATTCCTATTTCTAATTTTAAGCCTTCAGTGGTCCCAGAATATTTAATAATGTGTCCTCAGGTATGATATGAATGAATTCCAGTCCACCACTGTGTGGATGGTGTTTTAAGTGAAGTGAAGGCACAAAGACTATTTAGAAGACCATAACAGTAATCTAGGCAAGTGATAAATAGACTGAATTAAGATAGTAGAAAAAGAGACAGGTTTCAAGTAGAATAAATAGAAGGGAGTTCATGAGAAAATAACCTTTCCACATGTCTTCATATTCCTCATATGGAGATTGGGCTCCTGATGGCTTGTTCTGTTGCCTTAAATAGAATGGAAATTTCATTTATTGATCCTCCAAATAAAAGATACATCTTGAAATAGGAAATGAAGGGTTGAGGGTTTTTATTAAGAGGTACAGGCAGCTTAGTGTTTGCTTGGGCCTGGTGTCAGGAGCTTGTAGACATGCACGAGGGCAATATTCTCTAAATTAAGTTGATGGAATTGGCAAAACAAAATCACAAAGCAGAATACTAAACACTATATGATCACAGTGGCAAGACAAACCAAACAAAACACCTCTGTGTATATTGTATTGATTGACATACTAAATATGTGGGTGTATGTGTTAGTATACTAATATATCATGCTTATTATAGAACATGAAGACATACATAGTCATTTTCAGAGGAAGACAGGTGCAAAGAGGTTCTGATACTTTCATTCCTTACCCAGGGATTGCTTTCTGTATGCCTTGAAGTGTTATGCACTGTTCTTTGGAGATCTCTGCTCTTAGGAGCATTCTGAGGGTAGAATAGGGATTGACCCTGCCACATTGTGATCCTCTCATGGCCAGAGAGCTGCCTACTGAAGGCTTCAATGGAGATGGACCAGGGTCAGGGGTTTTGAAAAACAAACACTTCGTGGGTCAGTTTCACATTAAGTTCTGTATTCTCATTCCCATTGCCACCCCCAAATTTCTCTTTAAACATTACAACCCACTTTTTTCCCTCTGCTCCATGGAGTTAAAGAAAAGTTCTGTGTTCAAAATTATATTCAAGAATTCAAAAGGTAGATAAAAGCAGAGATTATTATTCATATATTTATTCATTCATTCATTTGATAAACATTAACAGATCACATAACATACCAAACCCATTCTGGGAGTTGCAAATTATCCAGGGACTAAGTATTCAAAAATGTCTGTCTTGTCAGAGCTTACATTATGGTGGCAGAAAGAGAACTCCAGGAAAGGGGAGCAACAAGGTCAGAGGCTATGAGACAGGAACATGCTAAGTGTGTTGGGGAAACAACAGAGAAACCACCATGACTGGAGCTATGTAAGTTTAAGTAAGCAGAAGGACTTGAGGTTAGAGATTAAAAAGTGAGGATGTGGAGGAGTGGGGCCACAGACCATGTAGGGCCATGTGGTTATAAAAATTTTAGCTTTTATTGTGAGGCATGTAGAAAGTGGCAAATTTTTAGCAGACAAGTTAAATCATCTGAAAGCATTTTAACTGGACCATTTAGTCTGCTGGGTTTAGAATAGAGTAGAACAAAGGTGGTATATAAGGGCAGAAACAGGTATACCAATCAAGATTCTTCTATAAAACATTAAGTTAAAATAATGCAAATGAGAGAGGTAATATTGGCCTGAGCTACACTGATAGCAGGGGTCAAATTCTGTGTGCATTTTGGAAGCAGTGCATCAGGTTGTACTAAGTAAATGTGTACTTTGAGAAAGGAGGAAGTCAAGGATGACACAAAGACTTTTGACCTGAGCAACATGAATGGAGTTACCTGTTCTTTAAGAAAGACAGCAAAGGTAAAATGTCAGGAGATTGGTTTAGACACATTAAGTGTGAGTGTGAGATGTTTATATAGTCTCTAAGCAACTAGATACATCAGATTGCAACTCCCAGTTTTGGAATTGATAGTATATAGATGGCATTTAAAGCCATAGGACTAAATGAGATCACCCAGAAGGGATTATGGATAGTAAAAAAAAATCAAATGGTTGCTGGATATATTTTGTGGTTAGAGTTGACAGGATTTACTAGCCGTTTAAATGTAAGTGTAAAAGATGAGATTCAAGAATAACTCCAAGAATTTTTGGGGATAAAATGAAGTTATTGATGGACTGATCCTGGGTCTCTCCAATATTGGAGATAAAGAGAAATCAGTAAACTAGAAATCAGTAAAAAGAAGTGGTTAGAAAGGATGGACTCAAGCCAGGGACATATGTTGTCTTAGAATCTAAGTGAAGAAAGTGTTTTGTGGAGCAAGCAATAGGCCTTGAAAGCTACTAGATTAATGTGAAAACTGAGAAGTGACAATTGGATTTCACATGTTGGAGATCATTATCAATTGTACTTGAAGCAGTGTTGATTGAGAGAGGTGGTAAGACAAGGGTAATGATGGGAGTTGCTTTAAGTGAGAATGGAGGAAGAAAAATTGTAGAGAGAGTATGTAAGATTATGGGTAACTACAAGGAGTTTTGGTTTAAAGAAATGAGACAATGGTTGTAGTGGTAGTATAAACATTTTTTTGTTTGTTTTTAGGATGGACAAATACCAGTGTGGGCACCAGGCCCAGCTGAATCCAAGGACTGGCTGGTCCAAGGTGTGGCTGTGATCCAGGACCACGGCTAGGAATAGGACCCTGGATTTAGAATGTTATGTAAACATAATTCAGCTTGTTGTATCACGCATGTGTGGCTGAGTGCCTCTATTGTACTCTGACCTGTGTGGAGCCATGCAGTACCCTGGGGAGCAGAAGGGGAGCACAAGAAGGGGAGCAGAAGAAGTGGGTACAATACCACGTTCCCCCCAATAGACTGCACTTCCCCCAATCGAACTGTGCTCCGCACAATAAAGTTGGTGCCTGCCATTTCATTCTCATGTCAGCCACTCCAGCATTCTTCCAGCTGGGCGTCTTACCATCGAACCTTCCCTTCTTCATCAGCTCGGCATCAACAGCTAGCATGTATTTATGATAATAAGAATTGGTCAGCAGAGAGGGAACTTTAAATGCACATGAAGAAGCAGGGGAGAGGGGGTTGCTGAAGCAAGTTCGTGGGTAGGCTACAAAGGATGGGTTCTAGTACACAAGAGAAGTGCTGGCCTTTGCTAGAAACATAGACATATAGAATGAACAGGGAATATGGTAAAATATTTTTTGGCAAGCTGTAAATAGGTAGCTCCTGGGATTCTGCAGAATTTCTCTTTGGATTAATTCTCTTTTCTCAATTAATTAGGAAACTAGGTCATGAGCCAACAATGAGTTTGAAAAAAAGAGACATAAAATGGTCAAGAAAAGTGGGAGTGTGAATGGATGAGAAAAATATCAAAGGATTGTTGAGAAGCATACCAATCCACTTCAGGCACATTTTCATGAAATAAAAGCGAGACAAGACAGTATGTCTTAGTTTTTTGTATTTTTCTTTAGTCATATTCAGTGGCTCAGGGTAGACAAGTTTAGGCAGGAGTTTTAGACTTAAGGAGGGCTGTAGTTTAAACAGAGAAGAAAAGGAATGGGGAAAACATATTGAAGGTCTGTGCATGGGAATGGTGATAATAACTAGCAGAGGAATTTAATCTTGGTAGGTAGGTTAGTGAGGTTAGAGTCGGTGGTGAAGATGAGCGAAAGGTGGCAAAATGAAAGGACTCTAGGCCCAATGAGTGGGAAGGATTTTGGGAGTTTTGTGATTAGAGAAAATGAGCTGGATATGAGAGGTGGTGTTAAAAAGTATGTTTGAAATTGAGATTATGGAGGGATCTCAGTGATTTTTAGAGATGGGCTGCATCCTGTGAATAGTATTGGCAGAGGCTGGGGGTTTGCTGGATGGAGGGCAAGATCACTGGAGGAAATGCATCCACACCACAAGGTAGGTAAACCTGTTTGTCAAGTTCAAGCCCTTCGGTCTCTCCTTGAAGGAGAGAGTGCTGTGGGCAAGAAAGTTGTTAGATTACCATCTAACAGGAAGACTGAGCGAAGCAGTTTAAAATCTTAAGTGAGAGTGTGGGTCTGGGTGCCCCTGAGACTGGGTCCCAACAGGGTGGCTCCGGGACCTGGGCGTTGCCAGGCAACCAAGCCTGGTGTGATGTCTCAGGCAAGCGGCCCGGCGCACTTCCTGCCTCTGGCCTACTTCCGGTTCCGGCGGCTGCATCCAGATGCTGCGGGGGCAGCCTGGCCGGGGGTTTGTGAGCCTGGGGGCCCGCAGAGGGGCGTTGGGATGGTTAGGAGCCCCGGGGAAATCCCGGTAGGACTCGAGGGCCATGTCCTATGTTGCCATGAAGAAACTCTTCACCTTCTGGAAAAGGAAGGATGGGCCCCAAGGTCCCTCCTCACACCTGTCTGGAGGCCGGGCCAGTCCTGGGCCACCCACCCACCTGGGCTACAACCTCCGGGATAAGGATCTAAAGAAACTGCATAAAGCTGTCGCAGTCGGGGACTTGGAGAAGGTGAAGAAGTACCTCCAGCTCAAAAAACATGATGTCAACACTCGGGACAGAGAATACAGGTGACCAGCATAGGGAAGGGCAGCGTGGAGGAAAAGCTGGGGCCGCTGGGCCACCGAGTCACCTAGAAACAGGACTTGTCAGGGCTACCGGACTGGTTGTCACTACAGGTTTCCATAGAGGAGAGGTCTGGTGACCTTTGTCAGAGGATGGCACTCCCAGCAGTCAGTTTATCTTTAAAATGCTTATCTGGATATTTGAGGCCATATTAATGTGTAGGCTCTGATTCCCTCCATCCCTCCCAGTGCCTTAATCTCCACTGGGCCCTCTGCCCTTTTCCCATCCTGCTACTTTTTCATTTTCCTTCTCTGTAGCGTACATTGTCTCCAGCCACCTAAGGTTTACCGTGTTACTAATGTACTGATAGGAAAAGACTAGAGGTGATATCCCAGAACAGTGCTTATTAAGATTTTGAGACTTTTAAACAGCACAATTAACTTTTTAATGTGAGTCTTCTGAGAATTTTTTATTTCAATTGCAGGGTATTAAAAAAGAAAAACAATGCCACTTACTACAAAAAAAATTAATTTTATATAATAAGAAACTAATGAAAATATGTACTATCTGTGCCTACCTGAAAATCTTTCAGGGACTTTTTAAGTCATAGGGTATATAAAGTGCCATCTTTCATCACAATTGAGTAACTTAGAACAGGATTGGTGCCAGCTACCTAATAGTTTCACCTTTTAACAAGAACAGAGTTACCTAATGTATCTTTATTCTTATACCACTTCACTGAATTACTTTACAAGGTCATGGATAACTTTAACATAACTTTATACAGTGGTCGTTTCTGTCTTACCTGGTTAGCATCTCAGCCAGGTATCTCACTTGTGCTATTAGTAGTATTTGAAATATTGTCTTGTCTTTTAGGATATTTGGTTTACCTGACATTTATTCTGCTTCTATGGATACTTCAAACTCCTTTGCTGAGTTCTCCTCATCTTCCTGACTGATAAAAATTTGAGGGCTTAGACCATGAATTGATATTCATCGTCTCTCTCTTCTTGCCTGGTGAAGAGAGATTGACTTTAAATATCTATATTCCAGTCTTTCCAACTTTTTATTTACAGCTAGACCTCTCTCCTGAACTCGAGACTCACACAAATGCCTACACTTCCACTCAGGTATCTAACAGGCTCTGGGTATGCTGCTGAACAGGCTTGTGGAAGGGTGGGAGGGAAAAGGAGGGGAAATCCCTGATTTCAAGCTACCAATGTGACATTGTTAACTAGTTCTAGTGTTTCCTGAAAATTTAACAATTGGCTTGTAAAAGCCACTGGCTTTATTTCACCACTGATCAGGTATCTCAAACACCCCTAAACTGCACTCCTGCTATTCTTCCTGAGATTTGCTCTTCTTGTTCTATGAATGCAAATTCTTTCTTACAGTTGTTTAGGCCAGAAACCCAAGTCATTTTTAACTCCTCTCATTCTTTTACATCCTGATTCAACCACAAATCTTGTTGGCTCTACCTTCAAAATATAACTAAAATCCAACCATTTCTTGCCAGTTTCACAATTATCAGCCTAATCAAAGCCATTGTCATGTCTTAACCAGAATTATAGGCCTTCCAGCTAGTTTTTCTTTCTTTCTTTCTTTCTTTCTTTCTTTCTTTCTTTCTTTCTTTCTTTCTTTCTTTCTTTCTTTCTTTCTTTCTTTCTTTCTTTCTTTCTTTCTTTCTTTCTTTCTTTCTTTCCTTTCTTTCTTTCTTTCTTTCTTTCTTTCTTTCTTTCTTTCTTTCTTTTCATTATTTTTTTTTTAGGCGAGGCAACCCTTGATTGACCTTACAGATTGCAAGGATCTTGTCAGTTTACAATCCCTTATTTTTTTATTGTTTATACTTACAGTACCTGGTCTTCCTAAGTGGTCTCCCATCCAAGTACTATCCAGGCCCGACCCTGTTTAGCTTCCAAGATCAGACAGGATCAGGCGTGTTCAAAGTGACATGGCCATAGACTAGTTTTCTGTCTTTTAAACTTTTTAGTTCATTCTTAACACAGCCCAAATGACCATGATTGTATAAAATATATGTTAAATGATGTCATTTCTTGCCTTAACAACTTCCACTGGCTTTCCAGTGGCTCATATAGCCCTACATCACCTTCACCTCCACCCTGCTATCTGTCTGATTTTACCTCCTATAACTCTCCCTTTTATTTATCTCCAGCTATCCTGGCATCCTTAGTGTTCCAAAGAAGTGCCAGAAATGCACTGAGGACTTTGGACTTGCTTTTCACTTTGCCTAGAGTGCTTTCCCCACAGATATTCACATGGCTTGCTCTCATTTCCTTCAGGTGTTTGTCACCTTCTTATTGAGGGCTTCCTTGGCTGCTCCACCTACAACTGTAGGCACTCTCCATGCTGTCGTTTCCTCTCCTTCTTCTCTGCCTGACTTTTCTCTTTAGCACTTAATACTGTCTGGTATACTTCATATTTTAAGTTTGTGTTTATCTCTTCTGTTAGCATGTATGATTCATAAGACAAGGTATTTCTGTCTGTTTTGTTTGCTGCTCTATCCTCCCTCATCATCTAGAACTCTACCTAGCTAATGTATATGTGCTTAACATTTTTCGATAAATGAATACATACATCCATACATAGATACATATAATTTAAAAATACTATTCAACAATAGTATTTTTATTAATAAAAAGAATGAATAACTGATACATGTAACAAAGTGGATGAATTTTTAAAATGTTATGCTAAGTAAAAGAAGCCACACAAGATTATATATTGGATGAACTTATTTATATAAAATTCTAGAAAAGGCAAAAGGATAGCCACAGAAAGATGAGGAGGGGGAGAAGGAGATTGTAAAGAGCTTGATGAAATTTTTTAGAGTGGTGGAAATGTTTATTATGATTATGGTGGTACTCATATGACTGTATATTGGTCAAAACTCATAAAATTGTACACTTAAATTTTTGTATATAAATTATACCTCAGTTAAGATGAATAACAAATCTCAAATGTATATTATATTTGAATATTTATATGGATTTGGAGAAAGATTGAGAATGAGAGATAACATTTGAAAGGATACATATTAAAATTAAAATTACTTTTTCTGAAGAGATGAGATCTGGGTAGGGTGTAGTAGGTAGAGCGAGCATGGTCATTGGAGATTTGCTTCGTGTTGCTTAAATTTTTTAATAGGGAAATTATAGTGTTTTACAGAATGTTTCATAAACATTTTAGAAGCATTGTGTTAAATGTCTCTGGTAACTCATGTAAGTATATGTACATATTAATAATGGCCTTATGGAGATAATATTCTAAATATGTTTTCTATTAAAAATAATGATACTAAAAGTGAGTATTTCTGGTTAGGAGAGAATGGGGAAAACATCATGACAGTTTATGAGCAGGTTGTTCTGGCCCACAGTGGCCCAGTGGGAAGAACACTATTTTGAGAATAAAGATCTGAATTTAGGCCTGCTCTGCAGTTGTATAACTTTGACCCTAACTCTCTTCATTTGTAAAACCAGAGCTATTACTAGATTAGTGTTCTTTAAACCAATCTCTGCAAAGCCCTGTTGCAAGCTACTTGTTTTTAAACCAAAGTAACTCTCTGTTAATATGTTTTTCTTATTTGGCTTATATTTATGTTTATATTTAAAAAGTATTGTGCCTAATAAGTTTGAAAATGAACAGATGTTTATTTCTGCCAACTATAAAATGAAATTACTGTTATAGTTTTTAATAAATAGTTTCTCAGTTCATATATATCTGGTAGGTGAAGGCTCAATTTCAAACTAATACTTTTAGTCACACTACTCAGACCTAGATTTAAACTGCCCAGGCTAGAGCTGAAAATAATTTAATGATCAAGTGTGAAGTAGCTTCCTACTGTGGATTCTAGGTTATGAAGAGCCCAAGAAAGTCAGTCCATACAAAAGAGTATTGTCATAATAAGACCTAATTGAAGATTGCAGCTATGTTCTGGTCCTGCTATGTCTAGTGGATAACACTTTTCATATCAGCTTCCATAGTAATAATCCACACTCCACTTGAGTCATGCCTTTGGCTAAAGTTCAGTTAGAGATTTCTAGACTCTGACAATTCTTCACTTGTCCACAATCTATGCTGACAGTTCTTTTACTGGTATTTGAGAGAATGAGAGACAGGGAGAAAACTGAAATTGAATGAAACAAAATGATGCCAGCTAGCTTGAATCTCTAGAAATGAACACTAGGCCCCATAGGGATTTAGGTTTCTTGTAAGATAAGTACTATGAGTTAAAAAGTAATATAAACTAATTTATATTATAAAAATTAGATTGGAAATATAATACATTATAAAATACAAGTTAAGGATTTTTGAGAAATGGAATTTTTTGGTTTTAAAGTATTCCTGTAAGATATTTGTAAATATAAAGTTTTGCATTCGACCATTTCAAAAAAATAGAATGGCTTTTGTTTTTGATATTAGATGAAAACACATTAATTTCCTCACAGCACTTACTTTATTTGTGTAAACATTTGGTAAATGGCTGTAACACAGATATCATTAACTGCATACACCCATTGTGAGTTCTGGAATTTAAGAATCAGTTAAATCTAAAACAAAATGAAGGCAAGTCTTAAATCTGTATGTTCTTAAGGTACTTCATCCTTTAAAACTGGGTTATCTCATTTAATAGGATGCCAAATATTTCAGGTAAGGATCTTTATAAGGGTGTCTTGAAGGTTTAAGTGACATTGTAAACTTTGTGCTTCAGGCATGCTTAAAATAGATTAGTCTTGTTTTTAGATTTTGTGTAAAAGACCACAGGTCTATATTGCCCAATAATTCCTTAGAAAGCTAAACTTTTCATAGCTATTTTATTTTATTGAATTTGTGGCTGATTTCCTATATTCCTTGGGGCATACAGATGGACTCTGAGATTTTTATAAAAGCTTTAATTGTCACAGTAGGGTTTCAGCTTTAATTAGAAGAATGAAATTATCCATCAGGCATGTGGCAGCCACTTTGGCAAGACCTATTGAAAATTACCCAAATGACATTTACTTTCTCTTGGAGCAGGTTTGTTTTTATTTCCTTTTTTTTAATACCAGTTTATTATTTTTCATATTATATATACATATTTTTTAAAAAACATTTTATTTTTTTTTATTTTCCCCCCTCCCCACTGGTAACCACTAATCCATTGTCCATGTTCATGAGTCTCTGTTTGTTTGTCCTGTTCATTCATCGCTTTTAGGTTTATATCCCACATATAAGTGATACCATGTGATTTTTAACCTTTTCTGTCTGGCTTATTTCTCCTTTTTCTTTTTAAATTAATGAAAAAAGAGATCTACAGTTGGAAAGAGAGGTCAAACTAAAGATCCAGGAAAAGTCACCTAAATTCCTTGGGACTAAATTCTTGAGATATGTATAATAGTGGATGAAGAAAATGGATCAAAATATTTACCAGGATTTGCTAAGCTACTGCAAGGAGTTATTTTAGATGGGCTTAAAGTTGTTTGGTCCTGTGTGTTTGGGTTGAGGGCTGGACAAACTTCCTCTTATGGAAGTAATAATTCAGTAAAAAGTAATTATAATTAATGTGAGTTTTGTTTCAATATAAATAAGTACCTGAAACAAATATCTTAATAATATATGCTCTGGCATGTTTTTGAATAGAGTAAATAACTTCTCAAACTAAGACTTACCTCTTTTTGTTTTGTTATATTGCTATAGAACACCTTTGCACCTGGCCTGTGCTTATGGATATTCGAATGTTGTATCTCTCTTAATTGAGAAACGATGCAAAATAAATGTCTGGGATGGTGAAAACAGATCTCCGCTGACTAAGGTATGCTAATTTTTCCTTTTCAATTGAAATGCACTTGAGTTTTTTCTTAGTTAACTTTTGTTGAATTCCATATTTTAAAACATAATATTAAACATTAGTTTAATATGACATATCCTGAGTAGTAAGTTGGTTACTCATCTAGTGTTGTTGCACTGACAGGCAATCCAGTGTGAAAAGGAGAGCTGTGCTACCCTTCTCCTAGACCAAGGTGCAGACCCGGACCTGGTGGACCTAGATGGCAACACTGCTCTTCACTACGCTGTCTGCGGTCACAGCGCCTCCTTAGTCAGAATACTGCTTCAGCACAAAGCTAATCTTGAAGCTCAAAATAAGGTAGTCTTCTACTAAAGGCAACACATTATATTTTAGAAGGCAATGGAAGAAGGTATTCATTGCAGATAATTCATATCTGTTGAAACACATGCTATATAAAGTATGAACTTTCTAAAATTGGAGAGAAGAATGAGATTATCAAATACTGATAGTTTTCCTTTTCTGAAAGTCTTTTTCTGCTCTCCTTCAGATTATAATCCTGACTTCTAAAGCAACATCACATTTAACAGTGGTAACTGTTCAGAGGCCTATATCATATGATAAATATTTGATTTTCCTATAAATGAATATTGATTAAAATCATAAAGCCTACATTTTTTATTTATGTACTTATGAATAATAAGAAGAATAGAGTTGAATTAGAAAATCACAATATTAAAAGTAATCCAACTCTATTCAGACATATGGATAACTGATAAGTGTTAAAGCTTCTTAACATTTTAGTTCACTGATATTTTGTCTATATGACCACCCAAATGAAGCCCTATTGAAATTCAGTTGTAATAGCATTTTGAAATGTGAATGTATGGTTTACAATACTTACATTAAATGCTAGCCACTCGTCACTTAAATAATCCAGACCACTTTTGCCCACAATTTGAGTTAAGCCTGAAGTTGAAACTTTATTTTGACTGGCCCAACTCTAATCATTTTCTTGGTCTTTGAAATCATATTTCGTTATGTGTCGAAATCTTTTAAAAATTAAAGTTTACATCAGAGGTTTATTATAAGCACACTTATCTTTTTAAATTGAACTTAAATCTAAAAGGCATGTTAATGGTACAATATTTTAAATAATCATTTTGAAATAATTTTTTCAGGATGGGTATACTCCACTCTTACTTGCCATTGCTGAAAATAATGAAGATATGGTAGAATTTCTTCTGAAGAGAGGGGCAGATGTGAATGCTTCAGATAAAAATCAAAGGTATAATTAATGCTAAATAAGAGTATATAACAACAGCTACCTAACAGGAGATACATAAAAATATATGTTGCTGCTGGTGTTGCTGGAGAAATTCTGGCTATGTGATTTGGGGCAAATTACCTAGAGTCTTGAGATCTTTTTTTTTTTTTTGTAAAATCAAACAGACCAGATTAATAGATTATTACTATTATTATTTGTATAACATTAGAATCTTACACAGAAACTCAATCTCTAAGTCCTATATGCTGTCATTAAGGGGGAGTGGAGGGGACCCAGAGGGCCAGACACATCCCTCCAAAGCACTTTGAGACATATCCTTGAAGACACCAGGGTCTCAAGGAGCAGGGATGGAACATTGTTGAGCTAGGCTTCCTACACACTATCTTTAGACTCCATGATGTGATCTGGGATTGACACATCTTTTTGGGCAGATCTGCCCCACTTTTTACATTTTTGCCCTGACTCTTTTTCTGATAGAGATTATGGATTTGAACATTAAGTTTCGAAGACTGACTTAAAAACAAGTATAAGACATATTTAAAATCCATAAATAGACTTTTATATCTCTTGCTCCAGAACAGCCCTTATGATTGCTCTAAATGAGGAACCAACGAGTTTAGTCAGTCTTATTCTTCAGCAAGAAGTGGACCTATCTCGCCGAGATATTTATGGATTCACAGCTGAGGAATATGCTTCTTTTAATGGTTTTACTATGTAAGTGATACTGCACCTCTTTTAACAAGTATGTGGAATTTGATCTTAAGAAAAGAAACATGATCCCCAAAATACAAAGCTGGAATAGACTCTGCAGTAGGGGTGACCACATAATAACCTCTGGTCCCATGAGCCAGGGATGCTTGCTTTCAGTTTGTAGGGTCCAGTGAAGATGAGAACTACAGGTAGACAGAGTCTACAGATTAACTCCCAGTGGTGTTGCAATTTGAATTATGCCAGAACAAGGATTCCAGCAACTCATGACATAGCCATTAATGAAATGTCTGGGCAGTAGGGTTGGACAAACAATGACTAATCTATACAAATTCCTTACATTGTGTTTATTTATTAGTAATGTAATAAGTATATTCTCATTAACCCAAAAGATAAAACTGTTCATGTATGAAAATGTATTTTTTACTTTAACAGTCAATGAGAAAATAAGATGTAATGAATAGGCAAAAAAATCTTTTTCCCTGTTTTTACCACTCTTTTGCAATGAGAACTAAGTTTCCTGTAATTGTGATTTTCGTTGCTTGAGTAGCTGTTATCTCTGCTTCTCAGTGTCAGTTTTTAGCTCTCTTCCTTGGTACACAGTTTCTATGGCTTATTACGAGAGAAAACATAGAAAATATTTCTTAGATAGTTCTAAAAGAGTAATTGAAACTGTGTCAAATTAGGACATTATATTTAGATATTTTACGTTTAGCTTTAATCTATACATTGCCTCATTTCTTTCACTGACATTCTGAAACTATATACCTGTTAATGAGTGACTAGAATGGGCTCTTTTCGTGCATGGAGGAAAGGTTTATTCTTTACGGGATACGGTTCACTCTGAATTAATTGTCTTTGCTTGTCAATTTACTGTTCAGCCCAAGTGTTCCAAGCTTAGTTGTATATTCCCCCTCCTCCCTCCAGCCCACCCCTTCTCCACCCCACTGAATTCATGCAGTACCTCAGTACCTCAGAATTTGGTTCGGGGAAAGGGCTTTTAAAAGGTCTTAAGTTAAAATGTGCATTAGGGCCCTAATCCTATTTGACTGGCATCCTTATTAGAGGCGGGGATTAGGACATAGGAAAGATACCAGAGGTGCTCCTGCCCAGAGGGACAACTTATGTGAAGAGGCAGCAAGAGGACAGTTATCTACTAGCCAAGGGAGAAAATCTGATCATTTCCTTTTGGCCTTAGAGGAAACCAGCCCTGTTGGCACCTTGATCTTGGACTTCCAGCCTCCAGAATTGTGAGAAAATAAGTTTCTGTAGTTTAAATTACCCAGTCTGGTGTTTTGTTATGGCAGCCCTAACAAACTAATAATCTAAAAATATCCCAAAGGCACTTTTTTAAACCTTGCTAGTGGCTTATTTGGGTTGGGAAGAAGTGCCAGAGAAAGAGAGCACATTATATAAAAATTGTGTCTGTTGATGGAGTTGGCTTGAGAGGAAACGAGTTCAGCTGCCAGCAGATGACATACTTGGAAAGGCGTTGACTAATGTCTAAAGTTTTGATTTGATAATTAGGTATTGAATTAACTATTTATGAATGCTGTTGTTCATCTATATTTTATTTATTTGGATAGGTATCATCAATTAATTGCTAATTACAGAAAGGAGAAAAAAATTAAAAAGCCATCTAACTGAAGATACAACCTGAAATAGTACATTTGATACAGAAGAACTAAAAGAAGGTAAGAAGATAGAAACTGAAAAAGTTTTTCTTGGTTTTTGTTTATCTTGTAGGAAGGAACACAGATTTCTTAAGTAATATTTACATTAGAAATTGAGATTTTCTATTTTCAAATGCTAAATATTTTTAAGAACTGTTTTTTAAAAATATTTGTGATTAAAATATTCTGGCACTGTGTTTACTGAAAATGTAATGTAAAGATATACTGAGTGATTAAGGTGATTTTTAGTCCTTAGTCTCTTGACTACTTATAAAAAAAGAAATTTTGTATTATGTAGAGATTTTAATAGATATAAAACTATTAGTAAAATTATTCTGAAAACACTTCAGATAAATACATTTATTTGATAGATAATATAATAATAAACCTAAGCATTACATAAAACTTAAATTAAGCAACTATATTTGTGAAGAATTGAAAATATCATGCATCTATTAAAATAATTTTTGGTGCTTATTTTCAAAAATACATATAAAATAAGCTTTTTTTGATGAATATGTCTTACATTGACTTTTTGTTCTTATTGGGTGAAATAATATTTGTACAATTATTTTCTTCATTCTTCAGCAACAACGCTCCTATCCCTATTCCTCATCTATAGTGTAAAAAAGAAAATAAAGGGGGGTGGGGGAGGAGAAGAGAAGGAAGCCCGATGGTGGCAGGAGATCCTATAAATGTCACAGCTATTTAAATGTTCTCTATCTCCCCATGTCCATAGTTATGATACTTAGAACAAAGCTCGGCTCTATTGACTTGAGGTGAGTAAATTTAAGACAGAGTTTCCTTGAATTACTCTTTTTTTTTTTGTACTTTATATGGACATAACACTTTTATTTCTCTTGAGAAAATATCGAGGAGTGGAATTGCTAAATCACATATGTATGTTTAACTTCTTAAGAAACTGCCAAACTGTTTTTCCTAGTGGTTGGCCCATTGCACATTCCCATCACCAGTGTGTGAGTCCCAGCAGCTCTATTCACTAGTACGTGGTGTGGGAAGTTTTTATTTAATTGAAATAAAATATACATAACATAAAATTTACCATTTTAACCATTTTTAAGTATAGGGTTCAGTGACATTAAGTATATTCACAATGTTGTGCAGCTGTTACCACTGTTTCCAGAACATTTCCATCATCCCAAACAGAATAACAACTCTCCATTCTCCCTCATCCCACTTTCCCCAGTCCCTGATAGCCTCTATTATGGGAAATATTTTTTAATTTTAGTCACCTGAATTCCTCTTTTCTCACATTCTCTTTTAAGAAAGTTTGTTTTTCTGGACTCTTTATCTACATCCTTATATATTCCTCTTCTATCATCCCTCTCTCTCTCTCTCTCCCTCTCTCCTTCTGTCCCCTCACCCACAGATATAAGAAATAAAGAATTTCTGTGGTTTATACTTTAAAACCACCCCCAACCCTTTCCCCATGGTAATACATATTTCCAATTTCTAGTGAAATGTTAACCTTTGTGTGTTTTAAAGCGTAATAGAAATATTGGGTCAAGAAAATTACCAAAAGATGACACAAAAGATGGTAAACTTAAAAAGCTATATTTCTGCCAGATTCAAAGGGGATAATTACTCATTTTTAAAAGTGACTATAAAATGCAGAAGTATCGATGCTAAATTATAATTTGATATAGCTGAGGAATAGAATTTAAGAAATGTACTTAGGACTAAAAGTGTTTGAACATAAGTGAAGACATTAAAAATATCACCTGTTTTCTAGGTGTGCAACCTCATTTCTACAAATCCTGTTCTGCTGCCTTGAATTAGAAAAGTCTCTTTTGAAAGAACAGTTAAATGAATTATCACAGCATTTTCAATAACTACTTGTTTGAAGAAAAGTTTGTTAAATTGAAGACAGTTTTTCTCATAAAACATGTGAAGAAATTTCAAAGGACAAATGTCTACTTTATGAACTGTCAGTTGAAAATAAACACTTTTGTTCAATATATGGGCTGAAAAAACCTTTTTAGGCAAAATACTAAATGGAATATTAGTAAGAGTAAACTTTGCAACCTATTGTGTTAGGAATGTATTAGAACATTTAAATAAAGTAAAAGATGTTAACATTTTAGCTAAGAAATAGAGGAGAAACTAAATAATCTTGTATAATTAGAAATCCTCTTTTATTTACAAGTACTTTCACTGATAAAGCCTTTTTGAGTTTTGAAAAAATACTGTTACTACATGTTCAAGAAGCCTCTTCCTTTAACAGTCTCCTTAGACAGCTTCCTCGCCTCACGTGGGACCTCAGTGCAGCCTTTTCTGGGTGCCTTGCTGCTCTATCACTTGTAGCGTTTTTATAATTTATTCCTCCCCTCCTTGCCTTTTGAATTACAATCTCCATGAGAGCCTGGATTTTTTATTCACAGCTAAATCCCCATCACTTGTAAAATGCCTGGTGTAGAGTCAGTATTCAATTTCTCGAATACATAATAACTGACACTCGTCAGGCACCGCTCCAAGAACTTGACATATCTTAACTCATGTAATCTTCAGATAGTCTTGTTGAGGTAAGAACTTTCTGAATCCTCAATTTGTGATGAAGATGTGAGGTGCAGCAAGGTTTAATGACTTGCTCCAGGTTACAGGTTACTGTATTAGGAAGCTGAGAGCTGGGATATAAACCATGCATTTTGGACTTGAACCTGCACAATCTGACTCCAAGATTTGCTCTATTAATCAATATATTATATCTTTTCTCATGAATTGATGAATATATATTATTCTTGTAACCTCAGTTTTTAAAGGGCCAAGGGAAAGATGTTAGTGTTATTTCCAATTTATTTAAACCACTCATTTATTTTAATATATTTGTTGAACCCCTTTCTAGTGCTATGTGATATTGAAGAGCTGAAGTGGAGGAAAGAATTCTAACAATTCTTGACATCAAGTCAACACATTTAATTTCCACTATGGTTTAGATAAGTGGTTCTCAACTGGGGGCAATTTTGTCCCCCAGGGAATATTTGGCAATGTCTGGAGAGATTTTTGGTTGTAAGACTGGGGAGAAATACTGCTAAATAGCCCATGATACACAGGACAGCCTCTTACTTATCTAGCTCCAGATATCAACAGTGACCAGGCTTATGAATGCTGATCTAAATTCCATAATATGTGCTAGGAGCAAAGATGAAACAGACATCTTATATTTTCTGTCCTCAATGAAGGTCACCAACGTTTAGTATTTCTCAATGATATGAATTAATGAGGGTCAGACTATGTGTTCTCTACCTCTGTACTTAGCATAGAGGAAGTGACAAATTACCTAGAGTAGGATAGGGAGGGTCAGGGTGATTTCACTTAAAAGAGGAGAACTTTTTGTCTGGGTCTGAAAGACAAGTAAGATTTTGCTGGGTTTTCAATCCGTACTTACTAATCATAATGAAAGCTAATTCATCCAAGAGGCACAAGTAAAACACCCAACAATCAGAGCGGGTAGAGATCATTTGTGGAACATGACCAAGGTTAACCCTGAGGGAGAAGAAGGGATTTGAATCAGGTCCCGAAGACTGGGTGGGATTTTGACATGGAATATCTACTAAAAAACTACATGGGATAGAGAAAGAGCTTTATACATTTTGTAACTGAATTTGTGCTCACCACCCATTTGGGGAAATACTCTGAAACAGCATGTTCTAGTGAAGGTAGTGCAACACTATTTGAGTTGAGTTCAATTGCCTGCTTTTTGTGAATTCTCCTAAGTATTTAAAATCTTAGAGCATTGTCAAATTGTGAATTCCTTTTTAGTGTGCCTGGTGATATCTAAACGAGCACATTTATTCTTCCTTTAGGAATCTAAACTACAGAAAACAGTTTTTAATACATATCCAACTTTAGGCGAATATTTAAATTGCCTCTAGGCAGCCATATAAATAGACTCTTTTTCACTCATGTGGACAGCTTGGAGCACTACCTTTGTGACTGATGTCTTCAACCTTCAAACCCCTGCCCTTTTCATATCCCAACCAAAATAGGTTTATGGCGTGAAATTGTGCAGATTTACGCCATTCTCTTGGAGGGAGCAAGTGGCGATGAACAAACTGTGGGTCCTAACACAGGTCTGTGCCAAAGAAAGAGGACACATTTTAAAAAATTTTTAAGTGTATTTCTATGAGCTAGTGGTGGTCCTGTCTCAATTCCATGAGAAGCCTGTCTGAATTTTTACCCTTAGTAATCTCTCTGAAACTGCAGCATCTCTCGGATGCTGGTGCTGCATTGGTGTCTTCCAAACCTTTGCCTGGATGACTTACCCAGCTTGTTATAACCCCACTTCCACATAAAACAATTCCTCTCTAGTTCTGATGGGTCTTGCCATCTTTTTGTATTTTTCTAGTCTTCTATTGTTAGAGTTGCTTTCTATGCCCACTGATTTTACTCAGAGCCCCACACCCCCTTCCCAGCTCCTTAGTTGTTCAGCTTTCCTCAAGGATTCTTTCCTGAATTATCATCATGGAACACAAACTGTAGGAACTTGGGTAAGAATCTTAACCTTCTTGAACTTGTTTTCTTATCTGAAAAACTTGTGAAAGTGAATGAGAATGAAATTATTCAGCACAGTGCTAATAAAGAGATGTTGCTTATCAAAATATTACTTTCTTTTCATTTTGTGTTGAAGAATTAAAACTGTAACCCAGTTTTTTTCCTTTTGCTGTTTTCCTTACTCCTTGGGCTATTTCACTTCTGTACAGACCTTAATGCAAAACTCACCATAAATTTGGCTTTCACCAGATTCCACAAGGTATATTATTTTCTTAGCTTTACTGAAATGTTATGATATTGTAGTAGATTGGAATATTGTTCAGCAAGTATTCACTTTCTTCTTCCCGACCATATTCCCTTTCCCACTGATTTGGCTCACCTGTGTGATTTCCATGGGTGGAAGTGACAGTTGGCTTTTTTTTTAGCAGAAGCTCATCACCCTCTTGCACTCTTACACGGTCTTCCTTGAGAACATCATGCCTACTTACATAGCAGCTACTTCTCCAGCCTGGGTACCAACATGACATAGTGCAGATCTGAACTCAAGCCTAGCTGATACCAGAAATCCAGCCAGACCCACCAGAGCCATAGCCAACACTCATGAGTGAGAAGTAATTGTTAACTGTTTAAACCGCTGAGTCTGGGATTGTTTGTTATCCCAGCAAAAAAGCTAATTAATAGAAAAATCACGGGTGAGAAGGTCACAACATGTAGCTCCTGGCTATTTCATTAACATAGTTCCCCAGGACATATACCCAGTGTCCTATTCCTGGATTACAGGTCTTTCCCCTCCAGTAATAGTCCCATAGCAGCTCACTGGTACACTCTCATTGGTCTCTTTTATCATGCAGAATTGTTTTTCTCTTGCCAGTGAAACTTGCGAGAGACTCTCATTAGATCCAGAGTATGTACTCAGTTGCAATTGCTTACCTAAGTAAATTCTCAAGAAATTAAGCCTTTCTTCATGAATGATTACTTTACCAGCTGTAGGGAAAATGTTTTTCATCATGTGTTACATAAGATGAGTGCTTTTATCCTCCAGTCTTTCCTGAGATGTAAGTGAATCTTACTCAAGTTTAGGTAATCACTTCCTTGCTTTAAAAGAAATACCTGATATTTCTTTCCTAAGAAGTTGTGTTAGTTTCCTTTTGTTGCTGTGATGAAATTACCACAAACACAGTGGCTTACAACAACACAATTTTTTTTTTTTAATCTTAGAGGCCTGAAGGTCAGAAGTCCAAAATGGGTCTCACAGGGCTAAAATCAAGATGTTAACAAAATGCATTTCTTTTGGAGGCTCTAGGGAGGAATCAGTTTCCTTGTCTTTCCTAGCTTCTAGATGCTGCCTACATTCCTTGGCTCAGGACTCTTAGAAATAAATTATTCTGACCTCTGCTTCTATCCTCACATCTCTTTCTGTGACTCTCCTGCCTCCCCTTTGCACATATAACAGCCCTTGTATTTACATTGGGGCTACTCAGAAAACCCAAGATAATATCCCATATCAACACCTTTAACCTAGTCATACTTTTTTCTCCTTTGTGTGTGTATGTATGTATATATATATATATATCGTGAATAGGTACTTTTTTCCTGTTTTTTTTTTGTTGTTGTTCATTTGTTTTTTTTAGAGTCTACATATAAGTGAAAACATTTGTCTGTAAATAGGTACTTTTTGATAATAGTTATTCTAATAGGTACAGGATGATATCTCATTATAGTTTTGGTTTATATTTCCCCGATGCTTAGTGATGTTGTGTACTTTTTCGTGTACCTGTTGGCCATTTTGTATTTCTTCTTAAAACTGTTCACTTAGTCTCTAGCCCACTTTTTAATTGGGTTGTTATTTTTTTTGCTCCTGAGTTGTATGAGTTATTTATATATTTTGGAAATTATTACCTTATCAGATATATGATTTGCAAATATATTGCCTCATTTCATAGGTTGCCTTTTCATTTTGATGATTGTTTCCTTTGCTATGCAATCCCACTTATTTACTTATTTGCATGAATACCTAAAATATCAAAACTACTGACTTATTGTCATTTTTATTGCATGTCATTTTTATTGCATGTAACAGAGATGATTTTAATTCGGTTTAATAAAGTTTATTTAGGTTGGTGATTCCTTGTAATAAACTCTACCCCCAATAATAAACTTATCCTTCACTGAACTATCACTTTATTTGAATATGCCCTCTTTATATGATCAGTACTGTTTCCTCTCCAGACATAGTTATTACTTATAAGTGATTACAGTGTTTTTAAGTCTAGACTGCTTTACAAACAGAACTACTTAGGCACATTTACATTTTATTTATTCCCGTTTCATTGAGGAATAATTGTGAACCATTTGTTTATTCCCTACAGCTAGGAAACATTTCTTCTACATTACCTTTCTTCTATTTATTTTTGCTTTGTCTTTGAATAATAAATAATTTTTTAAAAGAGAAATTTGAAAGAATTTTTGTTCTGAATAAAACATTTTATTTATTTGGCACATGCTTCATCTGTGGGGGGAAAAACATATAACACAATCAATAATTCTATAATTCTTTAAAATCTTTTCCATTGTCAGTCTCCTCGTGTAATTGTTTGCCATCTAGTGGACGACCTAAGTACTGCTCAGCTTTGTAAAATAGGGTTCTATGTAGGATGTACAGAGACAGAGATGGAAACTGATTCTGAGATATTCTGGGGCAATGCGTGTTTTTCACTGTGTATCGGTTCAGGTTACATAGGATAAAAATGTTTATTTTTTTTTCTTTATAGGCTAATATTTTATAGATATGTACCCTTATCCTAGAGAAAACATATTGTTCTTATTACTGACAATACTCAGGAACTGAAGGTGAAAAACTAATTTATATAAAAGTAAAAAACAATTATTTAAAAGAGCAAGTACTAGTTGAGGATAAGAGGTGAACCAGTAGATAGTATAGTAATAGGAGAACACGGGGTCTAATGAGAGGGAAGAGGAGAGGGGAGACGGATACATGGAGAGAAAGGTGGGGATGAATCTAGGTAGGAGGAAATAGCTGAATAGACAGAAAGAAGAAATGATGAAGAAAAAAAACATGGAGAGACTTGGGCAAAGAGAGAACTAGATAAAATCAAAACAGGAAAGGACGCTAAAAATATGTCCAAAAGAAAAGAGAGAAGAGATTATGAATGGAGAAAATAGATACGGTGCTTTATTTTGCAATGTGTTTCAGACACCTAAAAGCATCACTTCTCTCATTTCGTCAAAAAGATTCCAAGAAAGTGCCCACCTGATCTTACTTCCTGATTACTATGATCAATATGTAGACCTAGATTACACATGAATGTGGATTTTCTCCTTTTACATTTTTTTCATATTTCTAATTTTCATAATTCAGGGAAACAATAAGTGGAGTTATGCTTCTTTTACTAGGAACTATTACTTCACTTGGGATTCTGTTGGAGTATTCAACCAGTAGGGACAAACAGGTGGAATCTAGGATACCTGATTGCCTTGGGCTATAAGGCAATTGAGGGTGGTGCTAGAGAATAATGTTAATCCATGGACACTTTAGAAGTCTGTTATTCACAAAGAGAAGTCAGGTGTTTCAACCAAGTACTTATTGAGTTTCCATTATATGTCCAGTAAGATTTTTGAGTTAACTAGAGGGGTTACAGATTGAAAATCTCTTATTCTTCCTTAAGAAATTGTGTTTTAGTTTATATGAGTCTCCATGCCTTGTGTGATAGGCAGAATTACAAAATGACCTCCAGTAACCCATGCTTTGAGTGTGGAAGGAACCTGTGAATATGATGAGATATCATTCCTGTGATTATGTTATCTTAAGTGACAAAAGAAAGATTATCCTATCTGGGCCTGATCTGATCACAAGAGTCTTTTAAATCTAGATCTAGAAGATAGACAAGAAGTTAGAGATGTAAGTATGAGAGAGATTTGAAGAGAAATTCTCTTGCTGGTTTTGAAGATGAAGGGGACCATGTGACAAGAACACGAGAATGGCCCCTAAGAGCTGAGGGCATCCCTTAACCAAGAGCTAGTAAGAAAAAGGAGAACTTAATCTTGAAGATACAAACCATTGAATTATTCTAGCAACCATATGATCTTGTAAGAGACACCCAATTGACCAAATGAAAATGCAACTTGTGCATATCTTACTGTAGAGAAGATGTAGAAGTATGCTACATGTGAAGTGGTATAATATTATTGGAATATAGGCTGTGATCAGGTGTGTGTGTGTGTGTGTGTGTGTGTGTGTGTGTGTGTGTGTGTGTGTGTTAAATCCAAGAGCAACCACAAAGTTAAAAATAAAATTGATATGACTAATAAGTCAATAGTAGAAATGAAATGGAACCACTTAAAATACATTTAGTTACTCCAAAAGATATTAGGAAAGAATAGAAATCCAAAAAAGTGGGGATAAATAGAAAACAAATAACACAAGGCACATTTAAATTAAAACATTTCAATAATTCAATAAATGTAAATGATCTAAACACTCCAATAAGAGGCAGATGCTGTCAATATCAGATAGAAAAGGAAAATCCAATTCTATATTCTTTATAAAACACCCACTTTAAAACAATAAAGGATTAAAAATAAAATAAGAAATGATATGCCATATAAACACTAATCGAGAAATTACATTATTTATATTAATATTAGATTAGGAAGATTCAGAACAAGAAATATTACCAGGGATAAAGAGAGACATTGCATAACGACATAGGTTTTATATTTAATGAAGAATACATACAACCTTAAATATGTGTGTATATGATAACAGAGCTTCAAAATAAATTAAGCAAAACTGATACAACTAAAAGAAGAGACAAATCTATATAGTTTCAAATGTCAATACCTTTTTTTCAATAATTTGTAAATAGGCAAAAGTATCAGCAAGGATTTAGAAACACTATCACCCAATTTGACATGATTTGCATTTATAGAACACTCCACGTGCAATAGCACCTTTTTCTCCCCAAGTGCACATAGAACATTCACCCAGATAAACCATATTCTGGGCCATAATGCAAATCTCAACATATTTACAAAGATCAAGTATGTTCTATGATAATGAAACTTGAAATCAATGAAAATATGTCTGAAAATCCCTCAATATTTGTAAATTAAACAACACACTTTTAATTGATCATATGTCAAAGAAATCACAGGCAAATTAGAAAATATGAGTAAAAAAATGAAATGAGAACATCAAAATTTGTGGGATGCTTCTAAAGCAGCTTTAGCAGGACAACTAAGACTGCTTAAGGGGAAAGTTATACTATCAATGCTTATATTGAAAGAATTATCTCAAATGAATAATTTGAGATTCTATCTTAAACTAGGGGGGAAAGAACAAAGGAAGCATGAAGAAAGAAATGAACAGAAATCAACAGAAGAGCAACAAAAATCAATGAAACTAAAACGTATAGCCAGAATGTTCAAGAAAATAAGATGGAAATCACAAATATTAGAAATGAATAAGGAGACATTACACATTATACAGACATTAAGTGAATTATAAGGGAATGATATTAACTTTATTGGCATCGATGAAATTTAATTGCAGAGATAAAATGTACAAATACCTTAAAATATGTAAACTATCAAAGCTCACTCAAGAAGAAACATACAACATAGACATCTATCAAAGATATATAGCTAAATATCTTTCCACAAAGAAAATTCTAGATTCAGATGGCTTTACTTATTCAACATAGTGCTAGAAGTTCTAGCCAATGCAATAAAGTCAAGAAAAACAAATAAAAGGCATAAAGATTAGAGTAAAAAAATTAATTGTTCCTATTTGCAGGTGACATTATTATATACATATAAATCTGAAGAAATCTATGAAAATACTAAAAATAATAATGTCAAGGTTGTAAGACACAAAATATACAAAAATCAAAAGTATTTCAATATACTAACAATGAACATGTGGACATCAAGATTAAAAATTCAATTTTCTAAACGAAATACTTAAAAAATCATGTATAGAATTCATATACTAAAAAGTACAAAATGCTGATGAGAGAAATCAAAGAAAACCTCAGTAAATGAAGAGACATACGTAGCATGTAATCTTTGTAGATTATAAGACTCAGCATAGTAGAGATAACTGTTCTCTTGAAGTAGATGCAGATTTAATGCAATCTTAGCAACATCCCAGCAAAGTTTTTTGTAGAAATAGGCAAGAATCTAAAATTTATATGGAAAGGCAAATGAATGATAATAGCTAAAATAATTTTGAAAAGGAATAAAGTGGAAGGAATCACTCTACCTGTTTTAAAGACTGATTATATAGCTACAGTAATCAAGACAGTGTGGTATTGATGGAGGAATAGACATATAGATCAGTGGACTAGAAGGGAGAATGCAGAAATAGACTCACACAAAAATATGCCTGACTTTTGACAAAGGTGTAAAAGCAATTCAATGGAGGAAAGATAACCTATTCACAAACGATGCTGGAATAATTGTATATTTGAGGCATAAACAAACACAAAAAAATCCTTTGATTTAAGATTCACACCTTTTATGAAAATGAGTTCAAAATGCATGGGATTCAATATAAGATATAAGATTTCAGAAAAAAAAAAGAGGAGAAATTCTTTGGGTTCTATGGCTAGGCAAAAAGTTTTTAGATGTGACACCAAAAGCATGGTCTATAAAAGGAAATTTGATAAATTAGACTTCATAAAAATTTAAAACTTTTGCTCTGTACAAGATCCTGCTTTATCCTCTGTTAAAATGATAAAAATACAAGCTACCACCTAGAAGAAAATATTTGCAAGTTGATATCTGACAAAACACTAGCAGTATCTAGAATATATACAGAACTCTCAAAACTCAGCAGTTAAAAAAAAAAAAGCAATTCAGTTAGAAAAAAGACAAAATACATGACAAGAGATTTTACCAAAAAGGGTAAAGAGATGGAAAATAGCACATGAGAAGATTTCAAAATCATTAGAGAAATGCAAATTAAAACTGCAATGAGATACCTCTATGTACCTATCTGATGCCAAAATAAAAACAGTCAATGTCCAGTGCTGGTTAAGACACAGACACAATGCAGATGGGAGTGTAAACGCATACGACTGTTGTCCCCAAAGTCGCGAATCCCAGAAGACCACCAAGGAGCCAAAACCGAAGCAATCACATGAGGGTCTTTGTTCAGACCCGAGTCCGGACTCTCGACCGACACTGATGCAGCAGTGATGGAACGAGAGCCCCGAACTCTGGGGAAGCGGGTTTTTGTACACAGCAGGCGCAGGAATTCCAGACTTGTCCCTGCCTGATTGGCTGTCTCTAGGGTGGTGTGGGGTTAGGTAGGGGTTGACTGTTTTTTTTTTTTTTTCCTTTCAGTAAGGGGTCACAGCAGCTGAAGGCACTTTTACCTTTAACTAAGGGTCAGCAAGGGGTCACAGCAGCTGAAACTAAGTCCCTTTCACATGACTATTTTGTAACTACCAATTTGTGCTTTTTGATCCCTTCCCTTTTTCACCTAACCCTCCCCAAACCCCTTCCAACTTTGCAACCCTTGTATTTAGATACAGACTCTGTAGCGATGAGTCTGTTTCTGTTTTGTTTGTCTGCTTTGTTCTTTAGATTCCATGTGTAAATAGAATCATACGGCATTTGTTTTTCTCTGTTTAACTTACTCCACTAAGCACAATACTCTCTAGATCAAGTCATGTTGTTGCAGACAGCAAGATTTCATTCTTGTTTTCTGGTTGAGTAAATCACATACATGTACCAACTCTTTTTTATCCATTCATTTATTGATAGACACCCAGGATGCCACCATATCTTGACTATTGTAAATAATGCTGCAATAAACGTATGTATTCACAAGTCACAGCAGCTGAAGGCATTTTTACCTTTCACTAAAGGAGGGTTTAGAGGAAAGCTAAGTCTTGAAAAAACTAAGTCCCTTTCACAACCATTCTGAAAAATAAGTTGATAATTTCTTTAAATACTGAATACGTAACTACCATATGAATCAGCAATTTCACTCCTGGGCATTTTCCCAAAGAAATAAAAACTTACATTTACACAAAAATCTGTGATTAATGTTCATTGTAGCTGTATTTGTAATACCCCCAAAGTAGAAACAACCTAGATGTTCTTCAAGGGGTGAATGGTTAAACAAATTCTGATATCTCCATATCACGGAATACTACTCAGCAATACAACAGAATGAAGTATTGATTCACACCACAATCTGGGTGAATTTCTAGAGAATTATGCTGAGTGAAAAAGCCAGTGTCTAAAGCTTACATACAATATGATCCCATTTCTATCATATTCTTTAAATGCAAATTATAGAAAAGAATAGATTAGAGGTTGCAAGGGCTTGAGGAGGTTCCAGATGTAAAGAAAATGGGTGTGGCTATAAAAAGGCCACAAAAGGTATCCTTGTGATGGTGAAAATGTTCTATATTTTGATCCTATTAATGCCAAAATTCTATTTATTGAAGTATAGCTTAGGATAGGGATAAACCGGGGTAAAGAGCAAATAAGATTTTTCTTGTTTCTTGCAATGGCAGTGAAATGACAATAATGTAAAAGTCAAAGTTTAATTAAAATTATATACATACAAAAATAATTACTAGGGCAAAATATACTCCACTGAAGGTATGGGTACTTAAAGATAGTTTACTTTTTCTTGCCTACTATAAATTTCAGAGGGCTTCATTTAATGATTTTATGTCCTTAAAACTATCCTATAAAGTTGCAGAGCCAGTCTCTGTTCTATGTGTACAGTGTTCATATTTCTTGAGACATGCAAATTGTTAACAGAATTCTAATAACAATGATGTATTTATTTTTCTAAACAATAGGTGGCATCTGAGTTTCACAAATAAAATTCATGATTCTTGCTCTCCTGTCAAGAAATGTAATTATATTTTAAAAATTAATTCAAATTTAATTTACATACATGGTACTCTTCATAGTATGTTTATAATTACCAACATATTAACATATCAATAACCAAAATATATATTTTTTCTAAAATTAACATTTGAAATTTTGCTACTTTTTTGGAAAAATATGAAAATAACTTGTAGATTTCATAATGCAATTTTACGTCCCTTTGAATATATTACAATTTATACATTGTTTAAGAATACTTTTTCGTTAAATGATACTGGAAGTTTTAACTAAAATCTAGTAAAGTCTAATGCTTGTCAAATGTTAACTTTTCTAATTTCAGTTAACATTTAGATATGGAGAAAAATCTAGGTATTCAATATATGAATTATTCACAACTTTATTTTCTAATAAAATTTATGTTATTTGGAAATATTAGCCTTCCAAGTCTATAAATTTATAACTTAGGCACCAAATGTCTTTTTGTTCTCCTCCTTTAAGATTCAAAACTTATTCTGGGTTTATTTTAAACCTGAGGAACCACGCTGGTTGAGACTAATCACTTCCTATCGCTTTCAGGTGTTCAGCATTTGTTGGCTACCCCTACACCAGTTTAACAACAACAAGAACAAAAGCCTAGAGCTTTCTGTATTATTTCTTTAGGTGTAAATTTGCATACATATTTAGAGTTGTTGACTTTATTCTTTCTTAAGAACCACTAGGCTACATTGTTTTGAATATATTTATATTTTATGCTGTGATCCTTTCATGGTGCCTGTTAGTACATAACCATTTAGGGGAGGACATGAAGACAGCCACCTTCTAGTTTTGCAGTAATTGTCTGGGTTCTGGCCTTCAGTCTCTAGCCCCAGCCTAACAGGATAAAAACTTAAACTGTGAACTCCTTGAGTTATAGAAACAATCCCAGGTTTTCCATTGAGAGATCGGGTTTGCATCCATGCCTTACCATTTTTGAGCTCTGACACAGTGGTTAAATTTCCAAATTTAAGATTCAGTTTCATCTACAACATGACCTGGTGTGAGAATTAAGTTAAATAATAATGTAAGTGTAAGATATTCTGTAATAGGGGCTGTATATATATACACACATATATAATTTTCTGTTCAGAGAAAATAAAATTTTAAAAATAAATTTAATTTATAAAGTCAAGCTATTGTTAGAGGTAGAGGAGTATTAAATATGTATTTTCAGTAATACCTAGGTAGCAGTTTCAGCTATAGGAATTTTTTATTTTTGAAAGGAAGGAACAAAGAGAGAAAAAAAATTTTTTTATTACATTTTGGAAATTGATGCTCAGGGTAGAAATGTTCTGTATTGTCACAGTCTCACCCTGCTTGATTAAAATATTGCTATAAGACCTTCAGTTTGGGAGTTGGAAATACAGAAGCTATCATGAAGACTGTTTATTTTTATTAGAGAAATAAGGAGAGACTTCAGGAGAGGTGATCAGTGCTGGAAAGACTTTGACACTCTGGAAAGTGTGTTGGGGAGAAGAGAATGTCAATATTGAATCAAGGGTGTGAATGCATGGCTTAACAACCTAAACCAAAATGTCATCTCGCAGCAATATACTATCAAATTATAGTTATATAATTTCAGATATTTAATAATTTTTGTAGAAATATAAGAATATATCTATCTCTGTAAGGACAGCTTTTTGAGTGGTGGTGCTTTATATTTTTGTGTCCCTTAGAGTGTCTAGCACTATAATATATAATCTGATTATGTAATAGATAATAATTACAAATTAGCTTTTCCATATGCAAAATTAATTCTTAAACTATCTAGATTACCAAATGATTTTTATTTAACTCTAGATTACCAAATGATTTTTATTTAACTCTGAAGTTATATTTTATTTCAGCTTTTACTTTCATGTTCTTTAAGGATTTACTATTGTTAAATTTCTTCAATCAAGAGTTATTTATTTTCTGTAAATTCAACGCATTGTAACAGGAGGATTGAAAAGCCTCTAACTATATTTTCTACTTCAGATGGCTGATATCTTTAAAATATATTTGCAGATGCCAGGTCTAGGCAATGAGGCAAATGTTTTGTCTAAAATTTTGCACATAATTAGCATGTAAGTGAAAAAAATCTTTATAGCAGTGAAAGGAACGCAGTCACTTATTTGAGCAGCCTCAGAATTTACTATGAATTTGACTTATGCAAGATACACAGGACACATTTCAGGTCCCTCAAGGAATCATGTCTCAACATTTACTCCTTTACTCTTAAGTTTATGCTGCTATAAATTATCAAAGACATTTAAAAATGATTTAATAATATCCAGGATTTTTTTTTTTTGTAGGTTACATTAAATCATTTTAAATTTGGATTTTGTACCAAAGGAGTTACGTAACTCTTCTAGTGTACCAAGTCTGTAACAGACTCTGCACCAGGGAGAACACGGTTGAATATTAAATAGCATACAAATTCCTTGTAGTGTGGTTCTTTTTTACTTGATTTACTTTTGCAAGTGCTGTGTTTATAGTTAACTCACCAAATCAAATTAAACCTGCCGAATTTAGAGTGAACGTGACTTTGCCTTCTGTGCTGAAACAAACTATCAAAAACTTTTATCAATATTCAATTACCCTGCTCAGTGTGAAGCAAAGCCTTCCCCCACCACACAAACACTCGTGGGGAAAGGAGCTAAAAAGGAAGGCGATGACATGGCCCAACACTTTTCATTTGTGAAAACATGGTTTCCATCTATTCTTCCTGGATAGGAATGCAATAGTATGTGACAAATGCATTGACGGTTCACTTATTTGTGAACACGAGTTTATCTGTAAAAATGGCTTCCACGAGTAAATTTAAATGAGGGAGAAATATGCTTAGATGTTTTTATATAGAACAAGCGCTGCCCTCATACTATGTATATATTTTTTCTTTTCTTTTTCTTTCTTTTCTTTTTTTTTTTGCTAAGATCAGCCTAACCTGTTGGTGCTGTAATTGTATAACAATAGAAATAGAAATTTCTTTTTATTGAGCCTAGCATGGTAGTTATGCTATTGTAGGTTCTTGCTGTGAGCAAGGTTGTAAGCTAAGGTGTTTACCAGGGGTGAGCAGCTTATAAATAGGAGGCATTACATAGGTTAAAAATGAATAATAAATCTTAGCCCAGCTATGTAGTGAAAATAACCTAGTGATATGACAAACACATGAGCGGTGGAAATGACTGTCCATGCTAAGACTGATTTAACTTATTATCATTAGTGAACATTTGATATTATAGAAAATCTTAAGGACATCTTATTCATGTTCCTTATTAATTTTAGAATATGAAAGTTAATTTTTTTAACTGATAAATTATAGCTACTGTAATATTTTTTCATGGTGAGTAGTAGTGAGTTACCTCCCTGATTGGTCCTCTTCTGATAAGTGCTGTTTATGGAGAATTTCATCTATCATCTAGCTTGAGAAGACTAAACTATAACATGAATGAAGTAAAAAACAAAAAAACACACAAGGAATATGTGTGCCATGTAAAATATCTGTTGTAACCATCAGAGTCCCAGAAAGAAATAGAATCAAACCCACATGATAGAAGACTCTAATGAACATAGAATTTAAGGAATTATGGCAAGATTAAGGAAATCAATGAAGAAGTTGAGGAATTTAGAGACTAGCAATATAGAGATACCTTTATTAGCCCCATGAAAGTTAGAGTCTGTAGACACGGAGTATGGGACAAGAATTGCTGGAGAGGGATGCAAAACACTGCCAAGAAACACATCTTAAAGAAGATAGGGAATGGGCAATACAGAAATTTTTTTCCCCTCATACCCTCTAATTTACTGATTGTAGATTGGCTGAACAAGTGGGAACCAGCTGGCAAGACAAAGTCCACAGGGCTCAGCATCTTTTAGTATAAAACAGGGCACAAAGAATGAATCTGGGACAAGGTAGGTGGCAAAAGGTGAATAACCAGAAAACTCTGACAAAAATACACTTTATTAAAATAATCTTCTGTAATGGCTACTTCTTATATAAATTTTTCTACTTTGGGCACCAATTAGAGCCTTAATTATACGGCATATCAATTTAACAGTACTCAAAGGAGTTTTTAAAATTGGAACTTAATGTACTGTGGCTCAGTGGCTTCTGGTGGTACCCCAATCCTGAATATCCATTTTCATCTCTAATGTACACAGAGGTCATGGAGGCCAGGAAAAAAAGTCATCAATGGGATTCAGACAATTCGATGGTTAAGGGGGCCTCCAATAAATGCTAGTTTGCAGAGAAATAGGGAAAACCGAGTCTGGTGATTTAATAAGACCCCCATTTAGTAGGGAAATATAGGATCTACTTATAACTATGTGGCTGATTTTACTATTTTACTATTTCTCACCTCTGTACTTGGGGAATCTTTGCTGCAACACTGTTGAAGCGTTGCTGGTACTGGGAACCAGAAGAAATAGTCTGTCAGGCAGGGGTAATGCCTTTCCACAGGACTGTCCTATTCTGAGTTTTGAAATCTCCGCTTGGTTTGCTATGGTGATCAATGAAAAATCTGTATCACCCGCCAACAGAATATTTTATATCTCAAGCAACAGGATACTTTCCCTACCTCTATTGAATGTAACACAGGAGATTCATTCTTTTTTTACCCCTGAGGAGCAATAATGTAGATTTTCTACTTAGTCACAGTCACAGTGATCTCAAAGGCAGTGTGCTACTTTGATGTAGGTTTTCAGCTTCACTTGGCAACAGTTTCTGTAGAGTGATTGCAAAGATGATAGTGAAATTCCGGATTCTGCTGTAGAGCTTAGTTATCACTACTGTGGGACATTGACATCTGTTCTGATTTGTTAGTGAGAAAGGAGCCCCAAGTGTAATTGGGTCGAATTCCCTACCAGCATGGTCAACAGGAGTCTGAGTTGTAATTAAATTAGTTTCATAAAATAAAAATAGTTCTTGCAGTGTGTGGACTGAGATTCCTTGAACTGACCAATGATTCCTATTATTAAGGGCTTTCTACTAATTTCTACTAATTTCCCACAAGTCTTTCTGATTAGAATCTGGTTAAAAGTTTTAGCGGTGTGGCCAGCGGTGTCAATCATCTTTGTTCTTGTCCTAGTTGGATTTCTCTTTTTTTGCCTACCTCAGGTCACAGGAATCCTCATAATTGTTTAAAACCTTTGTTTTCAGTTTCTACATATGCACCTGCTCAAAAATATTTCTAAGCCAAGTCTTTATCCAGTCATACCTATGAAATCTTGACAAATAAATATGCTTTTGAAAAATGCTGGTATCTTTCCTACCTGTTTACTTGGTGTTTAGTCCCAGCCTATATCCTAAAGTGTTCAAAAAATGTTTCCTTTTATGTCAGCAGAACCATGTAAAAAGCCATTAAAGTCACTTTTTCTTTGGTTCAGGGGACTCTTCCTTCCACACTGCACTCCACATCTCTCCTGCCATTGCCATCCCATCATCCCCATAACTCTTGACTATGTTTGCTTTGCATCCTGTTTAAATTTTTTGATTATTCACTTATTTGCATTTGAAAACCCAATTCTGGATTTATTTATATCTAGAATTGGGACGAGATTTCAAACTATATTACAAAGCTATATTAATCAGAGTAGTATGGTATTGGCATAAAAACAGACAGCTAGATTAATGGAACAGAATAGAAGGCCTAGGTATAAACCCACATATATATAGCCCAATTTTGATAAAGGCAACAAGTATATACCATGAAGGAAGGATAGTTTCTTCAATAAATGGAGCTGGAAAGACTGGAAAAAACAAATTTAGACCCCTATCTTACACCATAAACACACACACAAAAAAAACCAACTCAAAATAGATTAGATTGCTGAACCTAAGAGGTGAAACTGTAAAATTCCTAGAAGAAACAGAGGATATACTCCTTGACATTGGTCAGGGCTTGATATTTTGGATTTAGCACCAAAAGCACAACCAACAAAAGCAATAATAAAGAAGTAGGATTCCCTCAAACTAAAAAGCTTCTGCACTGCAAAGGAAACTACCAACAAAACGAAAAGACAGTCTATGAAATAGGAGAAAATGTTTGATAAGGAGTTAATATCCCAAATTTATAAGGAACTGACACAATTCAGTAGCAAAAAACAAATAACCCAATTAAAAAATGGACAAAAGAGCTGAATAGACATATTTCCAAAGAAAACATACAAATTGTCAATAGGTATATGAAAGGCTCAGTATCATTAATCATCACAAAAACCAATCATCAAAACCACAAGGAATTAACACCTCACACCCTTTAGAATGTCTATTATCAAAAAGATAATAGAAAACAAGTGCTGGCAAGAATATGGAGAAAAGAAAACACTTGTATACTGTTGGTGGGAATGTAAACTGGAAGTGGTACAATTTGAATCTGTAGGTTATTATATATGTTACTATCTTCATCAATTTTTTTATTGTCTTTATTTAATAAATTGCATGAGATTTGGAATTTGACTTATTTTCTTCCTCTAGAATAGGATTTCTTAATTGTGATACTATTGATACTTTGGAACAGATAATCTTTGGCTTTGGAAAACTGTCTTGGGCATTATAGGATGTTAAGTTGCATCCTGGGCCTCTTCCCATTAGATGCTAGAAAGTGTCTCTTCCCTCCATTTTGACAACAAAAAATGTTTCTAGACACTGCCAAATGTCCCACGAGGCAAAAATCACCCCCAGTTTAGAACTACTGTTCTAGAAGCAGCTTGTATGATAACTCATAATTCTTTTTGGATATGTTGTTAATATGTGTAACACATATTAAGTTTTGTATTCCTTTTTTATTTTGTTTTTGTGAAGAGTCATTGCGCAGTGGAAAAAAGCACTTATAGTTTTCTATATTATAGCAATTTCTCTTAGCTCTACAGATACAAATCTTGGGGTGGATCTTTTAAGAGGGTAATGTTTAGATTAAACAGAAATGCATACAAATGCATACAAATTATTCTCATATATATTTATGTGAATATGTTCACATATAAATTTAGTGTTTTATTATATCTGAGAACAAAAATTCAAATGAATAGAGGAGCTTAAAACTGAAGAAATGGGGGTTAGTGTTTTAGTACTTCCTTTTGCCCTCCAAAAAGGAGAGCTTAAAAATCGTAGTAAAACTCAAAATATCAGCATTTTGCATTTTGAAGTAGTTTGTTTTAGATAGAGAGAAATTACATTTCTTTAAAAGGTAAATTTTAAAAGTTGTAACCAAAAAAAATTTCCTATTTTAAGACAATAAACTTTATATGCAACACATTTAATTTTCTAATAAAACCTACTAATTCTTAAGAAATTACTAAAAGTCTTACTATAAAAAAGTGCTTGGTTATTTCTCCAAAGGTTTTTATCAAAAGATAAGTAAGCTCAAATTTAAACCTTCTTTATTAATGTGTTAAGTACATCTATTATACTATCTTTTTTTTTTTTTTGCTATGAAATCTCTTCAAATAGAAAGTAGCAAAAATTAAACCTGTGTTATATATGCCAAATCTTCCCAGTATGTTTTAGCTGTATTGGCATTTCAAGTCAGACTCTTTCTCTTCAGAGTCAATGTAATGACCTATGATCGATGGTGGCAATGGTGATGAGGAAACATAAAGAGAGCTCATGTAAGCTCATTCAAAGAGTTTATACAATCACTTGTGTGTCAGTCTTTTAAGCTTTTATGGTGAATGAACGAAAGCATAAAACACCTCTCCAATTTGAACTTATTTTTTCTTTCTGACCCATGAATTTGAAAGTTTTTTTTTTGTTTTCAAAGTTTAAAGTTGGATTCTTTTCCAGAGATTAAATTTTCTCCATTATATCAATTTTGTCTTCAAAGTGCTTATGATAGCTTAAATAATCTTGAGAAAAAATTTTATAAATTAAATATACGATTAAGATGTGTACTTCCTATGTTTTTTGGGGGGCTGCTACAATTTTGCTGTGAATTTTCAAAGTAGTATGCAGCATGTTATATTATTAAGGATATATATTATGAAAGAGGTATACAGCATTAAGTTCAATAATGTTCTGATAAGTAAATGGTTCACATATATAAAGAAAATGAATATAGAGGCCTTTTATAAAAAATATTAAAAATTCAGTTAAGAATGATTGGCTTGTCCAAACATGAAAATACTAGAGTTGAAAGAGACCAGTAGAAGTCCCCAAGTTCAAATATTCTAACTCACTGCAAAAATCTTTTCCAAAAGCATGGTGATGCCTGGAATGATACTTGATGAGGAACTTTAAGAGATGATGAGGAATTTGAAGCTATGTAAGGGCTAGTATCCTCTCCTGGTCAAACATCTTTACAACCCTCTTGGCTAAGTGTTAGTATCTTCATTTTATAGAATAAATAACCATAACTGAAGCAGGCAAAGTAAATGCTTATGAGTTGGTGTTTAAACCTCACTTCTTCTGTGTTTAAGTCAAAGCTATGTATTCTTAATCACATTTTTATCATTCCCTTTTTTAATGCAAAAGTTTTGGAAGAAATTTTCAAAGATTCAGAAAATTTGAAAGAATTTGTGTATACCATCTACCTCCTAGATTTTTATGTTTTATCCTTGCATTATCACATATTTAACCATCCATATTCATTTTTTAATTGATGCATTTCTAAGTAAGTCACAGACATTATATCACTATACTTCTCCTAAATATTTCAGCATGTTTATTGTTAACTAGAGCATAATATTTAAATTCTATGACAACATTTATATACAATAAAATATTCAAGTCTCAAGTATACCAAGGGATGAGTACCCAACAAATGCATATATCTGTGGATCTAAATGCCTTTCAAGATACAGAACATTATTCAGGAATATTTCCTCATGTCCCTTCTCAGTATTTCCCTTCCTCCATCAAAATTGTTTTGACTCTTTCTGCCCTAGATTAGTTTGCTTATTTTAGAACTTAATATAAGTAAGTCACACAGTATTCACTCTTCTGGGTCAAACTTCTTTCTCTCAGCATATCATTTTGAGATTCATCAAATTTATGCATGTGTTATTATTATTTTTCTTTTTCTTGTTGAATCGTATTTCCTTATTGAATATGCCACATTTTGTTTATCCATTTTTCTATTAATTGACATATAAGCAGTTTCTAATTTTTCATGTATCAAGAATAAACTGCTAACCTCCTATTTCTGGTTTGTCATGTAAGGAGCTTAGAAGTCGCTGTTCTAACAAGTAAATAGCTGAGCAGACTGAAAAATCAACAACTCTTTTTGGGCCCTTTAGACAAGGGAGAATACAGGGCAAACCTCTACTTTCAAAATGGGAGAAACAGTCAAATTCAGAGTCACTATTTAGCAGAGCAGAGATTCACAAGCAGAAACTGACACAGGAACTAGTCTCAGGGTAGGAAAACCTGAATTGTAACTGACAAATTGCAGTGTAGACAATTGGAGAGTTAAAAACTCCAAGAAACTCCCTCTATAATGTGAGACTTACCTCCCAGAGCTCAATCATGTTCCCACAGTAAATAGTGGAGGAAAATCCTCCAGTCCTTCTGGCAGATGGAGGAGGAAAGGAACCATTTTGAAATATGCCAGAGGAATCTGTTAAGGAGGTCTGTCCACAGGGGAAACTAATTAACCTGAGCCAACCTGCTGGGAAGTTATCAGAAAGGGAAAAAACCTACCTACAGCCTACTCTAGCCCTTCTGTCTCACCTACAGGAAGAGAACGATACTAAAACAATTGCGAAGTTAGTCCAGAGGCACAGGCTCAGAAAAAGACCAAGACCCAGCCACCATGAATACTGTTGTAATAATTAAATATAAATTAATTAATTAAAAATAAAAATAAAAGGAGAGAAAAAAAGATCAAGACCTAATCATAGACTGTTTTCCCTCCTCCAATGCCTTACACTACATTACAAAAGCCTATTTACACTTTTACCTGGTACATCCTGTCCAGCTATCAAGAAAAACTTACAAGGCATAGCAAACAGCAAAAAACACAACTGAAGAGACAGAGCAAGTAGCAGAGAAACATGGCAGGTATGTTGGAATTATCAGACCGGAAATTTAAAATAGTTATGATTAATGTGCTAAGTGCTCTAATGGATAAAAAAGACGGCATGCAAGAATAAATGGGCAATGTAAGCAGAGAATTGGAAACCCTAAGAAAGCACCAAAAGTAAATGCTAGACTTTTTTGTTATAAAGATAATTTCTTATAGTTGACAGAAGAAATGGATCTCAAAAAAATAACATAGGCAATAACCTTTTTAAAATTAAGCTACTTGAGAAATAATATAGAGAAGATAAATGGAGTTATATAAAGTTATTATCAGCATCCATTTTCTGGCTTTGAAAGCATATTTATTATTTTTCTAAAGTTTGTAATGTCAATGACCAGCACTTATTTTCAAATATCATATTCTAAAACTTTATTCCTTTGGCTACAATCATCATTTTCTATAGGAAAAGTATAGCTAAGTCAGGACCCCAAAATTAGAAAAACAATCATCTTTAAAGTAGCCACCAGTTTTCTTGGAACTACATAGCTTGTCATATATGAACAAATTACTTTCTATTTTTTGTTAAGATGATATAGTAAATAGTCTCAGTCATTGCCAGCCACATTCATATTTATTCTGTTTTATACACTATACACTACTATAGCAAAAAAATCATTATGTAGGGGTGTGGCTGGAAAGGTTATTATTATTATTTTTTTAAATAAAGTTAAACATGTAGATTATGGAATCATAAAAAAAGAACATTTTTGGTTCAAGCACATGCAGTAGTTTTTAATGGTAAATATAATTCTAGGTAGAAATCTCAGTGGATTTTCTTTAATAAACAGATGGATGAACTACATTTGTAAACAGTTGTATCTACTTTGGTTTAAGAAATAAGTCTAAAAGTCCATAAAATTTATTTGTCTTAAAAAGGTTGAACTAGATTTAGACTTTTAGTGTTAAAAATGACTTTTGAGATCACCTTTCAACTGGAGAAATCAATCAATTTGTTTAGCAAATGTATTCTTTATAGGGAGTGAAGTGATACATTTCAGTTCAGCTCCATTTGAGTGATCAAACATCCAAGATTATGCTTTGTTACTCAAGATTCAAATATAACAAATGTCTTATTTTGCCAAGGCTTATGTCTATATATTAATATTTTAATTCCTGACATGATAAATTCATTATATCAATGAAGAAGAAATTAAACTTACAGTTAAATTATAATTTCAGAGTAGCAAAGTATTATTTTTAACCAACATAAAAATATATGGTGCCTCTTGTCACATTTAAGTACCCTTATTTACAGTGAAGACAAAGCACTTTTACATAATTATAAAGATTTATATTATTTTACATCAGTATATGGTATATGGTGACTGAAGAAATACACAATAAATAATCAAATAACAAGTATTTAATGAGCTCTTTTGGTGTGCCCATTGAATTAGGCAATGTGGTTGATACAAAAGGAACTTAAGATATCACTTATTTTATAATGAGTTTACAATTTAGTGAATAGAAATAATATAAAAAACGATTGAATTTTGAAATATGCACATGGGAAATAACAATAAATCCAGATGAAACAGGCTGAGTAAGAGAAGTGAGTAAAAGATACAGAGCTGTAAGTCTGCAGGTAGAATGCTAAAAAGTTTAGAAAAAAAGAAAAATATCCCAACTTAAATCAGCATATTGTTTCTATCTGAATATTATATTATTATTATTATTATTATATGATTATGAACACTTGTTTTTCATTTGGAATGACTTCTGATAATTAATTTAAGCATAATTGCAATTGTCTAAATTATTTAGTGGGTACACAAGGCAGTGCATTTTTTGGGGGGGGGTTTATTACTATGTGGAGGATGCGTGGCTAATGGATTACTGTGAGTAGAGTCAAAGTTCATTTCTTGTCAGCTTCTGGTATCTTGCTCTTTTTAAAAAAAAATTATTGTAGTATTGATTGTGTTTGGCATAGAGTTCTTAGTTTTAACACATGCATAGATTTTTGTAACTACCATCTCACCTTAATTTAGAACAATTGCAATATATCAGATAATTTCCCGTCGTCAACTCATTTAATCATATTCTTTCTCCTATTCTTAACACCTGACAACCACTGACTCTCTGTTCTAGTATTTTTTTTTTCCAGAAAATCATATGAATGAAATCATATGGCATGTAATCTTTTGAGACTTCTTTTTCTAAAAAAAATATCTTTAAGGTTCAAGTTGTTGTGTGTAGCAGTAGTTCATTCATTTTTATTGACAAATAGAATTCTTTTGATTGGATGTACCACCATTTGTTAATCCATTTATTAAAATATATTTGGGTAATTTCCAATCTGAAGCAATTGTAAAAAAATATGCTGATATAAACATTCATGTACATCTTGAAATTAAAAATGTTTGCTCTGAAAAGAACAGTTAAGATAATGAAAAGATTGACCAAGGAGTAAGAAAAAATAACTCAAAATAAGTATGTTTGAAAATAACATTGATTCAGAATATTGAAATTTGAATTAACACCTATTCTTCTCACGCTATTCCAAAAAATTGAAGAGGAGGGAAGGTTACGAAGCTCATTTTATAAGGCCACCATTACTCTGATTCCAAAACCAAAGACATTTAAAAAAAGAAAATTATAGGTTGATATTCCTGATAAATACAGATATAAAAATCTTCAACAAAATATTAGCAAACCAAATTCAGCAATACATTACTGGTACTCAAATTTGGTTTCGTATCCATGAGTCAGTTAATGTTATACACCACATTAACAAATTGAAAAATAAAAGTCACATGATTATATCAATAGATGCAGAAAAAGCATTTGAAAAAATCCAGCATCCATTTATGATAAAAACTCTCAGCAAGTAACATCAGAAACATGGTTTCGTGGGGTTTTCCCTTGATCTCTCCCCTTGAAATTAAGACAAATTGAAATTACAGCAATCCAACAGAAAACACCCGGCCTAGCATACAAACACGTCTGAGGGATCTGCACATCAGCATCTGAAGGTGGGTGAATCAGGTGAGCAAGGGAGGAAGCTGAGACTGGAGCTTAGGACATATCCCAGAATTCCCTGCGGGATGCAAGGAGAGGGGGGAAATGAGGTGCAGTGGTAATATTAAACCAACCAGGATTACATTCTTCTGAAATGAAACAATAGTAGGCACATTATAACATAGCTATAACAGTAAAGTAAAATAATATAAAAACTGGAAAGATGCCTAAATGCAGGAAGTCTAGATTTTGGTAGATGTTTATCTATGAAAAAACGAAAAAGGAATAAGACACTTAATGCCAAATTTTAACGGGGAAGAAAAGAAAGAGGTCATTGCATTTCTAGGGCTGCTGCACATCATTAAAATACTAGAGCATGTGCTCATGAGCCCTGGCATTTGGAGAGCTTGAGATGCGGGAAGCCAGGTTGCAGAAGTGATCAACCAAGATGCCATTATTCACAAAATGTGTGGGAAGGAAGGACATGTGATTTCCTGATTGCTTTAAGACTGAACATATTAATGGAGGCTGGAGAACAAAATGGAAATTTGAGCAGAATTAAATCCTAATTCACCTGGAGCTTATAAGGGCAGGTAATTATAAAGGCTTTAGGAAACAAACCTAAAAGGATCTGTAGTGAGGACAGTGAATGAGAAGGCATTTATGAAAGAAGTGGAAAGAAAGGACAACGAGGTGGTGAAAGAGAAAAATGCCCTAGTAGTAGTTTGTGGCTGTGGGTTTTCCAGAGGTAGCAGTCCCGTTTCCGAGTGCTCCCCTTAGGACAGAGATTCATACTTCAAAGATAGCAGCAGCATAGAGAAATGAAGAACTTATATTATTTTCAGAAGTAATTGGTTCTTACGTTCCTTTTTCAGAGGTTTTCTGAAATTAAACTGTATTTAGTCTCTGCCTTTGTTTACTCTGATATACTCCTGTAAACCACAGTGCGAAGCTGAGACTTCTAAAGGGAACAGCATTTCCCCTACAGACCTGTTTTATAATTAGTGATATCAAATGACTCATGTAAGACAAAGTAATATATAGTTAAAACAAAATAATAGGTTATAAACAATACAATTTAATAAAAATTTATTATATGCAGTTATGGAGCTAAGTGCTCTGTATACTTCAGTTATCATTAAAATTAGTAAAAAAAAAAAGAAATCCCCCTAGATGTTTGGTAAAAGAAGCAGTAACCTGCAATCTTCTATCCTTTAGGTTATAATCACTTACCTATTTTATTAATATGAGAAGATAAAAGTAGAAAATTAAATTGACTTATCTGTATCAATACTCATATATATGTTTATATATGTATATATCTATGAATGCAAAAGAAGAAAAAATTTGAATAAAGGGCTTTTAGAAACAAAATGTCTGGTGGAAAAAGCATTAGCAGTTTTGAAAAAGCGTTTGAGTATTTGAGTCTAACCTTCACTTCTCGGACAAATTACATCATCTTCCAGAGACCTGATTTTTTTCATCTGTAAAATGAGGGTGAAAATGCCTACTTCTACCTTGTTCTGCGGGATTGAATGAATAACAGTGTAAAATGCAGAGCAGAGTGTCTCACAGGTAACGGTTTCTTGAAGAACAGCCAGGGATGTTCTGTTCGCCTGGCTTAGGGAGCACATGCTTGCTAAACAATTAAAACGCTGCTCTTGACAGAAACTAAACATCCTATTCTTATATTTCCATCTATTGAACCACATTATAAAAAATCTAAACCCATAGTTTTAATTGGAGTCGGCAGATGTGCTTCCTCAAACTATCCATCATCTTCCACAAAGTATAAAACACTCTTTTCAGGGAGTCCTCCTTCAGGCCCTCCCCTCCCACCCCATTGAAAATCACTCATCTCAAGACACAGAAGCCTTGGAACTCGGAGGAGGACATTAGAGTCCTGTGAAACTGCTATGGTTATTCATGCCTCCGAGGTTCTAGTTTCCTTGCTGAGTTCACCTAGAAAGCCTCACCGTGTCACATCTCCATATATCGTCTCATCTTCAGATCTCATATCAAGGACCTTTTCTCCATGAAGCATATCATTACCACGCAAGGTATATCTTAGAATTTCTACCATATTCATACTATCCAGTAATGCAACATGGTCCAGCAAGTATGCACACCTGCATTGTTCATTTGGGCAGTTGGATCTAATTGAAGTTTTCATGGACTTTAAAATTACCTGGGGCTCTCTTCTCAAGGGAAACTTATCCAGGTCTCCAAATAGATAAAGCAACAGTGGTTCATTTATTATTGTGTAGTCAGGTAGCTGGATAAAATGAAAGTTGTTTATTTAACGAAGTCTTTGAGAAAAATGCCTGAGCAGTTTCAGATGCCAGAGTTGAAGGCAGCTAGAGCATCTCAGCCCTATCGGTCTAAACTTGCATTGTCTTGACAGCCTGTCTGGTGTCATTATATATCTTCATTTCACTAATAGGTTACCATCCTGAAGTATATCCAGACTAGAACTGCATTTTACTCTCTTTGCTGCTGCCATCCTGTTCCAATTCCTTTCACCAATTAATTGGATGATAATAACCTCTCAATAAGACTCCCTGCTTTCACTCCAGTTTATTCTCAACAGAAATCCAGAGATATTTTTTTTCAAGAAAAGCATATCCTCTCACTCCCCTGCTTGGATATCCTCTGAGTTCCTACCTCACTCCAAGTAAAAGCCTAGAAACTTTAACATAATAAGACTACTTTATTTGTATCCTTTCCTTTGTGTCATCTGTTCACTGAGGCACTGGCTAACCAAATAAGAGCATGACCTAGGTATATAAGGAAATTCAAGAAGAAAAATAATTAAAAAATATTCTGTCATGTAGCTTACACATGGAGTGCTATGGTGTTATGTCTGCCAGTGTGTTATGCTGAATAATAAGGTTGATCCAATAGGAGCTTAATTAGTAACGCTGGAAGCAGAAATCCTATACCAGTTTCCAGAAAGGATTACAGAAAATCCTTATTAGAACTATAGTCAATGGATGAAGGAAACTTGTAGGAAATATAAAAAAAAAATAGTTTCTGTTCTGTTCCTTGTTGCTTTAGAGTTCACAAAACTCTAACACTAGATGTATGCTATAATTTGGCAAGGAAAAAAAGAATAAGTAGGACAAGGATATAGTTGGGGTTGGGGAAGGTCTTGAACCCTATAAACAGTCCCCTGTAAAATGATCATAGATTGAGATTATTGTATCCAGCCATGAATTGCCGTCTGTGTTCAGGCTTGGATGATGTTAGTGTCACGGTTGAGCTACTTCAAAGCTATAGGGTCATAAGAGTCATCTCGGGGAAAAAAGGAGTGGTTATAGTCAGCCATATGATAATGGCTTAAACTTGGAAGATATCTGAGTTATAATAGCGTTTCACATGGCAGAGATTGGGATATAAGCCTACAGAGCTGACAGAAGTGAGCTAAGACACTAGTATACTGGGCAAATGGACTACTAGGGTTTAAGTCGGCCTTCAGGTTTTTTGCTTTCTTGTTAGTTTTGCTTTGCTTTACAGGTGAAACTGAAGGGAAAGCAAATCTGTGAAGGCAAATTATCATAAGGAAGGAGGGAACAAAATTTGGGTTAAAGATGATGCTAGGACACTTACCATAAGTTGAGTAGTTGACATATAGCAGCTTATTTTAACTTTTTGATAATGTTATTCAGAGATTTTTTCTAGGCCTACCAGGCTCAGGACAGGAAATACGTTTTAAGCTTCACAGAGGAAGTACTGCTGGACCTAGTTGGGCAAGATTGTTTTAGGCCTTGGAGGGTTCTGAACCTACATGTTTTTGGCCTTAGATACCCTCAGCTGGGTGGAGCCAGGATGGCAGATTGGGACTTTCCCAGATTCAGTGTTCCTCAGCTGTGACCCAGACTCATTGCCTGTGCAGTATCTGCCTGGGCCTGCTCTTCACCACCCTGGGGACTTGGTGGGGGCAAAGAGAACCAGTGCAAACATGAAGCTCATGCTGCTTATTGTGCAATAAGCAATACGCTGTTTAAACCCATTTGGACTAATTATTTCCTTCCCAACCAAATCTATAGAAATGTGGCAAGCCAGCCTAGCAGCAGCCCTTACACGGCCGCTCAGGGACTGCTGGATCGCTTGCCAGGCTGAGGAAAAAGTACAAAATATCACTAACTGTGCCCTTTGCTGCCTCTCCCAAGTCTTCCAGCATGATATGAATTCTTTTTCAAATCTTAGGAAATTAAAACATACAAATGTTCCAGGAAGTGCTCCTTAAGAAGATATAAAGAAAGTATTAATTGTGTTCAGTTTTCTATATTTGGACGACTTGGTTATCCAAGTTGATTAAATTTGGCAGACTTCTATGTGAATGTTTTTCTGTCCTTGGTTATCCTTTACCTTCGTCCAACCCTGTCACATTACCAAAGAAAATTGGTTTCTGTTATTTAAAAATATCCTTAAAGTAGATATCGATTTTCCAGAGCTTTACATTTTTAGAAAAGAACATACGTTGATAAAATTTCTTATTGTGTAAGCTTGTGATTTGCTATTTTATTAGGTGAAGTAACATGAGGACTGAGACTGCTACATATGACACATCTCTGAAAGAGACTACTTTGGAAATTGAAAAAAAAATAGTGTCTTGAAAAATCATGGTCTCTAGTAGAAATAACTCATTTTATGCTGAGGGGTTTAAGGGTCAGATTTACCTTTGAAGCATTGGAAAAGGTGTAGAGCACAATTTACCAACTTCCCTAACAGAGCTTTAATAAGGACAGAAAATAATTCTCAATTAGTGCCCTTGGTAAAGATTTTAACAGGGATAAAATATAATGGATGTTTCTATGTAAACAGAAATAATAAAATGAGTGTTCAAACTCAAAGAAAAGTTCACTCAAAGTAAATTCTAGCAAATATTTCAGTTTCTTATATTCAAACGCATGCTTCCAAGTGAATATTTTCTAGTTTTCAATAGATAAATATGTGATAAATTTAAAAACAAGGCATAGCACATGAGGTAAGTACAACTTGTAATCGAATATAATTATATACACATTGAATGAGAAGAAACTAGACTCCTTGGAGGTTCGTTATAAAATAACGTAGGTTAAGAAAAATAGAAAGGAGGAAAATTATCATCATGGTGAGTAGCTGTTAAAGTAATGTTGAGAGTAACTGTCAGTTAAGTGTTAACAGTTTGTAGAGCCCTCTCAGCACCATTTGATAAGTGATATAATTCTGCCCAGAGCTAGTGAAGAATAGTAGTACCAGATTTCTTTAGAGAGGAAAGCAACCATCATTTTCATATTTTAAAGAAGATTTCAGTTCATTTGGGTTAATGGTAATTTTGTTTCTTTCTGCTTGTTTAATATGTTGGGGCCCCAAGGGAAAACTTGCTAGCTGGAAAGACCAGGAGGATGACACATCAAAGTCTGTATTGGACGCATATCTCACAACTCTCCTTAGTCCACATTCCCCTTGGATTTCAGGCCCCTGGACCCTCTTGTCAATATCAAAAGTGTTTATATTTGAAACTTTTAGCTGTTTTCTTTTTAATTTGAACTCAAGGAAGCATCCAGCTTACTGTGTGCCTTGTTAGTGACCTGGAAATATTCAGCAGCTATATCACTTATTCCTCAGGAGAAAATCATTTTCTATTAATAATGAGAAAATGCCCCTTTCTATTGCCAATATATTGATTTTATAAACATACTAGGGTCCTAAAAGACTTCTGAGTAAGTTCTTCCATTATTTAAATTTTACTCATGAAAGTCTTTAGTGGCCTTCTTAGCCCCATTAGATAGGCTACTCTTAACGGCCACGACTTCTCTGAGGACTGATAGGAGTGGACTCAGAATTAACCAATCTAGATTTTCCTGTGGAAAAAAGATTTTCTTTACAATGTTATGGAAATACAAACATAAATATCTATATATCTATTAACAACTCTGTGGCTACACACCTCATAGGTATTACCATCCTGTTGTACGGGAGCTTTGTTAATTTAGAGCAGTTTAAAATGAAAATCCCCCACCTTTTTTTCCACTAGTTCTCCTTAGTGGCATAATTTCAGGAAAACGTATTTCTTTTAAAAAAGGATAAAGTAGATATCTTTTGATATTAAGAATATTCTATTCCTGTATTTAAAATATACAGTCAATTCATCATTAAAAATATAACCAGATTTATGTTATTATATATCCAATAAGAACTAATTATGGTAAGTATAATTAGTAAAGACAAAGGGGAAGGAGAAAGGGCTAAGAAAGTATGTTTTTGTTTTCCTAATTAAATTTCTGTTCTCTGTGACCTATAGATGTAAGTCTACACTTAAGTCTGATTACTATGGATTTAGAGTTTTTATTTTTAGCTGATGGAATATAAAACATGGAGTTTTGAAAATAAATCTTCATGAATTTAAAAACGTATCAGAGACAACAATAATCCTGTGATCTTTCTTAATAATATTTTCAATATGTAAAGTGCTATTGTAGCAACATTTAATATATTCATTAGAGATTTTATCACCTTCTCGTACCATATTGGCTCTTACTTCCCTAGATAATAATTTTCATTTTATAAACATCTACAATATAGTTGGAGCTCTGTGGACTTAAAAAGTCAATAACCTTAGTTGGGAACATTATATCTGTGGCTAGAGAATTCACACATTTTGGATACTTATTTGTTCTCACATGGTTAGTTTAAATGTATCATCACACTGGCTCTGAAGTAGGTATGTTCCTGTTGGGGCAATCTAAAATCCGTTGTTGCCCAGTAGCCCTGAGGGGTCCTTGGTTCTTTTCACCAATGCAGTAAAGAATTGCAGATCAGCGAGATTTAGAAAAAGTAAGATTTATTTAAGTATGTTTTAAGGGAGAGACAGGCTACGCCAAAGAGGGCTGTAGCTGTGTGGAAACAAAAGGCATGGAATAAGTATGCTCCCAGGGAGGGGTGGTCAACAGTGGAGATGGTGTAATAGCAGAAGTGCGGAGTCCTGTATTTTATTGGGGCTGCGATGGGAGGTTACGAGGGTGGTGTTCAATGATTGGCACATGAGGTCATTTTGATTGACCTTTGTCTGTAAAATAATACTGCCTATTGCACATGACATTACCCAGAATTCATTTTGCTATAATTTGATTCATGAACTTCTAGGCATAGGCAAGATATTATAATGATGGTATAATAAGACTAGGTCATGGCTTTTCACTCCTTTGCACCTCACAGTGTAGGGATAACTTATAATCATAAAATGGGGGTTCTAGGAAGGTCCTAAGAGAAGTTTTGGGGAGGGACCTTAATTCCTCTGTTCCTCTGTCACTCATGTCTACCTAACTACCTAACAGGTATTATCTTTATACCTAACACTGAATAAAACCTAGACTTCGACTTTATCAAGCGTAGTGACTTTACCAAGTTAAGTAACAGAGACTGGATTCAAGGTCACATATTCTGATTTCCAGTTCAATACTTTCCATGGTTTCATAATGTTCTATAATAAAGTGGAGGTTTGTGGTTGGTGGAAGCTATGTATTTTTAGAGGAAAGGTGATTAAATCCTCCAGGGAAAAGAAGCTCTGTCAATTGTTTTTGAGAGAATAAAATCATAAGAGACAATTTTCTTCTACAATGTAATAGATATTTTATAGGAGCAAATTTTCCAGGTTGTGGAGTGTGATTCAAGGCTGAATAGAGAGAAAACAAAACTCCTGAGGACAGGAGGCAAGAGGAGTGCCAGATCTTCAGATGCCATGGAGAATCTCACTGTTTGGGAAGGTGAGAGGTTGAGCCATTGTAACTGAAAGTCACCCTGACACAACTGAGAAGGGTGCTCCCAATCTTGACAGACAGTTACTAGGTGAAAATTAAGAGATTTGCACCTCCTTTTCCCTAAAGCTGTATCAGAACCGGGTCTAGAAATCTCAGTGACTTCGGGGGAACCGTGTTTCTCTGTCAAATGAACTTTGTGACATCCCACAACATACAGCAGCAATTAGAAACATAGATCCTTGTCGATGCATCTACATGTCTCTGAGCTTACGAAAAATAGATATTTCTAGGACCTTTGGGTGTTTTAAAAATCACACATATCAGGTTCTGGTTCTCTAGTTCAGGAACTCTCTTCTCGGGCCTCAGCCCCAGGTCGTTAGGCAGGATTCCACCCGAACTCTCTCTGCAGACAGAGATTATGGCTCTAATGGACTTGTCAACTCACTGCTGGAAAGGAACTGAAAAACTAGTGAAAACTATATCATTTGCAATCTTTCAAGTGGCTTTTAGGTCTATGCTAATAAATTTCGAATCCACAGTTCATAATATTTGGTTCAAACACATAATTCTTATTTTGTTAACAGTCTCAAGAGTCAGCATAAAATGCTATTTTCATCTTTCTAGACCTTGAAAAAAATAACCTCCTTATTTGAATCGAAGGTAGTTTCTTTTCAAAAATATTATAAGAAAAACCTCATTGTTTGAATATTCTAAACAGACCCTAAACTTTTTGTGCTGATACTTAAAAAATGTACACAGAAGGATACAAAACAAACAAGAGAGTTCCATGTTTAAATTATTTTATATTTAATTCTATGTTATTGTATGAATAATTTTATTTGTTATAAATTATGCTATAGATAAATATCATGGAAAACATACAGGGAGGTAGGATGGAGCAGTGAAAAGTTCAGCATACTAGATTCAGACCATTCTAGACTCCTTTTTTTTGTCTTAACTGTGGGGCTTTGAGTTATTCAACCTCTGAGTTTCACATTTCTTATCTACGAAAGGGGATTATAATATTTGCCTTTTACACGTTATTGACTGATTGATAGCCCACATATTTCCAAAAGTAATATGCAGAAACCTCATGGCACTCCTTACATAGCTCCTTGTCTTGATCAGTACCTCTGCTGGGTAATGGAATGATTTATACTGAGCAGTGAAAAGTATTTTAGTTATAGCTGAAAATATCAAGAGTCGAATATCCATGGTGAAGGCGGGGATACAGTTTCTCAATTTCATTCTAGACAGACCTTAGCAGAGCATTATGTTCTGAGGTCATTGCCTAGCTGTCTGCATACTTCAGTTTAATTAAATGGCCTTTAAATTCATTAATTTAAAGACCTCCCTTAATCAAATTAAGGAATGTACACAGCTAGGCAATGAGCATGGTTCGGGGTCACTGTCTGGGGACAGATGTAAAAGAACTGAAGATATTTTGCTCAGAGAATGAGATAATTAGAGATTTGATAGCTGTCTTTGATTATTTGCAAGATGGTCTTGTGTAAGGAAGTTTAGACTAATTTTACAAAGTTCTGGATGACAGGACTAAGGTGAATAGATAAAATTATGAGAAGGAAACATTTGCCTTTACACAAAATAATTTCTAACTCCTAAGTCAGACCTCAAAATTGATTGAAGAAATGAATTTCTCAACACTGTCAGAGTTTAATCAGAGTCTGGATAGATGCTTTGGGGAATTTATATAGAGAATTGACTTAGATTATATCTTAACTTTGAAAGTCCCTTCTCTCATTAACATCTTATAATTTTATCATTTTTATTACCATTTATTATTATTATTGGTTAATTATTAAATTAGATTTAATTTTTTAATTCTTCTCCATTTATTTGTAAGTATATAACTTCACTTCTGGAAAATAACTGGTGAAAATTAAATACATTAACATCACTACATTGTTCTAATTCATCACATTTTCTTAGATAAACATGACATTCATATTCTTGAAATATAGATATATATTTGTATATATATAACTTAATGAATTTGTTGTAGTTTCTGCTTTATCTTTTCATGTTTTTTGGTGAGTTGTAAGAACATTTTCACCTTTGTATAATTTTATTTGGAAATTATTAAAAGAGGAAAGACTGCAGTTATCTTAAAAGTTTTAAGTCTGATATTTTATGATCTTGTTTTTCCCTCTAACATTTCACTAGTGGTTGTCCATCTTGTCCTTGCAAACCACAAATGCAGGAACTGCTTAGTTCTTAAGACATTTATGGCATCTTTGGATAGGTCTTTCTTCTAGAAGATCCTTCTTTTATACTGTCTAAAATCTTGCTTCTTGTCACTTGTTTTAGTCTTCCACATTGACACCATTCAGAATGAATTTATCCCATCTTTCCCATATTTTTTATATGTTTAAAGGCAGTGACCCTGATGGGGAACCTCTGTTTTCTGAGCTACCTGCAGGATTTTACATGTCATTATCATGGTGGCTACTTCCCTCTGAATAATGTGGCTTTACACATACTCTTTAAAGTATATTGTTCAAACTGGACATAATACTAGTACAGTTGTGGTCTGGCTCGGAAGAATGTAAGCAGGAGTGTTTTCTTTCTTGTTCATTTCTACTAGCACAATCTAAGGTTTTAATGGCTTTTTGTCGTAGTCATAAATTATACTTAATTGATTCATTCAAACAATATTTATTGAATGCTTACTACATACTGCAGTCTCTTCTAAGCAAATAAAACAGCGAACCAACCAAATAAACATATTGTGAAAGTATATTTAATAAAAATCCTCATTCTTTTCCATAAGATCTGTCATCCAACCATTGTCTCTACCTTGAAATATTTTCATTATAATTTATCTAAGTTTAGGACTTTGTATTTTTCTAATTAAGTTTCATCTTAAAACATATAGTGTACTATTTTAACATTCTGAGACTTTTATGGAATTCTGATGCCATTATACAATGGATTTATAACGACTTGGCTGTGTGAGTAAAAGTAATAAAATTTGTATCTTTATTTACATTAGGAATTAAAATGTTGAATGGGAGAAGGCTGAAGACAGAGTCATGTGGCATTGACTACAAAACTCAAGAATGATGTATAGCACATTATTCAGTACCCTTTGGGTATGAACAATAAACTATGGAGTTGTTCTCCTGATTGTATTGACACCTGACTTATGTTCTTGCCGTGTGTGTGTGTGTGTGTGTGTGTGTGTGTGTGTGTATGGAATAATGTCAGAAAATATTTTGCCAACTAGTGTGCTGAAAACTTGTTTGTCAAATTTTTAAATAATTTCATGATGAGGAATGATGCTCTATGCCTGTTGCAGCTCAGAGCTAGCAGATAAAGAGAATAAAGGAAGTGAGAAGGTGGCTTTGTTCTCTGCCTCTAGAGCTGGACCTAAGCTAATCGGACTGAAAAGAGCAAGACCTGACAGCCTATTGTCCAAGGAACTAATTGTCTCAGCTTCAATGCAGTGACAGCTGATATCTAATGTTAAATCAGGTTGGTGTTACACAGTGAGTGAGATGGAACTCAGTGGTCAGTTCTTGGGAGTCAGGGGAGTGGGCTGAGGTCACTCTGATTCTCTAGCCTGGAAGGAGGGATGGGATGAGTGATAATATAAGTGGGGCTTTGTTTTCTAGTCTAGGTTGATGATTAGTTCAGGAATATGGTCTTATGGGGTGCAAAGAAGGGCACCCGTTAAAACTAAGGAGCTATGCCACATAGGGAAGCTTTTGTCTCAATTCAGAAACAAAGAGGAGAGATAAAGGGGGGAGCTGCTGCTAAGTGAGGTGGAAAGGGTTGGCATAAGGAGACTCAGGATACAGTGTGAACTTTGATCCTTGGTTCCAAAGTTTTAGAGTATGGAGCTAAGGATTTCAGTTTTATTCAATAATTATTAAGGTAAAAAAAAAAGTCATAGCCCCTATTTTAGATGCAGTAGGGAAGACTTAAATGCAAATATATTATTATGATGTAAATGCTATAAAAATTATGCAGGGAGCACCTAATATTGTTACAATAAGATTAGATCAGGAAAGAGGTGTCACTGGTATTGGAAAGAGATAGTTAGATAATACTTGTTTTTGGTAGATAGGAATGGGGATAAAATTTGGAGGGATGAAGATGGAACAAGTCTGGGAAGAATTTATTGAGCACCAGCGATATGTCAGGCACAGCACTGGGCCCTGAAAAGGACGGTGGTGAATGACACTACCTACTTTTACTCAGGGAGTTTATAATAAAGCGAAACAGTAACCTAGAAATGTTGTGGTTAGGGGAATGATGAATTTGGAAAAGGGCTGGAGTCAGGCCACTGAGGGACCTGTCGTGGAGACTGGGTTTTTCATCTGAGCTATTAAAAGATTTTAAGCAGGAATGAGGCAAAATTTGTATTATAAAAACATAATTTCTGATAGTGTGGAAGATAGAGAAAAAAGGGTAATTTTGATTTGTCTTAAAATTTTCTCTTCTCAGAAACTTTTTATCAGTGGTTTTGTGGAGAAACTGAGAATGTGAATGAGTAAGCCCGGACTAATTCGTAAGAATGATGAACATGATTCACAAGAGACAAAAACTTAAATGTAATAGCTTTAAATTAACAAACAGAAAAATCTATTATCTCACACGGTTTCTGAATGTCAGGGACATGGGAGAAGCTCAACTGGAGTGGTCTGGCTCAGAGTCTTTTATGAAGTTGCAGGAAAAGTTTTGGCAAGAACTCCAGTCATTTTAAGGCTTGACTGGGGCTGAAGAATCAATTTAGATAGACAGACAGACAGACAGATGATAGACAGACAGGAGGAAAGAAGGGAGGGAAGGAAGGAGAGAGTGAGAGAGAGAGAGAGAGAGAGAGAGAGAGAGAGAGAGAGAGAGAGAGAGAGAGAGAGAAATATTGGATTGTTTTAAATAAATGTAAATAAATGAGCATGGCTTTATTCCAATAATACTTTGTACACAATTTGTATTAAGTGACCACAAACTTGTGCCTGGGGACCTTGGATTCTTTTCCTCAACATTTACACATCTTGCTTTCAACAATGTAGCCCAGCATTTTGTACCATGTTGATGCTGAGTTCACTGGTCTACAGATCTTTGCCGTGTTTGGAAAATGGAAAAGATTTTTGCTATATTCCCTTTTGGGGTGTCTATTCTGTCATGAAGAACTGATGTCCGCAATATGGTATTTCACTAGTAAATTCTTTTAACACCCTAAAACATGGCATACCTGTGCCTGGGAATTTGAAGTCATTTAGCGAAGCCAGCTAGATTCTCTCATAATCTCCTTTCTCATCATCAGCCTCATTTTTTGTTTTTGTTTTTGTTTAGTATTCTTTTTCTTTCACCTTCTTCCTTTCAAATTTATATTCAAAGCTGCATTGAGTAAAGCCCTGTGTTCTGTTTATCATCTACTAGTATTCCACTCTTCTCAGCAGGGTAAACAAGACTCAGGCTGCACATCCCGCACCAGTCGCTGGCCTTTTTCTCTGCCCTCCTTAATGGCCAGTTTCCTTTTAGAGGCCTTTATGCACAATGGCTCCACTTTCTCGCCTCCCTTTATTTTTCCTTTTGTGCCAATCAACTAGAAGAGCATTCCATTAAGTAAATTTGCTCTCATTAACAAAGATTGAATATATTTTTAAAGAATATTTATTTGCGGGTAGCTGTTCCAAGGTCTCATGACTCTAGGTCTAGGTCTGCAATAAACATTTCTCTCAAACCATGATCTTGTCCTCATTGCTTTATTTCTGTTACTGTGGACAGAAAGGGTAATGTCACTTTCTCACATCCATAAGTCCAATATTTTTAGGGAATAAATGACTTAGTTATAGTTCCTGAGTTGAGAACAAGTCTTTACACCCCAGATGCAGAAAAAACTTTATTATAAGATATTTAAATTAACTGTATTAGTATTTGCCGCCTTGTTTTTAATTCTGGTAGCATTCTAGTCATATCTATTCTAAAATGAGCTGGCAACATATCATGTCAAGAAGAAAGGAATGAGAGTTGAGTATTAAAAAATTCAATGTCTCTTTTATATATAGGAATTATAAATATGTATAAGAACATCATATTATATTATTTGAACGTTACACTTAAAAATAATATTAAAATTTAAAATACTGCCATTCTGTGTGTTAAAAATGAAGCACATAAATGCTAGTCCAGTTTGAAAAAGTCTGAGAAAGAGGTTCTGAGCAAAAGTGTTTTGGGATACTTTCTCACAAACAGTTTCTCTGACTATTCTGATTAGATAAAGTAGCTGTTTATTCTGCCTTATGATATTTCAAATCTTGCAACCATCTTGCAATAAAAACCTTACAAGCACCTCACAATGGTAGCAGTAAAATTGCTACACATCAATTTGCACTTTGAAATGCTATTTACAAGAATATTATTAGAAAGACTTAAAAACAAATTATTCAATCGACATATTTTATTGATGTTTATTTGTTTTAGGTCCAACTATAAAATTTATTTTTAAAATATTGAGATATTGCTGCTTTTTCTGCTGTTGTGAAAATTATGTTTTATAATGTTATCACCTTGATTTGAAAGTTGATATGTGACATGAAAAAGTGATACTTTTTTTTTAAAAAAAGATAATGAGTAGTTAATAGAATCTTTAAATTTTCTTTTGAAATGTAACTCCTGGAAACAAAGAAAAACAACTGATTATTATGAAATTAGTTGGATAACCCAGAAAAATGTAATCCTTGCTATAGTTTACTTAAGCTTATAAGAGCCTTATTTAGGGAGGAGTCTTCATAAATATTCCTATTATGGCTATTATATCTATCAGAATGGTGAAGGTAAAGGGGTGAAGATGGATATATCTAAATGTTGAAATAACTATAACAGAATGTGGTGTGCAATGACAAATAGGCCGATTTTCTGCCGAAGAATGTAATGGGCTCTTAAAAACCAAATGTTTAGTAACTGAGAATAGAAAATGATTGTGGGTACAGTAGTGCCCCCTTAAACACAGCTTTACTTCCCATAGTTTCAGTTACCCCTGGTCAAACACAGTCTTAAAATATTAAAAGAAAAATTCCAGATAAAACAATTTGTAATTTTTAAATTGCACACTATTTGGTAAGTGTCATGAAGTCTGTGCCATGCCATTTCATCCCAGAATGTGAATTATCTCTTTATCTAGTATATCCATGTTGCATAGTCTCTTCATCAGTCACTTAGTAGCTGGCTGAGTTATCAGATCGGCTGAGAGAGAAAGAGAGAGATAGAGAAACTTTTATTACAGTGTATTGATATAATTGTTTTATTTTATTATTCGTTATCATTGTTAATCTCTTAGTGTGCTTCATCTATAAACAAAACTTTATCATAAGTATATGAAAAAACAGATGGGAGTCTTGGAATGTATTCACTGGGGATCTTAGAAGCTATCTCCTAAGGATAAGGGGAAGACTATTGTAATTTCTGAATACCAAAAACAAAATTAATTCTGTAAATAAAAATCTATATGCTTATTGGGTGGGGCCTGTCCCCTTCAAAGAAAATAGAATGAGTGTAACATAATTTTCCCAGAGACTGTAGATATTAGGCTAATTGAATAGAAGGCTATTCATTGCGATTCTCCCCCTAAGTCTCTCTATGCTCAATGAACAGAGGAAATCTGCTCATGAGATGAAAGTGGGCAGAAAGAAAGAGATGAAAAAAATAAACTGACCCGTAATGAAGAGTATATTAAAACACAGTGTACTGGGGAACAGACGAGAGAACTATCTATATAAATGAATCATAACCTGGCTTTGGCTGGCTTATATTAAAATTATGGTTAATATCACTTTTGGAGAGCAAGGATTAGGTAGAAATGGCTGTAGGTCAATTCGCCAAAAGTGAATTCACTAAATTCACTGTTTCTATTAATTCTATTAGTTTTAGTTAAATAGTTTTCATTTTGTCTTTATAACAGCTTTTAAAGTAATGGCCAATTTCTTTCTCCTCTAATTTGATAAGTAATATTCCTTTTATTTCTATAAAGCTGGAGACCAAGGGCCAGAGTGAGGAAAAAGACTGGTAGGCATGAGGACATGTTTTTGATTATAATGAATTCTTACTGATATAATCTTCATGAATATATTATTTTCTTTATGTATATATTCTTCATATATATTATCATTTACATTTGTATTTATAAATAGAATTTATCTTTAGGAGTAGGTTGTTATGAATATATTTTTCTTAAGAATATGAATATATAATCATTTATGAATATTTTAAAATATCAAAATTTCATCTTTAATTTTAATTTTGTTCTCAAAATCAATCTGTCTCTCTCTTATAACTCAGTTCCTCCTCCATTCCCTTCAATTGCTAGCTCTTTAAAATAACATCATGAAGGCAAAATAAAAAACAGTGCATAGGGTTGGAAGGAATAAGTTAATTAGGTGAATCAGCAAATTGATTGACTTCAATGGGGATGAAAATGGATTGAGGGGAAGTTGATTTCAACCATTTCCTAAAAGAAATATAAAGATGATCAGAACTTTGCTTGTAATAAGAGAAATGAATTAAATCATCTAGGTTTTATCACAAGTGCTTAGAATGAACATTTTATGACTGTGTTGGGTCATTTACATGTTGCCTACATTGTTAAAATTTACAATTTTGATGCAAGATTGATTTACAGTCTATATTACTATTATACAAGATTTGTAATACTGCAATGGATTTGCTATTTTGTATCAAATATGGAGAAAAATAAAGATCTTATGTATTATGATTTCTAAAAATATGTGTGTATGCATTTTTTTCCCTAAATGTGATGGAGCAATAATCTACAAGAGAAAAACTGATAAAAGATTATATCAAAATATTTATATATGATATGCTATTAATAAATATTTAGATGATGCTATTAAATAAATAAATGCTGAATTTATGGAAGAGGGAATTTTCTTTTAGTTTAGTTATTTCATTTGAAATTTTTAAATAAACCTATGGTAAATGCAAAAAAAATGTGTTTCCCAATACTTTGAGTAGAATGGTCTAATCAGACCTTCCCATCCTTCAGGTGATTCATCGTATACTACTGTGCAGCCTTTTCTGGTTACCCCAGTGTGCTGAATACAACTATTTCATATGTGTGCCATGATCTGAGGAAAGTAGAAAGTACTGACAAGATAACACTATATATATATAATTTTTCTTTTACTTTTGTCTTCTGGAATTGTGTGATTGCACCTTTTACCCTGATGGCCCTAGGAAAAGCATAAAAAGCTCAAAAGTCAATGAATCATCTTTTTCTTTTTCCTTAAACAATTGATTAAAAAAGTGCTCATTAGCAACACTTTTTGAATTTAGTAAAATTCACAGGGAAAGAAAGTGATTGAACACCATCAGGGTACAACCTGTTCACTCCTATGCCATATAGTTAGAGGTAATGAGTAGAAAACCTAAACAGGTATAAATGTTGTTATCCTGAGAGATTCACGTGGTTACTGAAGAAGGGAATTAAAGGTGACTTTCATAACTAAGCCAAAAATGAAATAGTCTTAGAAAAATAAGTAGGTAATAGCCTCCTGCTTTCTTGATTTCTAGATCTCTATTACCTAAAATTTCATCTAAAAGTCAAGAGGCAAGAGTTGAAATGATAGGGGTCATTTCACTAGAAAAAAGGATGTCTTAAAGCTGAAATTATTAATAGAGGCTTACTAACTTAGGTAATTGATAGAACACTGGTCTGAATGACTGAAAAAACTGAATTTCAATCTATTTCAATAAAGGTTAGTTCATTTCAAATTTAGATTATTATTCAAATAAGCTTAATAAAATATGCTGTTAATAAATGTCTTTATTTATTATCAGATATAAATGACTTGTGATCAATGTATAGTTTCCTGTCTCCAGTAACAAAGTACCACAAACTGGGTGGCTTAAAAAACAGAAATGTATTCTCTCACAGTCTTAGAGGCTATAAGTCTGAAATCAAGTGTTGGTAGGGTTATTTTCTTCTGTAGGCTCTGGTGGAGGGTCTGCCTGTCTCTTAGCTTCTGGTGGTTGCCAGCAATCCTTGACATTTCTTGTCTTATAGATGTATCACCTCAATCTCTGCTTTCATTTAATATGGCATTCTTCTCTGTGTGTCTCTCTGTGTCCAAAGTTTCCTCTTCCTTCATCTTATAAACAAATGTGATTGGATTGGGACTCATCCTCATTAATATGATCTCAAATGAACTAAATACATGTGCAAAGATTCTATTTTCAATGAAGGTCACCTTCTGAGGATCTGGATGGACAAAAATTTTGGAGGGACACTATTATTAACCCAGTAAAATTAATATATTAAGTCATTAGCTTCAATTTCCATGGCTAGTGACTCATTTTCATATGCAAAGACACCCACAAAGTTTGAAATTAAGAAACAAAATTTACTAAGAATAGAATCATCGTGTGACCCAGCAATCCCTCTTCTGGGTATGTACTTCAAAATTTGAAAGTATTTGCCTATAGAGATATATGCATCTTGATGTTTATGGCAGCATTATTCACAGTGGCCAAGACATGGAAACAACCAAAGTGCCCTTCAATAGATGATGGGATAAAGAACATGTGGTACACATATACAATAAAATGTTACTCAGCCATAGGAAAAGATGAAATACTGTCATTTGTGAGAATATGAATGGATCTTGAGATTATCATGCTAAGCGAAATAAATCAGACAGAAAAAGTTGAGAACCGTATGATTTAACTCATATGATAGATGTAAAACTGAAAGAAACAAAGGAACAAGAGAAACAAAAACTTACCAGAGGGAAAGGGCATGGGGGAGGTAGATAAAGGTAAATGGAGTCAAATATATGGTGATGGAAGATTCGACTTTGGGTGGTGAACACGCAGTGCAGTAAACATTTGATGTATTATTGAATTGTGTGCTTGAAACCTATATAATTTTATTAACCAACGTCACCTCAATAAATTTCATTAAAAACAAATTAGTTTTTCCAAAGTTTTAAAGAAGTGATGAAATTTGCTCTATGTAAATATTTTATTCCTCATTTCTTATTGACTTTAATATTGTCATTTAAGCATAAAGTATAGCTCATTCCTTCTTTTAATGATCACATATTAAAGATTTTTTAAATTAGAAGAAATGATTCTATGGCTACCATTATACTTAGGATTCATTAGTATAGCTATCATTACATAATGACCCAAATGTCTTTTGAAGAATGATAATCCAGCAAAAAAAAAAAAATAGAAAAGAAAGAAAAAGAAAAAGGAATCCAATGAATTGAAAGTGATTCTCTTCAGTTAAACAGCTGATGAACATGATTTGTTCATACCAACATATATTGCTATAATAAAGTGGTTTATCAAAATGTTTTCTTGCATCCATATGGATATTAGTAATAGCCACAGCTGGTGGAGAGACAAACCATAAATTATGGCTGAAAGGTATCACATTGGGTTCTCCGGTCTCCCTATCCTCTAGTGTCCTCAGGCCACCTTTATTTTAAAATCCAGAAAGAATACATTGACATCCTCAGTGCTTACCCATTATTACCTTTGATGATTCTCTGTTAATGGGGAGTAGGGTTACCTTTCATCTGTGTCAATCAAGTCCCCGTCTCTTACCTGTCACTCTGAGTACCCACCACTGCTATCCATGTTCCTGGCTGGCTTCATCTCATGCTGGATACCGTCCTTTACTTTGTACTTTACTTCCCTTACTTTTTCATAGAATCATCTCATGATCCTGGTAGTCTTCTACCGGTGTTTTAATAATTTGTTCCTGGAAACTTCCTGCCATTACTAACATGATATTTTTTACTGGCCTTCTCCTTCTGGATGTCCCTCTCTTCCAACCATATTGATGGACCTGGTTTTGCTTTCCTACTATCTCCTTTCTCTCGGGGTGTTCTCAACAACTCCACATTTTTCTCTCAGTTATGCAGAACATTTTGGGTTTTTGTCTTATCTTCTTTTTTTCAAACCTCACCCTGAGTGATAGTGAAGGTATAAATACAACAGTTACCTTTCAGGATCAAAGAGGTTCATCATCATATTTTTATAGACAAAAAAAGCAAGAGAAAGCACTACTTTACATTAGTATTGACATTTCCTTAAAACTAAAGTCTTTGCAGTCAGTGGACCTTGACCTTATCCTTGGATTTTATTCAGACAATAACACCTATTTGGCAACCTAAGAAAAAAAGTAAGGACGCTCCTGAGCATTAATCCTAAGGAGTGTTCTAAGATGTCTCTCTATATCTTATGGTTTGCATGATTGAAGGAAGAAAATTTATATTATAGACAACAGGAATAAAATGAACATTTGATAATAACACAGGAACTTGGGGTTAGCTCTGGGCTTCTTATAGGACCACGTAAGATTTGTAGAGAGTTGCTTTTGAATTTTATGAGGTCTATTACTTGGGATAGGCTCTATTTAATTAGGCGGCTTCCATAACTATTCTCTTTCTTCTTTACTTGAAGAATGATTTATGCAAAATCTGTCTGTAGTAAAAAAAATAAAATCTGGTAAAACTAAATAAAAATTTGTTTCCCATCATAATTGTGAGGTTTCATTTTTCATATTTTAAATAAAAAAGAATTCAGAGTAATAAAATGACTCTCAACATATGTACCATATGATTGGTGCAGTTAAATAATGAATGCTGGTTTTCATTTCTGGTAAAGTTCATTCTCTCACCTATACTGAAAACTTAAGGAGCTATTATTATTATTATTTTTAAATTATAGTAAAGAAACTTCTGTAGTAAGGGAAGAATGTTCATTAAACTAAAATAGCTAAGGATAAGAGCCTTCTAACTTCACAAACGGGTTGTGTAATCTGGGTCAGTTAACTGATGGGTGAAATGTCTCTGTATTTACATATTCTCTGGGGTCTGAAGTCTTGCAAAGTGGACATTGTTAACTCCCTGCTCTTTTTGAAACCGTTTAAGCTCACAGTTCTTATCAGGCAAATGTAAAACAGTCAGGAACATGTACATAATAAATTAGTTTAGGTCATGAATGGAGATTAATAGTGTTGCTTAGTTTTGCATCATCTTGTCAAAGCCTTGGGGAGTAATGCAGTTAAGCATGAAAGAGAATAAGTTGTGACTGAAACAGATAAACATAAGTCGTCCTAAACCTAATAAAAGTGTCCATGGTAATTATGACCTCTAGTTTTCTTGCATTATAAACTATTGCAAAATATCTTCTCCTTGCTTTAATGGAGTGAGAGATAATCTCCTCATACTTATAAGGGCTCTTAAATGGAATAAAGCAACTTGAGCAGTTTTTGGCTGTTAGCAGGGGCAAAATAAACTTGAAGCTCTTTACAATTGCTTATGAGGTTTTCAAACAGGTAACAAAAGAAAACTTCTCGTGAGAGCTGTAGAGAAAATAATAATACCTATCCAACTTTAAATTGATTTTCAGGATATTTTCAGCCTTTTTAATAACAATGTTTTGTTAAATTAGTTGGTTTTACTATGTTGTTTATATTTTTACTCAGCTAAGATGACACTAAATGAGTTACCTTTTGAGTTATTGTTTTGCATCTTTTAGATACCAATAAGGGGAAAATGTTAAATTTGTAATGCATTTACAAATACAGCAAAAGATGACAGGGAGATTTACCAAGTGCTCGCCTGGTGTCAGTCTCAGCCTATTCATTGATAGTTATTCAGCAAGACCATCCCCATCCCTGATTCGGCTATAGTGAGTATGCTGTGCACACGGCAAGGGGCAAGGAGTAACATTTTAACTAGAGAATGAAAACTCAGCTCCTCAATGGGATGTTTCATCTCAGAAGCAAAATAGCTATTATTATAAAAACTATATTGTTAATCATGTGGAAACATTATAAACTCGTAGATATTTTATTTGGCATAGTTATTATCCAGTGACATAAAATATTAAAGAACCTTAGTAAAAGGAGTTATACATAAGAAATGAGAACAATTTAAGGGAAACAATAAAGATATACATTAAAGTATCCATTTGTCTAAAATAAAATAATTATGGTAGTTACCTTTTTCTATTAAAGTCATAAATAATCTATTTATACTTAGGTAGATGATATTTATAAAATTAATAACCTCAAATAATTTTTATTCTGTCATAAAAACAGAAGTGAAAAAATTATACTTAGTTACTCTAAGCAGAGCTGATGTGTTTTAAAACAAAACTATTTGGAAAGAATTCACTCGAGTATGCATTCTCATATTGTTAATGGAAATTTGGCTGTCATAAGTGAAAGGAAATTAATATATGTAAAAAAGATATCTTTTCTTGACAAGTTTTATTTTAACTTTAATAGAGTCTTGAGACACTATTAATTTCTAAGCAGGTTTAGAATTTCAACAATAAAGGGATACTCTCTTGTTGCAGCATTTTTGTGTTTTTAATTTCAGGGCCTCTGTTATGGAATTCGCATACTGATTAAAGACATTATTTTTTTCCCATTTTTCTACTAATCTTGTAAGCCACAACTTGAGTGATCAAATGAAGATGGTGAATATAAATATTTAATGTGCAGAATTTTATGTATTTGTATTAATCTAGCACTTTATGTTTCCAGCTCACTTTCGTGTTGTTGGTCATTCATCTTGCCTCACTGTGCATATACATTTATGAGTTTTGTTTATTGCAGAAGAGGCAGGAACTAGCATTGATATAACAGATTCGGACATTGGGTATGTGGACTTTCTTCTTTTCTCCTTGCTCTTGAAATATGATAAAAGAAAAATGAAATATATTTTGCTCATTTAAAAGAATCACCTAATCCCTATGCTAGATTTAGGTTATATCGACTGGGGATGGGAAGAAGAAATACACAATATTTAGGTGAATGGGATATTTATTAAGGGCTCAGTTATTTGGGAGAAGAAGTGTAACAGTTTAACAAATTCTTAGCACTTATTACGTGTTAGGCTACAAACACGAAAGTTAATAACATGTTTTCTGATACCGGCCCAGTTCTGCTCTCATATTACCTTTTCAGTCTCACTCACTTCAAATCGTTCCGCCGGGCCCTAACACAGAGCTGCTGAGCAGATTCCTCATAATGCAAACCTGTTTTTTACTTTCTCTTAGAAATCTTTTAAAAGCTCTTCATAGTCCACAAGAAAGAGGTCGAGTATCCAAACTACCCACTTACTCACCAGGGCTCCCATCCTCACTCAGCAACACCAGCCCCTTCACAGTTCATGTAATGAGTAATGAGGGATGAGATACCTCTGGGACTATTTCATACCTCTGCTGCACTCTGTTTCTACTTTCTGGAATATCTTCTTTCCAGAAAACCTTTCCTGAACTGCTGTGAGACTAAGTGAACCTGCTATAGGTTTGTACAAAACTCTGAACATCCCTTTGGTTGCCATGACAACAATGTGGTTGATAGTCCTGGCCAAGACTGGGTTTGATCTTACTATCTGGCACTTTACTATCTGGGTAACCTGAACCTTCCCAAGCCCCACTATTCTTCATCAGTAAAATGGGGAATTCATCATAGTAATAGTATTTATCTCATAGGGGATTCGATGAGGTAATACTTATAAATCACATTAGCATAGTAATAGATGTTATAGTTACAATGATCATATTTTTATACTATTGACCATTTTCAGTAATTATGGTTACAGCATCTTCTGCATTACTCTGATATGATTTCACCTGTGTGTCTGTCTCCTAGGTTACCTGCTGTAATCAGGAGTCATCTGACTCCTCTGGGCTGTGCATTGGGCCTGTTCATAACAGAAAATCAATAAATGTTAGATGCTTAACAGATTCTCAAAGTCTAAGCTAATATTAAAGTACCACATTCTGGACTTTGTAGAATGGCTAAGGAAAGTGTTTCTCCATAAACTGGGGGTAAGAGGATATGTTTATGTACATTTTCAGTTTCTTCAGTGCAACTTCTGATGAGTATTCTCAGGTTTCTGACAGCCACTCTCTGTTCTTTCTGTGGGGACAGAATCAGACTCTTGGGTTCCTTACATTCTTTAGCATTTAAAAGGTACTCAAACATTTAACTCCTATTTTTAAGTTTAGAATTAAATAATACTATTATTCTATTGTGTGCAGAGTTGATGTTGCCATTTATTTTATATTTTTGTTTAAACTCTGAAAGTAAAAATAGCAAATGATAGCTTTAACCAAGAAAGTCTTCTATGGTGACTTCTTAATTTTAAATGTCAGTAGAAGTAATTTTTTTCCTGAATTTTCACTTTTGAAGGTTTAAAATTTGTATATATTTTATTTATTCAAAAGCAATAATATTAGCATAAATAGATTTTTTAAATATAACTTTTAGTAGTTTGTTTTGGATATTGCCAGGTTTTTATAGCGAAATTGAAAGTGGTTTTGCATGGCAAGTAATTTCTTCTTTTAATCTTGGTTGGACTTGTCAGTTCTATTGACACAAACAGAGGATTTTAAATTTAAAACCAAAATTGTTACTAGATATGAATGGAGATATACCATAAAATTCTATTACCCAAGACTTCTAGGAGATAGATATATTTTTGGTTATTATTAATTCAGTCATGTCTCCTCTTGCAGTTTTTTTTCCATTGCTTAATGCTTCATTTTTTTTCTTCCTTTTCTCTGAAAGAGCATTTAGTATCTAACATTGAGTTATACAGCCTTATAAGGCATATTTATACCATCTCATTTTTCACGGTCAATTATAATGGGTTCACACTTCTTGTATTATGCAATATCTAAAGTAGAGATAGTTTAGAGGTATAGAGACTTTGAAGTTATTTAGAGAGGATTTTTATTGGAAAATGAACATGTTTATTATCTTTTATCCTTATTCTAGCTTTTTCTGTAGCTCAGTTCATACATATAAACCCTCTCTTTTGTTCAAGACTTATAGGGACTTCAAAAGGATGTGTGAACATATGAGAAGTTGCTCTCTTGGAGATTTTTTTTATACTGAATAGTGTCAATAAATGGCAAATATTTAGAATACATCTATACGTGTGTGTGTGTGTGTGTGTGTGTGTGTGTGTGTGTGTTTGTAAAACAAAGCAGGACATCCAGATTAATCCCAATACTTTAAAGTCAAGAAGAGCATCCTACAAAGAATTAGGTGAAATTACGAGGAGGTAGAAATCTCTTCCCTCTCTACAGTCTCACCATGGTTATAGCTGACTCTGTAGTACTGAAGCTCAACAGTGGGTCAGAGCAGAAACTTTGGAATTAAGTTGCTGAGGGCTTCATGCTCCCTTTCTTGCCATTGACTAAGAATGCCATGTTACATAAGCTATTTTGTTTTTTTTTTCATCAGCATATCTGCCATATAGGATGGTTGTGAGGGATGTTTCATAAGATGTTGTTCTATATGGTCCCTGAAATTCGGTCTAAGATTTAAGAGCCTTAGGAGAAATTTTATTTTAACCAATCCTACCTCATTTACATGGATTGTTGAAAAAGCTGGGAAGGGGACTGTCATCAAAATGAAAAGCAGGATTCATAGCCTTATAACTTGCTGTTGTAGGAGTAGTGGCTGATGTATTATTGACTCTTCCTGGGATGACTTTACTGGGCTTGCTACCACTCGAGAACTGGACACTAGAACACTGAATGGCTTGGCCTGTGTGACCTCAGGATTTTATCTAAATAAAAGGTGTGCCAACAGCTGTTGTCTCAATTATGGACTAAACTCCTACAGTATCCCTTACCCCTTGGTCTTGTGTGTGTGAAAGAGGGTCTATTTTCCTCAAAGTTTTCTTAGAAGTAGAGTCTTTTATTGAAAAATTCTTCCTTAAAGAAAATAAAATCTATTATTGTATCCAATTTTTATTCTTATTTCTGAAGACTAAATTTAGTAATATTTCTAAGTTGATACTCTTTTTTTTGTGGCTAGGTCTTGTGAAACAGTGTAGTTTATCTTTAATTTACTCACCTTGAGTATTAACAAAACATAACATCTAAACTTAAGTAGATTACATAAGACTCTCATTTTCTTTCCAAGGAAAGAGGTCACAATATTATCTTGGAAATTCCCCACTAAGACTGTGAAAAAACCTATCAAATGTGTGCCATATAGGCTGTTCAGTCAATGTCTTTTCCCCTTTCCTCTTGGAAATGTTCTTTATTCATAGTGAATTGCTCTCAATTTCAAAGTCTAAGAAAAAAAGGTCATTTTCTTAGAGAATAAATCATGTTATAGTCAAACTATCATTATTAAAATAATTTGTTGAAACAGCTGAAAATTTATATTAATTTAGCTTTATAAATATATATTAAATACTATATTTTTATCTCAATAATAGTGAAAGTAAAGATGGTTTATGTACAGCATGACCCTATTGAAGAAACAGATGAGGTCTATTTATTAGTGGATTGTAAACAAAGAAATTCTCACTAATCTCTTTGGAAACTAAAATTCAATTCTGATTTCTAAATGAAAATGTGAATGAAATGTAATATTCATTAAAAATTTTTAAATTTGAAACTATGTAGAGTCTATGTAACTTTCTTATTACACGTATGGAACATTGAGAAAAGAAGCAAAACTTATGACTATATTTACATGTTTTCACTGTGACTAATAAACTGTTTTAATATATGAAATATTCATTTATTAAAGTAAAATAGAATTGGATATAAAGATAACCCAGTTTCACTGGCACTAGTAATATGTTTTAAAATAATGTTAAAATTAAACTTTTATGTTTCAGACAAGTATAAAATGTCATAGTTTTTTATAATATTTTGACAGCACATTATATAAGTTCTTTTCTCATTACCCTTTTTTCTAGTCTAAATATTTTCTTTCCTATTTTTTGTGTAAGAAATCTTCAGACTGTTTACTCTTAGCAGATATAACCTAACAAAAAAATAAATGTTATGAATGAAATGCATGATGGCCTCAGGTTGTAACCTGTCTTGCATTACTGTCCTCAATAATCCAAGTATCTTAACTAGATTTTTAGAGTTTTCTTGATTTACTATAGGGATGTTTTAGAATGTCTTAGAGTATATGGTGGTTTTGTGATAACTAATAGAAGAAGTTATGGCCTGTCACAGTTTGTAATTACAGTAAACTCCAATTACTCTTGTAGTGTATATATCAAGACTAAATGTTTTGATACTTGACAGAGATAATAAAGAGTGCAGGTATGTTCACTGCTTCTCTAATATTTAGATTGGTGTATCAAAGTTCCTTCAGTCTCTGGAACCCTTGAAAGACCATGTCAAGAAGCTGTGATATTTATATTTCACAGATAGTACTGGGTACAAAGAAGACACTGTTGGACATTTGAGGGGCTTATGGTCTACTTGGAAAATGTGCTAGGTTATTTTGGTGGCTAGAAAGAGAGACTTATTCAGGTTATCTTTAATAGTAAGATTGTGGTTATATTGAAATGAGAATGAGGGCAAGAATAGTCTAAAGAATTCAGAAATAGGCCAGAGGTCACAGAGACTAGAAAGTAGTTTAGGATCTAGGAAAATCCAGTTAAGATTTAGTCCTTATCAATAGAAGATTCTTTATCACCTGCCACTGAAATATATACTTGTCCTTGCTTCTGCTTCTACTGTAATCATTTGTTTCACTTTTTGTTATGAACATCTTTTATTTATTTCAGTTTTGATTTACTTTTAACATAAACATAATCATATTTTTACTTGTGGCCTACTCTGACTTCCTCACCTACCCTCGTACATGTTTTCAGTTCCTGCTACCAACTCTTCATTCCCTCTATAGCTCCTATCTAGATTCCTAAGAGAGGAATTTTAATAAATTGTCTAGTTACTGTCATGAACATTTGGCTAGAGGTTTATTGTTGGCCAATTTACAGATTTGCTTTCCTTTGGTCACTGCTATTCCCTGGTGCATTTCCTAGGTGGCAGGATCCTGTGTACAGAACAAGGCTTCCTAGGGCTCATGAAGTATTTGAAGTTGCTACCTCATCCTGCCTTAAATTTTTATGTAAATGGAAAATTTTTTTCAGAAAAAGACTTTGAAAGTAGAAGACATTATGGTTATACTGTCCAGTATAGGAGGAAATGCATAATGCTCACAAAGTTAACATTATGTTTGCTCAGTAAGTTAGGTGGCCAAAAACAAACTCTGACCAATGAAGCTGAATTAATAGTTTCAAGGATTCAGAACATCATTGAAGACAACAAAATAAAGATTTTAAAAGCCTAGAATAATAAATTTAAAATTGAAAAGGACCTTAATAATTATCATGTTAAACTACCCGATATATACAGACTGAGATATAGATTGAGGTAGATATTAGAATGTAGGTCTACTGACTCCAGGTCCATTGTTCTTTTTATTCTATCCTACTACCTACTTATGCAAACTCATAAAAAGAAAAAAAGCATTTGTAATATAATAGTTTCCAAAGGAAACTTTGTGGCTTGCTTTATATTTCAAAGTCCTTCCTACATATCTGTTTCTGATGGCTCTATTCATGGCAAGGACAAAAAGAAGAGAAAAGATTAAGAACTTATAACATCTATTATTTGATGAGGAATAAATTTCTATATTTATGATTAAAATTTATCCTTGAAGATATAAGTAAATCAGAAATGATTTTTTTAGCTTTTGTTCAAGATGACTGACTGATTGCTGTATTTAACACCTTTCTTATGAAATCAAAAAATCATAAAAGATATTTAAGAAGACACACAACTTACAAAAATGCACATGAAGCAATCAGCAGATAAGAGATTTAAATACACTTCTGAAATGAAAAATGGATTGAAGAGTGCTGACAGATTAAATACCAAGAAAGTCACAGCCTAGAATATGTTCAGGGGCATGTTAATTAAAGGAAATTGACCTGCCTGGTAGAATCTCAGGGAAGCTCTGAATTCTAGAGGTGATAGACTGGAGGTGGAACACAGGGAGATCAAAGTCCACATGAAGAACAGTCATCATCCCAACTCTTAGGCTAGTAAATGGAGGACAAAACCCATTTCATTTTGTAACATTCCATTAGTATAAAGTTATGGTCTGCTGTCCCACATGTTCATGAAGTGGGATCTGCCATCTAATAGCCCCTTCTCCAGAAAGAGAGCTTTCAATAAACATTTTTTATCTCTTTATTCTTAAATGTATACAACCAGACATTTGAGTACAAGTGAATAAATTTGAGTGAGCCTAAAAATAATAAAAAGAAATATCAGAATTAGAGAACAAGTCACAGGAGAAATGAAATCTGCATTTTAATGCATGTTTTTTTTTTTTTTTTCTCCATGAATCCTGGAAAGCACTCAGTAAAGATCTGGAGCAGCCTAAGAAAACTTCATGGTAAAAAACTAGATAGGAAGAGCTTGAAACAGGGGACTTGATCTGTGAGAATGGGGAAATGAACACTTTTGCTCTTAGAACACAAGTGAAAACAGATTGCAGCTGGAGAAGAGAACCAGAAAAGGCTATTCTTGGTTGAAGGGCAGAGAAGTACTTGAATTATAAGAGGGCCAACACACTGAATTGAAGAATGTGGTGTGTGGATAAGATTTGGAAAAAAAAAAAAATCAGGCGGGCAAAAATTTAGGGAGATACAGGATATTTGCATGGTCTCAAAGTGTACAGTCTCATGGTTGCCAGTAAATATTATTTATCAAGTAGAAAAAAGTAACTTTATAATGAAAAAGCATGGCAGACATCGCCTTAATCAAATGACCAAGTTTAATATAACCAGTAATGATATGTATTTACATCATGTATTTCATGAAATTGTGCAATGAGAGGGGCATATCACTTCCCTGATATTTATGTTAAAAAAACCATAACTTTATTCTACCTAACAAGATATTTCAGACAAAATCAAAATTGAGAAACTTTACATAAAATACATAAATGTATCTAAGTCATGAAAGACAAGGAAAATCTCAGGAACTGTTACAGATTGGAAGAGAACTATGACAATTAAAGGCTATGCAAGATTCTGAATTGGATCCTGAAACAGAAAAAGAACACCTTAGACAAAACTGGGGAAGAAAAGTCTCCAGTTTAGTAAATAGTATTATACCAATGTTAGTTTCTTAATTTTGATTGCACACTGCTAACATTATCTTTGAGATTCTAGCTCAAAGATATAGGGGGACTCTGTACTATTTTCATAACTCCTCTCCAAAATCTAAAATATTTAAAAATCAGAAGCAAATTGCATTTATAATTGAATGTCAATTGTACCTCAAAAGAACTGTCAAAATGTTAGAATTTGAAGAGGACTCTAAGGAATCAGGGAAATAATGAGATGAGTTAATGAAGTACCAAGAAAACCATTGGATGGTCAGATATTTGGAAAGGGTGGTCCAGACATAAAAAGCAAATTCAATAAAAAATATAGAGATTGAGAACTTGGAAAAATATTCCAGACATGGTAAAGGTGTAAAAAAAAAATGGGTAATTTATTTAAATTTCATGAAAAACTTCCCTTTTGTGGGCACAGGAGTCATAGCAATAGACCTACAGAGTAGAGAATGTAATTCTAGCACTCTTTCTGGTGAGGGAGGGAGCTTATGTACTTATCAACCATCAACCTCCCCCTGATCCTTATAGGAGTCCTCACCTTACCAAATGTAAAGTAAGGAGATATTGGCTATGGCTTGTAGGAGAAAAAATCAGGCTTAAATATCTTATTTGAATTTGCATTAAACAATGATTAAACAATTTTAGCAGAAGGAGTAGGTAAGGGGATGTGAAGGATATCATCCTTATCTAGCATATTAGGAAGTCAAAAGCTAATATGCAAAGTTGATTGTACAATAAAATTCAGATACAGCAAAATTGTTTGTAGGAGAGAAATTAGCCACTTAAAGAACTAAAAGAGAAAAAAAGTGTGGAAAGAAAAACTGATGGAGGCTGGATTAATAATAGAGGAAGGAGAAGTTTGAGACAGTGGCTTATAGTTCTTCACTGTAAACCTATGAGCTTTAACCACTATTTGGAGATATTACTTTTTTGGAGACAATCAATATAGCAAATAACCTGTCAGTGTCATAAAACTGTGGCAAAAAGAAATATGTGTGCACATACTTTTATTTTCTTTCTTTTATATATTTATGTATACATACACACATGTACATACACACATACATATGCAAGAGAATGTTATACATTCTATATTATGTTATCTAATGTGAAGCTACGTCACTAAGAATAATTTCTAGCAATAGATTTAGAGATTCAAATAGCAAATGTCTTCAAGTTAATCACTTAAGCAATGACGTTTTCTTTTAAATGAAAGGCAAAAATTGGTAGCACATTTTCTTAAATTGAAAACCACCCAGCTTCCACATCTAGAACTTATTTGAACACAACTTACAACTTAATTTTTTAAAAAGTCTCTTGAAAATCACTTATCTTATTGAAATCCTTTAAATTTAAAATTTAGAAATAATCCAGATTAATGATTATTTTAGGACTAGATGCCTAGTGAATAAACGTTTGGGATAATTTGCCCTGAAAGCTGATTGATTTTTTACATGTATTATAAGTTCATAACAACTATCTTAAGAAAATATTGAATAGATTGAATTGAGTAGATTGACTGTTTTGAAGAAGTATTGGAATATTGAATAAGAAAAAAGTTTACATAAGAGTTGTCCTAAATAAGTTCAGCTCAAATGCTGGTTCACGTGTTCCTTGGTCTGGCTCGGCAAATGACATTCTTGGGAAAGAAGTTGTTTTTGTTCTGACCTTAACCTGGATGCTGCCTGACAGAATTTCGCTGTGGACTGATCCTGACAAATGGTTTAGCTTACAGTAAGAAAAGCGTACTTTGGTACCACAATCGCATCTCCTCTAACACCTTAGGGTAACATGGCTGCCCATAACAGAGCATTAAACAGGTCTGCACAATTACTGACTCTGAGCCAACCTGTGAGGCCCACCTGCTACTGTCTTCGATGTTTCTTCGCAGAGGAACTCGTGACAGCTGTTCACATTTCCCTGGTTCTCAGACCACTCACTAGGCTTCTGGCGGGAACTCCACATTCCCTAGCTCTAAAGGTCTGTTCTGGATCTGCTCCTCAGGTAGTGACCATATGCAGACCTTCTCAGACATGGCCTGGCAAACTTCACTCCGGCTTCCTCCATCATTGCATCCGTGGCTCTCAACTACACACACACTTCTGGCCCTACTTTTTTCCCCCTTTTCTTTCAGAAAAAATGATAGCATGGGCACTGGAGCCAGATTTTTTCAAATCCCAACTCCACTACTTACTAGTCATGTGCCTTTAGCAGTTTCTCCATTTCAAGGCTCAGTTTCCTCAGCATAGAGCATGAATAATAATTGCATTTCTCCATAAGATTCTTGACATGAATAAATGAAATTTTGCATGCATTGTGCTTGGTTAGTATAGTGCTTCCTACATAGCTGGCACTCCATGGGCACTAGTTATTATTATTTTACTTTTTCCTCTCTGCTGCCAAAAACACTTAGTATCACATGGTGTGAGGATAAGTGGTAAATAAGTCTAAAAGGAAATATTAATAATTTAAGTCTAAAAAATGTGTTCAAAATGAATCACTAGGATTGAACAGGTTGCTGACTACTCTAAAATTAAGAAAAAAATGACTTTAACTTTGAGGTTAGACTATGCTGCCTAATTCTATACTAAAATGCATATTTTTAAATGCATACTTGCAAAATACCTTTCATAAAATGGATTATCGTTTCTGATAGTCATCTTGAAAAACCTGTGAAGAAGGGTGGGTGATAATTTTGCCTTGCATTTGAAAACAAAAGCAGGAGATTCGGGGTTCTGTCCTACTTCCTGAAGCAGACAAATTTTCTTCCTGTAGTTTTTAGGAAGTTCTCAGGAAAATTCAGTTCCTCTGTCTGCCATTGATCCAGAATATGCTTCTAACTAGCATTATGTAGTTAAATTATTTTCTGAAAACTATAATTATGTTGAAGCCAATTTCAAATTGTGGCAGCCAATGTACTTTCAGATTATAACGTGCTACAACATCTCCGGTAACAACTTTGGGATTTCCTGACAATGCCTGATGTCCTTGGACTTGATGGGGTTTGGACTTGCTAGGTTCTGCCACCATGATTTGCTGATCGTACTATGGAACTTTTAATTTGAAGAAGGAGGTGAGGTGGTTAAGATGCTTGAATTCCAAGTCCTACCCCTGCAGTGACTTTCTGCCTTCCAGCCTGCTCCCTTGCTATAGTACTGGAAAAATGGAATTGAGATCTGGAATTGAGATCTGGGACCTACTGAGGACTTTTTTAGGTGGGGAAGAGTGGCATCATGTACACTCAGCTGATTTCTGGATTCTTCTATTGTAAAGTTATTCCTTCTTTTGGATTAACATGTTAAAATGTCATTACTACTTAGAAGAGGAAGGTACCAGCCCTTGAAATGTTTTTGAAGGTATGGCCAACTGATGGCATGCATCTGAATTCCCTGGGATGTCTGTGCTAAAACAAATTCTTTCCAGGATTCTCTCTCAGCTATCCTGAGTTAGAATATTGGGGGATTAATATTTTTTGCCTTTGTGTAAGTGTGTTCTGAAATTGCCTAGCTACCAAAAGGCATACATTTATCCTGGGCTAAGGAAAACCTAGTCATTAATCATTCTGATTCCAGGTCTGGCACTTTTTGCTGCCTGGTTTTCAGAGTACTGTCTCTCTGTCTTGGGAAGTGTCTGCTACTTAGTATTTGTCCAAGATCTTTTAGAAAGGGGCATTAAATAGATAAAGATCTTTGTTTTTCCTTTTTATCAGCTCATTTATCCTCTTGCCCAGATAGACTGAGAAACAGCACCCCTCACAGTTTCCATACATTTTGAATTTCATTCTTATTTGTAAAGTGGCCATATAATTTAGTGTTTCAACTGGCACATTCTTAAGAGAGAAAGGAAGCTCTATTAATTATTATGCTGAGCTACAGGAGAAAATCAACTCTCCCAGACAAATCCAGACATATGGTCACTTTAACTCTACTTGCTTAAAAAAGTAATACCAATTAAACTTTACCAATCAGTTTTAAGTTAACACTGACAGCCTATTAATCATTTTTTTTCTCACATTTTTTTTTCTAGCTTAATGCTTCTTAGTCTCTGAAGCCAATTATAAATCTCCCGGTGTCCTCTACTTTGCTCAGTCTCCCCTCATCTCCCACTGTCCTAAGCCTGTGGTTTTGTACATAAGGTCCTTAGCCAGAAGCATCAGCAGTATCTGAAACTTGTTGGAAACAAATATTATCAGCCTCACCTCTGATCTACTGATTTACTGGGCATGTGGCCCAGGAATCAGTATTTTAACAAGCCTTCAAGCAATTCTGATGTACACTAAAGTCTGAGAATTACTGCCCTAAGCTAGGATTGTTAAATTCCTTTCCTTTCCGTTCAATTCTCCCTCCAACTCCAATCCTTTTTCTTTTTCCCTTCTGTATGACTGAATTTGTGACATTATTAATTCTGTTCTTATACACCAGTTGGTAAAGTTAAAAGAGTGGAAGAACTTGGGGTTTGATTTTTAAAATAAACCTGTTTTTATTAATTTATCATCCAACTTTTGAACATTAACTATGTGCTTGACCTTGATGATCTGAATAAACTTCAGACTCATTCTGTTCTCTTTGAGCTGTGAGATGTTTCCTAAAGAGACGGAAATGTAAACGAGCATCTACAAGGAGGTAAGTGCTGTGGAACTGAGTATTGTGGGACCAAGGTTTATTTATGGGGAAATCTCACAGAATTCTCACAGATGTTCACCTGCATCTCTCTGGACAGGAAGCGAGAGAGCCTGTGGATCTCTCAGCTCTTCATCCACTTTCCTTCATGAGGCTTCTTGGTTTTTTATTCTTTGTTTCTGTGGTTCTGTTCCTTCCTCCTCTCTCACTACCTTATTCTGACTCCGTCACTTGCATGAGATCCTTCATTATAATTTTTCATCTTTAGAGCTTACCCCGCCTGTGGCTTCTCTTTGATTCCCAGCTGACATTTTTAATTTACAGAAAGAGAGGGAATGGATCCAATATGCACCCTTTTCCTTTTTCTTTTTGAGTAATAATCTTCATCAGTCACTGGTCAACCTACGATTTGTTCCCATTTGGATTGTGGTTTTTAACCTGAATGGGAAGTTGGTAGCAAATGAGTTACTCAGTGTTGCTCAGTTTGTTAAAACCTTTCTTCAGGTAAAGACTATACCTTGATCTATAATGCCCGAAATACATTCTTTGTCGAAATTTCAAGATAATTTGTATGTAAATCTTTTCCTTCATGCTCATGCAAAATATTTTTGTTTCATTGTTTCAGTATATTTTAATAATATTCTTTTTTATATTTAACTGGCTATAATGAGCATATTTAATGTAAAATTTCTTTTGAATTAAAAATACTTTCTCTAAATAAAAAAAAATACATATTTTAGTTTTCTTATAAGAGAAGTTGCCAAATTTAGATCTGTTTGGATTTTTTAATAGATTTTGCTACATTACTAATAGCACACAACAGTTCATATCAAATAACTCTGAATAGTGCAAATTCAAAATTAATTTTATTTTGTGTGAAAATTCATTAAGGTCCATTTCACTTAATTCTTACAGTTCATCTTTTACTGTGTGTAAATTAATTCTAATTTCTTTATTAGCATTTAAGTTGGCATATGTTTGAAATTTGTAAGGTCAAGTCTGATATATGTTTACTCAAGATTTTTCACCTTTGAGCAAATCCATAAATTGTAATGCGTTATCTTTGAATTGCTCTGATGAAGGTCAGAGCTGTAGCTACTATTAAGACTATTTCACTTAGTAACAAATTTAAAGTATAGGTTGCCACGTATAAGACAAAGAATATTTCTGGGTTTAAGGTAAAATTCTTGCTTTTATACCTTTTTTTTTTTTTACCAATAAAACTGAGTCATTATCAAAATGGCTAACATTAAAAAAGACTTACAACACTAATTGTTGACAAGAATATGGAACAATTGGCAGGCTCATCTGCATTTATATTCATCTAGTCTGAAAAATAAAGAATCAGTATTACATTCATACATGTTCCTCTAGACTTATATTTATTCAACTTAAATAGTAATACAGATTGTTTAATATGGCAAAAACTCTTCAGATGCTGTGTGCAAGCGTTTCATTTACTGTCCTAATTTGTGACTGTCTCTGGAAACTCAATTTGGAACAAAATGAGAAGCAAGAAAATGGGCACTTGGCATTCGGTGGAAATACATAGTACTTATGCAAGAAATCCTTTCATTATTGCTTTCTATGAGGAAGAATCTGATAAATTAGTTAATTTTTGTTTTCTCTTTAAGTGTTTCTCTAGCACTCAAATCTTTTCCACTTTCAAATTAGTTTCTGATACCTGTGTCAGCAATAGCACCATCTTTAAACTTTTGTGGATTTGTTTTGCCTTTGTTTTGAAGATTCAGATCAAGTGATGTGAAGAATTTTCTTGGGATTTGGACAGTGTCATGAGAGCAGAATTACTAGTTTTTCTAAACCAGACTGAACCCTGAAGCCCAAGTGTCTGAGAATTATAATCATTGTCCAGTGCTCATTTTAGTACAATAAGTTTATATAAGTATTTAAATAGGACGTTAAATCCTATTATTAAAAAATTCCAGCATAACATCTAGAAATTTGTTTTATGTAAATTTTATTGTACTTTAGATAATGAATTTCACCTTAAAAAAAAAAGCCTGCCTATTTTGAGTAGTCAGAAAATAAAAACCAAAACCTAGATATAACGTGTGAAAAAAAAATCTCTCTAGTATTGAGCTTGCTATAGTTATTGCTCAATACCTTTTAAATTAGTGTAAATCTGAAGCCACAATTTTTATACAGTAACTTCTAATCTGGGCCTATTTTGAATCTGCTCACTTTTCTTCAATGTTGAGGAAAACAAGTTATGCTACAGCTTAAGGAATAAAAAGGCAAAACAAAAACAAGTAAATATCTATAGCACCCATAAATTCGACATTTAAAAATACAACCCATGGAATAATTTTCTAAATATATTAGAACCTTCAAGAGGCAAATGGTACTAAGTTGTTTGCAAAATTAGTTTTGTTACCATTGGAGGGATTGGAGTTCTGGCAACACACACCTCTAGGTCCTTTTCACTGCTGAAGAAATGAATTTCAACACAGTGAATATAGAAATATTCATTTATTAAAAGCATATCATGAGGTAGAAGATGGGTCAAGCCTAAAACTGGCTAACCATGTGAAACAAGGTTATGTACCCCTGGTGGAGGGTTTGTGTTACAGCCAGGGAAGAGGGAGAGCTGTAACCCCGGGGAGTGAGAGGTCTATGTTTGGGGCTTTTTTAGGTGACTGGCAAGTGAGGTCATTTGATTGACACTTGGCTACTAGACAACCCTTTGCCTAGTGCGCATGTGCTTACCTGGAAATCAATCTCTTATGATTAGATTCATGAACTTCCAGGCATAAACATAGTATTATAAAGAAGCCTAAATTGTAGGCAAATTAGGGTAGTGCCTTCTGCGCAGGAGTCTGTAGCCGGATTAGACCAGCAAAGGCTATGACCCTCCTTTTATTTATCTCTGGGGATGCTCGAGGAATTCTTTACCCATAGGGTATCCTTGGGACAGCATATGGGCTGGTTCCCTATTCCTTTGTTCCCCTGAAGCTCGTATTTGCCTAGCTACCCAACAGTTTTCTCTACAGGATGCTGATATGTATGAGAAAGTGTGCTGGGTTAGAGACCAGACTGCTCTGGGTGAAAACGTTTCTCATCGAAGTTATTAAAAATTTCTTGGCATAAATTTTGTCTGGTTTTCTTCCTCTTGGGTTAGAAGTCACACTAAACCTGTGAAAAAGTCTTTTTCTAAGTATATGAAGTTTATTAGAATTACCTCAAGCTGCTTTACCCCGCTGGAAAATTTCCCAGGAGAGTGACAGTGGCCCCGTGTACTGCAGGTTTCCTGAGGGATAAAAGCAGCCCAGAGTTAATTTTTAGAAAGCAGATAAAAGAAATACCATGCTGAGGCCTCCACGTTTAAATCTGATTAGCTTCAGGATAACTACTATCTCCTCACAAATTAACAGTTATCATTTCCTAGTATGAAAGGATTTTTCTGTCAAAATAAGTATTTCAAGTACTTAGAAGTTGAAATGCAATGAATGGATGTATTTGGCTTTTAAAATGGCCTTACAAAAATGACTTTAGTCAATGGTTTTGTAAATTTTCTTCTCTTGGTTTCATTTGTAAAACATGTTTTAGAATATTAGTCCTGTCTTTACAGGACTGATATGAGAATCAAAGTAAATTGTGCCAGGCACCTAGCATACACTCAATAAATGGTATTGTTATTAACAAATAATTTAAATTAAAATAATTCTTTGTCTTTAAAGCAACTCTATGCAAATATTTCATTATTTGCATAATTTTAGAGGTACATTAGAGGGGGCACTTATAATTTATATATTTTTGCTTATAAACAGTGATTCACAGAAAACAGTATGAAGCTCAGACACAGCAATGTGGGTTCAAGGGATGACATGAGATGAGAAAGTAAGTATCTTGATTAGGAGAAAATCAAGTGAATGGTTAGTTCTGTTCCAGAATCCATCAGTCTGACTGATTGACATGCAGACACAAAACATGGTCATGACGTGGCTTGTTCACTTTTCAGCTAATTTAAGAATTATAAAAACTTAATGACCACATGATGTTAAAACTCCTTTTAGAAATTAGGAATTATGTGGCACTTTGCAATTTTTAAAGTCTTTTCGTTAGTGCTGAGTATAATATAATCACATTTGTGGAACTAAAATTATGCCCTGGGTAGAGAAATAATCTGGAACCAGGAGAATTGGTCCTCCCTGATTGTCAGGGTTAGAATCTGAGCTCCAGCCAGCCTCTCAGGAGGGTCTTTCTTCAGCAATCTCAGAAACTCATCCAAGCCAAGGTGTTAAGTTTAATAGCACTTCGCAGAAATGTTTTCATTTGAAAGAAGAAACCTGTAAACGTAACAGTGACATGAATAGCAATTCAAGGAGAATTTCAGAATCTAGATAAGACTTTTGTTTAGAGGTTAAATTATCAAGTAGGTAGCTGCTTTCTTGCTTTCTCTCTCTCCACACACACACATGAGATATATACACATTACGATATACATGCAAACATATATGCAAAGCTATATACTATATATCACAAATATGTATAATAAATATCTATAATTTTAATATAATGTGTCTTTAATATATTTAATTTTAATATATGCATGTGTGTGTGTGTGTGTGTGTGTGTGTATACCTGTCCTTGGTCTTTCTAGGGATTTTGGTGAATGTTTGAATGTCCTGAAGAATAATCAAGGACTCTCCACTCTGAGAGGTCAGAGATAGGATGTCTGGGAATTATTCAGGTTACAACCTCCCAGACTTTCTTGCCTGACTCTGGTGGTTTCACCTGATTCATGCCCTATTGGTTCTCAGCTAACACTCAGGGGGATTCCTATGTAGGTGTCTGGCATTCTTTTTCTGCATGGCTGTCTTCTGTCTCTGGAGCTTTGCCCTGAATCTTCCAGTCACCCCTGCCTTCCTAAACCCTATGGGATCTGACATTAACTATCATTCTGCTAGGCTGTGTAGCCTCTAGCATTGCTTCCTGCTGCCTAAGTGATTTTTCCCCTCTAAAAATTAGGCTCTGCAAGGGAGACAAATACAGTTATTCTCCTCAAAGGAGTACTTTGTAACCTACACAATTTAGTACAATCTCAGGATTTATAACATCTTTGTCAAAGAGGAAATCAATAACTTTTATCTGGTTCGAGTAACAGTTTTTTTTTTTTTGATAAATAATAAAAAAGCTAACAATGTATGTTCCAACAGAACCATATTATACACATTTTTTACTCCAAGTCATATATAAGAGTCATTCTAAGCTTCAAAGTCAGAAAAAAAATTGATTGAAGAAGTTAGCTCAAAGTACGTTCTGAAAACTATCATACATATCATTCATGTTTATTTTTATAGTTTGGTTCAGATGAATTTTTAAAAAATACAAAACAAAATCTTATTGATGTTCAGATTGTTTTTTTTTTTTTTTGTCTACTGGATTTTAGTCAAAATGCCTTTACCCTTCGTACTTGAGTCCTTTTTCCTTTTTTGTACTTATGTGAGAACAAGAAGTTCCTCTTCCCCCACTGGGGTCACCCCCCATGGCAACCCTACCTTTAAGGCAGGTTATCTCCTTCTAAGGAAGAAGAATCTTCTTCAGCGAAGGCCAAGGTTGTTAGTCTGAGCCCATCTTTGATATATTTTAGTTTGTGAAGATTTCACAAACTAAAGATTTAGGCTCCAGTAAGATCAACTCTTTACGGGTGTCAGTAAAGACTACTAAACATGGTAGTGAGTGATATAAATATTGTACGTAGTGGGCCTTTCTCGGCCCTCATGGTTTTGCTATACTAGAAAATTTCTTTTTAATCTTATAATTACATATTTTAACTGGAAAACATAATGTTATTATAATATAGACTGCTTCTGTGTCCAATAAGGTATACCCAAAACAGGACAACAAGCCTCTGGTAGAGCTTTAGACACTATTCATTATAACATCTCTGAACAGATCTCTCAGGCACAGTGGCTTTTTGACTTAAAGATTAATCCCTGGGGAAAAATTATAGTTTCATAGCTAAAAATACAGCACCCAAGAACTTTTTGGTGTTTAAGGATAATACTTATTTCTAAGTAAAAAATAAGAGCAGGTTCTCTGAGGAATTAGGAGATGCTTTGGAAATTTTGAAAAAGGCATGCAGAAGTAAGTGAAGAAAAGCAAAATGAGAACAGAGGCTATTTATTTAGCACTTGCTACAGAAAGGGAGTTAGGACATCACTTGCGTTTGAAAGAGACTCAAAGGCAAGCAGGAGAGCGGGGAAAACTTCAGAGTGAAAGAAAGGGAAGGCCTAAGATATGCTCTGATTAGAGGTTATTGGCATGATGGGTGGAGGCAGGTTAGCTAAGAGAGAATTATTTTATGTGATTGATTTAGGGAGAATATTTATTTTAATTTTTCTGGTTGGTTCTGAGTTAGAAGTGGGAACAGGCTAGGGAACCTGGCAGTCATTGACCAAGTCCTCATCATTGTTTGCTGTAGAGGTTAAGGGTTGGGTTCCCAGGCTGCTTGCTAGAGGGGTGTTTGGTTAGCTTTCATGTCATATATGATGTATCCATTTTCCATTTGTATATTTAATCTTTAAGGTGTAATTATAGAAAATTTACCTTAATAGATATTAAAAAATAGATTACACAAACAAAATAATGAAAGCAGTGTTGGGTGGTATAAGAAAAGTCAAAACAATAGAATAAAACAATTCTGAAACTAACTCTGATTTGTATAGAAAATTAATATTGAATGAAGAGTCATATATTAAGTAAGAAAAAAGTTTTTAAAAAAATCATTATCAACCAAATGACAGTAGAAAAATTAGCAAACTATTTCGAACCCTATTTCCACATGAAATTATATACCAAAAAAATTTCTGAACTAAAGCATAAATGTAGACAATTAAACAAACTTATGTAAATGAATACTTGTCTAGTCATTAGATAAGTATTTTCTAAACATATAGTCATTAATATGTGTCTCAAAGAGAAAAGTATATATCTAAATACATAAAACTGCAAAACCAATTTGCATCAAATAGGTTGTAGTCTTGATATATAAAATTCACACAAATCAATGAAGGAGCCTCAAAAGATGAACACAAAGGTAAGTAAAAGCAAAGAAAAAATTTATTATAAAACTTTAAATAAATATTATCACTAAATATATAAAAAAGTTTAAACTTAAATTAAATCAAAGAAAAATCATGGCAGCATAATGAACCATTTTTTTCATCTATTAAACAAAAGATTAAAAAAATTTAAAACTCACTACTGAGGAGGTCATGGAGAGATGGATTCATATTTACTTCTGGTAAGATTTTATATTGGACCACTCAAAGATTATTAGAAAGCAATTTGGCAATGCTAATTAATTGCTTACATATATATATATATATATTTAAACTGATATCTTTTGTTTTTTTTGCTTAAGTATTTTTATCCCTTTATCCAACTAGACATTACTGTGAAGCGATATGCAGAGAAAGATATTGATTGCAGCATTATTTATAATGATGAGAATGTGGAAATAACTTGAATGTTTAATTTTAGAGTAATACTAAATAAATTAAGGTATACTAATATAATGGGATATTATACAGCCATTAAAATATATTTGTGATGCATTTTTATACAAATAGACAATGTTAATGCTGCAATGGTAACAGAAATAAGCAAAAGGAATACAGAATTCTCTGCTCAACATTTATGAACGTTGACTTTTTATATATCTCTGGTTATTTTATTACATAAATTTCAAGAAGTGGAAGTATTAGGCATATACATTTTAAAGCTTTCATACATGTTGAAAATTTTTTTTCAGGATAGATTGGTCAGTTTACTTTCTTACCAGCAGTATATCTGAATACCATCTCATATGACTACTTGTTTCCCTCACTTTTTGAAATATAAAGTATCATCTTTAAAATTTTTGTCAACATCTTGGTAAAAAAATGGCATCTCATTCATTTAACTTAATCTAATTTAAAGTTCATGTAATCACAAGACATTTCTTATAGTTTTGTGTATATATGAATTTCCTAATTGAGATCTGTACATATTGTGTGTTTATTCTTTTCTTTTTAAGTCATAAGAACATATGAAGAGAAAATACCTGATGTCAAATTACTGTATAATGCTGTGTGAGTCAAGGACCAGCAGAGGACCCTGAGGTTTCCTGATTCATTCAGAATCTATTTATGAAACCACTATTATCTATAAGTCATACTTCAAGATTCTGTTGGGACCAAAGAAATTCAGTATGGAATAGTTTTTAACTTAAGTGAAATGGGGAGACTGATGTATACATAAAGTGCCAAGACTATACTGAGTCACATGATCAGTTCTGAATCTGAGAATGAGGAACAGTTTTTAAAATAGATTTATTTTTAAACTATATCTTGAAGGACATGCTTGGTTTATAGCTGGTTGAGTGAAGGCCTTTGCAGATAGAATGTGCAGGCACAGAAAGGACACCTGTGATGAGGCATGGCATGTGTTGCTTGAAGAAGCCTGGCTCTTCTTTTCCTCAATCCACAGGGCTGCATTTATCTTTGAAATCTTCACTGTCTGGTTACAAAATCATAGGCACTCAGGGTCAGAAACTCTTGTAAGTGTTCTCAGAACTAATTATATTTAAGGAAGCCGACAAATTATTAAATCTCAGAGGAACCTAATATAAAAAAAAATCAAGATTTCATTTTAGTTAGGATAAGAATGTGGAAATGAATTACATATTTGTATTAATCGTACCAGTACATTCATTCTCAGTAAGCATGCTTTATGGATTTCCTCAAAACTCTCAGAATCAATGAAATAAGAACAAGGGTATTATCTCTAAGATTCAAGTGTTTAATGGCATCATTTGATGGTCACGATATGAAAGCCTACAGCATACTTGACATGGCAGTATTTATTTTTCTATGGGTTGATATGATGAACATTTACCCCTGGGCAACTCTCTTTTTCTATGTTCTCCTACTGTCCTTATCTAATTTGATGATTAAAGTTTTTCATTTGATATTTAGTATTTCCATTGAAATTACAAGTCAAAAAGCCATTCTGCTGTTTAAGTATTGATTTTTAACTTTTTCTGTCTTGATACTATACTTCACAGGTAGAACATTAACCTACCCATAGCATCTCACATGAGAATTGTGATTATAAACGTATCAGGGTGAGAGATAAGGGGGTGTATGGAATACAAAAAGCCAGGTCAGACATTCTGACATATGTCTTTCTTACTCTTTTGCCATCTTCAGGCACCTAAATAAGATCATATACCCCTTCTTTCCTTTTCTTTCATGCAATGGACCATATATTTATCTGTAAATACTATAGTTTTAATAAACAACAAGTACTTATAAATTAATATTGACAGAAAAAGGAGTTTTGCAGAAGGATGCCTTAAGTATAAGGCCATTTACATAAAATTTAAAAACAAATAAAACATTTTAATGTGTATGTACATAATTGGTAAAGTGTGGAAGCATTGTTGGAATGGTAAATACAAAATTTATAATATTTTTTATTTTGAAGAAAAGATTGACATGAGATTAGAGTGTTACTCAGGGATGATTTTAAAATGACTTGAAGAAAATATGAAAAAATATTAAGATATGACAAGTGTGATAGATAATGGGTGTTTTATATTATTTTTTCTACTTTTCTGTGTCATTAAAATATACTAAAATATTTGAACATATGATCTTTTTATATAAAAATAACCACAAATTTATATTTCACATATGTGTAATATTTACATCTTTATCCTTTTAGTTTCCTCATAATTAAAGTCAGCTAGAGATGTATTTTGTCTAAATTTTTTAAATTAAACTCCTCCAATATGAAGTAATCAGTAAAAGATTAGATGCTTTAAAAAAATTCAAACACAGATTTTGATTGTGCTCACTCTGATATTGGTGTTTATTATGAAGGAGGACCACTAGCATTAGGAAATTTGAGGGGTCCCAATTTAACTTTACAATTTTATTTGGGAGGAGGCTTGGTATGTATTTTAACCCAACCTATAGAAACATCAGTAGTTTTACTTCTAACAACTGAACTGTTTGCTCTATAAGAGTAAGTTTTGATGAAACAGGAGAAAAGGTGAAGGGTGGTTCTATTTAAACTATTTGTGATTAAGGAGTAAATGACTTAATAGTTCATTTGAGGTACTGCTACATCAATTTGCTTTTGAAATTATTAATCTTAATTTAAATAAATGTTTCTGCCTCTTTTTTTGATAATACTAATTTTAGAGAGCAGCTTTAATAAATTTTATTTACCCATTTCCTTTCTGAATTTAATACACGTCAATGAAAACTAAATAATTTTAAACTGTTCAGCTTTCCATTAACAAAAATTTTTTAACAAAAGCTACTTTAAACAATGTAAATGTATTCACATTAAAAATTATTACCATTAACATCTTTGTAATTAATAATTAAGTTCCTACTGTGCATCACTGTCAAAATGAAGCAATAGTTGGGTTTTTGCCCTTAAGATATTTTTTAAACCTCCTTGGAAACTGAATTATTTTCCATTGACAAATGTTGAATACATTGTAAAAAAAGGTTTTTATTCATTATGCCTAACAATGAAAGTTGCTGGTACATTAAATATATCATTTGACTTTTCCAATGTAAAGATTGTGTCTATAAATATTGCTGAGCTATATGACTTATTTATGCCCAGAAGCACTTTTAATTATTGCATTCACTTTTTAAAAAGTGCTTTACATTCATGAAATCACATTCTCTGCTCATTCAGAATGAATATGTTCTTATGCTTTTCTCTCTCTTACATGCTGGTCAGCATTCAAAGCAGACAGAAAGGACACCTAATGAAAACATTTTGCTTGATAATTACATCAAGCAAGAATATTGCTTTTAATTTTATTTCTGTTTCAGAACAAAATTAGTTAAAAAACAATCATTTAGAGAAAAAGGTTTAAAATAATTTCAAGTAAAATATGTATTTATATTAATAGCTATAATTTTATTAGATTTTAATACTCCATTGATTAAATAATGTATTATGACCTCATTTATTTTCTCATTGGGAAATAAATTTTCTTAGCATTCACATATCTGTTGAAACAGTGAATTTTATGCCATATAAAGATACTGAATATCACAGGAGGTATATTTTGCAAAGAGCATATATTGCTTAGTAGGGGTCCAGCTAAATTGTGCAAAATTAAAGTCTTTATATTAAGGTTATGATTTGCTCAACTATTTAGGTCATGTTAATTGATTACTTTCATAAGGTATAGGTTACACCATGATTTATAGGATATTTTATGTAGAAAAAATAAAGCATACACACATAACTATTGAACAAAATTGGATTTTCCAAAAGCAAATTTAGAGAGCAAGACATAAAAGTCAGGGTCAGAGAGTTTATTTCTTGCTTTTGGTGAAGGTGGAATTTGGCCTTGACTTTAAATAATGAATAAGATTTAGATGTGGTGAGATAGGAAGTGAGGAGGGCAATTCAAACAAAGGAGAGAGATTTAGCAAAGGTGTAGAGCCTAAAAACTATGGGATATTTGTTGGGACCTGTGAGGTTGATTCGAAGGCCAGTCTGCATATAAGGAAATAGTAAAAATAAAGGTTAAAAAGGCAAGTGGACACAGATAAAAGAGAATTTGAATAGCAAATTAGAAAGCTTGTTTTTTAAACAATAAGTGATAAAGAATAATTTTAATAATGTTAATGGATAATATCACTTAATGTTTATTGAATTATTACCATGTGCCATTACTATTTTGAGCTTTTACCATGTATTAGTCATTTAATTATCACTGTAACTCTGTGAGTTGATTTTAAAATTTTCTTCAATTTGTAGATAAGGAAATGGAGATGCTGAGTGGTTTCTAACTTGTCCCATGTCAAACAACTACTAAACAATTGAACCCAGTTAGTCTTACTCCAAAACAATGCTATTTAATATGGTAGCCATGAACCCCATGGAGCTGTCGAGCACTTGCAGTATGACTGATGTGCTGAAGAATGGAACTTAAAAAATTTTTTAAATGTTAATTAATTTAAATGTAAATGGTCACACTTGGCTAGTGCTAGCTTACTGGACAGCACAGCTCTAGAATGTACTCTCATCTTCATTTCATGTTTGAGAAGAGGAGAGAAATGATCACAATGATATTCTATAGCAGTACTTTCCAGAGCATCTTCTATGCAATGATAGTTGAAGAGACAGTCTCACATAAACAAATTCAAAGCCCAAGTAAAAGAGAAAAAAACTGTGTAGTATTTTCCCCTATTGGAAACTCACATTTACATTAGTATATTTAGGGCTATAAAATAAATGTATGAATTTTATTTCAAATAAAATATAGTAATCAACCCCACAAAAAAACAAACAACAACAACAACAACAATAAAAACACAGAAGTCAAGGACCACATAGCTTCACTAGTGAAATCTACCAAATATTCATAAAGGAATTGATACTGATTCTTCTCAAACTCTTCCAAAAAATAGAAGAGGAAGGAACTCTTCTAAGCTCATTTTATTAAGTCGGCATCATCCTCTGATACCAAAAACAGTCAAGTACACCATAAGAAAAGAAAATTACAGATCAATATCCCTGATAGACATAGATGCTAAAAATCTTTAACAAAATATTAGCATACTGAATTCAACAATACATTAAAAGTATCATACAGCATGGTCATGTGGCATTTATTCCAGGGAAGCAGGATGGTTCAACATTCACGTATTAGGCAATGTGATACATCATATTAATAAAATAAAGGATAAAAATTATATGGTCATTTCAATAGATGCAGTAAATGCATTTGATAAAATTCAATATCCATTTATGATAAAAACTCTCAAAAGAGTGGGTATAAAGGAAATGTACCTCAACATAATAAAGGGTGTATATGATGAGCCCACAGCTAAAATCCTATTTAGTGGTGAAAAGCTGAAAGCCTTTCCTCTAAGATGATGAAGAAGAAAAGGATGCCCACTCACACTGCTTTTATTGAAATAGTATTGTAGGTCCTAGCTAGAGCATGAGGCAAGAAAAAAGAAATAAAAAGTATCTAACTTGGAAAGAAGTAAAACTGTCACTATATGCGAATGACATGATATTGTATATAGAAAACCCTAAAGAGTCATCAAAAAACTGTTAGAATTAATAAATTCAGTTCAGTTGCAGGATACAAAATCAATACTCAAAAATCTATGCATTTCTATACACTGTAACAAACTTCTGGAAAGAGAAATAAAGAAAAAGATCCCATTTACAATTTCATTGAAAAGAATAAAATACCTAGAAATAAATTTAACCAAGGAGGTGAAAGATCTGTGTGTTGAAATCTACAAGACATTTTTGAAAGACATTGAAGACACAAATAAATGAAAAAATATCGTGTTCATGGATTAGAACAACTGGTATTATTAAAGTATCCATATTACCTCATTCTACAGGTTCAGTGCAATCACAATCAAAAAACAAGGAAATTTCTAAAGAAATAGAACAAAGACTTGAACATAAGACCTAAAACCATAACACTTCTAGAAGAAAACATATGGGATAATCTCCTTGACAATGTTTTGAATCTGATACCTATACCAAAAGCAACAAAAGCAAAAATAAGTGGGACTATATATATCATATTAAAAAGTGTCTGCACAGCAAAGGAAACCATCGACAACATGAAAAGGCAATCTCCTGAATGGGAGAGAATATTTGCAAATCATATAGCTGATAAAGGGATAATATCCACAATATATAGAGAATTGATACAACCCAATAGCAAATAAATAATTATACACAATCATTAAAAATAGGCAAAAGATCTTCATATATATTTTTCCAAATAAGACGTACAGTTGGCCAACAAGTGCATAAAAAGATGCTCAACATCTTAATCATCACGAAAATGCGAAACAAAACCACCATGAGATACCACTTTACAATCTGTTAGAATGGCTGTTGTTAAAAAGACAAGAAATAACAAGAGTTGGCAAGGATGTGGGGGAAAGGGAAACCTGTGCACCACTGGTGGAAGTGTAAACTGGTGCAGCTACTATGAAAAACAGGATACAGATTCCTCATATTTATTAGGTGAAAAAAAAGAAAAACCTCAAAAAGATATATGCCCATGTTTATTGTAGCATTATTTTTCTCTAAAAATAAAGATAACATTTATTATCACAAGTTGCATAAAAACACAGACACCTTTTTAAAAATTTATTTTTGACAAAAAATTGTTTGAATACATGTGATACTTATAGGATCACTGTACTATTGCTTACCTCCCGCTAAAACTTCAAAGAAACTATATTTGTCATAAAAATATCCAATATTTATCACATACCCATCTTTGGGAAAAAAGTTCATAGTGTTTTCTGAATAAATCAAAGCATTTACTCATTAAGTATTCATGTGGTAGGTGATTACCAGTATGCACCTGTCACATAATTATGTAACTACAGACTGGTTGAGCTGAAAGGGACTTCATAGAACATTAGTTTGCCCTTCAGTTTACAGAAGAGGAAAATGAGGCCAGAAAGGGTAAGGAAGAGCTGCATCCAGCAGTCTTTCAGTTAATTCATAAGTAATTGCAAAGATTTAAAACTTTTGAAAAGTCAGTGATTTTACTCACATGTATTACTCTGTCCAGAGACTATGATTTCTGCTTTATTCGGATGAAAGAAGTGTTAGCACCACTGAAACTGTATGAAAACTCTGTCAGGTAGCACTTAGGGCAAATACTGGCTCCCTTTCCCACAGCTTCCCAAGTGACTAATAAGTGCTGTGAAACCGTGCCACATGCAATCACTGCACCTTTCCCTAATTGCTGACTTGGGTAAATTGTCACTGTGACGCAACAGGTTCAGCTGTCATTGTAATTGTGGTCTTGTCATGGGAACTAGTAATAAGGTAACTGTCATGTCAGAGGATTAATGGTTTTTCTTTTCTGTGATAGACTCCGTGACAAGTCAAGAGGTGAAAGGACTGCCTGCAGTCATGTCTTCTCAAAGTTCCTGCATCAGACCTTCTGCTGTCCTATGAAAGTCCCCAAAAGTAAGTAGCCCAGCAAAACACAAAGTCAAGCTTATTTCCCCACAGCATGACATGCCATTAAACCGAGGCCCTGTTTAACACCGATTCTAAATGGAGACCATGTATCTCTGTTTGGAGGGTGGTCTATCTAACACTCTTTGTCAGATCTGTCTTAATCATCCCACTCCAACCCTTTGTTCTAATGTTAGATGCTGGGACGAGAGATGGAACTAGAAAATGGCCAACAGTCATTACAGTTTTATTCTGTGGACAATGGAGAGTCTACTATTGTGATGGTAACAGCTAACTAATAAACTCAGAGACGAGACGGCTCGTCATGACTGGGAATAAATGATTTATTGGAACAATTCTACTCTCAAAAAGTAAAAGGGTTGATAACTTGCCCTAAGTGTAGAAAACGTTATGGTTTCATTGGGATGAGACCATTTCTTGACTAGTATTTAACAGCAATAATAAAGGCTCTGCGCCTACTAATGATTTTATGATTTTATTTTATATTTATTTTATAGTTCATGACTGCATTTCATTATGAGAAGATTTCAATGTCAAATAGTAGCTGGCTAAATCTAATAAAAACTGAACCCAGTTAATATCGGGCATAGGACCAGTTTTAATAGTATTCTCTATCGATACTACTAGTTTCAAAGATTGCTATAATGATTTGGCTGGTTATTTGGAGAATATCCCTTCAACTTAGAGATGCACACCCTCTCCTATATATGACACACATTCTATGATCTCTTTTCTCAACTGCACTATTTTTAGAGTACTTCCAAAAATTGATTACATGCTTTTTTCCTACAATTATACCTAAACTGAACATATATTCTTCTATGAAAGATTAAGTAAACATTAGACAATGACAGAAAGAAAGCAAAATTATTTCAAAGTGTCAGCTTTGGCAATAAAACTCTGAGAGGTATTTGGGTTTACTTATATTTGCAAAAACTTTAGTAAGTTGTTTACAGAAGTACTAAAATGTGACCTTTAGGATTTATGCGACAGCAAAAGAAAACTTGCATTAACCCACTTAATAAATGAATTTCAAAACAAAGGTCCAGAACTGAGGATTAAATTGGTTCTTTTTCAAGTTTCAGTTGTCCACTTCATTCAGATGTCTACAGAATCTGACGTTATTTCCAGAAATCCCAAACTTTGGTATAAGTGACCAGTGTTTATAACTGATCACACAAAATTTCTGTGAGTTGTTTTTGACCCCTATTAATTATCCTAATTATTCTGTACTCAGCGTTTCTGCAATCCAGGCTGAAATTCCAACTCTCAGTACTAAAGATTTCTGAACAAGCTTTTTGACCATTAAATAATAGGTAATAAATTATTAACTAAAAATGATACATTAAAATTTAGAAATATTTTTCCTTTTATGAAGTAATTATTATTTTTCAAATCATCTCTTAATATATAAATAAAAATATCTTATGCTACCGTATTGGTTGATTTTTTAAAAGGAAAATTTGGGCAAAGATTAAGAATACCACATTGGTTACAGGAAGCACCGGCCTAGAACTCTCTTGAAAGGTCACATAATCATTGTGGGACCTTGGCTGTCCTCAGACTTACACTCAGGTTATCATGTGCCTACTCTATCTTTAAAGACCATGACTTAAAATCATCATTATCTTGTCGCAGAGAAGGGTTACCACACAGCTCCTCAGTTTCCACAGTTCTGTGAGCTCCTGTGCAGAAAACTGAGGGTAAAAAACTTCCTTTTCACAAGTCTCCTCACACAGCCACAGGCTGTCCTGCCATCTTTTAGGCCCTATGGCTGCCATCCAAAAGCCCATGCTTACATTTTCACCCTGATAGGTCTTGACTTTTCTCATGTTGCTGGCCAGCCAGTGGATGATGTCCCTGGAGATTACGTACCCTGGCCCACTTGCAAAGGCAACGTAAGCAGAGCTGGGATACTCTAGCTCCGGCATTGTGGCATTATTTACAGAAGGCAAGAGATGGAAGCAACTGAGTGTGTCTATTGGTGGATGCATGGAATAAATAATAAAATATTCTTCAGCCATAAAAAAGAATGAGATCTTACCATCTGTGACAGTGATGGACCTCAAGAACATTATGCTAAGTGAAGTAAGTCAGATAAAGACAAATACTACATTATTTCTCATGGATGTGGAAACTAAAAAAATCTCCAAAACACAAAGCCCAAGCTTTTAGATACAGAGAACATATTGGTGGTGGCCAGAGAAGGAAGGGCAGTGGGGGAATGGGGGTGAGAGAAATAGGTAAAACATGTTTTTTTTTAAATTTAAATAAATTGTTTAAATTAAAAACATATAGTATCTCCCAAACTTATTTGGCTATAGACTTTTATTCACTTAACACATTGAGCTAATGTTTTGCTTAAGGTGCTTTGAGGTAGTGCTGTTCTAGGATGTTTAAAATGATAGCAAGAATTAGGAGGTTATGCAGCGAGGAGAGACTAGGGGTCCTTAGCCATGAGAACTAATTACTGAACACGGCTAGGTGAGAATTAATCAGGGTTCAACAGGGCACATGACAGTGGAAGTGGAAAGGGATGTGTGAATGTGTGTTGTGTTCTTGTGTATGCATGCAAGTGTGAGTGCATATTTCATGCGGGAGATACATCTGAGGTTTACTGACATTTCAAGTCTCATTACCTGGGAAGACAGTCTGATAGAGATGTGGAATAAAAGAATAAATATATTTGTGGGCATGTGTTCCGGTTTATTTATTATTAGAGAAATATATACAGAACATATTCATTTATGTTTACAGGTAGATTTAACAGAGAGTTTGAAATGTGGGTTGACTCTAGAACATAGAAGAGAGAATATGGTTATAGGCAGAGATTTGGGAGTCATTTACGTAGAGGAGCTGATTGAAACCTTAAAGATAAATAAATTTGCTAAGAGGAAGTGGGCAGACAGAGAAAAGATGTGGACCAAATACAAAACCTCTTATTAAGAGTTTATATGGAAATTAATGTAGCTTCTGTATTGTATGTATGTGTGTGTGTACATTCCGTTTGAAATATTTTAGAAATAACTGAAGGACGTGGTTCCATAGTATAACGGTTAGCACATCTGCCTCACACGCAGAAGGTCCTGGGTTCATGGTCCAGTGGAGCCATAGCTTGTGGTCTAGGCCATGCCATCCTGAACAAACCCCATGTCTGCTCTTAGAAGCTAAGCAGGGTCGGTCCTTGTTAGTACTTGGATGGGAGACCACCTACTACTATTTTATTATTTATACTATAGGCATAAATAATTAAAAAAAAGAAAGAAATACTGGAGGTTCAAATAAAAACTAGATTTAATTTTTATTAATTTTTAAGTAAATAATAAATTTCTATGCCCAGTTAAGTCTTTTATTAAGAAAATCAACAAATAAACACTAAACACTTACTGTAAGTCAGATATTGTTATAGGCACTGAGGATATATCTTTGAACCAAATAGAAAAAACTTTTACCTTCATGAACCTTACAATAACTGAAGGCTTTCTAATCCTTAACTTATTAAATTTCAGCAATCCCTAATTCATCATATAGGGAGCATTTTATTGAATATATAGTTTGGTATAATTTCTTTAAAAGGGGTGTAAAATATTAGGAATTTCATAGGAAAGTGACAAAAACCACTCACAAAATGGAGAAAAAAGTAAAATGCATTTCTGTATAATATTTTTTAATTAAAAATATGAAGAAATGGGCTAAATTGGACTATGAGGGACAGCAGAAGTCATAACAATAATGACTTATCTAAGAGAAACTAAAAATACAGAAATGAGTTTCTAAAAAAGCTATTAATTAAAGTTCTTTTCATTAGAAAATGCTCCTATGGAAAACATCTATGGGAACATCACACCCTCAGTACAGGATTCTAATACCTTTTCCTCTAATGTTGTTGACATATTTTTATAAATGACGTAGGTTAAGAAAGGCTTTTATAAGGTATGAATCCTTTCTGGCTTTAGTGGGTTTAATAATGTGAGAACTTCAAAATGTCCCTATATGCTTAGTATACATTCTTAATAATAAAGCTACAATATTCATGATGTAACGTGAGGTACTAAAAATAAAAAAATAGCTTTTATAGGTCAACAATTTAATTTCATATTCCTTTAATTAGGGAATAATGACAGCATTTCCATTGGAGGAGAAATTAGAAAATACGAACTACTTATCAACTAAAGGAGTTTCTTGAAAGTTAAACCTTCTTCAGAATTGTTATACTTGCCAGGAGATGGCACTAATGCACTTTGTTCTGTAGTCCAGAAAGCAAATCTCTAAGCCAAAGGTTACCTCAGCAGTGTGCTATGCAATGTGGCGTGAATTAAATGTTTTGTTTCGTTCTACTCCGTGCCCTTAGATCATGTGTCGCATGTTAAGATGATTGCTCATCTCGTCATGTCTGTACTAAAAGCCCAATTTGTTTTACCTCAGGAATATAATATATGCTTTAACTAAATCACCTATTTCGTTTTGCAGTTTATTTTAGAAGAGTGATCTAGCCTTAAAAATGAGACAAAGAAAAGTATTTATGTATTAAAAATCCAGAGTTCAGTAGTTTTTAAATGGAGAGCAAACTCAACACAATCAAGGTGATACTAATATGAAAGCTGCTGTGAAAATTTTCTCCTTTTTTTGTAATTTTTATAATGTTAATAGATACCTTTTTTTACCTTATGAAGAGATTTTGACTTTTCGCACCAAAAAGTTATGAGATCATCTCATTCAAGTATTTAATACTTAACACTTTTTTATTTTAACATTAATGTGTTTAAAACTTTTATTCTTGTGTGTTATGGAAATTCGTGCAAACTTTAGCTTGCTGAATCAAAATGAAAAATTGGATGCTTATTTAGGAATATAACCCAACGAACTCTTAGTGTGTTATATGTTCTGTGTCTGACATTATGCCAACTGCTGGAGATGTAAAGATGAAAAATGAAATATCCCTGACCTCAAGCAGCTCACAGTCTTATATCATACAGTTGTCTGTCCAGCTTAAATTACTTTGATATTTTTGATGCCATTGTGCTGCCAGATTGAATTAATGAAGGGCTGACGATGCTACTAAGAATTAATTAATTAACATTAGAAATTTGGAAAGTACCTACAGAATTTTTGATGTTTCCTCAAATAGTAATGTTGGTTTTGTGAATGTAAACCTTCTTTTAATTCATGCTTTAAGATTGTGCCTTCATGCAGTGTCCACACTTACTGCAAAAAATTGCTTGTTCAAGGAAAAACAAAACCACAGTGTTATGTGATACAAAAAGTTCCATCTTGAACTTTGGAAGAAAGGTTGGTAATACAGATGAGAATAACTTTTTAAGTCATTTCAAAGAGCTATCAAATCACATTGTTGTATCCAATCATCATGAAAATGGTTGCATGTTGCTATAATCTAGAAAAAAAATACTATACAGTGCTTAGAATATTTACATCCTTTAAGTAAATACTAAAGAATAAGTAAGCAAGGACAAAAATGTCAATAAGAGAGAATACAGCTTGTAAACTATGATTTTGAGAGTTCAAGTTCTAAAACTGGCTACATAATAGGCAGAATTTATGTTCAGAAAAATCACAAGTTTGCTGTTTGGAGTTTTATATTTTTGGAGTCATAGGAAAACATGGAGGAGAGCAGGAGCGCTTGAGTCAGATTTGCCTGTGTTCGAGCTTTTAAAAAATCACCAGTCAGTATATTTAGCATTATGTAAATCCCCATACTACAGTTACACATAAATAGCCTGTTAAACTAAATAGTATTAGGCACGATGATTTTAAGTGAGACAAATAAGGGAAACTGTAATTGTTTTCATGTCATCGTTTCCACATGGATAAACCTATCTGCAAATGGGTGGTTTTCTAGCATTTACAGTAACACGGAAAGTGGTGTGTTTTGTGTGCACTCACACATGTGCACGAACAGCCTAGATCACAAACAAACAAACAAACAAACAAACAAACAAACTGTTTCAAAGTTATTGATGAGAAACACATTTTGCATCATTATATGATCTTAAATAAATGGCTAATATGTAAAATATACAAAAAGAGTTATTTTGGTTGAAGAGGTGTTGGAGGTCTTGGAGACCCAACTCAATTAGATTCTTTTAGACTGAAACACAGGAAATTAACCCCATAGTAACTTAACCCCAAGATTACCAATTTCTCAATTTGAAAGATAACAATTTTTTTCCCTACAGCTCATGAAAGCAACTTTTAATAAGGCCTTTATATTAACTCCCCTTCAGTAAGAAGAAAATTCAACTATAAAGTTCTCACCTCTTCCCTACTTGCATCAGGCTTTTTTTTTTTTTTTTAATTGTGATAAGAACATGAGGTCTATACTGCATGGGTAACCAATTGTTCCTGCAACATTTGTTGGAAAGACTATCCCTTCTTCATTGAATTGCCTTTATACCTTTGTCAAAAGACTATTTTCTATATACATGTGGGTCTCTACCTAGAATTCTATTCTGTTGATCTTTTTGTCTATCTCTATGTCAACATCACACTGTGTTGATTAGTATAGCTTCACAATAAGTCTTGAAATCACATTGTTTTGGATATGCTAAGTCCTTTACATTTTATATCATTTTAAATCAGCTTCTCAATTTATAAGAAAACAAAAACAAACAAAAAACAGACAAATCTTGCTGGGTCTTTGTGATTGCATTGATGCTATAAACCAATATGTTGTATTTTTATTTCTGTTTTTCTTTTCATTTTTTTCTTTGCAGTACTTCCCCATAAAGTATTTTTTTAATTAAAAAAATTATTTTTTATGGTTAACAAAATCCAATAAGTTTCAACTGTATACTTTAACAATAAGACATATATATATTTACATTGTGTGTTCATAAAAATCCGGTCTTTCTATTTCTCATTAGATTTCTTTTTTGGCCAATATTTTTTTTTAGTTTTCAAATATTTGAGGATTTTTTTGATACATTTCTATTACTTTGTCTAATTTAATACCATTATGTTCAGATAATATACATTGTATGACTTGAATTTTTTTTAATTTTTATGACTTGTGCTGTGGACCAGCATGTTTTATGTGTGCACTTGCAAAGAATGTGTATTCTGCTGCTGTGGAGTGTTCTATAAACATAAATGAGGTGAACTTGATTATTAATATTCTTAAAAATCTCTATATTTTTACTGATTTTCTACTTATACTATCATTTATTGAGATAGGTTATTGAAATATATGACTTTATTTGTGGACTCGTCTGTTTTTTCTTGTAGTTCTATCAGTTTTTGTTCCATGTTTTGAAATTCTACTTATTAGGTACATAATGTTTTAGGAGTGTTATGTCATTTGAATTGCTTGTGTGTCGTTAAGAAATGAACTTTTTAATATTTATGTTGCAAAATCAACTTTGTCTGACATGAATATAGCAACTCCAGATATTAAAAACTGTTGTTGCATAGTATGTATTTTTTATTTTTTTACTTTTAGCCCCTTTTATATTTTTATGTAAATTGGGTTTCTTATAGGCAACATGTAACTGCTTCTTTATTTTTTGGAAAACAAAATTTTTTTCTAAAAATATATCTCAGTAACAATGAAATACTAAAATCCAGTTATTTTAATAAAAGATAAAAGGAATTTGCTTTAATTTTTTTTGAAAAATACAGAATTATCACAGTAATATACTGCTAACTCTCATTTATCTATATTTAAATTATTCATTTTATAGATTATCCAAGGAAATTTTACAACCATTCAATGAATTCTGCCTAATATCTAGATACACATGTGGATTGCTTCTATCTTTAAGTAAATACATTCTCAAAGAATGCAAACAAAATTGAACATTTGCTTTAGTAAACATACTTAGAAAAGTAAATTTATGCTTAGGAAATGTGCTCCATATCAAAATATTGGTTTGCATTTCAATTTTTGCACATAACCAAAAAACCTGATTCTATTGAAGTACTGCTATTTGAAAGTAACAAATTTTACAGAGTATATACAGAGACAAGATAACTAAATTATTTCACTCTCAAAGCACAGGAAACTTTAAAGTCATATAATTACATTTAGTATTTAAAAAGGGGTTTTTTATCTTCAAAATGCTAAAGAAATAGCACTCAAAAAATTTTCTAAAAAGTTGTGACTGATTTGAAGTACTGAAATATCAAGAATGCAGGGGACAGAACAACTTAAATTTAAAAGGCCCCATGACTATAAAATGTACTTTAAGTATATTTTGCAAAGATGAAAGTAGTAGTTGAAAGACTAGCTGGGGCTAAATTAATAACATATAACGTATCTATTAGACTACATCTTTTTTCAAACTAATGTAAGCACATGTGTTTTATAATATTTCTTCTTTGCATGTGTCACGCACATTTTGTCATATTCACATTTTGGATCATTTTTATCATCCATATGCATTGCATCTACTGGCTGTAATGCACAATGAGTAGACATGATTATTTTATATCAAAATTCTTGATGTATGATATTCTCTGTAAATCAAAACTGATCACAAGAGTTATATTTAATTCAATTAAATGTAGGTGCACGTTCTTTAGGACACCTTAGATAATTTTTAGATTATTAGAAATTGGCATATTTACTTTGACCAATCTAAGCTGGAAATATTATCCCAGTATTTACTATGACTAAATACATCTTTTATCAAAAATTGACCTCAAGTCTTGAGTGCTAGAATATAAACTGTAAAACTGAAAACACTCTAAAATATATTGGTTAATATTGGTGTCCCTACGACCCTGGGATTTTTCTCTCCATTAACATAATATACATGAAAGTGCCTTGTCTTCAGCAAGGGAGGAAGAGGAATGGTCTGAAGAACACTCTGAAAAGGAAGCAGAAAGTTTCATGTCTTAAAAATTCCTGTTCTAAAATTTCATAAGAATTTACTCCAAAATATATTGGTATTTTAGTTTAAAAATGCTGTTGCTCAAATTTTAGAGTAAAATTGACAGTGGTGGAATGGGTTTTTTTTGTTGTTCTTCTTCAGTATGACAATTTTAGCATTTTAACTGGAGTGTTTAGATGATTTACATTTAATGTGATTGTAGAGATGGCCAGTTTCAGGAAGGAATTGACCATGTTGGTGGCTCAGATCTTTGCGGTTTCTTCTCTTTATCCTTTACGTTTTAGGCTGGCTGTGGTTGGCACGTCACCTAGTTCTATAAGTTTTCCCGTGTCCCAGCTCATCAGTTGTGTGATCGTATGATATGCCATCCGAACCAACACACTTTTGAGAGTAAAAGGTGTGCTACCAATCATATTTCTCAGGGTAACTAGTGTAACCTGGGGAATCTTGACTAAACCAGGTCACACACTCACCTTATTTATGAATTTCTTTCTCTATATAGTATGTCTTTGGTTACCTGTTTTAGTAGCCCTCTCAAGTGAATCTGAGATTTGCGAGAACAGGCCTGGTTACCATACACTTAGCATCTAACGTCTTCTGAGACTAGTGTCAATTTTAGATTATGTGTTGACAGTCTAAAGAGCAAGATTATCAGACACCTGCAGCTTTAGCACTTGTGTTTGTCAAGAGTCACTGAATAATGTATGCGATGACGTACGTGGAATTTTGTTTGTCCCATGCTACTCAGTGAAGTTATGTGATTTTTGAAAACTTTAAAGCTATATTTCAGTTCAAAGATAAACCAAACCAGTCTTTTTTGAGTTATGAAAACAAATATTTAATTAAATGAATTTTGTACTTTGTAAGGATTAGTTTGGCATTATATAGGTATTTTAAAGATGTTTTATATATGAGTATAGTAAGCATACACATAAATAAGTATGAAAGAATAAAAAGAAGTATCTTGAAATTTGTGATATTCTCAATAGTATTTCTATGACACATAGTTACTCAAGACAACTGAGTGTAAATAAGTTTAGTCTTTGTTCACTTTAGTTTTATCTTGCTCTCATAAAATTGATAGACAATACAAATGAATTTCAGAACATCCTATAAAAATAATTCATAAATCTGATTATCTGTATTTAAAATATTTTTTACATAAAACGTTTTCTAATTCTAATGTTTTGATAATCCTATGTTTTAGAAATTCTTTGAAGGTCTTTTTTTATTGATGTAAAACAAACTTCAAAGGAGATTAATTTTTTACAATTGTAATAACTGTGTTATTCTTACATCTATTAAAAAGAAGTTTCTTTTCAAATCTTAAAATGTAAAAAAATAATTTGTGATTATTCCTGTTCTTCTTGTATACTTCATTTTCATTAGAAAATAAGTTAATAATGACAAATTGCTGTAAAAAAGGACTTCATTGAAATTTCTGCAAGTTGTGTGTGAATAACAGCTGCCAGACACAATCCGAAGCTTAATTACATATATTTTACAAAGACATTTATGTTCATGAATGTGTAAGTATTAATGAAAAGAAAAAGAACTTCTAACAAGCAATTGTTCCACTGTGAAAACAAAATTCTAACTATTATTTCAGTTCCTTTGGGCCTAACTTTGATATATCTCAAGTTAGTTAAAACATAATTTTACTTATAAGTTCTCTTACATGTTTTTGAAAAGGCTCTCTGGTCCTGGGAACAATAATGTTGGGACTATTTAGATACAAGATGTCTCATCCTCTGCTTGGAGTGTTCCCTGCACAGCTCTCTTCCATCTCTACTCTCTGCCTTGTCCACCCCTCATCCAGCAAACATCAACTTAAATATCAGTTCCAAGAATGCCCAGAGATCATCTTTCATGATTCTTCAAATAGATCAAGTTCCTTGTTATCCATTCTCATTGCAACACTAACTTTTTATAGTAGTAATAACAATCATGATTAAAATAACTAATTATTTAATTATGGTCTGATATGGGAGCCAAGACAGCAGGAATTATGACTTACCACTAAGTGCCCAGTATCTCTCATAGAGCCAGGAACAGAGTAGGTCCTCCATACATAATAATTAATTTTTAAAATTATGACCAGAGAGAGGAAGGTGAATAGATGAAGGGTAGGCATTGCTGCTTGTATAGGAAAGAGTAATTGAACAAGAATGTCTTTGTGCTCTAAAATCCCCTGATATGACAGAAGAGATGTGAAAACAATTAAATTGGGAATACTTTTTAAATACTTAAGATAATTATTATTATTTATTTTACAGTAGATTCACTTATAATTAAATTGAGTTAGATGCTGTAGTGAGGTCAATCTGATTTATTAGTTAGGACTTGAGGCTCATGACCTTGAAGTTGGTCATGCTTCTAGTTAATTTTAGTCAAGAAGCAGGGACTGTTTCTATCAACTCACACTGTAAAAGCCCCAACATATGTAATGCATGGTCCTGATATCTGTCAGTGGTATCAGTCAAAAGATGAAGGCATCTTAGAACAACTTCATGTGATGCATAACTTCATTGAAAATTCAAGTTAGCCAATATTTATTGAGCATCTGAGATGGCTTAGAGAGAAACTGGCCTGTTTCAGATAGATCAGTTTCGGGAAGAATATATATGACTTTGATTATTTAGCTTGTGTGCTCTTAGAGAATCTTTGTATACTTCAGGGGATACACGTTCTGGTGTGAAAAGCAGTGGTTCAGACTAGAGGGTCAGTCTAGGGATAGATCCCCCTTCTAATTGTGGCAGAAGCCACCTCCTCAGCCTCCTTCTTCAGCACAGCCTATTCCAAGGGCCTGAGGCTGGGATCTCACCAACCTATTTGCTAATACCTAACATGAAAATTCCTTTCCAGTCTCTGTGCCCTTGTTTCCATTTTCAGTTAAAGAATCCATTTGTCTTTCAAGATCCTGCTCACATTCTTTCTCCACATCGAAGCCCTTTTAGATTTTAGGAAGCAGAATTTCTTCCACCTACATTGCTCATTCTGATCTAATAACACATCTCAAGTTGAACAGATATTACTTGTTAAATTTTTTATTATACCGTCTTATTCTAGAGATTCTTGGCTATGTCTTATTTCTTTTTTATATCCTCATTGTCTAGGTTGGGGGTATTAAAAATATTTGATTAATGAGTATATTTGACTAAGGTAAACATTTTAAGAATATGCATTAGAAATTTGATACATATTCTATGATGATATAAATTATGTTTTGTAAATTCTTTCAGTTTCCCTTTATAACTCAATACTATTTTTTTGGTATTTTCCATAATTCCTCAGTATTATACAAATAAATTTTGTTTAATAAAGCTCATGAGCTATATTTTTAAATACTTAGTATATATCATAGTATTTTACCTGATACATTATAATGTTTCCTTAATACATTTGGGTGTTTATTGTTTGAGTTTACAAAATGTAGTGGAATCCAAATTTATAAATGTGCATTATTTCAAAAATTCACTAAGATGTGTTGGATGTAGAATTTACATTACCCTCAAATTAAGGCTATAAATAATGATTAAATTGCAAGGCAGTCAAACAGAGCCTATTTAACTGATAATAACCTGAAATATGGTATGATGATACTATTCCAATTTTATTTAAAGTAAAATCAGAACACCGGAAAGAAGAACACTTATTTATTTTCCCCAATGCATTCTGATTTCTAACTGCAGATTGGAAGACATACATTGCTAGGGCTGTTGAAACTCACATGGTTTGGGGAAGGGCTAAAGCAAACAGAGAGGAAATATGGTTTCTTTCTTGCCCTTCAAAGTGTGGTCTATAGACCAGCAGCACCATCATCACCTTGGAGCTAATTAGAAAGGCAGAATATTAGACTCACCTTAGACCTACTGAATCAGATTCTATGTTTTAACAAGATGCCAGATAATTCATATGTACATAAAAGTTTGGGTTTCCCTAGAGATCAATGATTAGTTTTTATTTTTATTTTTTTATATCTGAATTAGAGGAGCAGTAGTTTTGTCAAACATCTATGTTGGAGGAAGAACTACTTGAAATCACCAATTTCTTGGAATTATTAATTCAATGCAAAAAAAATATTTCTTCCATGGGGTTGATGAAAAGACCTAACACTTGGTCTATTATTCCACTCCCTATTGGATTAGAGGCTCTTTGGTAAGAAGAAAGAATAAGTGTTTGGGATCATTCAAAATCCATTGGGTTATGTATTTGAACAGTATATCAATAGAAATATAAAAATAAGGCATAGCAAAATAAGTATTTCCAATAACTAAATAAAAAGAAACTAACGCACAACAAATGTATAAGTGATGAAATCCTGAAATGCAAAAATTATATCAGGTTGTTTTTGACAATAAGTGAACCTGTATCAGAGGTGTAGAGATGAGGTATGTTTATTACATAACAAGTAGGAGAGTACTTTATAAACAAAAAGATCCTTTTACATCCATTTTCACATTATTACAGATGATCATTTAAAAATTATTTTCAAATTTTCTAATAGAACCAAATATGGTTAGTAAATGGCATCTGTGATTTAAGTGTTTGACCCGGCTTCCTTCTCTGGTGTCTCCTTACTATTAGTATTAGATTGCTTGATAGATTGATTATGCAGTATTGGAGAATATCTCTGAGCTTTACTAATATTGACTATATATGTAAAATGTTAGTAAATACAGTCAGCGTTATTATATTATTTTTAGTTTCCACTGAATAAGTTTCCATGTGCTATTTTAAAAAATATACAATGTTTCATCATGTATATCTTTTGAGAGCATGTATGTGATTTTACAATTCAAGAAATTATAATAAGTGTAATGAATAGCAGTAAGATATTGAAATCGTTATCTTGCTTTCTAGATCTAATTTTTGAATTTACAGTAAAAAATATAAAATGATTAACAAAAGAGACTAAAATTAAGTTCTTCCTTAATTATAAGATATCATGATGTTGCAGAAATAGCATTCTACTAGGATAAAAGAAATAACTTTGAAGCTTCCTGTACACTTCCTGGCTTTGTGGCTTTGAAACAGTCACTTGCTGTCTCCTGGCCCAAAAGCAAATTTTGAATTAAAATACTGCCTTAACATTTTTAGTTTTATATCTGTGATTAGAGAGCAAGAATATACATATATATATATATATAATTTTATGTTCATTTGTTTTTGCTAGTATAGCTAGGTATAGATTATTAATTAAAATGATGACTCTAATAGTAAATTCAACCATAAATATTGTTTTTTCCTTAACTAAATAACAGAACATTTCAAATATTTAATATTTAATATGGAGTTCAGAAACACAGATTAAAAAACTGGTTGGCTCATTATGAAATATTTTATTTACAAAATGTTTGTATTTAACTTTTATGATATAAACACTTTAATTTTTATAGTGTTCCTATGCAGTAGGAATCTCAGCATTCAGTTTTTCCAGCAATAGTAATTTAACTTTGGAAACTTATTTTGGTACCACCTAAAAAATTAGCAATAAGTCTATCAGCAATTCCTGCTTTTTAAAACAGTCTATCTGTGACATGGAACAACAAATTATTCCATCTTTTTAAATATTTATTTTATGTATTTATTTACTTAAATTAAATTTATTTGGGTGACATTGGTTATTAAAATTTAATAACAATTCAATAATATGTCATATGTACAGTGCATTGTGTGTTCACCACCCAAAGTTAAATTTCCTTCCATCATCATATATTTGACCCTTTCTACCTTTATCTACTTCCCACTCACTCCTTTCCCTCTAGTACCCACTAAACTGTTGTCTGTGTCTATGAGTCTCTGTTTATTGTGTTCATTTGTTGCTTTCAGTTTCATATCTCACATATGAGTGAAATTCTACCAATGAATTAAAACATCTTTCTCAAAACATATTTTCTTAAAATTACAATTTAAATTATAGATATGCTCATGGGGAGCCTACAAATAAAATACTAAAAATTTTAAAGTTTAAATTATATTTGTTGTATTCTAAAGAAATATTGTATCCTAAAAGAAAAATAAAGAACTTTTTTCTCTATCAGTTTATATTTAGGACTAGAATTAAAATAATTTGTAAACAATTTTTTTTACATAGAGCCATAGAAATTTGAATTGCATACTAAATTTAGTTTTAAACTTTAAGTAACTGACTTTATAGCATATGGCAATTATTCATTTAAAATTGTTTAAAACATTACTTTTTGACTTTAGATGAGAGACTATCTGAGTACAGTGAGGTTAATCCAGTCAATAGAACTTGCTAGATGTTGACCACATTTATTAACTGTGTGTATGTGTGTGTGTGTGTGTGTAAAAACTTTAACACTATCTTTTCACAGATACATTTTTGTGCTTCCAGCAGACAGTGAACTCTGTGAAGGTAAAGACTATATATAATTTACCTTTGTATTCTCATCACATTTCTTAAAGCAGAAGAATGCCAAAATTACATTAGTAGATCTTAAATCGCAAGGTTTTTTTTCTAAATTATTACCGAAGACATTTACTTCATAATCATATATCTATATATATACCTATATATATGTATATATAGATATAAATATATTAATTCCTTTCCTCAAGTCATTTTCTCTTTTATATTTCTTATACATGTGTTTGCATTGTGATTTGTGCTGCCAGAAAGTCTTTGCGTTTCATATCATGTAATCTTGTGGAATAGAAATACCCCCCATTAGAGTATGAGAGTGGTATAAGTTACAAGTTATTGAAAAAAATTAAAAAATTATAAAAATTCAATAAATTGTAATTTATTGAAATACAGTTGGATGGGCCTGTGAAGTTAAATTTCTGGGGTGTGGCAGTAAAAGTTAAAGACTTTATTCAAGATTCAAAGTATTATTTTCCTTTACCTGAACAGCTAAAACTATTTTTAGTGCTTTTAAAAAACAAGTAATAATGTATTTACTATCTTTATATATAATTTTTTTTATTAGAGTCGCATCCTTGAAGGGAAATTACAATGGATTTAAACTTAAGCCTCATAATATAGATTGCCCAACGGCATCCTTAAATTTGGGTCTTGCCATTTTTTGACATTTGATCATTTTAAAAGTAAAAATGGTATTTATTGTTTTAATTTTTCTGAAATTTAGCAGTTTTTGTTTTAAGATATTTGTATTTTGTATTCTAAAAATTCTCCTACACTTTTTGCAACTGGGAGCATTTTTAGAGACCAGCTGCTCTTCTTCCTCTTCCTTAGCTTCTCCTTCCTCAGCTGATACTGTTTCTTCTACCTTAGAATTTTACATTTTTAAAAGCAGCATATTATATGAAATATTCTGTAAAACACCTCTGCTTTGTCCTAAATTTTTCTTTTTATGTGTGTGTGTACCTTTTATATACTTTTAATGCCCTTTGCTATCAGCAAGCCAGTTTCTGTGACAGCCTCTGTCATCAGCCCTGGCCCACACAGAGCTGTCACTGAACATTCTATGATGCGAATCATGCTAACACCCGCACATTCTTGTGGTCTCAAAAAAGTGCGTTTTCTAGGCCTTCTCAGGGAACAGAGTCCTTTTTTGGATCTTGCAGCATCACATAGCTGTTCCACAGACCCTAATCTCTGGGTCTTTTAACTCATCCCTCAACCATAATAACTCAGGTATATCAACTTCACCGTGACTTTTTTTCTGGCTTCTGCTAGAAATTCTAGCAGCAAACTTACTTAACAGCATCTCTTAACTTTTCATCAGAATGTTAAATCCTGTCTCCAAGTCAAACTCTTCTTCATCCAATCTTACGGTTCAGCTCCTTCGACTGAGCACCTACTGTATTCAGTTCCTCAGGTTCTCCCCTGGCCTCTGCTACCGATCATGACTCCTTTGGGCTATAGTCCATTTCTTCTCTCATTCGGGCCAACACTTCTCCAGCTGCACTGTTGTGTCTTTTCACTTACTATAGGTTTGTCAGCCAGGAGAAGAGGACAGGGAACCTGCTGAGAGGGTATCTTGCTTTGGGTGGGAGGAACGTCTGTGTTATCTTTCCAGGAGTGCTAGTCCTTAATAGGGAGGAGTGTGACCATTCTGTACATTCAGAAAATTGTGGGGAGTCAAAATCTTATGGGAATCTACCCAGATGTTCCTACACCATGGGACAGTATCCAGTTATTATCCATCTAGGACCCTGACTTCAGCATGAGAACCTGCCTCAACTGAACAGTTACGGCTTAGCAACTCTGACTATTAAGTCCTGGTCTTGATCTTGATCTTTTTCTACTTGTTCTCTCCTGGTCTTGATTTTTATCTTTTTCTACTTGTCCTCTGCAGGAGAGAAAGGCTATTTCTTAACTACCAAACTGACTCCCACACTTAGCTTTTGATTATTTGTTAATTTCTCCAGCTTTCATTATCCATCTTCAGGGCAGCAATAAAGTTAATAAAAATATTTAATTCCATTATTTTTATACTTGTTAATACCCTTGTACAGTTCAAATAACTGAATCCTCATACTCTTCAGGACACACGCCTGCACAGGACCCTTTTAGGTGACGCTAGGTGAAAGTTTTAACAATTGGAATATTTACTTGTGCCAGAGGCTGTCTATGCTTCACTTGGCACTCAGGATGGGGTCTACATTGCCAGTTGAGGAGTGAGTTGCAGTACCACACCCCTCCTTACTGCCTGCCTTCTCATTATTCCTGGTACCAGCTGTGCCCATTGAGTTACCTGGAAATCAGATGCTGAGACAAAAATTTTACTGGAGGGTAATACTTATGAGAGAAAAAAGGGAGTAAGGAACAGGCAGTCAGTCTACCATGCAGAACTAAGGATGTCGCTGTCAACCCAGTAGGCAGCTCTGGAGCAAAGATTTACGTTAGAGGAAAACTGATTGGGAGCAGGACTTTATTTAGACTTTACTTAGACTTAATCATTCTTTGGCTAGAAGCCAACACAGAGGTTGGACCAGGGATGAAAAGCTAAAGCAGACCTTGAAGGAGTTAACAGTTGGACGTTATCAGCTAACCATATTCCACACAGCTGAGTAGAGTCTCTTTCTGAAAGGGGACCTGCAGGCTAAATCATCACATCTGCCAGAGCTCTCATGAAATATCGGCCTCTTTATTTTGATTTTTGAATCTGTTTCTGATTGTAATAATAAACCCAGGAATTAGAAGCTTGGAATGTTGCTCTTGCTGGAGATGTTCTTTACCTGAGGGAAAGGTAGACACAGGTGGCAGAAATCTGGCAGTGTTGCACTGCCAGGGCCTCAAGAGGGAATGAACTCATTTGTACTGATTAAGTCATTATCTTACTGATTTCAACTGTGTGTCCTAACCTGTTGTTTGCCTTTTAATGTACTGTTTAATTCTTAAGTTCTGTGTGAATGCAGAGCTTGAAATAAAAGGATTGAATCCTGCTAAGACATTTTACCTAGAAGATATTAATGATGCAATTTGAGTATTTAACACATTTCCTGTTTGCTCTTAGAATACTTGCTAGCGGCACTTGCAGCTGCAGGGTTTACACAAAGATAACTCGCAAACTGAAGTCCTAACATGACCCTCAAAGTTTGCCACGAATAAATCACTTTTATTATTATTTCGCCTCACTCTGGTATATCGACAGGCTTTGGAAACAAATGCCATCATTTTATTTATAGCATTCTGTTTTAGTAGCGATATTTCCATTTACAAAATATAGTAATTCTTGATCACTGAAAATGTCAAATCCTAGAAAATGTAGCAGTCCTAAGCATAACGTTAACATCATTCTTGAATAGTTGTTAGCCAAAGATTCATTTGATGAATCCTATGTATGTAGATATTTCTGTTACATCAGGATTAGAGACAAGTTCTATTTAAAATAACTCTAAGAACAGCTTTTATTTTTATTTTTTAAGTAAATTTATTTATTTATTAATTTAAATTAGTTTTAAGTATACAGAACATTGGTTAGACATCTACATTGTTCATAAAACAACTCCCCCAATTGCTCCCTCCTTCCCCTGGCCCTCCACTTAGCCATCATATTAATGCTGACTGCATTCCCTGTGCCCTGCTCCCAATCCTCATGCCCAGCTATTAACTATGAATTTGTACTTCTTTAATCCTTCACCCCATTCTCCCAGCCTCCCAGACCCCCTCTGCTCTGTCTGTCACCAAATTGTCCACTATATTATTTTTATACATTGTTTTCACGTTGAAAACTGGTCAGATTTGCTTCAGCCTCAAACAGTGCATTTATGTAAAATTAAATTAACGCTGACAATAACTGCACTTTTTTTTTTCTAAACAAGAAATAGGTTAAAAAAATAGTAGTCTCGTTTTGACCACTATAGTTCAGGAAACATTAATTTTAATTATTGAAATTTTACTTTTTAACTCTCTATAAAAAATATTTATCCTCTAAATGAGTGGTTCATGAGTTGCAGAAAATCTAGTTCTTTTAAAGACTCTAGAAGCACACAATTTAATTATGTCACTTCTATTTACTTCAACATTTATTGTAGTTGTTAATTAAAGCATGTCCCCAAAGACCTCTGCTTGCCAACCACGTATTAACCTAGCGAGAAATGCCCTACATATATGAAGATAAAGATATTTAATAAAAGTATTGCATAAGACAATCATTTTACTAGATTGGCCTTCCCTCTCCGGGGAACAACATGTACTTGAAAGTAAAGAGTTTCACTTAAATTTTGTATAAATAATATATGTTACTAATCTATATTGGTCTTTCTAATACATTATGCATTTATTTACAAGTTTAGGACTCAAGCTTAACCTAGCACCAACAGAAAAGCAAATTTATTATAGGAGTGATCTGGAAAATTGCTATTGAAAGCAATTGCTGCCTAAGGACACTGTAAAATCAATTTCTTTTTATTGAGTCCTTTGATTAATTTTAATATGCAAATTTGGGCTTTGAGATGAATTTCAAAGCAGTGCTCTGAGGATAATTTGTAGCTCTCTTAGAAAGGAGAAGTTGAGAAAAAGGAGATAAGACAGAGAAAGAAAAGAATCAGTATGATGGGGAGAAGCTGGAATTCCAAGTGAAACAACAGGGCCAAGTGGGGAAAAAATCCTGGAATAAGATGGTTAGAAGTTTAATACTAAAAATTTATTGTTTCTGTTTGTTGTAAATCTTGGCTTCTTCAACTCTTTAGTAGAAGCTGTCATACACACAAATGCCGTTTGAGAGGCAGTATTTCTTGTTTTCGTTTGCTTAACTGTTTTAAAGAATTACAGAAAGAGATTGAGGCTAAAATTTATGACAAGACTGATACAAATCAGGAAGGAACATCATCAGTCAGAAACAAAAACAAAACAAAACAGAATTAAATAGGCAGAAGCCAGAGATGTCCATGGAAATCTATATCACTTCCAAGTTCCATCCCCCACCTCCAATCCCTAGTGATTAATGGAAATATTGGAAAGTTTTTGAATTACCAAAGAGTGGAATTAGGGTTCAAGTCCATTTGCTAAATCTTAAAGGACAGGTGATCCAATTAAAATCTGAGTAGCTAGAGATACTGGAATCCAAGGATAGGGATACACTTAGGCCTCAATACTAATAGAATCAGAAGTCAAGTAGAGCTTCCTCAGTGGCTCATCTTAGTTTCTTTGGATGCACAAGCTTTTTAAATTTTAATTTTATTGTGGTAAGAACATTAATATATTTACTTTCTTAACAGATTTAAATACAGAATACAAATTGTTAGTTTACCTATTGTTTGCAAAAGTCATAACTATTTTCACAGACAAATATCTTTTTTTTAAAGGCCTCTGTGGGAAAACATGTTTCAACATTCATAGGCACAATATTGTACAGCAGATCTCTAGGATATACTTATCTTGCACAACTAATACGTTATATCTGTTGCATTTGTTTTTATTTATCTTACTGATAGTAGAAAACTCAACTTCCAACAGCTTTCTGGAAGGAATGATAAACTTGCTAGGTCCCAAATCTCTAAAACCCGAGGAAAGGTGATTATGCTTGCCTGAGACCATTTCAGATGATATCCTCTGGACCAGCCAACTGTGGTATCATATAGTTTGCATTGTTTACTAGTACAAATCTTTTGTTTTTGGATATATTATTTACATGTTTCTATAGTCAACCATCCATTTTTCTGATATATGGATTAAAAGCTTTGCATCTTCCAAAATATAACAGGTGTTTTAATTCACCAAATACAGAATATTATAAACTGCCTTTTCCTATCATAAATCATGTCAATGTTGAAAAAATACCTACTAAGATAATTTAAGGTCATGGCAAAAAATTATTAATAGAACAATTGAGACAAGGTGAAGGATGCACTTATTAAAGTTAGAAATAGATGATTGATGGCAGAACAAATTTTTTTTTTAGGAAGAATTTATGTTACGCTCCCCAGAGACCATCTGGAAAGTCTTCTCTGGATGTTTACCTGTGTATTTTTAATTTAATAACAACTCTAGACACTCTTAATTAATCATATCTGTCAAATGATGTTGAAGATAGACACCTAAACATGATCTCCTCAAGGACTGCTGGTTTTTTGTGACTAAGAACTTTATTCACTCAAAAAACATAAAAATAATACGATATATATTGATTTTCAACTGTTCTATCTTAAATCTTACAGAATATAGAATACTTGGAGTATGTTTAAATACATGTTTATATATGTATCTGTGAGACCATATACATATGTAAATGTCTACAACAGATCATATTTCAGAGGTTAATCACCAGCATCATGCTCATACGTCTAAGCATGAAAACTTTTATTTGTTTTGTTCTTTCAGTTCTTTCATTGTTTTTCTTTTCTTCCAGTTTTGTTATATTATGCTGACATAATAAATTAACCCTGAAATCAATCTCATTGGCTGAACCCAACAATATATTTTTCTTGCTCATGAAACATATCCAAGGCAATTTAGTGGCTGGGGTTGGGCAGGGCGTTAGGTTCACAGTTACTCCGGGACAGAAGCCCCACTACCTTATATCTGAACCATCTGGAACACATGACTTCCCTCGTTCATGTGATAGGCAAATAAGGCTCTGATGAACCTTTCTGGTAATTAAATGTTTTGCTTTGGAAAAGACAAGTGTAATTCTATTGGCCAGAAACAGTCACATGGCCCGTCTAACTACAGAAGGACTGGAAAGTATAAGAGAGCACATGAAGCAATCCATGAGCCAACTGTCTTTGCCACACTATATTCCAAACCTGTATTTGTTGGGCAAGAGAAATTTTAACAAAAGCAAGTGAAAACTTTTAAATACCAAGCTCCTTGTTCCTTTCTCTTTATTCCAAGGGCACAACACATGCAAACATGATAACTTATTTAGATTCCTACCTTATTTTCCTCCTGATTGTTACTGCTCTTCCTCTGTAATAGTCATCTAGTCAGTGTATTGGATGTAGCTAACTCAGTGTACCAGAGAAGTGATAAGAGCTCTTTGACTTTGATGAGAGCTCTTAGAGTAAATAAATGTACAAAAATCCTCACATAAAAACAAAACCAAAATATTGTTTATGAGATGTAAAGTTAATTTCTGGTTGAGAACTTATTTTTTAGGGTGAAAAACACACCTTAGTTTCTGTACTTCCTTGACCCATTCTTAATCTTCTCTTTTATCCTCTATCCCTAATCTCCTTCTAATGAGGAACAGATGAGTGAACAGAACCACTCACCATAGCCAACCATTTAGTGTACAACACTGTCTCTTTATTCATACTTTTTCCATATGACCCATTTTAGTGTTGGAGTTGATAAAAACAAAATGAGGTGTTGTTAACTAAAACCATAATCAGAGATAACCCGTGATTTTCACATTATAGAAAACATTAGGCCTGCTTTTGGAAAATGATTAATTAATGCACACCTTAAAGATTTTTTTCCCATTTTATAACAATTTAAAGAGTAATCTGAAAACAAATGTGCTGATTTTAGCAGGTATAAAATGTCTAGCTATTTAACAAAATATAACAAATGTGTCCAATTAGATTCAGTCGCAATTCAAATTGCTTGCAGAGAGACATATTTCCTGGTGGAGAAGCCTGTAGTGAAACTTATTTGTAAGATCAAAGTCATTTTTGCTTCATTCAAATATGAATACAACAATTTAGGAAAAGACCTGGCAGAATATGGGTCCAGATAAATTTCTTGTGGTACCTATTTTTGCAAATTTTTTAAAACATTGAAATCACTCTTATGGGTTCTTAGAGATAAACCATCTGTCCACAAATCAGAATCAACATTTATTGTATCTTATTAGAAGAGAAAAAGTTGATAGCAAAAACCATTTAAAGTGTAAAAGTTATATGTTGAAAACAGCTCTCTTTTCCATGGAGGTCTTTAAAAAAAGATTAGATGTTCATTTGTGAAAATAGCTCTGAGTTTTGCAAATTGGTAATTATTTCATTCAGTAGAATCACTGAAATAGTGAGGAATGCATAGAAAGGAAGGCAGAGGAGCATGAGCACGTGTGTGCGTGCATATGTGTGTGTGTGTATTTGTGTCTGTGTGTGTATGAGAGATGATAAACAGATGATATATGGATAGTTAGATATAAGTAGATAGATGATAGATGATAGATGATAGATAGATAGATAGATAAAGAGATAAATAGATAAGGGGTTTGTATTTCCCAGAATGTGCACAGCATAAGGAGGATACAGGTTCTTTGGATGGCCGCAGACTTGTGAGATTGAAACCAATGAGGTTGCGAAGGGCTTTGTAGTGGGTGACCTCATTTCTCTGCAAAACTTTTTCAATCTTCAGTGAAATTACCAAAGGGATTCTTATTACCAGCTCTTTTGTGGAAACTGGCTTGCTAGTAGTTGAACCAAGATTTCACTTGAGACTCAAGAGCAAAGACAAACATAATCCAGGCCTAAATTTGGAGATTTGTAAAATTTGTGCAGAGTACCAGATCTCATCAGGTAATAAAGATGTAATCCAAAAGGTAGCTAAACCTCAACAGTCATCTGGATTATACAAGCATTTTTAAAACATTACATCATGATTTATTCCCTGAGATAAACCCAGGATAAAAACATAATTATATGACATGTCCTTAGGAATTAGGGGGTTCCTACATCTTTCAAGATTAGACAAAAGCCTCTAAATGATAGTGGTCAAAAAGCAGGAGTTTGAGCTACAATTGATGTGTTAAAAAACACTAATTGATAAGATGTTTCCCATAATTTTTTCAAATTTCTCTATTCCTTCAATTCTGAAGTTATAGGTTTTTCTTTTTAAATATAGCCATTTCTCTTAAATACTTTCTTTATCCACTTAAATCTGAAGTTAATATTAAATGATCCCCCCAAGTCTTATATCTACAGAGAAAATATGCTGATTTTTGTATTTTTTAAACAAACACCAATTTTATGATTAAAGTTCTCTGAAATTTATATGTACCATAAATACTTCACTTAAAAATTAATGCCAATTTAAATAAAACCTAATCTCATTTAGTTTTCTTTTAATTCAGTGAAATTTGAATACTTGGGAAATTTGAATAAAATTATTAAAAAATTATATATATTTATTTAAATTTACTCGGATGACACTGGTTAATAAAATTTTATAGGTTTTAAGTGTACAGTTAAATATTATGTCATATGTAAATTGCATTATATGTTCAGAACCCAAAGTTAAATTTCATTCCATCATCATTTATTTGACCCCCTTTACCTTTACCTATATTCCTCTCTTCCTCCTTTCCCTTAGTAGCTACTATACTATTGTCTGTGTCCATGAGTCTCTGTTTGTTTGCCATGTTTGTTTTTTTGGCTTTCAGTTTTATATCTCAAATATAAGTGAAACTATGTGGTTCTTAACTTTTTCTATCTGACTTATTTCACTTAGCATGATTATCTCAAGATCCATCCATGTTGTCACAAATGACAGTATCTCATCTTTTCTTACAGCTCAGTGATATTCTACTGTATATATGTACCACATCTTTTTTATCCAATCATCTGTCGAAGGGCACTTTGGTTGTTTATATGTCTTGTTCACTAGTAATAATGCTGCATTGTACATTGGGGTACATATATCTTTACAGATAAATGTTTCAAATTGGTAAATACCCAGAAGAGATATTGCTGGGTCATATTCTATTCTTAATTTTTGAGTAACCTCCATAATGTTTTCCATAGTGGCTGTACCAGTTTATGTTCCCACCAGCGGTATGTGAGAGTTTCTTTTTCCCCCAAACCTCTCCAACACTCATTATTGTCCAGTTGATGACAGCCATTCTAAGAGGTGTGAGGTCATATGTCATTATGCTTTGATTTGTATTTCCCTAATAGCTAGTGAAGTTGAACATCTTTTTATGTCTGTTGTGGCCAACATTAAATAGACCAAACCAGGTATGCTCTCAAAGGCTGTTTGTTAGCCGGAGGCTGTCCTTGCCAGGAGCATCCCAGAAATGTAGAGGTACAAGGTTCTTAAGCCCTACATCCCATTCTTCATTCTGTCTGAACACAAAGATCTACTTTTCTTCTATTCACTACCTGTCAACCCACTGGCCAGGTGTGCAAGCGGGGGTACAGAAGCAGAATGCTTATTGTTAATAGCCTATGTTCCCATGACAGTAGCCAACCAAAGATTTCCAGCTTATATACAATTGATTGTTTCTCATGCCACCACGTAAGCAGAGTCACTCAAGCAGTTAGCATTTGAGCTCATTGTTACAAGTTTCATGATTGATAGAAATGTGGCTAAGAGTTCCAGGAGCTAGGCCTTTGTCTCGTTTTAGGTTTTAGTTAACCCTTACCCTTACCACATTTCAGCAGGCTGTCACAATGTTCATTGGCTATGTGTATGTCTTCTGTTCAGGTCTTTGCCTTTTTCTCAGATGACATGTTTCTCTATATAGAAAACCCTAAAGACTCCTTCAGAAAACTATTAGAAACTATAAACAAAGACAGTAAAGTTTCAGGATACAAAATTAATGTGCAAAAATTTATAGCATTTTTATATGTTAATGATGAACTTTTAGGAAAATAAATGAAAAAAACAATTCCTTTTGCAATTGCAACAAAAAAATAAAATACTTAGGAATAGGTCAACAAAGGACCTTTACATTAAAAACTATAAAACACTATTAAAAGAAATAGAATAAGACACAAAGAAATGGAAAGGTATTTTGTGTTTATGGATTACAAGTATCAACATAGTTAAAAATGGCCTTGTTACCCAAAGCAATATGCAGATTTAATGCAACCACCATCAAAATTCCAATGGCATTTTTTAAAGGTATAGAACAAAAAGTCATCAGATTTATATGAAGTCACAAAAGACCCTGGATAAGCAAAGCAATTCTGAAAAAAAACAAGACTGGATGTCTCACTCAGCCTGACTTCAAATTATACTACAAAGCAACAGTAATCAAAACAGCAGGGTATTGGCAGAAAAACAGACATACAAACCAATGGAACAGAATTGAGAGCTCAGAAATAAACTCCCATGTATATGGGCAAATAATTTTCGACAAAGGAGCCAAAACATACAATGAAGAAAGGTAAACATTCAATTAATGGTGCTGGGATAATTAAACAGCCACATGCAAAACAATGAAACTAGATTGCTATCTCTCACCATACACTAAAATTATTTCAAAAATGAAATTAAATTTCTGATAGATTATGATATTTTCTCTCTCTAAAAAAGAACTGCAGTCATTCCTAATAAGTGTTATCTTAAATGTTATTTGCTTTGCTTGTTATCCTCCAGTATATAAAGCCTACTTAGAGCATCACAGACTTACCTGTTGACTCTAGGTCAGTGATAATCAACCATTTATTTTTAAACTATGTTTGCTTTTGATAAATATGTAAATATAATTTCCTCTAAGTTTTTGACTATGTGATATCTCCATATCTTTTCTGACTCAATAATCTATAAGAGGTGAAAGGTAGTTTCCCTTTGGTACCCACTACCATAAATAAAATGTCTTTGAGCTTTATTCCTTATCACTTGTGGTATATATTCAAAAAATTGTTTTATTTTCCAAGTATAGCCTAAATGCTAGTAAAAAGGACCTGTTGAGTTCTTCTTCCTCTTTATTGTGAAGCTGTGATGCCAGTGGATATCTGTTGCGTTGGGAGAAAAATGTACGTAAGATTTTTGTTGTGTTTCAAATGCTATACCTTGACTGTGGGCAGGACCGGTGAATATAATGAGATATTCACTTCCTTAATTAGGTTACATTATACAGCAAAGGTAATGAGACAATCACTCTCATGATTAAATGATATAGACTTAACACAAAACCAGAGAAATTCTATAAGCGAGAAACATTCTTTTGCTGCCTTGAAAAAAAGCAAATGGCCCTGTAGTAAGAGATCATAGAGCAAGAAGATGAGGGTAATTTCTAGGACCTAAAATAGGCCTCTGGCTGATAGCCAGCAAGTAAGTAAGTAAGTAAGTAAGTAAGTGAGTGAGTGAGTGAGTGAGTAAGTAAGTAAGTAAGTAAGTAAGGTCCTCAATCCTACAATATCAAGAAATGAATTCTGCCAACAACCGATGAGTTTGAAAGAGGACCTTTGACCTCAGATGAGAGTACAGCCCTAGCTGACCCATATCTTGATTCTAGCCTCATGAAATTCTGAACAGAAAATCTCATTATGCCAGATTTTGACTCATAAAACCATTAACATAGTAGATTTGCATTCTGTTAAGCACCTGTTAATGATCATTTGTTATGCAGCAATAGAAAATTAAAAGAAATTAAAAATGTGTCCATATAAAATATCTACATAAATACTTATATTGTCTTTAATCAAAATAGCCAGAAACTGAAAGAAAAACAAGTGTTCATTAACTAGTGAAAAGACAAACAATACATGGTAAATTCATATAATGAAATACTGCTAAGCAATAAAAAGGAACACAGTCCCCATGTATTCTACAACGTAAATAAATCTCAAAGCCTTAAGTGAAGTGGAAGAAAACATTCATAAAAGGATCCATACCACATGAATGTACTTGTAAAGAAAATATAATAGAGGTAGAAAAGAGATCAATGCTAAGGATAAGGTTGAGGTCATCAACTGCAAAATAAATTGAGGAACATTTTTACGTTAGAAACATTCGATATTTTGTTTGTGGTAAGGCAAATATAAATATATTTAAATGTATTAATTTTTTATTATTAAAAGGGTTAATTTTATTATATTTAATTATACCTCAATATATTTTACATGAAATAATATTGTTAATTCTCAATAAATAGACTTTGAATTTGATTGTCTCTGCTATTTACTGGTGGTTTTAGTATCATAAATTTTCTAAGTCTTAGTTTTATCACCTGTAAAGTGGGCTTAATAATATATCTGGTCTGCTATCTCTCACCTGTGTTATAAAATTTCATTAGCAGTGTATGTGGCATGTTACATGCATGTATCTATGTTAATTGTCCTTTATGATTTACATGGGTATCTTTCATGGTTCTTTTGCTAATTCTTAGTAGTATTTTAAGGTTATTATTAGGAATACATCTCTCTTTATTTCCTTTGCTCTAATTTATAGTTGAGCGATGGGTGTCCCTATACACTAAGAAGCCCCCAAATCACCAGTTTTGAGTAGCAACCCCTGAAAACCATGCTTATCATTCATTTCTGATACTAATGTTGCACTTTCTCTGAGTACCAAAGTCACACAGGGCATCACCTTTCAACCTTGACTTAATTAAAGCTCTTTTCTGCTGCTTAACTCAATTGGTGAAACATATATTTCATTATTCTCTTTGGTATGTAATTTTTTTTATTTCAATTTTAATTTGGCTGTTTTTTCTAAATTTGACAACACAAAAAAGAATGTTAATCTATCTTATTTTTCAAGCTTTCCCCCTAAAGATAGTAAAAATTACAGCAACATAATAAAACGTTTCTTAAGTGTTTGTTTTTTTTAAGTTTCCTTGCAGTGTGCAATATTATACATAACTTATTTCGATAGCAGAAAAATGTTAGCTAATTCATGGATTTTGTTTTCTCAACTTCTTATTAATATTTATATTTGAGGAGGATATTCTACCTTGATTATTGACCAAGAATCAATGGACTTTTTTCCAATTTCTGTGTATATATAATTCACCAAATATTGTATTTCACGTCTGAATTTTTAGTTAATCACATATATACATTTAGTAAACTTTATGTCTCAGGTAAATTTTGATCATAAAATATACATGGAAACAATTTTAATACATTTTATAATTTATAGCTATAAATATTAGCCATAACTTGTCCAATTAGATTTTCACAGATATTTAACACAAATTTTTAACAATTTCTCTATGTAAAGAATTTCTGAAATATCAACAACACGTTAGAGAGAGTAAGAAATTTAGGGTACGTTATAAAGTTTGCTGACTAGAGGTCTATTTAATAGCTTTAGTGGTAAAAATGTATTTGCTTCTTTCTTGTAATAAAATTGACAATTAATATTCTAAAAGAATAAAATTTATTTATAATTTAAAAAATTTAGACCTTCCTGGAATGTCTTAAATTTCCTTCCAGTTCTTAATCAAGATTTGTTTTTGCTTGAATGAAGTGATATTTGTGTATTGAAAACAAAGCTAAAATAAACACTGTTTTCTTCTTTTAAAATTATGTAGCTATAGATGACTGGTATTAATGGTACTTTTGGTAGCTTTGAAATTAAATTTTAATCATATGGATTCATTTTATTTGTTTCCCAAATAGAGAGTTTAGTTGTAGTGTTTTCTTCTTAGGGTGTAATATATTTATATTAAATTTCTTTCTTAATAAATAAATCTCATAATTAACTATTTAATAACCAGCCTAGATTGATCTATAAGAATGCAAATATATTTCTAAAATATAAAATACAATACATTTTTAAAGATTGAGTTAAGTAGGATGAGAATATGTACATTTTAGTGATTAGTGCTAAATACAGTTTTATAGTTGTAATTGTAGAATAAAGAGCCTAGTGGCACATTCATTTTTGGTTTCAAAAATGTGAGAAAAAATTTTATCTTTTTACTTTCAAATCATATTTTGTAGGTTTATCCATATATATGTACTGGTTGTCACTCAGAGAAAAAGTTTCTCTCAGTCCACAGGAGTCAATAATGGGAACTTTTATCTGCAATTAGTAGAAAGAAATATCCTTGCCATTTTTAGGATTTATTAAACACTCTTTTTAAGTTTGCTACCTAAAACTGTATATCTACAGCAGTTCCCCCTTATCAGTAGGGGATACATTTAAAAATCCCCAGTGGAAACCTGAAACTGCAAATAGTACCAAACCCTTATGTATTATGTTTTTTGCTGAAATCTTTGTATTGGTTCAATGCTTTCTGGTGCAGCCCTCTGCAATCATTCAGAATATTTTTCTGTTCACGTCTCCACCTACAAATTCAATGCCTTTTTCACCTTAAGTAAGCACTTATCATGCACTGTGGCCATAAGTTTTGCAGTTTGAGATGCAACAGCAAAACTAGCATCAAATTCTTTCCCCTGCTTCCCAACATAAGATACATTCTTACTGTAGAACTTAACCACTTCAGCATATTAATTTTTTTTCTTATTAAGTCAAGAACTTTCACCTTTCTGCTAAAAGGCTTCTCTTAGGCATATTCGAATAGGCAGGACCACTATTTTTGTGAAGTAGAATAAGAGCTACTTGAATTCAAGTGCTGAGATCTGGGACAGTCCATCTGATAACCAAGATGGCCACCACGTGACTAACCATGACGTAAGGACTGAAGTGGACACAGGGTGGGTACTCTGATAAAGGGATGATTTACTACAGGGTGGGAGGACTCATGATTTAATCACAACTAATTGCTTCTTAAATATTTTATTTCATATTTTTGGACTGCAGTTGACCATGGCCACAAAAGCAAAACAATAGAAGGAATTACTGTAGTTTGTAGAGTTTCATTTTATGAATTATTTGTCTGGTTGTTTAGGGACTTATGTAGGAAATTAAAGCTAATTTGGATGTATTTCATTGACTTTACAGGTGAATATTATATTTTAATTGCTCAAGACAGAGTGACAATAATATTTCTACATATGCCTCTATGCATATTCATTTTATCCATCCATTGACTCATCAATCTATTAACTCATCAATCTATTATTCTATCATGCCATCCATCTTATATTTTGTGTAAATTCTGAGAGGAAGTATTCTAGATGAATGCCATGTAAAAAAGCAAATGGAGACTCAGAGGATACAAGAGTACAGATGAAAAACAGAAACAATTTTTTACAGGCCATAAATTATTCTTAGTGGTGTCAAAATAACATCACAGAACCTGATCTTTATTTTAAAAATGTTTATTCACATTTCTACCTTCTGCCTTCTTACTAAACCTATTAGACATATGATTCAAAAAATAGATACAGTGATACAAGTTGCTAAGGCAAAATATTTACTCCAGATGATGGAAGGCTTTGGAATGTTCTTGTAGTTAAGATAAATTATCAAAGAGTTTCTCAAATCTTCTGAAAAGCAATGTTTTAAAATAGAACATAAGTTAAAAGAATTATGAACCTATTTGCAGGTATTTTTTTTTGTTTGTTTCCAAGAACTAACTCTTTGTGTTTTACATTTGTGTCTAAGTACTTGAACTGAAAATATGACATTTGTTTTGAAGATAACTCACAAACAAGAATGTACATTATAAACTGAAGTACTGTTAACTAAGTTGTTGTAACTTAGTTAATGTGAGTATTCCAACATAAGTTTTTATCACAGTTCAAATATGTGTATTTTGTTAACAAAAAATGTCATTATAGAAAAGAGTGACGTCATCAAGAAGGCAATATAGGTCATTCCCAGCTCCATCTCTCTCCCAAGAGCAGCTATCCACAGACAATACACCATTGTGAAAACCCCAGAATCTGGGTAGTGAAGCTGAGGCACCTCCATGGAAAGACTCAAAAGGACTGCATTAGAAATGTAAGAGGATCAGCCACTCCCCGACTGCATTACCTCTCTCCCCGACCCACATAGCATTACTCCAAGAGGGTCATCCACTGGGCCTATGGTTTCTTCAATGTGAAAGAAGAGCCTACGGTGGACGTCTAGCTCTTCCAGCATTGTGACACACTTCACAGAAGTCCACTCAGGTCTCACCTAACAGGGATCATTGGTGAAGCCTGTGAGACTTGATCAGTAGAGGTCAGATAGGAACTGAGATCAGGGGTGGGCCTTACAGCAACCAGTGCTCAGATCTTGATAGACAACATTTCTCCACACAGCATTACTGGGCCAGAGATCCCCAACTGTGGCTTGGACCAACTGCAAATTGAGCCAGTATATCTCTTTGGCTCAGAAAAAACCCATGCATACATGGTCTACTAATATTTGACAAGAGAGCTAAGAATATTCAGTTGAGAAAAGAGTGTCTTCAAAAAATGGTACTGGGAAAAACTGGATATTTACATGCAGGAGAAAAATATATCGAAATAAATTAAAGATTAAATGTAGTGTCTCATGTCACAAAACTTTTAGAAGAAAACACAGAGGAAATGGTTTTATAAATATGACACTCAAAAAGCATAAGCAACAAAAGCAAAAGTAAACCAATAAGACTAACGGCATCAAACTAAAATACTTCTGCATGGCAAAATAAACAATAAACAAAATAAAAAGACAATGTACAGAGCAGAAAAATTGTTTTTGATAGGGATTAATATCCAAAACATATAAAGGACTCATACGACTCGAGCAGAAAACCCAGAGTCTAATTAAAAAATGGGCAAAGGACCTGAATAGACATTTTTCCCCAAAGGAATTATTCAAATGACCAATAGGTACTGGAAAAAGTGCTCAGCATTACTAAACATTAGAAAATTGGAAATCAAAACTGTAGTGAGATTTCATCTTACACCTGTTAAAAGGTCTATTATCAAAAAGATGAGAGGGAACAAGTGCTGGTGAAGATGTGAAAAAAAGAGGACCCTCATGCACTGTTGGGGGGATGTAAATTGGTATAGCCATTATGGAAAACAGTATGGAGATTCCTCAAAATTAAAAATAGAACTACCATATGATCTAGCAATTCCACTTCTGGTACATATGTGAAAGAAATGAAATCACTATGCTCAAGAGATATCTACACCCTCATGTTCACTGTAGCATTATTTATAATAGCTGAGTCATGGGAACAATCTAAATGTCCATCAAGAAATAAATAAATGAATAGATAAAGGAAATATATGTAATATATATTTTATATATAATGAAATATTATTCAGCCACATAAAATCTTGCTATTTGTGACAATATGGATGTTCCTAGAGGGTGTCATGCTGTGTGAAATAAGTCAAAGAAAGACAAATATTATATGATTTCACTTATATGTGAAATCTGAAATAGTCAACGTCATGGAGGCAAAGAATAAGTTGATGGTTGTTGGGGGGAGGGATGGGGATGGTGAAATGGGTGAAGGTGGTCAAAGGGTACAAAATTCCAGTTACAAGAAATAATTTCTGGATGTAATGTACAGCACGGTAACTATAGTTAGTAATATTGAATTGTATATTTGAAAGTTGGTAAGAGAGCAGATTTTAAATATTCGTAACACAAAAATAATTGTAACTGTGTGAGATAACATATGTGTTAATTAACCTTATTGTGGTAATCATTCACAACATATTATTCCATTGTATACCTTAAACTTACAAAATAGTACATGCCAATTATATCTCAATAAAGCTGGAATAAAAATTGTCATTATCAGTAATCTTTAATCTTCCTTATGTGGTCAGATATTGATATGCAACATATCAGTCCTCTAATAAACAGCAAGTGAAAACCCTACTTATTGAGATGACTAAGGAGATAAATATCCATATTCCATCCTCAACTTTTTAGGTTGTATGCAAAGGCTTATTGTCTCTTCTAATTAAAAATATGCAAAATGAAAAGTTGGGGTAATTTAGTTAAGCTATAAAAAAAACTTTAATGTCTTGGTTGTTCTACTCACTTGGCCTATAAAAATACAATAAAGTGGCATTTTGATCCAGTATATAGAGGTTTCTCTAATTAAGGAAACATGAGTGCTTAATTAAATCCATCTGAAATATCAGTCACTAAGATGCCTAACATTAGATGGCATTTTAATAAAGTTACAGATACTTTAGAATGCTGAGCCACATAAGAGTAGTTATTTGTGAGGGATGTGAGGGATATATCTATTATGTATGTGCTCTTTAAATATGATTCAAAAAAAGATGCTTCTGATGAGCATATCATCAAGTTATTACATCAGATAAATTATATGCAGGAAAAGATAAGATCACTGTAGGTATGTGACACACCTCACAAATTTCCGAACAGGATTATTGTTTTCCTTGTATTAGAATAAGTTTAACCCATAACGGTTTTCAGAAAACAAGGTATGTAGTCAAGTGTTGATTACTGAACACTCTGAACAAATGAGATTTATTGAAAATGAGACCACACACGGGTTGTTCTTTGAATAAAGTCAATGAGCATATAGTGTAAAGTTAAGACAAAGTGCCATTGATATATAAGCTGCTTTTTGCATAAAAGAAAAAAGGACAATATTGAATATTATTATTTGCAGTTTGTCTTTTGTTATTGAATTATTCTTCTCTTTAAGAAATGTGTTTTACAAATAAAATATTTTATTTTGATTTCTATTTCTACTAATGTCAAAATTTATTTTGAAAGAGACATTTGAAAGAGAAATAGAGGAAAAAATAATACCAGGCGATAAGGAGAGTGAATGAATACAATGACCAACTTGTTAGTTGAATTATATAAAACCAAGTTTTCTGGAAAATATATGCATTGTAGGCCCCCAAAACTCATCTTATTGGTACATTACACTGAATGTTGAGCCTTTTGGAGCCAGTCACTAACTCTGTGGCTTATCTAATGAAAATATTTAATTATAGATTCATAGCATACCTACATGTGAATACAGAAAAGATCTGACAATAACTTTTAGTTCAAAGAATTAGTATAATTAAATATGGTAAATTTCTAAATTTATAAACATCTGACTTTAAAGCATACATGATAGCTGGCTAAAATACAAATTGCTAAAACTTTAAAAGTAAAGATAACTTTAAAAATTATGTTTCTGATATTGTTATAAAATCAGATGATAGGTTGAGGTGAATTTTCCACAAGAATATAAATTCCCTTTATATTCCAAGCATTTTACTATTACAATACGACAGAAAAATATCTAAAGAGCATCAGACACTTTGATTTTTCCTTCAATAGAGTGTGTAGAGTATTTTGAATTAGTATGTCCCTTATGAACATAAGTTATTGACCGGGGCTGTGAAACAAGAATGCCCATTGTCCATGGTGACCTCTATGTCCATCAAAAATAAGGCTCACTTACATAGTTCCTTCTCAATGTGTTCATCATTTTTTAATCTTTTCTCTCTTCTGTTACCTCTGTTGCTTTTAGAGTGTTTATGGTTTTTAATCCGCTACATCATTTTACAAGTACTTGTCAAATATATAATTTAAGCTTTTTCTACTTAGGTTTTGAGGCCGTGTTCCAGGTAGTTAAATTTTTTCTTTTAAAGGAAGAAAGAAAAGTTCAAAATATATGGTAAGAAAGAAGTTACAGGCACTCATTGAGATCACAGGTGACCGCTCAGAAGTCAGTTTTCACTCCTTTAATAATTCAGATGTAGAATATGTTTGTCCAGTATTTTAAATATTGATAAACTACAAGCCTGATTTCAAAGTTATAGTATTTTAAAAGAAAATTTTTATTTATAAATATTTTTGAAATTAAAAAATTTTATAAAAATTTTTGCAGTTTATGAAGTTTTCTCTAACTTGTGAACTGAAGCTCTTATAGAATAAATTTCATTTGGCATATTTTTCTTCTTATTATTGTTCTGCTGGTATGTAATGCTGACCAATCCTTAAACCTTTGGTGGCTGTGGTCAATGCAGTTAGTTCACAAATTTTTTAAAAATGGTATTTATATCCTATAAATGCTACTGTTGATTAAATCTCATTTATCAAGATTAGGTCCCACAGGGTTAACCTGCTGCACTTGGTTCCTGATATAGACTGCCATTGACAGGTCATTCTCTTTTACAGATAGTTGATATTTGCAGAGGAATGTTGAGTTTTAATATGTGTATATAATAAAAATAACTCCTGAATCAAAATCTAGATCAAAAATTGTTAATTATAATTTGATCATGCCAATGAAGCTCCTGTCAAGATTTAGTTTATTGTTATTTTCTGTTTTCCTTTCTTTCTATCCCTTAGTAGGTTTTAAAAACTTTATGTATAGTTTTAATCATATTTATATTTTCAGTAACTGGCATAGAACTCAGTTCATGAAAGCTTTCAATATATATATATATTTTAAATCTAGTCTGAACCCTAGATGGTCAGATATTGCTTACAGTTTTGGCAAGACTGTATCCTGTCCCTCAAAAACCTCCCATTTGGAATAGGATAAAAAATATACATGTAAAAGGATACAGTAAAAATACAGTATGTGCAAAGGGTATAGATTTCTTAGATAACAAATGATTAAAATTCACAATGTTAAGGTACAACTCAAAGAAAAAGATAATTTTCACTCTATGTTCTATCAAAAACAAATCTAAGTGCAATTTGTGATTGAACAAGATCCCAAACTCAAATATTATTGAAAATAAAGATAATCTAAGCAGTTGCTTTACTTAATGCTTTAAAAAAATGCCATTTCTATAACTAGATTCATCCCATTTGTTCTGGATGACTGGAACCGCGCTATTTTATTGTTATGAAAGCAAGGAAATGTAAAGAAAATTCACATTTAGAAAAATTAACACAATATAAAGCTAAATTCTAAATTCTAAAGCAATATAAAGCTAATTGATTTAAAAAAGAAGCATTGAATCTGTAACCATAATTTATTTTTCTTATCAAATAAAAAAATGTTCTTCTGAATTTTTGGTGGCAGTACTTTTTGGACAGCTTGGACCTGAGACTGGGCAGCTGACCAACACTCTGTTCATCAGGGAAAATAGTTTGATAGAATGTGATGGAAGTTTAAAAATAGCAGAGAACTTTATTGCAAGCATTTCTGAGTTGCCTTAAACATGGCTAAGACTGTGTTTAATGAAAGGATTGAAAGTTGTGGAATTTCATCATCTTGGTATCAGAAGGTGGATGTATCTAGGACCGCAACCAGAAAATGTGGTTAGGAGAACACAGGGAAGAAATATGATCATGGAAAAAACAATAAAAAGCCTCAAAAAGTGCAGAAGAAATGTTGTGCACATCATAGTACAGAACACATCTGCCTAGGCAAATACTTTTATTGTTGTAAAATTACTATATTAATAAAAAGCAAAGTAAAAAATTCACTCATAATCATATGACCATCCAAGAAAGAATTGCTTTCATTATTTTTTTGTATAATCCTTATCAATATATATACACGAATTCGATGTGGTTGCAAACTCTTACTTTTTACATAAATTTATTGAGGCGACATTGGTTAATAACATTACATAATTTTCAAGTGCATAGTTCCATAATACATTATTTGTGTATTGCTATGTGTGCTCATCACCCAAAATTCAGTCTCCTTCCATCACCATATATTTGACTCTCTAAACTCTTTCATCCTCTACTTACTCTTCCTCCCCTCTGTTAACTACCATGATGTTGTCTTTATGAGTTTGTTTATTTTGTCTGTTGCTTTTGTTCGTTGTTTTATATTCTGCAGATGAGTAAAATCATGTAGTTCTTTTGCTTTTCCATCTGACTTATTTCACTTAACATGATGCTCTTGAGGTTCATCCATGTGGTAGCAAATACAGTATTTCATCTTTTCTTATGGTGGCTTAGTATTCTATTTTATATATGTACCACATCTTCTTTATCTAATCATCCATCAAAGACCATTTTGGCTGTTTCCGTGTCTTGGCTACCATGAATAATGCTGCAATGAACATATGGGTACATATATCTTTATAAGTGAATGTTTCCAAATTTTATAAGTAGTTACCTAAAAAAGGATTGTTGGGTCATATGGTAACTCTATTTTATATTTTTTGAGGAATCTTCGCACTTTTTTTTTATAGTGGCTGTCTAATTTAAATTCCAACCTATCCTTTTCAAACTTTTTCAAAAAATTGAAGAGGTGATATTTTATAACTCATTTTCTAATGCCAACATTACCTTGATACCCCAAACAGGCAAGAACAACACAAAAAAAGAAAATTACAGGCCAATATCTCTGATGAATACAAATGAAAAAATTCTAAACAAAATACTAGCAAATCAAATATAGCAATATATTAAAAAGATAATACATCACAATCAAGGGGGATTATTCCAGGAACATAAAGATGGTTCAACATATGCAAATCAATCAATGTGATGCACCACATTAACAAAATACAAGATAAAAATCATATGATCATATCTATAGATGCAAAAAAAGCATTTTTTGACAAGATACAACACTCATTTATGATTAAAACAGTCAATAAAATGGGTATAGAAGGAAAGTACCTCAAAATAATAAAAACCATATATGACAAATCCTCAGCTAATATCATACTCAATGGTAAAAAACTGAAAGATTTTTCTCTAAGACCAGGAAAAAAAACAAGGATGCTTACTTTCACCACTGCTTTTTCAAAATAGTACTGGAAGTCATAGCCAGAGCAATCAGGCAAAAGAAAGAAATAAAAGGAATTCAAACTGGGAATGAAGTAAAATTGTACTTTTTGTAGATGACATGATTCTATATATAGAAAACCTCAAGGACTCTACTGAAAAACTATTAGAAACGATAAACAAATACAATAAAGTTGCAGGATACAAAACTGATGAACAAAAATCCATTGCATTTCTGCATACTAACAATTAAATTTCAGAATAAGAGATGAAGAAAACTTTCCATTTACAATTGCAGCATAAAAGATAAAATACCAGAGAATAAACTTAATAAAGGACCTGTACACTGATAACTACAAGACATTATTGAAAGTAATTAGACACACAAAAAATGGGAAGATATTTCATGTTCATGAATTGGAAGAACAAACATAGTTAAAATGACTATATTACCTAAAGTAATATATAAACTCTATACTTTTATGCTATTTACGTTCTTTTTAGAATTTTATTAAATAATCTATGCAGCTATTTAGTTTTTTTTCTATTTCATAACTTTAGTTTTGGTTGATCATTATAATTAATCCTATATAATTAGGTATATTGCAAACCTCATAAACCTTATTTTATTTTTAAGTTATAGAACCTGTACAATGTGATTATTTACTATATGTATGTGACACGGTTACCATGATTGAGCTTATTAATACATTCATCACATAACATAGTTATTTTTATCCCAGTAATGAGAATATTTAAGATCTTCTGTTTTATCAACTTCCAAACATACAATACAGTATTATCAACTAAAATCCCCCACCATGCTGTACAATGCATCCCCAGAATTATTCATCTTATAACTGAAAGTTTTTACCTCTCATTTCTCATTTCTACTACCCCCCAACCACTGGCAACTACTACTCTGGTTCTATGAGGGGAAATCACACAGTATTTGTCTTTGTCTGGCTTGTGTCACTTGGCATAATGTCCTTCAGTTTTATCCATGTTGTCACAAATGGCAGAATTTTTTTTTAATATGGATGAATAATATTCTATTATAAATAAAATCTCACTATCTGTATATATAGCTATATACATAAAGCTACATATCTCATTTTCTTCATTCATTTGTTGATGCACACTTAGGTTGTTCTCATATTTTTGGCTATTGTGAATATTGCTGTAGTGAACATAGAAATGCAGGTATCTTTTTGAAAATGGGATTTTATTTCATTTGAATATATACCCAGAAGTGGAATTGCTGGACCTTATGGAAGTTTTATTTTTAATTTTTAGAGAAACCTCCATACTGCATTTCATAATGAATGTACCTATTTACACTCCTACCTAGAGTGTACAAAGGTTCCCTTTTCTCCACACTCTCACTAACAATTATCTTGCCTTTTTGAAAATAGTGATCCTAACAGTTGTTAAATAATACCTCATTGTGGTTTTGATTTGCATTTCCCTGATGCTTAGTGATATTTAGCATCTCTTCATGTACCCATCGGTTGTTCATATGTCTTTTTTAGAAAAATGTCTTTTCAGGTCCTCTGTCCATTTTGTAAATGGATTGTTTGTAATTTTTTTTCTTTTTTGGTATTGAGCTGTATGAATTCCTTACATATTTCAAATATTAATCCCTTATCAGATATGTTGTTTGCAAATATTTTCTTCCTTTCCATAGGTTGGCTTATTTTTCTTATTCATCTGTGGTGAATATTATTAATTTTGTTTCTTGGAGATCTTATAATATAGATGTAATATAGGCTATTACATTTAGGAATCTGCTTTTAAATACTGTTTATGAATAATTGAATATGGCTTCTACCCAGAAACTTGAGAATATAATGAAAATGTGTTGCCAGTGCCTGTACTTCTAAGAGTTTACATGAATAACAGACATAGGCTTTTATTTTATCCTAAGCCAAGCACCATAAAGGATCCTGACCAGTGGTGTGCTGAGTTACATGTTGTTTGTAAACAAATAAAAAATATGCCATAAGGCTCTTTTTTACTGTTTGTGCTTCACCCTTGATAAAAAAGATTTGATGCCTTTATGAAACTATAATACAGGATCAGCTATTACTCTGATTTTTAAAATTCATGTCATTGTGCGAATATAGAAGAATGATATGTGATTCAACACTGCAATTTTGTTGATTTTGTAAATGACATCTTCCTGGGTTGCTTTTTTAGGGAGTTTTTACAACAAATATATAAAATATGTACCTCTTATGCCAATTCTGATGTTTATAATGGTCTAATAAAAGTCCTCCTTTGGTGAGATTACATCACAACATATCTCAGAGATTAAAAGAGTAGCTTCTTTGCAAATATTATAAATAAAACAGACATCAGGCTCTTTACTGAAGGTCAGAAGACAGTAGTGAGCACATTTTCTAAAACATTTCCATGCATTTAGGCCTCCCAACTAGTTCAGGAGTGTTACCTACTGTTTTACTTAGAGATTCAACGTTGTGGAGTCCAATAGGAGGGAGTACACCGAAGATCATGACTTTTTAAAGAGGATTACTAAAAATATAAAAACATTGTTACTATTAAGAGATCATAGTGTACACATGCTACAAAAATAAGGTGTATATTGAATGTTTCAGAAGGTCTACGTAGCCCCTTCCTATTTCCTGCTGCTCCTTATACAAATTTATTTCAGAAATGCTTTTTATAAATAAAAAGCTAGTGAGTTCTAATTTGACTCTTTATTGAAATTTATACATTTAGCATTCTATGTATAAAAATTTATCTTTGCTGACACTAATAATCAACAAAACACCTATTTTTAGTAAAATAGTATTTATAAAAATGTTTTAAGATTTTTTTAAAAAGCAATGTTCCAGCAAACTCTAAATAAGATATTGTTTCAATATTAAGAATTTAAATGTGAGGATGTTTTACTCTTATAAAAGCATATTAAAGAAGAAACTGTAATTTTTGACATTTTACAGTTTAAAATTATTTTAATTATCATAATTTTAAAAGCTGATAAAAATAACAAATTAAAGAAAGGAAATTTGCAATAAAGATGAGAACCATAGCTAGTTTGTAAGAATACTGATAACTTTTTATTTTTCATAGCAATGCATATCTTGACTACTAAACCCATCAGGCCACAAGGTACCTAGTGAGGCAGATAATAGAATTTATGTTTCATAGCTATCCCACAGAGTTGAAAAAAACTCATCTTAGGATACTTTCACTTAAGGCAGAGGTGGAATAGAATTAAGAAGTTGTTTGGCCAACTTCAACCTGAATATATTTAAATTATATCAATAATGCACTGTAATTTTAGTTAGTCTTCAAAAAAAACTGACAGATGTAGAGTCAGTTGAGTTTTAGAGTTAAAAGAATTCCTTAAATGTGGAGTATAGAATTTGCAAGTGGAATATATTCACTCTCAATGCCTAGATATATTTGAATTGTATCAAAATGTACTGCTTAATAAGAAAGGGGCAAAAAAGGATTACCAGATGCAAGGATATGTCCAGTGCTCCTCTGACATCCAAACATGTTAAATAATAAGGTTTGGCATCTTGCTTCCCTGAAAAGTTCTCTGCTACTAAAATAAAAGCCTTTTTTCTTTTCTTAATGTTGAGCTGATATCTGTGTTCTTATACTTTCGTGGTTGCCAGATAAAATATAAGATGCCCATGTAATTTTTGGCACATAATTATGCTAAAATCTTTACTTGTTGTTTATCTAAAATTTAGATTTAACCAAGCATTCTCTATTTTTATTTGCTAAATCTGGCAATTTTATCTTTTCACCTATTGGCTAAAGGGCATGTGAGAACTGAGGGACACTTGAGCGCAAGTGTACTTTCCCTTCCTTTTGCTATTTATTTCTTTATTCATCCATTTATTCATCTACCATATATTTAATGACCAAAGTTTATATCAGATCATAAATGTAGACATAGATATTAAAAATCTCTACCTATGAAAAGTGAGCAAGTCAAATGCAATGTGATTGAAGCTATAATGGAAGTACATTCAGAGTTCCTAAGCTGCGTCAAGGGACCATTTGCTCTCTTGGGTGAGGTTGGATGTCAGAAAACCTACAAAAATGAAAAGACTTCTGACTAGAGCAACTGCTGCTGATGTAGACAGGGCAGTGAAGGCCAACACAAAAGACAGGCTTGAACATGGAAGAGGATAATGTTTTGCATGGGGATTGACTTGAATAAAAGTGACATGCAAATGTTTAAAGAAAGCTTCTCTATTCTGTGTTTTCTTTTCCAGACTAATCAGTATTTAATTTCTTTTATTTATAATATTATTTTCAGATTACTTCTAAAGTACCTTCATTTGTCAAAAGTTCAGTTTTTAAACTGAATGAAATATCTCACATGTCTGGAGTGCCTTCAGATATATCTTTGAAAATGGTGTTATGAAAGCTAGTCTTAAAACCTAACTGGGTAATGCTGTTGAGCTAAAGCACTGAGAGCAATCACACATAAGGCATAGACATCCCACTACATTTTGTCTTTTTATTCTAGAGAGGTTGCTCTCATGATTTAGTTTTGTATATTATTGGGTTTCAGATGCATAAGCTATAATTGGTGGGATGAAAACTTCTTTCTCTTTGATTGAATATCATGTAAATTATAACTATTTTTTGAAATGAAATTCTCAAGGTCATTCTGTAGGGGCGAGATTAAGCAGATATTTACCAGCATGCATCCATTGATTTACTGGATCTCTCAAACCTGACACACATCAACCATCTGGAGTGCAGAGGCAAACTTCATGAATTTGTTTGAGTTTGCTGTGTTTCTCTCATGGTGAAACACAAAGTCATAAAGAAGTAGTTGGTGGAGGATAATAAAAAGGGAGTTGGGGTGAGTAAACCCGGTATAAAGCGACAAGCAGCTTGCAAATAGCTCAGTGGTGGCTGGAAATTTATGATTGCATTAGTCATACACCATTAACTTTATCCTTGCTCACATTGGGAAGTAAAGGAAGGTAGAGTCATTGCATCCAGGGGTTCACAGTAAACCCAAAATTGACCACCAGCTTCTGGCTGTTTAATATATCATCTGTGCTGGCAGTGTGTCCCAGGAAAAGCGAGGTCAGAAAATACCAGTGGTGATCCTGTGCATATATATTGGGGGTGTTTTTTCTTTTCACTTAGCACACAGTAATCTTATTCTTTAATAATATGGAAAAAAGAAAACCCTCTCACATCACAATTCCTACAGCTCTGGTTTCCTATATCTCCCATTTGGTGGCTAACTTTGTGTCAATAGCCCAAGTAGCTCATGTAACTTGGTGTTTATGAGCAAGGGCATTGTCTACTTCTTGGTTTCGCATATCACCATGCCAGTTAGTGCCTGTGTGTATACGGCCTTGAGCAGGTTGCTTAACCTATCAGGGTTTTGTTTATCTACAATATGAACTTAACAACATAAACCTTACTGAGTCGCTGTATATTTCATTATGTTGTAAAGGAGCTAACACTCCTCTTGGCACATGATAGATTGTCAATGAATTTTAAATATTATATAGTGGCATGCTTGTTATTTCACTTTCTCTGTATGTTTTTTTCTCCCTAATCAGATTTGAGGCTTCTAGAGGAAAGACAGGACTACAGATGTTCAAAAAACTCTTGTTATCTGTCAACTGCTTTAAACCTGGCATTGCTAAAAAATATTTATTTGCTTCTTGCATGAGAAATGCGATTAGATATGTTTCCATTAACAGTGTCTCATGGAAGCTTCTTCATTTGCCCCTATAAGAATCTCGAGCTACTGGGTTTCCTCAAATATTTCTTTAGTTTTGGAGAATTTCCGTTCTTCTTCCTGTCTGTACTGCCATCTTCCTCTTCCATTTTTATCAATCTTGTTTCCTAGGAGATATCTTCCCAGGTGGAATAGGAGAGGACTTCCTATGGACTTGTTTTCCTTTAGCTATGACCCTTTGCTACTTCCTTTGCTTTACTTTTTTACCTGAGGTTTTTCACATTTCTGCTACTTATGTAAGCTGTCTCGCTTCTTACTATCACATTGGTTTGGCTCAGTCCTTCTTGCCTTCTAGCATTTGAAGGGTTCATCTCAAAATCTCCAAAGCAGATATGTATTGGGAGGTAAGATAACCTTTTAGAGCTCCCGTTTTTACTTACTCTGTAAAGAAGAAACTGAAAACATAGACTAAATCTCACTGCTTTAAAATGTATGAAGAAACACTGTCAAGCCCACCAGGTGCATACTGTAGGTGATTATGTGTCTCACACTAGATGAGGTAACCTGGAGTGGAAGAGCAGGAGCTTTCTAGCCTGGAGATGGGGGTGGAGCTCATACTTATTCACTTGGTTTTAATGTCTTGCATATATCACAGTTTACAGATGCTTTATTAAGTAGATTTACGTATGTACATGATCAATAAGTGACTTCAAAGGTTTCATATAAACATATATTACATTAAGGATAATACTAATAGTGCCAAATAACATAAAATAGAAAAGCAGACTTTACAATTCTCTTTCTAGCATTGTTTTCACTAGTCATATTATGCCTAAATATATTAAATAAAATACTTCTAAGTATACAATACAGTATTATTAACCATAATCGATATTCAATAAATGTTAGCAATTTTTCTGTGTTGATTAGGAAAATATATCTATGAAGCTACCTGGTTATTCTTTTTCAAAAAGACATAGAAGTAACATAGTTTCAGATGGAAGTATTGAAAGAGAAAAATTACTAACAAAGAATTCTAGTGAAATTATCCTTCAAAAGTGAAAGAGAAATAAAAACTTTTCAGAAAAATGAAACTTGATGAAATCCATGGTCAATAAACCTACTTTGCAAGAAATGTTAAAAGTTCTTCAGCGAGAAAGAAAATTATATAGGTCAGAAAGATTTACATAAGGAAAGGAATAGTGTTAGTGAAGGAATAAATGGACAAAATATAACTTTTGTTTTTCTTATATTTGGTTGATCTACAGAAAACAGTTTTTTCACCTATAATAACAATAATCATTATCATGATTATAGTTTATAAATAACAAAATAAAAGATAATGCTATTAAGACAGAAGGGAGGGACTGTAAATACTCCATTACAGAGTACCTGCACTACCTATGAGTGGTAAAGTCTTATTTGAAAGTGGATTTAGATTAGTTGTAAATATATATTGAAAACTCAAGACAACTACATTTTTTAAAAAATGTAACTGATATACTAAGATAGGAGAAAAAAAATGGAATCACATAATATGCTCAATTAAAACCAGAGACGGTAGAAAGAGAAAAAGCACCAAAAAGAACAAAGAACAAGGGCAGCAAACAGAAAATAGTGACAAATATGATAGCTAGCAAACCATATTTTTCAATAATCACTTTAAATATTAATAATCTAAGTATACCAATTAAAAGGCACAGATTGTGAGAGGCAGTTAAAAAAACACCTAACTCTATACTGTGTACAAGAAACTCACTTCAAGTACACAGATACAGATTAGAAGTAAAAGGATTGAGAGAAAGATATACCATGTCGGCACTAATCCATACTGCAGGTAGGTATATGAATATACACAACTATTTTTCAAAACAGTTTGACAGTATTAATTATATCAGAATAAATATATGCATAACCTATCATCTAGCAATTTTTCTCCTATAAATAGTCCCAATAGAAATTTATCAATATATTTTTTTTCATAAAAATATATATGGAAGTTCATACCAGCACTATTTGAAATAGTCCCAAAATGTCTATTACTTAAATGTCTATCAGTGGGAGAATGGATAAACATGATTGGATATTCGTACAACGAAATACTATATAACAATGAGAATAAATTAGTTTTTGTACAACATAAGGAATAAATCTTATAAAAAGCCTGAGCAAAAAAAGCTGGACACAAAAGAGAATGTATGAACTATTTATATAAAGTACAAAACACAGAAGGCAGTAGAAGTCAAGATAGTGGTTACTTTATTTTGGAGGAAGAGCAGGGAATGACTGAATGAAGGCATTTGGATACTTCAGATGACCTACTTCCTCAATTGGGTGTTGGTTATGTGGATATATGCACTTGGGGAGAATTCATTGATATGTACATTTATGATTTGTGCACTTTTTAATGTATGTTATATTTTAATAAACAATTTACAATTTCTGAATATTTATGTAAAATAATGATTAAACATTCTAGCAGGAAATAAAACTGAAGAGTAAGAGAGTTGCTAAGGTATAGGACACACTGTGCAGTTGTGAAAAGTTTCAGGAATAGGAAGAGAAGAAAGTCATCTAAAAATATAATTGCTTTAGTGTAGTGATCATTTTGTTAAGCTTATATTGTTTAAAAAAGTTCTGATTTTACAAGGGGGCATATCAGTGTTGATAAATATTTTATTTTTTTGTGTGTATCTCTGTGAATAGCCTCAGGAAGTCTTAACAAAGTGGAGATTTTGAAAAATACTAAAAGCATCAAAATGTGTTTGCAGCTTTAGGAATAATAAAGTGAGCAAAGAAAGGATGGGGCATATTATTGGGAACGTAATCTGATATAGAATTAAAAATAGAAAGTAGAACTACACAACTTTTGCTTTTCTTTTGTTCTTTTTTCTTAAAACAGTTCACCCCACACTTGAAGGAGTAGACTGCTCATGAGAGACAATAGCAAAAGTATGAAGGCCACTCACCATTTTTAAGTGGACTCAAAGTTTCAGATAAAGGCAAATTATTTTTTAATGCTGAAAATCTTTCTGTAGTTGTGTGTGTGTGTGTATGTGTGTGTATATATAAAAATATATATATATTTGTGTGTGTATATATATATATATATATATATATATATATATATATATATTTGCAATCTTTCAAGAATCAAAAAAAATTGGAGAGAAATCACAAGTCTGAAGAGGAGGGATAGTTTCCCAATTTTTAAAATGGTCATTTCAGAAAATTATAGGGTGGTAATTTTAATATTGATACTTAAAATTTTCAAGGCAAATTTTTAGAGTAAATGCTTTTGTTAATACTGAGTTTGGGCAGGAAGTTCATGGAGGCGGTGAGAGCTAATAACATATTTTATTTAATTAATACAAGAATTTATCATATATATTTTAGTAATTTTCTCCTTAAAGATTAAGACATTATAATAATTATTCAAATATTATATCTAATAAAAGTTTAACTGATCCTTAGATTTATATTCTTTTCACTGTATTTCATTTCATAGATTCATGTGCTTTTAAGTAGTATTACTAAAATAAATGTAGACACAGTATATTTCTATAGTTGCTTTTCACGAAGTGTGTTATGAAATCCATCTAGCAAAAGTAGAACAAATAAGATTCACAGCATTATAGCAATATAATTTTAAAAAATATTAATTAAAGAAATGTTCTGGAATACCCTTTTCTCTTTCCTGTTTGAAATTCTTTATTACCGTAATGGCTATTAAAGAGGTAAATGAATGGCAACAGATAGAGATTGCTGATACACTACATTTTTTAAAAAAAACAATTACATTGACTCTGGCTCAATAGCTACATATAGAGAATCCACCAGGTGTCAGATCTGCTGCTGGCTGCCTGTGCTGAAATGGGAAAGAAGACAACATGGCACTTGCACTTACAGAGCTCTCTGCTTAGTGTAGAACACAGATGTTGACTAAATGTCACAAATGTGTGCTTCAGATTGTAAGAAGGTCACATAATTGGCAGCCACCCATTCTGAGTGTTCACTGGGGCTTTCCAGGAGCCAGAGATAACTAATAAGTAAGAAAAAGTTGAAGGATGTTAAACAAGTGTGTGTGAAGTGGGGTGGGTTGGAAATGGTCTTTCAGGCAGAGGCAACAGTAAATGCAAAGACCTGCGAACAGATGGGATGATGTGTTTTTCTGTATATGGAGACGTCAAGTATTCCAGGACAGTGGAGGTCATAAGGGCTGTAGTGATGAACTGAAACCAGAGATGAAATACAGGACTGTATGTAATATTTATAGTTGTATTTTAAAAATTATACATAATTTAAAAATAATATAACATTTGTATTGGCGGAAGGAAGTTTTATTTGACCACTAGTTCTGATGAAAATGAGGAAATAAACAAATATGCTGCTCATTCCCCACCCCCCAAACAAAACAAAACAAAAAGCCATAACATATTCAATTGCATTTATAAGGATTTAGTCTCCAGTTAGAGAAGACTTACTATTCTACTATGACTTTATGTTTATCATTCTGGAGATGGTGCATTATATGTAATTGTAGATGCTCCTCTGAAAGAGATGATTGAAAACCCAGAATAAGCATTATTTCCCCAGTAGATTTGGATAGTCCATATGAGGAACAAGTTAAAGAAGCTGTGAAAGTTCAATCTGTAGAACAGATCAAGCAGAGACATCATTGTGTCTTCAAATATTTGAAGAATGGTCAAGCACATTTTGCGCTTGACAATGTCGATGTATTTTGCATATTTTTTTTTTGAAAATAGTAATTTTCCAAGTAAAGGAGCTCTCTCCAAAAAATGAGCTAAAACAACAAAAGAAGAAGAAAACACAGAAGTAGTAGAGAGGAAAATTAAAAATAGAAGCTATGTCTGGGAAACAAGAAAAGATATACTTGGGCCTAAACTACTCATAAAGTACACCTCCCTGTTGATGAAGTTCACCAGACTATTAAATGAATTCACTGGACAGCCAGACCTTCAGTGTTAAAATAAAAAAATTAAGGGAAAATCATTACTCTGAAGTAAACACCTGTTAAAGATTGTATTTAGCTTATAACTGCTTCAAAGGAGACTGAAAAATAGACAAATTTATATTGAAATAATTGTGCAGATGGAGACAGAACTGTTTTTCTCTTCAATCCAGGTTAACTCCCTACTACAAAAAATTTGTTTGTAGGTATAGAAAAGAATAATTTTGTATCTGTATAATTGATACAGATACAACTTACAGAATTATAATCTCCTACAGAATCAGAACTCATGAAAAGCTAACCTATAAATTAGTGTCTTCCACTGAAGCACAGTTTTCCCTATACATTGCTGGAAATGTGGGAAACCTCTAATGAATATCTTTGGCTCAAAGACTCTCCCTAAGCCTGGCTGAAACTTCCTTAAACCATATTGACGTCTAAGTCTAACCAGCCAATCTTCCCTCCTTCCCTTTTCTCCTACATAGAGTTTAGATTTATAGTGGAGTCTTCAAGACTTTTCTTATAATTTTGGATTTCTACTTCTTATTTTGTACTGGTGTTTTGCAAATAAGTATCTTGCACATTTGATCCCATCTTGACATCTGTTTCTCAGAGGGCCCCGACTAACACAATGACACTTCAAATATATCAGTTGTGAAGGGTATTTAAATTATTTTATAAAAAAGGCATGTATGTCTTTACAGTCCCTCTAAACAGAAAAAAATGAGAAAAATAATTGTAATATTCTAATATGAAAAGGAAATAAAATCATTGAAATTTAATCATTGAAATGTGTGCAGGTACTATACCTGCTTTAAATTGTTTGTGTGTGATATGAGTATCAAGAACATCTTATAACTTTGTCTTATTTATTTCCCACTCACAGGCATTAAAATATATATATTGTGTGATAAATATTTTTCTCATGGTATTGATTATTTTTATCTCTTGCCACCATAATTGTCATTCTTTCCTTTCCTCTCCTCTCTTCTCTTCTCCTCTCCTCTCCTCTCCTCTTTTCCTCTCCTTTTCTTTTTCTATTGATTGCTATTTTTCATGTCATACCAAATATCAGAAAGTAGAGTGACTTCTTAAATAATTGTTAAGAGAAAATTTCTTAGTCTATGTACCTATTTATTATTAATTACTATTAAAATATGGTTTAGTAAAGTGTAAAAAAACACAAAAGAAAAACAAGGCTTTAGACCTTAGTTCATATACTTGAAAAATAATGATTTATTTCTACAAGATATATGTCTCTACCACACATATAATGAGCCTAATAGGACACGATTTATAAATTATTGAATCAAAACATAAGAGAGGATACTTTAATTTTTTTCTAAAATATTCACTAAGAAAAAAATTATCAGAAGAAATTATAGAATGAAGGAAGAAAAAAAATTAAAAGATCTGGAGACATAATTTGAAATTAAACTTTGCCAGTATGTTGGTAGAGTGATGTACAGTGGATAAACTAACTTTTTAAAGCTGTGTTTGCGTGTGTGTGTGTGTGTGTGTGTGTGTGTGTGTGTATCTACATAAGCAGTGGAGAAAGGGAGAGATCAAATGTACCACAAAATGGTAATATTATAGGTTACTCTAAGGATTAAAAAAAATTATGAAATAACCAAACAAGTACTTCTCTTGTGCAATCTTCTATCATATTAAAGATCAATACAATAAATCTGTTACAGTTTCAGTCATTGCTTGCATAGCAACCTCTAGTCAAGTATGAATTAAAAACAGATTCTTTCAATCAAAAATAATTGCTAAAACTTTCCTGTTGCAAATTGTGTTCTTTTATCTTTTTAAGTTCTTCACAATATTACATGCTTTTTGCCTTTGGACAAGTGCAGAGAAGACAGTTATATTAACAGAAATTTGTACTGTTTTTAAAGATTTTGAACTGTTGACTCCTCAAGGCAAAACTTAATTATCTTGCAAATGTGAAGACAAAATGAAAAGTTGGGATCTTTACTGGATATATAATTTGATGATAGTGGAGAAATTTTTTTCTATTTTTTTTCAGCATTTAAGTGGTAATTATATAGTTTTGACTTTAATAAAAATTAGCCTTTTTTAGTACTTTAAGAGAGTTGGCCTATAAACTAGCTAGCTTTAATAAATAGCAGAAAACTTGCTATCTTCCTGTAAAATTAGTTAGCCACTTAGAACTTTAGAAGTTAAATTTTTAAAACCTTTAGATTAATTTTTGTGAGATAATAATATTAAATAATGTGTAATTTAAAATGATTTTAAAAGTAATAATGAAAAAATAATTGTCCTTAAAGTAGATCATCATTAGGAGTATGACTATAAAATTCAACTCCATCTGGAACATGAGGGTGTAAATACTAATTTTTTCCTTCCTCTTGGGGAACTTGATTGGTGTGATTTGCTTTGCCTTGGCGTATAGACAAAGCCTATGTTAAAAAATTCAAGGAATAATGAGTTGGTCCTCAAAATAAGTTTCAACCTGGGGCATAGAGTTGACAAGCATAGTTAATTCAAGTGTCTCAATTAATACTCCATTTAGAATTATTTCCATTATGTAGGAAGCCATAATTTCTTTCCTCCCTCCCTCTAATTTTTCTTCCTTTCTTCCTCCCTTCTTTTAATCTTCCTTCTCCCCTTCATTTGAATGCTCAAAAAGAGTCTATATACATATGTATTTATTAAAGAAAGTGAACTGTCAATGGAAATATTTATAAAAATAAAGCAGAAGATTCAGTTTTAAAGTTTAAAAGAAAAAGATAGTTCTTGTGATTGTCAATATTATGCAAATCTCATGACTGAAATTTCTAATTTAGATAATATTTAGAAAAAAAAATGCATATCCCTAAGCCATTTCAGTACGAGCCCACATAAGAGAGCCTGTAATTTGATTTTCTAATGGTAGTGTTCAGTGAATTTAAATTTAATGTAATATTGAAGTATTAAAATTCATAGCTTTTCTGGTCAAGATGGAACAATGGATAAATGCTGTGCATTTCTCCTTTCCTGACCACATCTAAATTATAGAACAGCTATTATTGGGAGTTGCCTGAAGTTGAGCTGAACTAGAAGTTCTACAACTAGGGACACACAGAAGAGGCCACCTTGAGACTGGTAGGAAGGGCAGAGAAACAGAACGGGGCAAGTACTGGTTAAGAATTAGGAGGGATATCTCAACTGTGAAGATTCTTCTTAAGAAGCGAGGGGTTCCATCTCCACACTGGGCTCCCCGTCCCAGGGGTCCAATGCTGGGAAGAGAAGTCTCCACAACTTCTGGCTATGAAAACTGGTGAAGATTGTGGCTAAGTAAGATGAAGAGTGGCTGGAATCTCAAATATTCCTCTTAAGGGGCCAACATGAAGACTTTATCCTCTGAAAGACTCTCTTTATTTGATCTCCAGCACTGGGGAAATAGCTGGAAAGGCACCAGGAACATCGGGGAGGAATTGATTGTCTCCAGGATAAGGGCTGGAGAAGCATCTTCCTCCCAGAAAGAACTGCTAGAAAAATTCATTGTTTCTTTCCTGAGCTCTTTCTGCTTTTGGATGTAGACTCAGATGGGTGCCATATCTGAGTTTCCATTAACCTGGAAAAAACTGGTTGTTCCACTCTGGTGACTTCTTGAAACCCTGCCCCCCAACCCCCAGCCCCAACTTGCAAGCCCATCCAATCCTACTCCAGTGGCTTTTCAATACAAACAATCTGTCTTGGCTCATGCTGAGGACTTTCCTAAAATCTCTCAAAAGTTTGCAAAACTCAAACAAGCAGAATATGGCCTCCCCATTCCCTGTACCTCTTGCTGAACAGCCTCAAGCCTAGCACTAGTGGCAGTTGGCTTCAGCTCACGGATTGGTTTCTCATAGCACTTCCAAACCCAGCATGATTGGTGGTCATTTGTGAATTGCTTGGTGAATCTTGCCACATGGCCCCCGGCCAGGCACAGGCTGTGGCTGGAGCCCCTGTAGGAGGCTCGGGGGCCAGCACACAAGTGACCAGTTTCAGACTGAATTGGGACACCACCTGGGACTATATTAGAGAATGAAAGGCTCTGGAAGCACTGGAGCCCTGCTAAAGTGAATCCTACTAGGTAGGGTCAACCCCTTACCAGCCAGTTCTCACAATCAATTACCCTAAAGGTCAGTCCCTCCCACTGATATGCAAACAACAACCAAGGTTCAACTATATTTAGAGGGCACACACAACCCACACAAGAGACACATCTGAAGCACTGAGCCAGGTGACTAGGGAAGACTGAATCACTGGGCCCCACAGGACACTTTCTACAAAAGGACACTCTACTAAGGCCACTCTACATAGTAGCCCTACCTAACACATAGAAACAAACACAAGTAAGCAGCCAAAATGGGGAAACAAGGAAACATGTCCCAAAGTAAAGAACAAAACAAAGCTCCAGAAAAACAACTCAACAAAATGGAGACAAGTAATCTACCAGATCTAGAGTTAAAAACATTGGTTAATAAACTGGTTTAAAGGATGCTCAATAAACTTAGGGGAAGAATAGATAAACTCAGTGAGAACCTCAGCAACAAGATAGAAAACATAAAAAAGAACCAGTCAGAAATGAAGGCTACTCTTACTGAAATAAAGAATAAATTGGAGGGGATCAACAGTAGATTTGATGAAGCAGAGGATAGAATCAGTGGTGTAGAAGATAAAGTAGCAGAAATCGTGCAATCAGCAACCCCCCAAATTGAGGCTAGCTTAAGGGACTTTTGGGACAATATCAAGTGTACCAACATTCACATCACAGGAGTAGAAAGAGAAAAGAGAGGGCAGAAAATTGATGACCTATTGGAAAAAATAATGATGAAAAACTTTCCTAACTTGTCAAAGGAAATAAGCATACAACCTCAGGAAACTCAGAGTCCCAAGCAGGATGAAGCCAAGAAGAAACATCATAATTAAAATGCCAAAAGTTAAAGACAAAGAAAGAATCTTAAATGCAGCAAGAGAAAAGCAGTTATTTACCTATAAGATAGCTCCCCTAAGACTGTCCGTTGATTTATTAACAGAAACTTTGAAGGCCTGAAGGGATTGGCATGAAATACTCAAAGTAATGAAAAGCAAGGACCTACAACCAAGATAACTCTACCCAGCAATACTATCATTTAGAATCAAAGGACAGATAAAGATCTTCCTAGACAAAAATAATTAATGGAGTTCATCAACACCAAACCAGTATTACAGGAAATTTTAGAGGAATGTTTTTAAAAAGAAGAAGAAAAAAACAGATAAAAAATATGAATAATAAAATGGCAATACCTACATGTCTCTCAACAATTACTCACTTGGATATAAATGGATTAGGTGCTCCAGAGCAGCTGAATGGATAAGAAAACAAGACCCACACATAGGCTGCCTACAGGAGACTCACTTCAGATCGAAAGCCACACATGTACTGAAAGTAAAGGGATGAAAAAGGATATTTTATGAGAAAGAAAACAGACAAACAAAAAGCTGATATAGCAATACTAATACTACATACAATATACTTTAAAACAAAGGCTATAACAAGAGACAAAAAAAGATCCAGTAATTCCATTCCCAGGTATTTACCTAAACTAACCCAAAACACTACTTTCAAGGGTTATGTAACTTGATATGTTCATTGCAACATTAATTATAATAGCCAAGATATGGAGGCAACCCGGGTGTCGATAAATAGATGAATAAAGAGATGAATAAAAGGAATGAAATCTTGTCATCTGCAACAACATGGTCAAATCTGGAGGGTATTATTCTGAGTGCAGTAAGTCAAACAGAGAAAGACAAATGCCATATAATTTTACTCACATGCCAATCTAGAGAACAAAATAAATGAATAAAACGAAAATAAATTCATAGATAGAGAGAACATTTTGATGATTGCGAGATGAGAGGAGGTTTGAGAGGATGGGTGAAAAAGAGGAGGGGATTAAGAAATACAAAGTAGTAGTTACAAAGTAGTCACGGGGATGTAAAAGTTAGCATAAGGAATATAGTCAATTATTGGTAATTACTATGTAGGGTGCCAGATGCATGCTGTATTTATTGGGGTGATTGCTTTGTAAGTTATATAAATGTTGTATACATCACCATGTTGTACACCTGAAACATAACATAATATGCCAACTGTAATTTAAAAATGAAAGTTATTAAAAAAGATTTATATCTATCATGTTGATATTTATTTTCTGTATTATCGAGTTTCCTCTCTGATTGTCTCTTATTCTTTTTTGTTTTAGAAGAAACACTTTTTAAAAATTCTGTAATTCTTTACCTTCTATTAGTTTGTTAGTTGTTACTTCTTTTACTCCTCTTTCAGTGGTTATCCTAAAGAGTAAAATTTGCTCATTTTATTTATTTTTTACAACTTAATTTGAATTAATACTTTACACCTTCCCAGGGAATGCAAATACCTTCAATGTTTAATCAATAGCCATTAGGTACATGTGGGCATTTAAATGTGAATTAAACTTGATTAAATAAAATTTTAAAAATTCAGTTTTCAGTTGCATTAGTGACATTACTAATGCTAATAAGCACAAATGACTGTGTGTATAACATTGGACAGATCACAATAAAAAAGTTTAAATAACATTGGCAGTCCCTCAGCACAGCTTCAGCAACTTTTAACTCTTTTTTACTCTTCTATATTTTATATTTAATGTCTTGTATATTTGTTTTGTTTCTATTTAACTCCTACTAGATTTACTCATTGCTTTTATATAGTCAATATTTATATTTATTTACATTTATAACCTTCTTATTGCCCTTTCTTCTTCCTTACATTATCATGTTTTATCAATAATAATTTTATTTTAACATGAGGAATTCCTTTGGTACTTAGTTTAGTTAAAAAAATAAAAGCGATAGTTTTTTTTTATTTTAATGGTTTGAAAATTTCTTTCCTTCATTTTTCTTTTCTTTTGGAAGAAATGTTGACAATTATCCTTTAACATTTTAAATGTTATTCCATTTTCCTGAGGCTTCCACATTTCTTTATAAAGACAGCTGGAGCTTTATTGCTATTCCTTTGAAAATAATATCCTTTTTTCCACTGGCTATTTAAGTATTTTCTCTTTATCTTTGATATTCATTAGTTTTACTATGATATGCAATAGAAAGAGAATGCATTTATTCTGTCTGAGTCCCAAACAGGATAAATATGAGAAATATATTTATTTAGGTTTTGAAAAACTCTAGCCCAGTAGTTACTTAAATATTTTCATTTTGTCTTTAACATCTCTGAAGGGAACTACATATATATGTACATATATTTGTATATGTATGTATATATATATACACACACACCTATATATATTATATACCTATATATATATATATATATATATATATATATAATATATTTTATACCTATATATAGGCTTTATTCATTGTGCCAAATCACTCATTGTCCTTCCTTTTGTGCCAATAACTAGTTTAAAAGTGAAGATGAAAAGTAAAGTCAATCTCTAGCCAGACCAGAATTTTAAGTGTAGCAATATCACTTGATGATGGAAAATACCAATGAACTGCTCTTGTCATTAATTATACTTGTGATATTTTATAAAAGCAAAATGTAATCAGTGAATTCTGCAGACTTGCAGACTGCCAAATGTTATAGCAATATTAGGTGGATTCATTTGTTTTGGTTTTGAATAATAAGAGAAACATTAACATTAATTTATCATATGAATTAAAATGATCTAAGTATTGTTACCTTACTTCCTATCTAACTTCAATGAAAAAATTGCAATAGTAATTATATAAAAATGAAGTTAATCTTAGTTAACACATGTTTAGTTATTTATAACATTCTTATTTATTACATCATTGTATATACACACACATACACACACATATAATATTTAAAAATTTTCTAAACATCTACATGTCTCAATTAGAACCAAGGATGAAATAGTTTAGTTTGTGATTACAATATACAGTTGTTTATTTTTCTTCTGACTTGCATGCCCTTTATTACAGAAAGCCTGGAGCGAAACCTTACATTTTTTCTCATATAAATTCTTTGCAAATAAATCATCAGTACCTAAGACCTCATCCAGAAATGTGGTCGCATTTGATCTTAGAAAATTCTGAATAGGTTTAAGGGCTTTTATGCTTCCTAAAATGATCATATTGAGAAAGAAGCATTAGACTACCTATTATAATATATATTTCAGCTTTATTGAGAAATAATTGACATACAAAAAGCTGTACATATGTAACGTATACAATTTGATGAATTTGGACATATGAATACATTCATTACCATTGAGTCATTACCAAAGTCAACCTCCTCCCAAAGTTTTCTTATTCTTTTACAGTTTTTCATTTGCTTTCTTTTGATTGTGAGTTTATACTAAAGGATTTCACTTATATGATAAATCTAAAATAGCTAAACTCATAGAAGTAGAAAATAGAATGGTGGTTGCTGGTGGGAAGAGGAGGGGGACATAGGATTTAGTTATATATTGAATTCTAGGTTAGAGTAGTCAAAGAAACATTCAACGAACCATTTTAGTCATAGAATAATATCTACACACACACACACACACACACACACACACACACACAAACACCTTACCTTATTCAGTCATTATCATTTAATGCTTTATGTGTACTTTGTATTCAGGAGTCTCAGACTCTGTATAAGCCCCCAACCCCTTTAATACCTGTTGCAGCAATGCAGTTACAACAGTGTTGCGTGAACTTGTTGAGATTAAAAGTCAAAATAAGTGTAATATCATGTAGTAAAGTGTGATGGCCAAATTCTAATCATTATTTATGTTCCTCAGTGAGTAGTTCAGGCTTTTAAAAAGGTATTAATAATGAAAATATCTGCTAAGAGATATTGGGCTAAAATTTTTATTTCAATTAAGAACTTAAAAACTTATTTGACTTCTAGTAACAGAAAGTCTACCAAATTCTCATCACTCTAAATATATTTTTTTAATCAGGATTTGTCATAGTATGAGACTCAAAGTCAAACAATCACAAGTTACTTATAAAATGACAAGTTCTTCTTAGTTTTATGATTACTAAAAAAAAAGTTAGGAAAATACATAGGATAATTTTTGTAGAGAAAAATGTGCATATTAATACAAAGATGAGCTAAGCTGTTACAAATATGACTGGGTGTATCCTCATTAGTAAAAATTAATAGGCTGAGCCATAGTTAGATATTGTCCACAAGAAAAAAAGAATATTGGAAGAATAAACATTACGTTTTATTTACAATTCAGGTCACTGTAAGAAAAAAAAACTGCTTTGATTAGAATTACTTGTTAATTTTACTGAGATGTGTTAATAAATGTTAAAATCTTTAACTGATCACTTAAAACATATCAAAGAATATTTTTTTAGTACAGATGTGTTTAGAAGAAAATCTGGGCAATAAAATAAAACAATATTCAATCCAGTGTGTTTGTATTCATATTTATAATCCGTGGTTTGGGTCTTTTATAAAGATGTTATGGAGATAATTTGAACACATCCTCCTCTACTTTTACTTCATTTAGGTTCTAGTCTTAGAAGCTTGACTTTTTATTTATTTTTGATAAGATTTTTATGCCTCTGCCTACTATGAAAACCCAAGAAAGTTGTTTTCAGCTCATCAGGACTTGTTTTCTTTCTTGCTTTCTTTTTTTTACCCGAGTCTAAGTGTACTCTTGTAAACATAATGTAGATTTTGCTTTCATCCACTTAGGGGACAAGAGGGGGAAAATTTATTTACATACTTCCCACCCTCTTTCTTTTTCTTATTTATCAAGATTTACCTCACAGGAAGGTAATACCCCAGCACTTATAGGTTACCTATTCTGGTCCTTCAGTGGCCACTCAGAAAGCAGCATCTTATGCCAGAATAAAGCATTTTATGTGGATCTTGTAGAGGGAAGACTTTCACCTGAGCAATGAAGAGAGAAACGACAGAGGTCTTTAGTTTTCGATCCCAGTTGTTGTGCGGTAAAAGCTTCCTTTTGTCAATTTTTCAAAAGCTACTGCTTGAACAGAGAGAACTAATGAGGTAGCAAAGAAAATCTGAAAAAGTATGCGAGATGCATGCTCACTATATAACCACACAGATGCAGCATTGTAACTCATTGTTGGTTTAATTTGATTAATAGTGGGGTCCAACATATTTTTATGTTTTTGGGGTATTTGCAAATTGTCTTCTGTTAAATTCTTCTCTGTATCTTTTGTTCATTTTTCTATTGGAATTTTATCTCCTTAAGTATTTTAAAAAATTTATATAAATTTTGGTTACAATATATTTGTCTACTTTTTGCTTAAAATGTTTTTCATGTAAATAAGTTATAAAAAGCATTGTAAGCAAATCTATCTATTTATCCATCCATCCAGCCAGCCAGCCAGCCATTGGAAACTTATTTTAAAAGGTCTTTTCAGCTTCAACTTCCTCAACAAATTCTTCTGCTTATGGTGTTTGATGATATGGATATTTTTTCACTATCATCTTTCTAATTTTATTTTTTTCAAATAGATCAACAAATAGTCCCTACATAATTCATTGAATAAACAATCCTTTTCTAATCCTTTTCAAATAAGAAATGGCAATTTTATTACCTGCTCCTATTCTACATATGCTCACATCTCTATTTGTTTTTAATTTTTAAAAAGATTGTGGATATATTTTCACATTTACTCTTTTACATAAAATTTAGGATCATCTTTTAAAGTCTCATTAAAAATCTTGGAGGATTTTGTTCAAAAATGTATAAATTAACTTAGAAAATTAAGAATTTTTTTATATATAAATTTTTACTTGGAACCTCATATTTAAAACAAGTAAACTTGAAAATATATTAACCAAGCCAAAAAACAAAAACCAAAAATGGTTATGAAGAATTTGTGAATTATACTTTGTAATTATCTTCTAAAATTGTTTTTTGAAAGAGAAATGCAAAATTTATCTGATCTTTTAGGTTCTGAAAATAAAAATTACTCTGTTGATTTTTTTTCCAGGTGAGAAAGTAATGAACAACTCATCCAAGATGAAAGAAGGGGATGAATTTCTCTTTAGGTTTTGACTGAGTCTGAAGAAAATCTGATCATTTACTGAGTAAAGGTCAAAATTTCCTGTCTAGAAAGATCTCCAGCTCCTCCTTTTTACTTCAAAAATAAGGTCATTCTCTATTTCTGAGAAATGTTACAGTTCTGTTTTATAAATAATTTAATTACACACATACATTTTTAAGAGTCATACTTATAAAAACCACTGAAGGATAACTTCAGTATAACTGAAACTATGTATTTTAATCACTTTCAAAAACATTTGATAAATGTTACAGCATGAAAATCCAATGCTATAAGACACTTCATTTGATTCTCTGAGAACTTCAGACTCACTAGGGAAAGTAAAAATGTAGAAATCTTAACACATTAGATCAGAAGTAAAGATTGAGTTTAGCTTTGATTTTTGAGGGCAAAACAAAAGATGAACAATAGCAGATAAAGATGTCTAACCTGGCTCTAATAGTATTATTGCAATACGTCATCTTCATTTTTATCCAGTTTGATCCTCGACCTATAAAAGTCTGTTCTCCTACTTAGGTGTAAGTGTTATTTAATTTATCATCTAAATGTAAATAATGCATGGAATTTGAGCAACCAGAACAATAGGGTTGTAATAATGCACAATTTGGAGAAAGCAAAGAATGTTTGGCTTTTATCTTTTTAAAAATATTCTTTTTCTGAGACAATATAACATCAGATTATATTAATTAAGAACTCACATATAATTTGTTATTTGTAATCACCAATCTCACATTAAATGTGATGCATAGATTTTCTTCAGAAAGGTAAACCATTGCAAACATTTATTGATACATTTAATAAGTTGATACGTTTATTGTAAAGCAGTAGTTTCCAACCAATCTGAGTATAAGAAAACATTGGAAAAACATAAGATAGGTTCACTTGTAGCATTTGTACATTGAGAAAATACATTGTAAAAATAATCAAATTGAAGCGCAGCAATATTTTAAAATTAACATGCATACTATTTATCAAAGCATCCATAGACTTCAAAAAGTCATATGTGATTATGAAATATTATAACAGTGCACAGACAATACTTGACAATTATTTGTATTAAGAGACTAGTTTGAATAAGCTCATGACTCTCCCAAGCATCTGAAGCCCATGAATTGGGAGCCAATGATACAAGGGATCACCCTTTCCTTTTTTCCATCTGTCTGTCTCTCCCATAAGTTTCCCTTTGCTATCTTTCCTAATTAATTATTGATTTTTTGGCATACGTTAGAATACATAAAATAAATGGTGATTTTCGTCTAAACAGTTATGATAAAAAGTACTGAAGTCACCAAGACAAAACACAAAATGAGTTGATCAAATACAATAGCCATATCTGTTGAAGTAGTTACCCAAGGTCGTTTGGCAACTATCTGTTGTCTAAAGATGGAGCAGAAATTAAATATCATAAATATTTATTAGAAATTTATGAAAACAAAATTATCCATAAGAAAGCTTTTCTATTAAGACAAATGTGTGTTAGCTACAAATGTTCTCTGAACCTGACAGCTTAAATAATTTCACTTTCTCTATAATTGATGCTTTAGTGAAAAGAAAAGAAAACAAGCATGTCGGGCTCCCAAACAGGACCACAAAGATCTGGAAGAATTCTATGGAAAACATTTCCTTTGATAGATACCAGTTTGCTCAGTTCATTGATGCAAAGAGTCAGGGAAAATAAAAAAAATACATATGGGAAAAATAACGAAAAAATGAAAATCACTGCTGTTCCTTCATGTAGGAATGTTCTTCAGAAGGAGGATCTGTTACCTCATTTCTTAGCTGCTACTTCACTCTTACCTACCAAATTTTATAAAAATTAACATTAAGGAACTCTAACTTGGTACTAGCTAGGGAAAGGTTTTCCTGAAAAATATAGTTTCAGTTTGATTGAGTCGACAGAGTAGATAACTACATCTTCCCGATTCTTGACTTTTTACGACATGCACTGGAGAGTCATTAGATGTGTAGAGCATGAGGAGTAACAAAATTATATGTTCTGATTTGGGAAACTGACTCTGATCATAATGTATAGAACATATTGTTAGGAAGACCAAAGAGAAATATAAAAAAATTTTTTTAGAATATTTATTCTGTCTTTAGGCAAGAAATTGTGTGATTCTGAACAACAAAAATCAACAGTGAAGAAAGAGAGATTTTAAGATATGTCAAAGCTTTAAATGAGAGGGTACACTGTCTTTGAACTCACATAGTGCATCCACGAATGGTATATATTATGGAAAATACAAGATACTAGATCAAAATACAGAGATATCTGAAGAGTCAGTAGCCTCAAAATAAAAACCATAATTCGTATATATATATATATATATATATATATATATATATATACCCTATGTAAAACAGAAGTATTAAAACAGACACATTAAACATTTAAAGATAAAAAATAAATAAAGCAACATAATAGTAATATAAGAAAAGAACAAAGGAAAACAATGTTTAGTGGCAATTCTTTAACAAATCTAGCATTGTGTTTCAATTATATTGTAATTGCTTTCTCTATATTTTAATTACTGTGAATTCATATCAGACAATTTCTTTTGTTTCATGGCATAATCTGTTTTTCTGAGCTTTTCTTTATTAGAACAGCCATATGATCATTTTACACCTTGAGTCTTATAGTATGTTTGAAAAAAATGTCTATTTTTTTTTCATTATTTACATTCGATTATTTCAGACTCCCTTGGATCAGCCATAAACAGAAGTTTCCAGTGGGGGAAAAAAAGGGCGATGGTACATAGGAGGTTTCTATATGCAAGCTCCCCTTCTTCTGTTGCTATTGTGATTATCTGTTCCTTTCTGTAAACTGCATTTTAGAATTTAGTTTATAAAGAACTCTTTTGGGTGTTTAGTGTATATACTCTATAGAGTATATAAATAATATAAAGAGCCACTAATAGTTAAATACTGAGTCGTGATCTATGGTGTTTACGACTTACTGGGTCATTAAGACTGGCATTCTGGATCCCCAGATTTTCTTTGTGGATGATTGATGGTTATTAAAAAAAGAAAAATCAATACCTGCCAGTTACCTTCACAAGAAGTTAGAGTTTGATGCTTTCAAATGTATTCAAATTAGTTAAAGTAAAAGAAGGCTAGTTAAAGCAAGTATGTATCAGAAAAAATCTGAGTAGTTAAGTCATATAACAGGAAAATTACTTCTAAAAAGAATTCTTTAGAATATCTAAGGACATAGAATAAGATGCATTAAATAGGTCAAATATATTATAATTATTTAACTGAATATATACATATCACTGTATGTATACACATACACATACACATGTACAAATACATATACAAGTGCCAGTTATATATGCCATTATCCTAGCAGTATAGGAATAGTAGCATATGCTCTGTATATATTATATGGTATATACTACCCTGTATGTACACTGTATATATATATGTAATTCATATTCTTGGGGTGAAGTACTCAACCGTTGGATTAGAAATTTATGGAGTAATCTGTACGAGTTTTAATTTTTAACTAAACTTTAATAATAATATAAAAGAAAAACAATTCAAGATTACCGAATAATTTTAAACCTTCACTGTTATTTATACATTCTAGCCTTAACTCCCTTTTCTGCTCTTTTTCGGGAACAGAAACACACAAACCATTCATTAAAAAGTTACTAAACTAAGTTAATTATGATTCTTTATGATTTGGGAGAAGTACATAAAGAACCAATCTGAGATGAAGGTACGAGTCAGAATTTAAGAGTGAAAATCCTTAATTTTCTCTCTTGAATATGCAAGGGAAAGAGAAGATTCAGGTCTTATTCCCCTTGATGGTACATTGTCTTTCTTTCCTTCTCTTTTTTTCTTTCTTTCTTTCTTTCTTTCTTTCTTTCTTTCTTTCTTTCTTTCTTTCTTTCTTTCTTTCTTTCTTTCTTTCTCTCTCTTTCTCTCTCTCTCTCTCTCTTTCTTTTTTTGCACCTAGTATTTCCTCTATTTCAAAATTTTTTTAATTTATTTTTTAATTAAAAATTAATCTCCAGGGCTACCAAAGGAGGGCCTTTTGTCTACCTTTTTTTTTCTCTCAGTTTCCACAGAAAGACTAAGGATAAGCAGGAAATGTCAATTATGTTCTCCTTTCACTATCTTTTAATTTCCAAAAAAATGGCAAGAAATAGTGTTTGCTTTATTTATAAGGTTACTGTGATGATGAAATGCATTATCATATAGTAAGCAAAGCCAAAGATTCACTATTATTGTGATTTTTACCTTGAGTGGAAGGTAAGGAATATAAAAGCTCAAAGATCATGGCTTCACCATTCTGTCCCTGGGCATTCCTTCATATCACTTAAAAGAAAATAAACATTTAACTACATAATTATTATGTACATAAAAATGTAATAGCAGGAATGAGAGAAATGTGGAAAATAATGGAAAATATGAGAATGAAATAAGTTGAAAGCAAAACCAAACTATTCTGGAGAAATGTTATCTACTATAAACTAGTTTGGTAAAAGCATTTACAATGGCAAGGGTATATGTCAAATGCAGAGGAACTGAATGAATTAATAGATTCTACAAAAGACAGTTTATTTTGAGAATTTGACCTGAGTTCCATTAAGAAAAATGAGCAATTTTATGTGTATAAACCATTAAAAAGAACATTTATCTTAACTTTAAGAATATTCTTTCAAAAATGATCTTTTAGCTATGCTGTTACTGAAATTCAGTGCTGAGTTAATGATGTAGATAATTGAACAACATGTGCAGAGCACTGTCTACACTCCAGGCATAACTGAAACATCATATATAGAAATATGAAAAAAATAACTTACTTGCCCACATGACACCAATAATTGAGTATGAAATGCAATTTAAGCAACAAAGTAGTCATCATTCAGTGAGATAACCTATTTAAAATATTGTGCAACCTGTTATATGTCCCTAGCAGAGAAAGCAGCTATTTTGACAAGTGTGAAGTCCGAAATGTTTCATGGAAAGGTGACTGAAACGTAATCTTATTGTGCACAAACAATGCTTCCCAAAAGGTCAGATTATTTCAAGTAGTTTACATTATTTAGATGAAAGGTTAAGAATGGTTCATCAATTGAACTCATTGAAAATTTTGAAACACTAACATTCACAACCTTTTAAATCCTAATAAATGTTGATTTGTTTTTTAAAAGAAACAATCATCTAGTGAGTTTTGAAATTAGTACATAAACTGATTAATATTCAAATTATTGTTTTAACTACCACTTCTTCCATAATATTGATAAAGTATGATTCATAATCATTCTTCTAGAAGTTACAGTTTATCCTGAAACCAAAAGAAAACTAAACAAAATAGGAATGTCTCAATATAATGTTGCTAAATCTCAAGCTAGATTTGACACTGCATATCTTAATTTGTTTTGTGAGTTTATTCTGCAGCAATTCTGTTGGTTTGGACAGCAGTTACTCATCACATGATTTTAGCCATGTGAACAAGGTGAAGAAAAATTAGACTCACGAGGAGTGGAATCCTTGTTCTGGGAAAGGTTATTTAAGAAGGTGAAGGTTTCTACTTCGTTCAAAAGGCAGTGAGTTGGTAATAACTTGTATTTTCTTACATGAAATTCAAAGAAGACAAAAAGAGTTGCAAATTTGTTTAAATTCATCGTACATAAGCCTTCCTGATATGCTAAACTTCAAGCACTCAAGTGTTTCAAATGTGCTATGATAAACAAACTCCCCCTGATTCTTGGTAAAGCTGATTTTTATAAGCCTTATGCTTATCCCTTATTATTTTGGTTGTTTCTTCTCCTCCTTTTTCTCATCCTCCTTTCTCCTGTTCTTCCTTTGTGTCTTTTTTTCCTTCTTCTCTTTTTTAGTACTCAAGCAGAAAATGCATTCAGTTACTCTGTATCGAATAAAAAGGAACCAGAGAGAACATACGTACAAATTGCAGTGTCTCATGTTTTCATCTTATGTGATTATAACACGATAACAAAACCAGGACCTGACATCGGTACAATATATGTGCATAGTTCTGAGGCATTTTATCACAAGTACAGTTTTATGTCCTTGACATGATAATCAAGATACATGAATATCTCATCATCACAAAGAACTCCTGTGCCTTTTACAGTAACACCTTTATCCTTCCACAATCTGTAATCTCTATCAACTGCTGTGCTTTCTATTTCTATTGTTTTGTCAGTTCAAGAATGTTAAACCAAGGAGTAAAGCTGTCGCCTTTTGAAAATGACTCTTTTCACCCAACATAACCCCCTTGATGTCTACTTGAGTTGTGAATATCAATATTTAGCTTTTTATTGCTGAATAGTGTTCCACAGTATGAATATACCATAATTTGTTTAACCATTTCCTTGTTGAAAGATGTCTGGGTTGTTTCTCATTTTTGGCTATTGTAAATAAAGTGGCTGTATACTTGATTTTTAAAAAATTCTATTTGTCAATTATACTTCAATAAAACGGGGTGGGTGACTAAAAATAAGGCTGCTGTAAACAATTACTTACAGGTTTCTGTGAGAACTTAAATTTTCTCTGAGATAAGTGCTTACGAGTACAATTGCTGGGCCATGTGGCTAGTGTATATTTAGTTAAAGATACTGCCAAACTGTTTTCCAGAGTAGTTATATCATTTTACATCCTCACGAGCAACATATGAGAAATCAAGTTTTCTGATGTGCTGCTCACCAGTATACGGTACTGTTGCTGTTTTTTTATTTTATCTCTTCTCACAAGTGTGTGTTTATACTGCATCATGGCCTTAGTTTTTACCTCCCTGATGATTAGCGGTTTAAAGTCTTGTCCTGTTAATTTGTCATCCATATAATATTTTTTTGTGAAATGTCACATCATATCTTTTGCCCATTTTCTAAGTGGAATGTTTCCTTCCTTTAATATTGAATTTTGAGTGTTCTTTATATATTCTAGATGTGAGTCATTTGCAAATATCTGGTTTAAAAATATTTTCTCTCAGCGTGTAATTAGTCTGCATTCTCTTAATACGATTTCTAGAGTGTAAGTTTTGTTTTTTTCTTTACAATATTTTTTTCTCTCATGTCTAAGAACTCTCCATTAAGCCCTTAGGTTCCAAAGTTTTCTCCTTCATTTTATTCTTAAGGTTTTATAGTTTTACATTTTAAATCTGTTATCCCTTTTGAGTTAAGTTTGATGAAAGTTGTATGGTTTAAGTCAAATTCTATCTATTGTCTGTCTGTGTGTCTGTATCTATCTATCTATCTATCATCTATCTATCTATCTATCTATCTATCTATCTATCTATCTATCTATCATCTATCTATCATCTATCTATCTATCCATCTATCTATCTATCACCTATCTATCGTCTATCTATCTAGTCAACATATCTGTCATCACCATCTATCTATTGCTTATGTATAAATATGCAATTGTTCCAGTACTGTTTCCTTAAAAAGCTATCTTTATTTGATTAAATTGCTTTTGCATTTTTGTCAAAAGTCAGTTAGCCATATTTGCATGGGTCCATTTTGAGGCTCACTCTTTTGTTTTTGTTTTTTTATCTATTTGTCTATGCTTCCACCAATATCATATAGTCTTATATTACTGATAAATCTTGAAATTCAGTTGTCAGATTCTTCTCATTTTACTTTTCTTTTTACAATTGTTTTTATCTATTCCAGTTCCTTTACTTTTCCACATAAATTTTAATAATATAAACAGAATAGTCTTGCTGGGTTATTAAGATTTTGAGAATTGTCACTTTCACTATTTGGGTCTTCTACAAACATGATGTGGCATATGTTTTGTTAGTGCTTGAAAAGATCGACTTTCTTCTGTGGTTGGATGGAGTGTTTTATGTGTTAATTGAATCTTGTTATGTACTGATGTTTTGGGATCCTTGAAAAATATTTTATATTTGTTTATGCTGTTCTATTAATTATTGAGAGGAGTCTATAGGAGTCTCCAGCTAAACCTGTGAATTTGTCTATTTTCCCTTCGTTTTACCTTGTTTGTTTGTTTGTTTTTTACATATTTATAGCTGTTTGGTGTTTGCACATTTAGGATTAGTAGGTTAACCTTTTCCACCAAGTCATGGATTTCTCTGTTCTTGAAAATTTCCTTTGCACTGAAGCCTATTTTATGTATTAATATAGCCACTTTTTCTTTATTTTGATTAATGTTGCATGATATATCCTTTTTCTTCCTTTGACATTAAACCTGCCTACATCATTATATTTGAAGTGAGTCTCTTGTGGAAAGTATGAAGTTACACAATTTTTAAAAAAAATTCACTGTCTTTTAATTGGAGTATTTACACAATATTTATTTTCTGTAGTTATTTATGTGTTTAAGATTAAGCCTGACTTTTTTTTCCTGTTTGTTCACTCTGTTTTTCATCTCATTTTCTTTTTCTTGCTTTTCTGCACGTTACTCGAATATTTTTTTGAATTCTATTTTGTTTATATATATTTTTTGTGTGTATGTATATATGTATATATATGTATACATATACATATATATAATTTTTAGTACATCTCTTTGTATGACCTTGTTAGTGATTGCTCTAAGTATTATTATGTACCTATCACACTCTGCTAATATCATTTTACTAGAGTCAAGTGTAGAAATCTTACTTAACTTTATGTCTCTTTTTAATATAATTGTCTTAAATATTTTCTTTTTATACATTTGGAATCGCATCAGACAATGCAGGCTGTTGTATGTATTAAAAGTTTGTTTCTTTTTTTGGCTGAGCAGTGTTCCTTTGTATGAATATGACAACTTTATTCAATCATACACACACTGAAGGGAATTTGGATTATTTTCAGTATTTTCTTATTACAAATAAGGCTGGTATAAATTTTTGTGTTCTGGTTTACTCATTGACATAATTTTCATTTTAGAAGGATAAATGCCCAAAGGTCAAATTGTTGGGTCACATGGTAAGTATAAGAGTCTTCAGTTCTAGGAGTCTTTTAAAGAATTGCTATCTTGCAATCATAACATTTTCTCATTCTACTTTCCTTTTGCTGCTGTAGCAAACTACCACAAATTTAAATTGAGTGGCTTAAAACAACACAAATTTATTATCTTCTAGTTCTGGAGGTCTCATGAGGCTAAAATTAGTGTCAGCAGGGCTACACTCTTTTGTAATGTTCTAGGGAGAGTCCATTTTCTTCTTTTTATAGCTTCTAGAGACTGCCTGAACTCCTTGGTTTATGATCCTCTTCCATCTTCAAAGCCAGCTATAACATCACTCTGATCTCTGCTTCTGTCATCACATTTTCCTGTTTGATGCTCCTAACTCCTTTTCTTGTTTATAAGGACACTTGTGATTATATTAGGCTCACCTAGATATCACAATAATTGTTCCATTTTGATATCTTAATTACATTTTTAAAGTTCTTTTTTTTCTATGTAAGGTAACATATTTACCAGTTCTAGGGATTAGGATGGGATATCCTGGGGAGAGGGCATTATTCTGCCTACTATATACCTATCAATAAAAGATAACCTTGTTTTCAAAATTCAAGTCCAAATGTATCAATGTCATAGTCTTTACAAAAAATTAAAAATTGTAAAAAATTAGATTTAACTTGAATTATTAGAATTTTAATAAACACACATAATAATGTAAAGCACAATGCAATTTTTTAAAAAAAGGACAGAAATCTTGAAGGGGTAAGTTTATTGAAAGTAACAGAAAATATTTCTAAACTCTCTCTCTAACACAAAGTAAAAATAAAATAGTGTTTAATAATAATATATTCTATCCATAATGTTTTAATGCTTTGAGTATGGCCCCCAGAGAAGAATAAATGTACCTAGATTATAGTATAATAATTTCTATGCTTATTAAATAGGCTATTTCTTGCTGATAAATTTTTATTCATTTTTTTTTTGCACACACCATATCTCCCTTTGATGAACATGGATTGGCAGAGTCATTTAAGAATATAATGAGCTAAGTATTACATAGAATAAAAATTTCCTCTTCATTTGCTTTAATTCATTCTTGTTGTAAATGTGATTGGCTTCCATAACCATAGAATAAATCTCACTCTAGAATCAATTACTATAATTTAGAATTAGACATGAGTCATTCTATAATTACATGAAATTTGGGATACCATTTCAATTACCATAAATATTATAAACATACTGCAGCTTAGAAAATGATATACATGATTACATTTGCACCCTCTGTAGGTTTTTATTTTATTTAAAATATAATATATTATCTAATTAATTTACCACCTCTGATAAACCCTATAAGTTTTTAAATTTTATAATTTTTTTTCAGAATATCAAAGACTTTATTCAAAAAGTCACTTAATAAAAGCACAGTTTTGCAAGTTTATCTGCAACTTTAGATAATTTTTCACAAAAATAAAATGTCTAACCACTCCAAAACAGGAAAAGACTTTTGTGAAAATGGACGTACGCATTTTAAGCATTATGAAAACTGGCTAAATGTATGTTCTCAGCAAGAGACGTCTCACCCATTCTAACCAAGTCCCCTTGTCACCAAATACAGGATTAAAGAGGTTATAGTCAGGCTTCACTTTCTGAGTCACTCTAAGTTACTCTCTAGGAAATTGGATCTCAGCCCAATCTCCAGCTCTTGCCTAGACCTTGATAGGAGGAGGAGGAGGGGAGATAGTAGAATAGAAGAGGAAACTGTTTCCAAAACTTTTGTCATCATTGATCATTACAGAAATATTCCTACTCAAATCTACAAAAGTGAAGTCTTGTAAAAAGCAATTCAATCATAAAGAGGCTTGAATGTATCTCTTTACTTAACATTACTATAAATTTACAAATAATTATTACTTTATACTATGACAATAAGCACAGTCATCATTGACTCTAATGTAACCATTACTGGCTGAATTTTATACTCCCCAAATCATATGTTGGAGTCCTATCCTCCCACATCTTAGAATATGATTTATTTGGATATAGGGTCTTGGTAGAGGTACACAAGTTAAAATAAAGTTATTAGGTTGGGTTTTCATACAATATGACTGGTATCCTCACAGCAAAACTTTGGACGTAGGCATTTGCACAGAGAAAATGTCACATGAAGATGAAGAAGTTATTGGAGTAATGCTTCTATGAGAAAAAGAATGTCAAAGGATTGCCAGCAATCCACCAGAGTCTATGGGAAGGACATAGAACAGATTCTTTCTCACACCCCTCAGAAGGATTCAGTCTTGCTGACACCTTGACCTCAGACTTCTAGCCTTTAGGACTGTAAGACAATACATTTGTTTAAGACACTCAGTGTGTGGCAGTTTGTTACAGTAGCTCTAGAAAATTAATTCAATAACTTAGACTTTACAAACCATATTTTCATTGGCATATCTAGCTGTAATATAAAGCCTTAAAAAGCATTTCTCTTTCATAATAATTCTAAGTGCATAACATTTTGCATGTAAATAATTTACTTTTTTGTTTGTGTTGCAGAAAGTATAATTGAACAAGATTTCAATAAAGAATTAATGGGCTGGAAGGGAAAGCTTGATTAAAGAGTAAAAATTTATCCTTCACAGAAATTTTATATAAATCTCAAAGCTGAACTTGCTTTTCAAAGGCTACCATGATCATGCCACTTCTCTGCGGTAGATTCAGAACCAAATTTACATATTAATAATCTCTATTACTTTTATTGTTGTTACTTCTTGTGGAAAAAAATTTCACTTAAAATGAGACGTGGAACAATTGGTAATCTCACACCTTGCTACAGGAAATGTAAAATTTTATCATCACTTGGGAAAATGTTTTGCAGGTTCTTATAAAATTACACATATTCTTATTTTAATACTCAGCCGTTCCACTCCTAGGTATTTATTTAAGGTAAAATGACACATGTGTCCTCACAATAATTTGTTTATACATATTTATAGCAGCTCTATTCACAACTTAAACCTTGAAATAACTAATATGTCTAGCAACAGATGAATGGGTAAACTAAATGTGGTATATCCATATGAATGAAATATTCTTTAACGATAAAAATAACACGCTCCCTGCAATGGGTGAAAACCAATAAGTGTGAAAGAAGCTAAACACAAAAGATCACATAATGTATGATTTCATTTATATGGCATTCTAGAAAAGGCACAGCTCTATTGACAGCAAGCAGATTAAGGTTAGCCAGGGTCCAAATATGGTGGAGTGGACTGACTGTAAAGAAATACTAGGGAACTATTTGGGTTTTAATTGTTTTGTATCTTGATTGTTGTCATTACATGATTGAATACACTTGCAAACTTACCTAATTAATACAATTTAAATTGGTGAAGTTTATTGTATGTAAAATAAACTTCAGTAAACCTGACTTTCAAAAGAAAGCTAATTATAACCAAAACATACTAGAACATTTAATTTTACATCTTTCAAAGGGTAGGTTATTTTCCCAAACCTAATGTGTTATGTAATTTGCTCTCTGTTTTTAAAATATCAAAAGCATGGTCTTTGAATTCAGGCATGCCTGACTTGTGACCATAAAAATTATATTTAAATTCTCTAAGTCTTAGTTTCTTCATTTGTTTGATGGCCTCTAGAGGAGCCATCAGAAGATCATTTATGTATTTGTTTACCACTTATAAACTCTATTTGTGCCAGTCACTCTGCCAAGAACAAGGGAGAGGTCACAAAGAAAGCTTGGTTCTTGCCTTCTTACAGCTAATAGTCTAGAAGAGAAGGTAGACATTAAAGACTATTTCATTGATAGAAAACTACAATCGGAAAATAAAAGATATTAGAGCAATTCAAGAGGAGCTAATGAACTAATCAGCATGAGAATGCTATGTCAAGGAAAGGCTTTCTAAGGAAGGGATGTTTTAAATACAGTTTGAGAAATAAGTAAAAGTTGACAAGTGAACAGGAGGCAGAGGGTTTCTGACATAAATAGAGCTCACACCACAACCTTGCAGGATTCATAAAACCAGAGGAAGTGCCAATAGAGTAAGTTCTGTTTGGAGTGGGTGACATGAGACTGAAGAGAGAAGCAGAATAAAATCCAGAAGGGTCTTAAAAAGTATTACATTCTTTGAAATTCTATAAGTTGGTTATTTTTTCCAGATATTTGAAATTTTTATTTTAAGACTTTAATAACTAATTTAGTTTCTAGTTTATAAAATGCCAAAATGACATTTTCCAAGTTGCACTTGACTCTTCCCATATCTGACATATAAACATTCCCATATTTTGGTTGCTACTATATTTATATTTTTTGTTTTCAAGGTCGATTTTTTCATTAAGAGAAAAGTAGAATATATCAAATGGGTTAAACACATACTTTTGTTGATATTTGCATAAATGTCAATTCTGAAGACCTCTCCCCTACTACCAGGAACCTATGTGATGTGAGAGTAAATATCAGCTAACTCGGTGAGTTTTTTTCTAAAGCTCAGATTTTATGAGTTTCTACTTCTAGTTTATATGTATTTACTTTGAAGTTAGAAGAAATTTGTGCCTTGACACAAGAAATCTTGTGCTTTAACACAAGAAAACTTAAAAATTTTATTTCCTCTAAAAAGATTTATGGGAAGGCCAATCACACAAATAAAAAGTCAGAAATGAAAGAACTGTGTTTATAATCCTGACAACCCTATCTTACCTGAAATGGACTATATATTTAATCAAATATATTTGGAGTGTCTGAGGTATCTGGGAAATTCCATTTTTTTCTTCCTGTCACTACTGTAAAACTGTTCCTTAAAATGTATTCTTTTGATATATGTGTTTGAATTTATCTATATAGAGAAAAATAAGATCTAATTATAAGCAATAACAGCAATACATAAAAATTTTTTGTTGACACCTGGACATATATTGGCTTGAAATTCATTAATCCGGCTAACAGTTGTCTGTGTCTAATGTTTGCTGTATCCATGTGGCCACAAGACTTCAAATTCTTCTAACATTTTTGTTTTTATCGTCTTTGTTGATTTGGAGCTTCCCACTGTACTTCTCAGAGATTCTGTGTTTTGCAGTTTTTTTAGACGTAAGCCTTGCTGATACGGTGGTAAAGTGTGAGGAAAAGGGAGCATTCTGTAATCTCATGTTTAAATCTCAGTCTTTTAGTGGGCCTCTGTCACTGGGCTGCGATTTTTATCAGTGTTTCTTAGCACTTGCACCTCACTTGAGGGACTAGAAGCCTAAAAGGGGTAGGAGGGTGATAAATGCCTTTCTCCTGTTCGAATAACATTGTTAGTTTTTTTTTTTTCTTGAAATTAAACATCTGTTATGGAGAATGCCCTTCTCCATTATGGAGAATGTTATGGAGAACTTATTTAGAAATTCACCTTTCTTAAATAGTGTCATGAGGACGTCTTTCTTGACTCTTCACCTTGAGACTTTATTTGGTTCTTAGATGTTAAACCCACAATGAAATGAGACACCCCTAAGACCGGAGGCACAAGGAGTTTCTCACTCTCACCTTTGTGCACACTCAGCCTCTAGCCATTATCGTGCAGTCTTGTACCTGCAGCAGAATTACCTTGAAAATGTTCCTATCACTGAATGTCTTCAGAGGCTTCTACTCCGGGTAAGGAAATCTAGGCTGTGACTCCAGATCTGCTTGTGTTTCCAAATTTCGGGGTGGTCGTTTGACCTGTGACTTCAGTTTTCTGATGAGTCCAAAAAGTCACTGGAATTAATTTGTTCAGTTTTTTTTTTTGTTGTGAAAATGAGAGTGAGAACTTCTAAAGTCTTTACTTGGTCGTACTTAAACTGGAAGCTCTAAAAACTGTTTTGAAACACACTCGAAATGTTTCTAAGCCTATGGATCTATGAATAGTGTTTTTGATATTGTAACAATGGGTCAACAGGGAAGCAATGACATATTCAACATACTGCCTCTTAATGAATTCTTCTGATGTCTTCTATCCACATTTTTATAAAAGCAAAATGTAGATAAGCAAGAAAGTAATTATAACAGTGGTTCTAAAGCAATGGCTACATTTTTGTCATGCTTTTCAAACAGTTTGAAACCCATTTTAGTCTGTGACTTAATTTGCATGTGAAGTTGATGAAACAAAAGGCTACAATAACAGGAACAGAGGATGGTAATGTGTTTCTTATCTTTAATACAGTGTTTTATTTCCAGTTTACACTCGAAGACTTGAAGAGCATTTTGATATATGCTTTGTATTTCGATACATGTTCTATAGCTCTTGCTTGGGGAAACAATATACGTTCAGAGTTCTCGACATGTCCTATTCAGAAACTGACACTGCAATTTGGAGATGTTAGAATGAAAGGAAACGTATGCAAGTGTCAAGGATGAATTTGTAAAATCCAAAGGTTTAATATGAGATAGTGAACATTCTGACGCACGAAACATAAAACACAGCAGAGAAAAGACCAATCGACAACACAGGAACAGGGACGTGAAATAAGAGAATCTCACTTGGACTAACACACAGTCGAGGATGCTTATGTCCAGTTCCCTAGTTAGAAGAATGGCTTTCAACTTAAACAAAACACACATTACATACTGTTTCTGGTATGTATATATGTATGTGCACATACATATATATACATATATAACTAGCTTATGTATGTACATATATGTAATTTTTTAGTTGCCTTATCTTCATTATAGAGTGATTCAATTATCATTAATTTATTCTTGTCTTTATCATTTCTTTATCATATCATTGATTGATTCTCATATAATCAACTATTCTTGCATCTCAGTGATAAATTACACTTATTTGTGGAGTATAATTTACATTAATTTGGTTTGCTAGTATTTTGTTGAGATTATTACATCTATGTTTAGCAGGGATATTGGTCTGTATTTTTATTTTCTGAAGTGTCTTTGGATGGCTTTGGCATCAGGGTAAGTCTGGCCTTATAAAATATGTTTGGTTTCTCTTTAATTTTTTGGAAGAGTTTGAGAAGAGTTGGCATTAATCTTTCTTTAAATGTTTGGTAGAATTCACCAATGAAGCCATCTGGTCCTAGGCTTTTCTGTGAGGTTTTTGATCACTGATTCAATTTCCTTGCTAGTTTTCTGTCTGTTCAGATTTTCTGTATCTTCATGATTTAGTCTTGGTAAGTTGTATATTTCTAAAAATTCATTTATTTATCCTAGGCTATTCAATATGTTGGTGTATAATTGTTCATAGTAATCTCTTATGACTGTTTTCGTGACATCAGTTATAAGTCTTCTCTTTTATTCCTGATTCTATTGATTTGAATCTTCTCTCATTTTTTTCTTAGTCAAGCTAAGGGTTTGTCAATTTTGTTTATCTTTTTTGAAAAAATAACTCTTAATTTCATAAATACTTTTTATTGTTTTTCTATTCTCTACTTTTTTTTATTTTGGCTCTAATCTTGATTATTTCTTTCCTTCTGCTATCTTTAGGTTTAGTTTCTTTTTATTTTTCTGTTTCTATATGGTGTAAAATTAGGTTGTTTGAGAAATTCCTTTTTTTAATGTATTCATTTATTATTCTAAACTTCTCTCTTAATAATTTTGTCTGCATCTCATAAATTTAGTATATATATATATATATATAATGGAATTTCAGACAATCTTTAAAAAGAAAATCCTGCCACTTGTGACAACATGGATGAACCTTGAGGACAGTATGCTAAATGAATAAGACAATTACAGAAGAACAAATGTTGCATGATTCCACTCATATGGAGGATCTGAAAGTCACAGCAAAATAAAATATAATAGTAGTTGACAGGGGCTGAATGATAAGGAAAGTAAGGAGTCGTTGATCAAAGGTCTAAAGTTTCAGTTATGCTAGATGAATATGTTCTAGAAACGTGCTGTACAGCCTGTGCCTGTAGTTAACAATATGGTGTTGTGCACTTAAAAATTTGTTGAGGGTAGATCTTCTGTTAGATGTGCTCACCACGAAAACAAAACCAAAAAAGCAATAAAAAAAAAAGATACATAAGAAAACTTAGGGAGGTGTTAGATGTATCTATTACCCTGGTTGTGGTAACTGTATCATGGACATTTGCTTGTGTCTAAACTCATGAAATTGTACACATTAAATACGCGCAACTCTTTGTATATCAATTATACCTCAATAAAGCTATTAAAATGTATCATGACTAACATGTTAAAATATTTGTGCTGTTCATGTTTTTTCAGTTTACAGATTTTAAACATACTTTACAATCATCTAATCCTCAAAACAACCACCATTTGATAGATGATGAAAGCAACACAGAGATGATAAGTGGCTTATGTAATGCAACTGAAGTAGTATGTGCATAACCTCTAGTCCACGTGGACACGAGACCAGAGGACAGAAGTTTCCACTAAATGGAAAGAACTATAATCAAATGATGATCTAGGTCTGCATTTCTGCTTTGTAATGGTTAGGTTATTGAAATTGTCAGATTTATAAACCAAATATATGTAAAGGCAATGGAGTCTGGGAAGTCTTGCTAAAAATCTCATTTCTTGAACATCATTCAGTTCATGTATAAAAGTTATTTATAAGTTCCACATGCTAATTACTACTTTGACTTAAACATCTATGAAGGAATTAGCCACTATGTTGTATGCCTGAAACAGATAACACCAATATAAGATTGTATATCAACTATATTTAAATAACAAAAAAATGTATTTTTTGGAGTATTTCTAACACTAACTATGCAGTTAAAATTAATTTCCTTATGAAAAATTGTCAAAAATGTGAAAATTACACAAAAAGGCAAATGGAATGCTTTTACAAATGTCATATGGGAATGAATGCCCAAGAATTATAAAGGGCACAAGTGGTCAAACTATCTGTAAAGGGCCTGATAGAAAAACTCTGTTTCAATACAACTTTATTTAGATAAACAGATGGCACACAAAGCTTAGCCTGTGGTCTCTATTTGGTAACTCTTGATCTAGAGATGTGAACTTTTTGACTCACTGTTTAACATTGATTAAATGCCCCAGACTTTTGATATTATGTGTTAACTTACTTCTAGAAGTTTGTCTGGTAGAGCTGAAAATAATATCTTTCCAATATAATCAATATAACTAACAACCTTCCCAAATACAGCTTATTGCTCTGTAAGAGATTAAACCAGTAGTATATTTGATAGAGCATCTATATCAACTATGTACCTCTATCCAACTTTTTTAATAAAATATTTTAAATAAATAACTATAGAAAAAATAAAGTTTTTGCAATAAAAGAGTATATTACTTTTAATCAAGGATTTATTGATATCTGACTTGCTATTCCATAGGAACCAAAATAGAACATTTAATTTACCCTGATTATCTCTACCAAAGTCAATTGCGTTACTGATTTTATGTTTTGATTTTGTTGAAGGTGGTTTGATATTGAGCACTCTATCAGATATGAAAGTCAGAATTGAGGGTTGTTGTATGGAGTAGTGATAAAGCCCCCATAATCAAAGGCCACAAACCTCTCTCTCTCTCTCTCTCTCTCTCTCTCTCTCTCTCTCTCTCTCTCTGTCTCTCTCTCTCTCAGACACACAGTTAGAAAAATATACAAAAAATACATGAGAAATCAGCACTATATTAAGTTTACCATAATTACCTATACCTATCTCTCACAATTTTAAAAGTTGTGAGGTTGTAACATAAGAATAATATCATCTACCTATGGCATCAGTAAATGTTACTAAAATGCCCTTTCTCTCTAGAGAAAGCTAGTATCCAAGACTTTTAAAAATCTTCTTATACTATATTTTAACACAAACTTTATTAATAATTAATTTATTTTATAATGTATAAACATTGTTATACTACATAATACTTGCTATAATGTCATTATAAGTTAATGTTTTTCACTCATATTTTGGAAAGGCATCCATGGTAACATACAACTTCTAATGGGTATATAGTACATTACACTTTCTCATGTAAACATAACACATTACATTTTCTTGTGTACATATAATACACTGTTATCCATTTGTTACCTATTGTCTAATTTCACTTAACATTGATGATGTTAATGAATAGTTATTATTTTTACAGACTATGATGCAACAAATAACCACATACATTTACAAAATTTTTTTGGCTAATAACAGAAAATTAAAGGGCCATACCCTTCTTCAACTCTTCTAGATATTGCCAAGTTGTTCTCCAAAGTATCTTGATAATAAATATTTTCCACATTTATGTATACAATGTCTGATCCTCTACAACCTTATAAACATTTAGCATTGTTTGCCATTAGATATCATAAAATGTCAATAAAGTTTTATTTTCTTGTTTTTAATTTTTACTTACCTGATTACTAGAATAATCAAACTTTATTCCTGAATAGCTCATGGGGCTGCAATTAAAGCCCACTAAGCAATTCTTACGGATAAAATATTATCAATATTTTTATTAAAATTAACAATAAAAAGCAATAGTATGAAGCACTTAAAAAGTTGTAAAGAAGATCTTGATTATTGCAATTGGAAGATCAAATTAATATTACTTAGAAATAGACATTGTTTTCTACTCAGAAAACTTATCAAGTATAATGATGATTATTATTCCTTCTAAGATACAAAAAAATATTTTAAAGATATAGTGAACAAAAGACTTTATTTTATAGTGAATACGTAGACAAATAGAAATAGACTATGACTATAGAAAACTTTAGTATTGTTTATACTTGATATTTCAAATTATTCACTGTTCACAAACTGATATTGAACCATTTGCTCATCCACATAGAAAAGAGAAATAAAATTATAATTTGCTTCCACAGCAAAAAAAAAATATTCCAATACAATATATTCTTAAGTAAAAATTTACATACTCACAGATACTCTAACACAAACTATATTAGAAGAAAATATAGATATAATTTATATTGTTTTTTCAAAAAATCAAAATTAAAATTCAGAAAGTTTAAGAAGAAAATTTTCAGATTATCTCTGGATATTTCAACAATAGATCTAAAATGACTAATGTACAACAACAACAACAAAAAACTACCAGAAATTAGTCAGCAGAATGTTAAGCAAAGGAGCTGAATAGGCAATCACCCAAAGAAATGCAAATGGCCCATGATCATATTAATAATGCTAAATTCCATTCATAATCGGTAAAATAAGAGTCTGTGGGGAAAATTTTACCTTTATAGAGTTTAATTAATATATAGTTGAAGACAATTTGAGAATTCTCACACCTGTGAATATTAAAAAAATAACCTTTTTATTTTCCACACAAATATACTTACATTTAACAAAGATATAGAGAAAGCTTTAATCCATCTTTTATTCTGATATTATTTGATACTAACTCAATTCTGCTAATAGGGAAATAGTTCCATAATTCATGGCATATTCAATTCAAGCAGTTGTTGAATACTATGTAACTATTAAAATATTTTATTTTTTTTGTGTGCTCACTAGACAATATATTGAACAGCTAACTGAATAAATCAAATAAATGTTTAATGGTGGTTATTCTGTGAAGAGGATTGGAATTAAAGGTTAGGCTCAGTGAGGAAAAATGAAGATTTTTATTTTATAAACTCAGTTTTTAGAATAGTTTCCATGATTATCCTGTTTTCATTGGGATACATGTGCATTATAATAAATTTAAAGCTTCAAAAATGTTATTTTAAAATATTCACAAGTAAGTAGGATATAAGTTAATACTATCTTGGGACTTTCATTTTATTAACAATATCTGATAACATTATTACTGTTACTTAAAAAAATCGGAACTTTAACCTGATAACTCTGACAATGTTAAATTTTTAAACTTTTTATTTCGAGCTAATTGTAGATTCATAAGCAGTTGTAAAAAAGAGCACAGACAGATCTTCTATGTCCTTCACCCCCAATGGTAATGTTTATGGTTATCGACTCATTAACTGTTACATCAAGAAAATGTTTACTGTGATTTTTATGATAAATACTGTGTTTGTAAATAATTTTCAGTGTGTAAAATGATTTTAGACTGGAAATTCAGGTTACATAGCTTTATAACTTAGATCTTTATAGGATCTTACATTTATATTCAAAGATTTCAGAAAGATCTACCAGAGCAATGGTCGTTAATCCAATAGCAAACAAATGTTTCAATTGTGCACCTCTATCAAGAGAGAAAACATAAAATGTATATGATACAGTACTAATAATAGGTAAATCATAATCATAAATAGAAAACTAAAGAGAAAAATAATAAAAAACATTTAGAAACATTATTTTTTAAAATATACCTACAACTACTTGAATTTTATGAAAAATACTGTTTTGTGCCTTTAAATATGGTTAATTTTATTTGAGAATTGTTTTATTCTTTTGAAATATAGTATTCAAAATATTTTGTGTTTGATGTATTTCAATACATGCTTTAAATGACTATTAGACAGAAAAGGAAAATATAGCAAAAAGCAAAAACACCTGATTTTTTTTGTATTTAAATATATGTGCACGTGAACACTTAATTAACATGAGAAAGCACTGAACATATTTAGAAATGAAGGGATGGAGGTTGAAGGGAAAGGAAAAAAGATCAAATTAATAAAATAAAGTCCTAGAGCATGTGGAAGGAAATAGAATTGAGATGGAGGAGATACTGCTAGGAAGAACACCTCTTTATCTTAAACAGAAGAAAAGAGATTATGATGGAAATAGATGCAGATATACTTTGAACCCTTCACCTTAGACAAAGGTTCTCATCTGATATGAAAGAAAACCAGATGCTAGCTTCAATGGGGCTGAAACAGGAAAAGAAGAATCCACCAAAGCTACAGTTCTCTTTTTTTGCTACAGAAACTTAGTTTATAAAATTTTAATAGGTCAGGCATTTATGGCTTATCATATTATGATTGTTTATTACTTTTGGTTCTCTTAAACATAATTTTTTTTATGTCCTAACTATCTCCTTACAATACATGTGTCTGAAGGGAACTTGGAATTTTACATTGCAAAGTGAAAATATAGCATTTTTATTTTTGTCTGCTTATTGCACTCCTATTTGCTGTATGCGTCACGGATTAGGTTCTCTGAATGGAGATGTTGAAAGATGTGTATTAGCAGTCAATGCCTGTGAAGTGAAAGAAACAGCTATTCAGAGGAAGAAGTCCAAGTGCTATGCAGGTTTGACAAATCCTCAGCCAACTCGGTGTGATCTCTAAAGCAAGAACACTCATCCCACATTCTGCTTTGATGAGATGGCTAGCCTTTATATGCCCAATTCGCTCAGTTCAGGCAGGCTCACTTGGGAAAAGGATAACTTATGCCACAGCTGTAGCTGAGGCAGAACCTGAAGGAATTAACTAGAGAACTTCATGATTCTGACTTTAGAGCACAGAGAGGGCACATCCACAGATGAGCACTCTTGTCCTTTAAGGGTGTTTTGTTTGTTCAGTCATGTTTTATATTTATTGAGTATGGCTAGCCAGCCTCTATTGATTGCATTCTCTGGCTGAATATTCAAACCATTTTATTTTGCTACCCCTTACAGATTACCCTCCTATCTATTAATACCGTAAACAAATTATACAGCTAGTGTCAGAATAACAGGGTATTTGATGCTTAACATTCAAGAAGAGGATATAATCTTATAACCCAGTGGTTATTTTAACCTTAGTAATTTGAACAGAACTGGACAGAAAACATTAGACCAGGACACCACCTGAATTTATCAAATCAGATTTTCATTGGGTAAATTTAGGGCATGTGTGTTAGTAAAGGTTTCTTAGTTTATTTGGACTGATCAATGGCCTGATCAATAAATCTCTATTCTTGGAACCATTCTACAGTAAGCCTAGGAGAAGAAATAAGTTCCAAAATTGTAAGAAGGCATGAAGATTAGAGTAGCTGATAAATCAGGGCAAGAACATAAAAGAAGGCACATAA